>JAGFBZ010000246.1:0-600000 GCA_018398805.1 Hirundichthys speculiger
CAGCTTCCCAGGATTGGAAAAGGCAGGTCTCCCTAACCAAAGCAAATAATCAATTAATGCTAAATATTAACACCACTCAGGTACCATTTGGTAAACCAAGGACATGGGGCCCTTACAAAGATCCCCCATGTCATGGACTGGCCTTGTGCATTTGGAGGCCACATGCTCGGGATCCTTGCATTACGCTATTGTTGTGCCCTAACGTCACAGTGGTGAGTGCAACTCCTATGGCCAGACCAGACATCACATTGGGACCAAAGTCAGACTCTCTTATGGGGCCTAAAATCTATATAGAACCTGAGACAGATGACTGGTTTAAGATAACCACAGGAATATCACGTATAGATAACAACTGGCTCCTGATGGCTGAACAAGCAGCCGATGCAGCAAAATCAGACTGTGTAGTGTGTATGGGAGCCAGGCCGCTACTGCAAGTTGTGCCCTCAGCATTAAGCCCAGGATGCCTAGTAAATGTGATGAATAATACCATTCCGTCTGTAAATTGTTCATATTGGGATAAGGTTTATCATTTGACCTCAGCAGAAAAGGCAAAACCCGTGTTCTCAAACAGAGTGGGCAATTTCTCCTGCATAAACCAAACGGGTAGTGGCGCTAGACTGGGTAAATTAAATAACAGTACAGGCAGTTGACATAACTTTTAGACCTAAGTCTCGGAGTAACATCTGGTGGTGGTGTGGAGAAGACAAACTATTTGATAGATTACCATATAATACCGTCGGACTCTGTGCCTCAGTGACACTGATTTTGCCAGTATCAATTATACCACTCTCCGTCTCAGACTTATTAACCACAGTAGGTAAGCGTTTTCCCTCACACCTGGAAGGACAGAACAAAGAGATCAGCCTTAGGGTGGAGCGAAAATGACCCTACTTATTTAGACAGCATCAGGGTTCCAAGAGGTGTTCCTGATGAGTATAAGTTGGTAAAACCAGGTGGCAGCAGGTTTTGAGTCTGTTCTCTGCTGGTGGTGCACTATAAACATGAATATAGACAGAATCAACTACATCCACTATAACGTGTAGAGACTTGGTAATAACACTGAAAAAGGCTTCTCCGCCATCCACTAACAACTGTCAGCTACCTCTCTCATGGCTTTCCAGAACAGGACGGGGTCTGTTCTATTTTTTTGGTGATCAGTATTGCACATTTGTTCCAAATAATACTGCAGCAGATGGAAGTCTCACCCTGAAGGGCCTCAGATCCCTGAACAACAAGATGAAAGACCATTTTGGAGTTGACACATCAATGTGGGATGGGTTCGGAGACAGGTTTGGTAAATATAAACAACTCGTGATGTCAATTTTGATGTCCGTTGCTGTATTTACAGCTATTCTCACCTTATGTGGATGTTGTTGCATTCCGTGTATCAGAGCATTGTGCACCAGAATGATAACCACTGCTATAGCACCTGTTAAATCAGAAATATCCGAAATGTATGCACTCCTGCCATCAGAAGGACACCCTGACAACAGCGATGAAGAAGAAGAAGATGATGACAACGAACCCCTTCATTTTCCGGACTTATTTCCAGACCCGAGGGATTATGACTCTTCCCTCTGAGTGTACCTATTTGTGCTACATACATGATTTCATGGCTGAAAATCCCAAAAGGAAGTAGCTAATGATTGATGGGAGGAAATAGCACAAAGCGAATAAACAGGAGGGAAATGTTGGAATAATAGTACATAAGTTATTCTATCTTTGTTGTATTTTTATATTGATGCTTCTCACATTGTATGTGTGTGCAAGTATGTTACAGGGAATCATAGGGTGCTCATGTGAAATCATAGGGTGCTCATGTGAACCTGTCATCTGACAGTTCCAACCACACTCAGACAAAGAGGAACTGTGTATATATGCTGAATCATGTTGTAGATGTGTAGGTAGCCTGATCTCAGCTGATCATTTTGTGACCCCCTTCCCCTTATCAGCTGAGATTCATGTAAATAGGGCGTTCCCAAAAGTGAATAAAAGGCACGGAAGAGCTGGAGACTGATCAGAGTGAGCTGGAGAATGTGACTAATCAGTCTCCAGATTACTCTCCTTGCAAGTAAATCTTACTCACGTCTCTGTGTCTCTTTTTGTACAGGTTAATTCAGAGGTTTAAACCTAACAGCAGGGCCCCCCTGATCTGAACCAGAGTGGTGTTTCGTTGTTGGACTTCTGTGCTCGCCATGGACTGTCCATAACGAACACCATGTTCAAGCATAAGAGTGTCCACATGTGCACTTGGCACCAGGACACTCTAGGCCGCAGTTCGATGATCGACTTCATAATCGTATTGTCGGACTTGCGGCCGCATGTCTTGGACACTCGGGTGAAGAGAGGGGCGGAGCTGTCAACTAATCACCACCTGGTGGTGGGTTGGCTCAGATGGTGGGGGAGGATGCCGGTCAGACCTGGCAGGCCCAAACGTGTTGTGAGGGTCTGCTGGGAACGTCTGGCAGAGTCTCCTGTCAGAGAGAGCTTTAACTCACACCTCCGGCAAAACTTCGTCCATGTTCCGAGTGAGGCAGGGGACATTAAGTCCGAGTGGACTATGTTCTGGGCCTCTATTGTTGAGGCGGCCGACCGAGCTGTGGCCGTAAGGTCGTTGGTGCCTGTCATGGCGGCAATCCCAGAACTCGTTGGTGGACACCAGCAGTGAGGGATGCCGTCAAGCTGAAGAAGGAGTCCTATCAGGCCTTTTTGGCATGTGGGACTCTGGAGGCAGCTGACAGGTATCGGCAGGCTAAACGGAATGCGGCTTCGGTGGTTGCTGAGGCAAAAACTCGGACATGGGAGGAGTTTGGAGAGGCCATGGAGAACGACTTCAGAACGGCTTCGAAGAAATTCTGGTCCACCGTCCGGCGTCTCAGGAGGGGGAAGCAGTGCTCCGTCAACACTGTATACAGTGGGGATGGGGAGCTGTTGACCTCGACTCGGGACGTTGTGGATCGGTGGAGGGAATACTTCGAAGACCTCCTCAATCCCGCCGACACGTCCTCCAATGAGGAGGCAGAGTCTGGGGACTCAGGGGCGGACTCTCCTATCTCTGGGGCTGAGGTTGCCGAGGTGGTTAAAAAGCTCCTCGGTGGCAGGGCCCCGGGTGTGGATGAGATTCGCCCGGAGTTCCTCAAGGCTCTGGATACTGAGGGGCTGTCTTGGTTGACACGCCTCTGCGGCATCGCGTGGACGTCGGGGACAGTACCACTGGATTGGCAGACTGGGGTGGTGGTCCCCCTTTTTAAAAAGGGGGACCGGAGGGTGTGTTCCAACTACAGGGGGATCACACTCCTCAGCCTCCCTGGGAAGGTCTATTCAGGGGTACTGGAGAGGAGGGTCCGTCGGATAGTTGAATCTCGGATTGAGGAGGAGCAGTGTGGTTTTCGTGCCGGCCGTGGAACGGTGGACCAGCTCTACACCCTCTTCAGGGTCTTGGAGGGGGCATGGGAGTTCGCCCAACCAGTCTACATGTGTTTTGTGGACTTGGAGAAGGCGTTCGACCGTGTTCCCCGGGGATTCCTGTGGGGGGTGCTTCGGGAGTATGGGGTGCCGGACTCCCTTGTACGGGCTGTCCGGTCCCTGTATGACCGGTGCCAGAGTTTGGTCCGCATTGCCGGCAGTAAGTCGGATTCGTTTCCAGTGAGGGTTGGACTCCGCCAAGGCTGCCCTTTGTCACCGATTCTGTTCATTACTTTTATGGACAGAATTTCTAGGCGCAGTCGAGGTGTTGAGGGGATCCGGTTCGGTGGCCTCAGGATTGGGTCTCTGCTATTTGCAGATGATGTGGTTCTGTTGGCTTCATCGAGCCGTGATCTACAACTCTCGCTGGAGCAATTCGCAGCCGGTTGTGAAGCGGCTGGGATGAGAATCAGCACCTCCAAATCCGAGACCATGGTCCTCAGCCGGAAAAAGGTGGAGTGCCCTCTCCGGGTTGGGGATGAGGTCCTTCCCCAAGTGGAGGAGTTTAAGTATCTCGAGATCTTGTTCACGAGTGAGGGCAGGATGGAGCGGGAGATCGACAGACGGATCGGTGCGGCATCTGCAGTGATGCGGGTGCTGCGTCGTTCTGTTGTGGTAAAGAAGGGGCTGAGTCGGAAGGCGAAGCTCTCTATTTACTGGTCAATCTACGTTCCTACCCTCACCTATGGTCATGAGCTTTGGGTAGTGACCGAAAGAACAAGATCGCGGATACAAGCGGCTGAAATGGGCTTCCTTCGCAGGGTGGCCGGGCTCTCCCTTAGAGATAGGGTGAGAAGCTCGGTCATTCGGGAGGGGCTCAGAGTAGAACCGCTGCTCCTCCGCATCGAGAGGAGCCAGATGAGGTGGCTCGGGCATCTGGTTAGGATGCCTCCTGGACGCCTCCCTGGTGAGGTGTTCCGGGCACGTCCCACTGGGAGGAGACCCCGGGGAAGACCCAGGACATGCTGGAGGGACTATGTCTCTCGGCTGGCCTGGGAACACCTCGGGATCCCCCCAGAGGAACTGGAAGAAGTGGCCGGGGAGAGGGGGGTCTGGGCCTCCTTACTCCGGCTGATGCCCCCACGACCCGACCTCGGATAAGCGGAAGAAGACGGACGGACGGACGGACTTTTAAAATGCACAATATAACAAAACTGAACGGCAATTTGCGTAAACCCGGAATTTTTTCTTCAAACGCAACCCGCATCTCAGGGCGTACAACAGCACGTCCAAATGGCATCAATGCCCGGTTTGCCCGGCAGCTGTAAAGCACAATGGATCACCAACATGACAACGCTGGATGAGAGAACATATTCGTGACATGTCTTGACCAGTGTAGGTTATTAGCGTTAGCAGTTGCTACCAATAGCATCTGTATCCACAAAGAAAATAACAACATGGATTTATTGTTGTTTACATCACGTAGCCTATGCAGCACCTGATCCGGGTAGAAGAAGACAACGTTTAGGTAAGAAAATCAAGTTTTATTCAACGCTAGACAACTTTCAACATGAGCAACTATGGGCTGTATTGTCTCTGTCATGGTTTGCAGTGGATGAGGAAGGACCCAAGAGCAGGAGTTCTCAAAAACAAAAAGGGTTTATTATATAAAACACAAAATGCAAAATCCCGAAAGTCCAAAATACAAAAACATATACTTAACTTAAATCCCGGGAGACGACAAGAGCCAGGACTGCAAACATGTGCATCACAAGATGAGGGGATGTAGCTCAGTGGTAGAGCGCATGCTTTGCATGTATGAGGCCCTGGGTTCAATTCCTGGCATCTCCAGATTTTACATCTATCCCTTCTCATCAGGACAGGGGAAATTGACAAGACTTAAATACACAAGGGATCAGACTAGAGGCAGGTGCAGGGAATCAAGGTTTCAAGAGGAAGGAAGCAAAACAGAAAATGCAGACAAGACAGACCTCTCAAAGTAAAACAGGAACCACTAAAGACAGTGAGAGATGCCGACCTGACAGACACACACAGGGCTGCCATGGCCGACCCAGGCTATGACAGCCCTGGGTCGGCCAAAAACGTAATTCACTTTTAAAATGCACAATATAACAAAACTGAACGGCAATTTGCGTAAACCCGGAAGTTTTTCTTCAAACGCAACCCGCATCTCAGGGCGTACAAGAGCACGTCCAAATGGCATCAATGCCCGGTTTGCCCGGCAGCTGTAAAGCACAACGGATCACCAACATGACAACGCTGGATGAGAGAACATATTCGTGACAAGTCTTGACCAGTGTAGGTTATTAGCGTTAGCAGTTGCTACCAATAGCATCTGTATCCACAAAGAAAATAACAACATGGATTTATTGTTGTTTACATCACGTAGCCTATGCAGCACCTGATCCGGGTAGAAGAAGACAACGTTTAGGTAAGAAAATCAAGTTTTATTCAACGCTAGACAACTTTCAACATGAGCAACTATGGGCTGTATTGTCTCTGTCATGGTTTGCAGTGGATGAGGAAGGACCCAAGAGCAGGAGTTCTCAAAAACAAAAAGGGTTTATTATATAAAACACAAAATGCAAAATCCCGAAAGCCCAAAATACAACATGTGCATCACAACATGAGGGGATGTAGCTCAGTGGTAGAGCGCATGCTTTGCATGTATGAGGCCCTGGGTTCAAATTCCTGGCATCTCCAGATTTTACATCTACCCCTTCTCATCAGGACAGGGGAAAATGACAAGACTTAAATACACAAGGGATCAGACTAGAGGCAGGTGCAGGGAATCAAGGTAACAAGAGGAAGGAAGCAAAACAGAAAATGGAGACAAGACAGACCTCTCAAAGGGCCAATTCCAATTCCTCTCTCAACCCTCGCCCTTAACCCTCAATTTTTGGCCCTCAATCTTAACCCTCGAAAGTAAGTGTAAGGGCTATCTTGTGACTTAGAAATGGGACACCCCTCGAGTGCAGTTACGTCTTCAGACTGAAATGTATCAGAGCCCGTGTTGTCTCTGTATTTCCTGAAATGACACAGGGATAACGTTGAAAAGAGCACCGTATATTCTCAAAATAATATTAGCAAATAACACAATAGAGGATACATTATTCAGTCCATCGTCGCTACACAACAAGGTATACAAGTAACGTGAAGCCGCCTGGGACCGCTGACGGGAACCGGACCGCTGACGGGACCGGGACCGCTGACGGGACCGGGACGGCGGAACGGGACCACCGACAAGTACAAGTCGTGAAGCTGACCTGGACCGCTGACGGGACCGGACCGCTGACGGGAACCGGACCGCCGGGTCGGCTTCACGTTACTTTGTTGTGTAGCGACGGAGGACTGAATAATGTACCGGGACCACCGACGAGTACAACGTGAAGCCGACGGGACCGCCGGTCCAGCAGCAAACATCGTAAAGTAAAAAAATAAATGTTACGCAACAACGATGTTAATCCATGAAAAAAGTCTCAAACAAACACAATAAAATGGTTTCGTAACATTTATATCTTTTAGATATACGAAGATACTTACGTTTGTAGCTAGCTTCTGGATAGCCCTTACTTCCAAGGGTGGTGTCGGAAAATCTCAATTTTGAGGGCGATACAGCCCTCAAACTCGTCCCTCAACTTGATGTCCCTTAGAATTGGGACAGCACTTGCCCTTAGCGGGAGCGCACATTTTTGAGATTGAGGGTTGAGATTGAGGGTTAAGGGAGGAATTGGAATTCACCCAAAGTAAAACAGGAACCACTAAAGACAGGGAGAGATGCCAACCTGACAGACACACACAGGGCTGCCAAAAACGTAATTCACTTTTAAAATGCACAATATAACAAAACTGAACGGCAATTTGCGTAAACCCGGAATTTTTTCTTCAAACGCAACCCGCATCTCAGGGCGTACAAGAGCACGTCCAAATGGCATCAATGCCAAACGGCTCTACCTCTGAAATTAACTCTTGTATAAAAAGCATGATTTGGCCTCAGTTGAACCCCTGAGAAAATAGCAGTGATCGTCTTAAACGGCTTGATCGCAAGTTAAACCAAAGACGACAAGAGCGTGTTTACTGGGAGGACACCAACTATCTAGGTTTTTCAGGTAGCCAATAGGAATTGTCTGTGTAAAAATATTTATATGTATATATCAGTGCAGAGGGGGAGGAGGAAGGAAGAGGAGTGTTAGGATTTAGGATTAACTCAGTTGATAATTTAACTGTTAAAAGCTAAAACTTTATTGCCTGTACGAAGGCGGGCTGTTATTTATTACTGTGAGTACTCAGTTTGCTGCTTTAGGTCTTATGACCTAAACGACCGGAACATCCTGGCTCCCTGACCCCCAAAAGTTTGTGACTTCCACAGATAAACTCAGAGCTGTTGGCCATCTGGATTTTAAGACAAAGAGCAATAAACTCAGAAGAGCAAGGATCTGCCTTTTGGAAGCTTTAAAACCAGAGAGACTTTACATTCTGTGTGCACTTGTCCATGGCAGCATCTCGGTGGTGTTGTGGACAAGTGTACCATCGGCCGATTAAAATATTCTGCATGGCATATTGAATCTTTGTATTCATCATTGTATATTAAACTCTTTAATTGGTCTTTGTTTCTAGTCTCATCAGTGGCACCAGATAAAAGAACACGGAGAATTACTTTCAGGAGGAAGCTCTACAGCAGAGTCCCTGAAGAGCTGCACATGAGAGCTGCTCCGATCTGGGTGAAAAGACACTCTATAGCATTTTGTGGGTAGCACAACCTGATTATTTCTTGATTTTTTTTATTATATTATATATTTCTAAAAAATCTGCGAAAATAACAAAAAAACCGCAGAACTTAAAGCGCGAATTGGCAAGGGATCACTGTATTTCATTACTTTATACTGTCTTGGGGTTAAATTTGCATGAAATGCTGAAAACAGAATTCTCAAAAATTAAAAACAGAAAAAAAAAACGAAAATGAAAAAAAAATAAAATGGAATTTGAGAAAAAAAAAAAAGGATTTCATGGGGGCCTAGAAAAGTTTTCTTGTGTGAGAAGCTCCGGACAGAAAACACGTGTCAAAGGTAAAAGCAGAAAGCTCTTCAGAAATTGTAATAAACATCCCAGTACTCTGCATCTCGCAACTACTACTATCGTTACAGTGAGCAGCAGAAAAAGGTAAAAGCAGAGCAAACCTTAGCGGCAGCTCTACTAACTGGTATTACGTCCCAACATGTCTGTGAATTATTTAAAAGAAGACTGCTGATAATATCGACATGGAAACAGTCCATGATAGAAAATCATGTGTGTGTGATTAGGAGAGAGTACATAAAAAACTCAGTTCACTTGTTTTAGGGAGCGCTAAGGTGGAGGCTACTTAGCTTTTACCATAAAATTAGTTCATTGATCTGGCTCTAAACGCTCTGCAGACTATGTATTAGCAATGGGGAAAATACACCGTACTTTCCGGACAGTAAGCCGTTACTTTTTCTCACGCTTCGAACCCTACAGCTTATACAATGATGTGGCTAATGTATGGCCCGATTTCTACGGGCCAGCTTCATGCCGTCAATATATTTATCCTCGTCAGAATGAAATTACCGAACTGGTCACAGTGGACCAGTTTCATTGGTCCACTGTGACCGGTTCGGTAATTTCATTCTGACGAGGATAAATATATTGACAGCATGAAGCTGGCCCGTAGATTAAATCAAACGCACTCACACTAAATTCTTCAGATCAGTCATTTTGCGCTTTGCACACACCCTCATCATGGAAAACACACGAAGAAATGCATATGATTTAGCTTTTAAGTTAAAGGCAATTGATCTGAAAGAAGTAAACAGAGCTACTGCACGTATTTATTTTGAGATAATCTACAGACGAGCTGGGCATGAGAGCTGCTCCGATCTGGATGAAAAGACGCACCATAGCGGTTTGCGGGTAACGGCTTGCGGGTAGCAGCTTGTGGGTAGCTGCTTGCGCGTAGCGCAACCTGCTCTTAAAGGCAATGGCTACTGACACACTGATTGGTTTAACAGGTGGAACGCCCTAACCACTCCCATGCATGATATAGCGGTTAGCGCAGGTAAGATCGCGGGTTTAGAGAGATGAAAGATTGCGTTCTTTGCGGGGGAACGCCCCTCCCACTACCCGCGATCTCTTAATAGCGGCTTTAGAAACAACATTGTTCACCAAACATTGCACAAGTTCCTCCTTTTTCAGCAAGCAACATATCTAGAGCTATTCTATTTTGGAACGCCATGAGTGAAGTTGCCAACAGCTGTCCATGAACAGCCTCAAAACCGCGCTGGGTCCAATTTCCTAGTCTCTGAACATTGTAGTGGATGTAGTTGATCCTGTCCACATTCTTGTTAAGCGTACACCACCAGCAGATAAAAGGTTAAAATCCTGCCGCAACTTGATCAACTAATTTGTACTCAACAGGTACTTCGGGTACTCTTACAAAGACACCTATAGTGTCTATGTAAGTTGGGTCATTATCAGGTAACCAGGTCGTAGAATGTTTGTGTCTGCGCCATCGTTCAGTTATTACACTTGACAAGGTATCAATCAACTGAGTGGTGGACATTGGGTAGACAGACACTGGAAGGAGTAACGACACTAAAGCACAGTATCCTGTTGTATTCATGGGCAAATGGTCAAAGATCCTGTCATCTCCACACCACCACCAGATGTCACCACGAGACACTGGGGTGAAAAGAATGGATAGTGTCAGCGTTGTTGTACACCATGAGCTCAACAAATGTCCTAATCACGCTCCTTTACCAGTCCTGTTGATGCAAAAAAAATTTCTTAGAAAATATTGATTTTTTCTTTTCAGGTCCAGTATTGGGGAACACTTCATCCTAAAACTGGCACTTGGCCTTTGGATTAGTATTATTTATCACATCAAAGATGCATTCATCAGAGATGACTGCCGGTACTATCTGAAGTATGGGCCTTGGACCCATACAGACCACATAATCTGTTTTTGTTACATTTGCTGCTTGTTCTACCATGAGTAACCAATTGTTGTTAATACCAGATACTGCAGTGGTAACACTAAACCATCCATCAACACTATCAAGCGGCACACTGACAGCTCTCACACCAGTTGTGTATAATTCTTCATCCTAGGCTGCTCTGTGGTTCCCATACTACTATTGACACATACAACAATCGGAAAGTAAGGGTCAACGCCTGACGACCAAGGCCACAGCAGCAGTCCCCAACAGGAAGTGTTAAACAGTGTTGCATTTGGGGGACGTATTTCACCGTTGGGAAGAGAAAAAGTCAACCTAAGTTGTTCTCCTAAATTACTGAGGGGTTATTCTATCTTTAAATAATTTAGCCTCGTCACTATGGCCTGGTGGCCAATATTGTCCTGCCTGAGTTGTAATAAAAGCACTTCAATCAAGTCGCAAAACGTGTCCAGTTAGATACCACCAGTAACCTGACCAATCTTTGCCTGGTGATTTGTACAGTGTTCCAAAATCCTTTTAATGCTTTTATGGGAATGTCTACAGAAGTGGTTGTATTTGGGGGCACTGTAACAGTAATCGAGTTATTATACGCCCAGGATATTATCCATAAAGTGTAAGTCTCAGGACCACTACTTCTCTTCGTACAATTGATGTTATTAGTTGTATAAATTTGTTTGGGGGGCACCCAGAGATACCATATAAGTAAAAAGATAGAGATTAAGAACATGGTCCTTATACAACTATAGATAGACAGTTTCAGCCATCTCGGGGCCATGTCAGCTAAAGGGTTATCCTCTACTTGGTTTGGTGTCTTGGAAAACTTCACTGAATTTTGGGTCTTACCAGCCTCTACACATCTGGCACCACCCTATTATCAGGCTCTTGTTCACCTCCCCTATCAGATCCTTCAGCTGAGATGAGTCTTTTACAGTGTGTCAAATGTATCCAGGTACCTCTCTCCGCTATTTTACCCGCAGTAGGAGTCGTCCCATTGAGGGGACTACCAGTGTTTCTTCTTGATGATCCTTATTAGCACCCAGTCTCCTGGTCCCACTAATGGAGTGTCCTGCTGGGGGACAGAAGGAACGTCACCAGTGTTATCTTTCTTCTGTCTCTCCAGTATCTTTCTACGGTGGCCGAGATCTCAAGGTACAGTGCAGGGCTGCCATTAGTCCATTTTCAGTGCCACAATCTGTGCGGAGCCGCTTTGGAAAAACTCCATGCTCAACTACACAGTTGATGTAGTTTTGAGCAATAACTGAAGGGTCGTTGTTGGTCTTTCCACTATTCAGCCACATTATTTTTCTTGAGAAGCCATCAATGCAGCCACTTATGGCAATTCCAAAAGGTTTTAATTTATCATACCCATCAACGTGCCAGGTTTCGTTTGGTCCCATTGAATGATATGCCCTTCGAACAAATCTACGTCTGCAGCGATTCTCTGTTCCACATGGATCCAGCTCTGCCATCAGGCGCATCACATCGTCTCGTCTGACGACAAGAGAGTGTTTCTGTTTTAGAATCTGCCACATCGCTCTATACCCTAAAAGCTGGCCTGATCCCTTTAGCTCCTCAGAAATAGCTGCCTGCACAGTAGCAATTGGAGAGTAGTTGATCCTCCTGGTCAGGCCTGCATCTTTTAGTCTTCTTTCTAGATTGCGAAGACTGACTGATATGTTGTGTTTGGTTTTCAGTAAGTCCACTATTATTTCATAACTATGGCCCTCTGTGAAATATTTTTGGATAAGATCATCCACTGCTGTAGCTTCAGGACCTGAGGGGTAGAAAGGGGGACACTATATTAGAGACTAAATGATGAACTGCATTATAAACTTTTTCAATTTTTACAGAGAGGTGAATAAATAAGATTGTTTAAATTATCATGTGTGGGTGACATGGTAGTTAGTGATTAGAGTTATTGAGGAATCAAGCTATTCAATGCACTCCTTAAAATTAATTAATAGAAAATGTCTTTATATTAAAGTAGCACAGTGCAAAACATTCTAAATTGTTGCATAGGACTGATTATTTTCACACGACCATTATAATTGTCACTAAGGTAATAACTTACTAACTTGATTAAGAGATTTTTTACAGGGATCAGTAGCCTACTAGACTAAGATGCTTTCTTAATTTTTCATGTCTTGGCCTCTGATGTGTGGGTCAAATAGGAAATTCGAGTATCATTATAACACTACCTCCAAGGATTGTGTGATGGCTGACATGTTGGAATTTGTTGGAATTTGTGTATATATATATATATATATATATATATATATATATATATATATATATATATATATATATATATATATATATATATATATATGTGTGTGTGTGTGTAATATCCTACTTTTCACATTCATTGTATTCCACATGCCTGTGTTATGGATTTCACCATATGAAGTGGTATATTCATGACTAACATACAGCATATTCCCTAAAAAAAATAAAAAAAAACATAGCAATCCATAATGTTTAAGAACCTAATTAACTGTCAGAAAAAAGATGTACCTTCACCTTGAAGACTCCTTAGAAACCTGACATTTCTACCGCATGAGTCACAATATACCAGGACGGTTTGAAGGTTCACTCCACAGAATGGACAAAACATGACCTGGTAAATGACAAAGCATAGACAGTAAAGTTTAGGATTCAATCTGACATAATGGTACTCAAAAGTCCCTGACCACCACACACAGCTTCAACTTCACATTCATCCAAATAACTATTGTTACCCACGCTTTAGATTATTCTTGGCATTATTATTAATGATAAAAACAACAAAAACAACAACAACAACAACAACGACAGTAATAAGCTGCCGGAACTATGTAGCCGTCAGTTGTTTCCACTCGGATGTATTTCGTTCCGACCTCTCAGTACCTGTTGTTGTCGTGTTTGTCTGGGGTACACACTGCTCTGGGGTGAGAGCGTGCGATGGTACATGTAACTGTGTTTTGTTGCATATTCGAGTAAAGTTACCGAACTCGATTCTCCTCTCGTGAGTGGTCTTTCCGCACCTACACACTGGGTTTCCCCGTGTTAGCCGAAGCTAACAATACACCGCCATCCTCCATTTCAACCTAATATCAAACCTGGGGCTACATGGCCTAACCAAATAACACATTAAAAAGTACACGTAGCGACATTGAACACTAACCTTTTCACTTATTTTCTCGTTCGTTGTTCTTCTTATTCCTCGCTCTTCTTATTTCTTCCTTTTCACTTACGTCTTCTTCTTCTCCTCTCGCATCGGCAAAAATAGTCCCCGGTAATTCACTTCCGTTGTGGCTTTTTTATTTGCGTCGTTTTTTTATTTTATTTGCAGCGCGGTTTCTTTATATTTGCAGCGTTTCTTTTATTTGCAGCGGCGTTTCTTTTTATTTGCAGCGTTTCTTTTATTTGCAAAGCGTTTATTTTATTTGCAGCGGCATTTCTTTTTATTTGCAGCGTTTCTTTTATTTGCAGCGGCGTTTCTTTTTATTTGCAGCGTTTCTTTTATTTTCAGCAATGGCGGGTCTCGGCCACCGTAGGAAAAAGTGGACCCTGCATATTAATCAAACATAAACATAAATGAGTAACATTCAGAAAGGTATTGATTGGACCCTTGTTAACAAAAATGTAGTCGCATAAAGTGAGTACTTGGACCGTACTTGGACTCAGAAATCAGATAAAAGGGATACTGAAGCCAAAAAAAATTGGAACCACTGCTTTACTGTCAACAGATTGTAATTAGTTCAACCTAATATCAAACCTGGGGCTACATGGCCTAACCAAATAACACATTAAAAAGTACACGTAGCGACATTGAACACTAACCTTTTCACTTATTTTCTCGTTCGTTGTTCTTCTTATTCCTCGCTCTTCTTATTTCTTCCTTTTCTCTACAATACAATAAACAAAACACCATCTCATCATAACTTCTGATTGGTTG
The DNA here is from genome assembly GCA_018398805.1 of Hirundichthys speculiger. Taxonomy (NCBI): domain Eukaryota; kingdom Metazoa; phylum Chordata; class Actinopteri; order Beloniformes; family Exocoetidae; genus Hirundichthys; species Hirundichthys speculiger. The sequence goes on from JAGFBZ010000246.1 coordinate 14,332, forward strand.
GGAAAGAAAACAACTTGTGATTGGCTAAACGGTTGCTATGCTGTTACTGGGCCACTGTTAAACAGCGTAGGAACAGAGAAAAACTATAGGAAAAAGTGGACCCTGCATATTAATCAAACATAAACATAAATGAGTAACATTCAGAAAGGTATTGATTGGACCCTTGTTAACAAAAATGTAGTCGCATAAAGTGAGTACTTGGACCGTACTTTGACTCAGAAATCAGATAAAAGGGATACTGAAGCCAAAAAAAATTGGAACCACTGCTTTACTGTCAACAGATTGTAATTAGTTCAACCTAATATCAAACCTGGGGCTACATGGCCTAACCAAATAACACATTAAAAAGTACACGTAGCGACATTGAACACTAACCTTTTCACTTATTTTCTCGTTCGTTGTTCTTCTTATTCCTCGCTCTTCTTATTTCTTCCTTTTCACTTACGTCTTCTTCTTCTCCTCTCGCATCGGCAAAAATAGTCCCCGGTAATTCACTTCCGTTGTGGCTTTTTTATTTGCGTCGTTTTTTTATTTTATTTGCAGCGCGGTTTCTTTATATTTGCAGCGTTTCTTTTATTTGCAGCGGCATTTCTTTTAATTTGCAGCGTTTCTTTTATTTGCAGCGGCGTTTCTTTTTATTTGCAGCGTTTCTTTTATTTTCAGCAATGGCGGGTCTCGGCCACCGTATCTTTCTCATATAATCTGCCAGATTTGTTTCATCATCAGTTTCCCATTGATTCTCAAACTGAGGCACTCTATAAGGTCTTCCAAACAGGGTTTCATATGGGGTCAGACCAGTAGTACTGGTAATGTTTATGTATAGTTTTACTAAATCCAAGCAGCCTGTCCATGGCCTGCCAGTCTCCTCAATGTACTTTTTGAATCTATTTTTATTGTTCCGTTCATTTTCTTCTAGGCCTGCACTCTGTGGGTGATAGGCACAATGGTTTTTCAGGTCTATGTGGAACATTTCTCCTATCCTTTTCACTATTTGATTTACAAAGTGTGTGCCATTGTTATTATAGATTCTTTCTGGAATGCCATATCATGGTATGATATCTTTACAGAGCGCCTTTGTTAAAGCATCTGGGTGTTTCGTTGGAAACAGCTCTATCCATTTAGAAAATGCATCTATTATGACTAGACAAAACTTTTTCTCTTCACTTTGATTAAGTTCAATAAAGTCCATATGGATTATCTGAAATGGATATTGGGGTGTCAGAAACTTACCCCTTTTTGGTCTCATATTCACCTGTGAATTATGTTTTGCCTCGCCCACTGAAATCCTTTGGTCTGTTGGCATCCAGCTCGAAGGACCAAGTTAATGTCAAGTTCAAACAACCTAAAACATTATTAACACACAAGGGGAAAAAAGACACAGAGAGTTATGTTCTTTTTACTCGCGAGGAGAACGGACAGAGACGTGTTTCAGTTACACTCTCCAACCGCTCTGAACATGCTCTACCGCTTCTTTGCCTTTTATTCAGAAAGAAGAGAAATGCCAGTTACATAGGAAGCAGCTTTCAGTGATGGGTGGATATTAGGCTGCACCCTACTCATTGTCGTCCTCAATGTCTGACATCCCGATAAGGTTATCATTTGCATACTTCTCTCCCATCTTTGTTGGAGGTTTCCTGTCAGTTTCTTCACGTGGTTTAACATTAAGCCTTATCGTTATCTTTGAACACCAGTCTCAGAAAGCAGTTTGCACAACATCCTGCACATTCAACATTGTACACTTCCTGTGTACAAGAAGGTAATGAGCAGACTCTGTTTCCTGAGGAAGCTGAGATCCTTCAATGTGTGCAGCAAGATGTTAGAGATCTTCTACCAGTCTGTTGTTGCCAGTGCCCTTTTCTTTGCTGCTGTATGTTTGGGCAGCAGCATCAGAGCCAGAGACACCAGTAGACTGGATAGAATAATCAAGAAGGCTGGCTCTGTAGTCGGTCTCAGGCTGGAGTCTTTTGAGACCGTGGTGGAGAGGAGGACACTCAGTAAACTGCTCTCCATCATGGACAATGAGGAGCATCCCCCTCCACCTCACACTGGACAGACAGGGGAGCACCTTCTCTAACAGACTGTTACAGCTCCGCTGTCGAAGGGACAGATACAGGAAATCTTTCCTGCCACATGCCATTGCACTGTACAATAAGACTCTTGCCTGATGTTTTTCTGTTGTTCATAACACATATTGCAACTTAATTCAATGCACCTTCAGTTCACTGCACCTTGCAGCTCATTGCACTATTTGCTGTACGTATACTTGTATTGCTCTTGTGTGTTTTGTATGTGTCTTATAATTATATTGTAAATAGGAGTACTCCTTTCTTTTTATATTGTTATTTAATATTGTGTTTTACATGTCTTGCTGCTGCTACACTGCAATTACCTAGTTTCTATCTATCTATCTATCTATCTATCTATTGAAACACACACACACATTTCTCTCAAACAGTACAAGCAAATATGAGATAACTTCTATATACAATTATTCCAACAGAAACATTTAAAAAAGAGCAAATATTTAACATTTGGACTTCGGGGTTGATGGCTGGCTGAGCGGACACGTGAGGGAGAGCTCCCTTTAGACGAACTGCATAATGCAGTTAAATTGACCAACAGGGGGCGCTCCCCAGGAATTGAAGGGATTCCAGCTGAGCTGTATCTGCAGCTTTGGAATATTTTAGGGCCGATCTGGTTAGACACTATTAATTCTGCCATAAGAAAAAGCTGTTTCCATAAAGATCTTAATACAGTGCTCATCTCAGTGCTTCATAAGCCTGGCAAGGACCCCCAAAATTGTTCAAGTTACCACCCTGTTTCTGTAACTGCGTTGCTTATCAGGGTGCAGGGACTGGAGGTAAACCAGTTTTATCTACTTCATGGATATTGGGATAAACTTTTGCACACTGAAGTGCCACAGGAATGGAAACAAGATAATATTGTGCTCACTTAAAGTAACTGAAATGGAAGATTATGAGACTGGTAATTGAGAATGTCAGAAGCAGTTAATTAAGAAACAATATGGTACTTTCCCCTGAGGACACTGTGTACAGAAATCCTATTTTAAAACTGGGCTGAGAAACACTGGCACTGCCTAGTAGCTCTTCTGTGATGGGAGAAGAGAACTTCATCTTAAGCTACTCAACGATCGTTGTTTGATTGCTCTGGTCTGCTTGATATCATCCTTCTCCTCAGTCAGCACCCAGGCTACACCAATGAAATGGTCACAACCTCTCCTGACTGCACATCTGTGAATTTCATTGTTGGGGAGAGAACTTTTACTTCAAGCAAAGTTAAGATAAAGAGAAACTCAATAAGCAGTTTATTTCTGCTCTGCTGATGCCTCAATATAGTATTTTATTATACTGTATTATAACATTGCAATATTGTTATATCAAGCGCACTGCGACATACCGTATTGGCCCGAATATCGGAAAACTCAGGTTATAAACAACCCCATTTTTCAAATTTTATTTTGGGAAAATAGAAATATGATGAAGGCAAGGTTATTCATAAAACAATTTTTTATTGTACAAATACTACAAACATACCACAAACATTCTGCTGTATTGTTAAACCATACTTGTGTGTCAGATTTCCATGTTATTTAAGATCAAGGTATAGTACTATTTTTAAAAAATGTGTTCTCTTCAAATCTGAAAATATGACTCTGATTAAGCTACAACCATGTAGTTCAATAACTGCATAACTATTTAAGTCGAGTTTTATTCAAGAACAACATAAATAATTTAGTCTGTAAATATAGTCTGTATATAGCAACCAATTCTGGACTCCAACAAAACTTTTAAAGCCCTTTGCTCGAGTTGGCTGCGTGGTTCCTCCATTCTTACTAGTTACCCACGTGCAGGCTCCATCTAGTGGCATAGATGTGTAATTACAATGGAAAAGTCTAGTCCTCAATTATAAGACGACCCCCATTTGTGAGAATATGATTTCTAGAATAAAATACCGTCCTATATTTGGGCCAATATGGTAAATAAAGTGCTAGATGAACAGTATTTATGATATCACTATTTACTGTGCTGAAAATAGCTGTAGATCAATTGTAAGTAACACATTAAAAGTTTTATTAGATAGAACTTTATTTAAATACACAAGAGATTAACAGCATCAACACCAAAAAAATGTATATGCAACAACATAAAATGAAAACATAGACACTATCATCAATGATACTCAGAAATAAGAACAGAATTTAGTACCTATTTACCATCCATATATAAGCAGATATCCCCAAATATTGTGGCATTGCATCTGTTCTGCCAGATGCCCCTCACCATCCTTTGAGCGTTGCAGCTTTGACAACATTAGTGCAGCTGTCTGGTGTAATGGCCTGGAAGAAAAGCATATTTTTCTGTGCGGGCAACTGGAATATACGCCACCTCAAGGCATCTGATACGCAGCCTCCATTTATCGTCAGTGTTGTGCAAAGTGCTCATGTACGGATCCATTGTCCTACTTCTGCACGGCTGCAAAGCATCAAACAGATTTCAGTTCGGCAGCTACCTTGACATAACATGTTTTTTTCCATGTTGGACACCACAGTTTGGGGAAAATGATTTTTGCGATGGCACAGTGTATCTTCTGTCCAGGGATTTAAAGAGGTGCTTAAATCTGCTGTGCTCCACTATGACTAATGGAGCCGTATCGTTTGTGATGTCTTGGGAAATGGTGTCAGTTATTTCTTTCCATCTTCTTGAATGTGTAGCGTTTGTAAATGTTTCAGCTTTGTGGAGACTTGCTCGTGGCTCATTAGTGTCCTTTTTTTTTCTTTCCGAGCCATGCTTTGCTCGTGCTCTGTAACAGGATTGTGCTGCAAGTGTTGAAATAAATTGGTAGTGTGACCTTCGCTTGCTGAAACTATTTTTCCAGTTTTTAAATTTGATTTCTTTTTGTTCTGTGTCACCTCCAGTAAATCCAAAATGTGTCCAAACAACGGGCACGGTGATTCAAGCAGGAGTGCCTCTCTCTGCTCCTCTGTATTCCTCTCAGGGAGGGATTGACTGTTTAAGAACACATAGTTTATATTTTAACAGCCACTGTGCATTTATAAAGAATCAAGAGCGAAAAAAATCAAATGGAGTGTAGGAAAAGAACATTTATGTGTTCATTGTCAGTGTGCAGACTCAACAATCAGACCCTGGTGAGTGAAAGACTAGCAGTAATTGCTACTGTAGACAATGGATCAATATGTATTGATTATCTTTTGTCTATTAGAAATAATTGTAATGTCTGAGTGATTCATGTGATGCCACATAGTAACAAGTATGCTGGAAGCAAAACATCAATGATTCCAGAGAAAATGCAGAGTTGGCAGTGAGTTTAGTTGATGCATCAGAACATGATGATCCAGTGCTCAGCTTTCCTCGGGTCAGCCAGTTCAAGGAGAGACTGATAAAAGATCAGATCAACAGTTGTTTCTTTTAATTAAAAAAAAAATCAAATAATAATAATATTTCCAACTCTTCAAATTCCAGATTCTGCTTTTATGCCAGCCCTGCCATTCAGCTGAGAAATATTATATTCACTGATATTCATCCATCCATTGTGCAGGATAGATAATTTAAAGTACAAATAAATTGATGAACAAGCAAATGAATGCATTTTGCAAAAATGTTTTTGACACTCATTTGAGCAGCATTTTACATTTACATTTTACCCTGAAATTTGATGTGCCTCTGTAAGAATGGAAAGCTCTAAAGAAGTTCTCATGTTACATAAAATAGTGGTTTTTGCATCACCAAAATATGGTTTCATGTCGTTCAAATGAAAGAAGTATTAAAAATGTACCCAACTAAAACAAATGCCTCAAGACCTCATGACAATTTTTTTTTTGTTCAATATTGTTGACCTTTTTTTTTTTCATTTTCTTCCTGTAGATTTTGTTTCTAGTGGTCACTACTGTGTCATCACTGCCACACATAACATACCTGACATCACTACTGTGCAGCCTGGTTCATGTGCATCATACCTGTGACTGGAAATGTGTAATTTCGAAAGTTCATTTTAGAATTTTCTTGATGACTGGATGGAAATGCAGTAAATGTCAGAGTGAACAGGAGTTGGCCACTACTTATTTGACTTCCATAACAAGATAAGGATGCTATAGAAGATGAGTGGATGGATGGATGGAACACATTTTTTCTCATGGCATAAATAAACTAAAGAATCTGCAGTCCCTGCCCCTGCAGTCAATCAAACAAATCTTGTTTGAAAAATAGGCATCAATTTAATTTTCAGTCTTATGAAGCTTCTTCTCAGTAGCAGGGCAGCATCCTGAAGAGCAGAATGAAATGTGCCTAACAGCATGGGTTTTGCAACAGTGACATCTTTTGGTAAATCCTGTCCTGGCGGTGCTGAGGCTGGCGTTCAGTGCAGCCGACAGGCCACAGTAGTACAGTAAATAAAGATAATGATCAAATTATGGAAATTACCCTTCCATCTGTACACAGCTCCCTCATGTAAAGTGCATTTGCGCTTTGTGTTCTGAATGTTATTTGAATACTCAAGGCAGCAGTGAGTTTGACTGAGCAGTGTTGACAAGGCTGAGCATAACAAGAAGTCTTGCCTTGATAAATATGCAAATATATTTTATTTCTTTCAGGTTCAGTGTGCTGGTTGAAAATGAAATTAGCTTTCACAAGTGAGTCAGACCATTTTTGAACTGAATATGAAAATTCAGAATTGAACATATGAGATACCTCTGACAGTAGCTGCAGCCACCAAAGGCCTTTACAACAGCTGTGACAACTTTATTGAATGTATTGTCAGATGTACCTTATGTTGTAAATAAAGAAATTCACCAGGTAAGTATCACTTGTTTTCTTTAAACCAGATGCCAGCTGGAAGTGCTTGAAGCATTTTACTGAGCAGACTATGAGCTTGGCTCAAAAATCCGACGTTCCCAGTGGTGGGATGTGAACTTGTGATCTGGACTATCAGAGTTTGGTTCTAATTTGTTTGCCTCTTGAACACTTGTACTTTTCAACTTAAATTTTCAAAGTAAAACAGACATCAACAAAAAAATGGCCTGCACAATGTAACATCATACACTGTTATTGAAATATTCTCCACAGACAAAAGTGTACAGTTTTGCAAAGGTTAAGCCTTCGTTCTCCACTCCCAGGAGTATTGCTTTCTGCTCGAGAATAATCTTTTCTCACCATAAAGCACTGAACTCCATATTGTTAGGGAATGGTTTCATCGAACCTGCTGGACTGATGTGCAGCAGCCCTGCATCAATTATTTTGGTATTGACCAATCTGTTTTGATATAAACCAGCCAGTGCATACCTGTCAAGTATCCCGTTTTGGCTGGGAAAGTCCCGTATTTTACTCTTCTCTGCCACCGTCTCCCGTATTAGTATTTTTCTTGTAAATCTCCCGTATTTTAACCTGCGTTATTAAAAAATAATAATACCACATCAGGCGGAGTAAAACAAAAACAAAAAACCATTCCTAATCTGAGATCTGTCACTTGCCTCGTGATAACTGCCACAGCAGCAGCTACTACAGGTACTGAAGGTGGTAGATGTCGCCAGATTAGTGTGTGACATTCGATGAGTGACAGCACGCAAAGAAAAATAAGATTGTTACATAGAATAGGATGTCTTTAGACAGCAGAACTGTTTGCGCTCTTCTCTCATGTAAAATAAACTACTCTGGACCAGTCTACAAATACACTCCTTCCAAAACAGTCATAAAGAATTCAGTCTGCAACAAATGAGTACAACAAAATATTAAAAGAGTAAAGAAAAGTCACATGAAATGAGATGGAAAAACTGTGCAAGAGCAATGAGCAACAATGTGTGGACTGAAAATCAAATGTAAATATAAATACAAGCAATGTTAAATGAACAAAAAATATGCAAATCCCTTCAAATAAATACTCTTCATATATACCCCTTTTGTGTTTTCATTTAGGCTGTAATGAATGTTCACATTATGTCAGTGTGGCTTTATGCACAGCTGCACTACTTCCTGAACTTCAGCCAGCTGCTTTGTTTCCTGTGTGCCAGTAATTAAACTGATTAATTCAGGTGTGTCTGACCTCACAGCAATGGTCAGACACACCTGGATTAACAGTTTGTCCAATAATGGCACACAGAAAACAAAAGAGCTGGCTGAAGTTCAGGAAGTAGTGCAGCTGTGATTTTAGCTTTTTTGTAAACCAAAAATGTAAGAGATACTGGAGCTTGGTTGTGATGGTGGGACTGCTCACGGTGGGCGCCAGAAAATTTCACTTATTTTCAAATCCAAAACTTGACAGGTATGAGCATTGTCTCTTAAATATCCTAAAATCAAAATTAAAACTTAGAGGTGTTTGACTTTTTGCCTCAGAGCTGTGAAGTAAATTAGCACTTCATGTTTTTGCTGCTCAGATTTTAAATATGTTCAACTCACTGGTAAAGACGATACATACATACAAACTATATATACAGTGATCCCTTATTTTTCACAGTTAATGTGGACCGGCGCCCCCCTGCGAAAATCAAAATCCGCAAACTGGAGCCGGAGCCCCCCCGAGCCTCAATGATGTGTTTGAAATATGTTTAAAAACCCCAAAAAAGTAGTGAGCCACTGCAGCAAAACAAGACAAAGGATCAACTGTGGTCTTTCTGTTACCTTCACAGCCTCTGGTCTCTGAAATGTAGTAAAGAAACCGCTGGTATTGTGCTATTTTTGGCTTGTAATTAGCGGCTAACACGCTAACAACAACAAAACAAAAAGTCAGGTTTTCCCTGCATAGAACGAGCACTTTATTCTGACACTGCAGGAACTTGTAACATCACACAGGTTGTATTGTTGGGCTCCTGTCGGTTAACAGAGAATGTAAATCTATACACGCTGGGCCATTGTTTATGCTCACTACACTTTTCATCTAACCTCGTTTTCTTCTGCCGTCCCACGACACACACACTACATTACCCATAAGGCCAACAACATTTCTTCGCCGTAGGCGCACAACATCTGGATTTTTTTATTATATTATATATTTCTGAAAAATCCACGAATAACTAAAAACACGAAACTTAAAGCGCGAATTGGCAAGGGATCACTGTGTATATATATATATATTATGTATATATATATATATATATATATATATATATATATATATATATATATATATGTAATATATATATGTATATATATATATATATATATACAGTGGAGGAGGAAATAAGTATTTGATCCTGATTGCTGATTTTGGCAGTTGTCATACTAAAAAATTAAAAATAAATAGTCTCAGATTTTTATGGCAGCTTTATTTTAACAGTTATAGAAAGAATATTGAAAAAAAAAACGTTGAGAAAATTACATGAAATGAAAAATGAAAATTAATTTGTAAGTCATTGAGGGAAATAAGTATTTGATCCCCGACCAACCTTGACCAGTCTGAGACTGTTCATTTATTTCTTAGTGTATATATATATATATATATATATATATATATATATATATATATATATATATATATATATGGCCAGGTCAACAAAGGAGAGGACTGGACACAAAATATAATTTTCTAGGATCTTTAATACCCCGACTGGCCCCTAATGAGCACAGTCTTCATGTTTTAATTTTGAGATATATTTATCACAGTTGAATAAAGAAACAAAAAAAAAGTCAACTGCATCAGCTTCTCTTTCCTATAGGTCTTACAACTTCTTAAAATGAATACAAACTAAAGCAGAAACAAAAATGAGCACCAAACAACCAACAACAGTGGCCTTATTCCTAAACTGGGGAGAAAAATTACACCAATACAGTTCTGAACCACTCTTCCCATTTTAAAAAATGCATATCATAACAAACATGTTCCACATCAGGCTTTACCTTTAAACTTCATGAATTAACGACTTACTGTACATAGTAATACATTCATTTTGAAAGATACACTCTACTGTAACTTCTAGTGAACTTCTAGTACGTTCAGAAAAAAAATATATATATATATATGTGTGTGTGTGTGTGTGTGTGTGTGTATGATACATGAAGTGATGCAACTGAAAATATGAAAATTACATGGAAGGTCCTAAGATATGCTTTATTGTAAAAAGCAGAAAAAGAGCAGAAATTTCAGTCACCATCACTTCTTTTTTATTATTGAGTCCATTCACGCTTCATGGACTGAGATGTTGAAATGTTTTAAATAAGTGCTCAGGGTGAATTGTTTTAAAGTTAGAAATAATTAAACTGATCGACTGTGTCTTTGGTGAACTTGTTTGAACCAGGCTGCGTTGAGAAGCAGAGACAACATCCAGTCTCAGTTTGAAACAAAAAACAAGGCCCTGTTGTTAAAAAAAAACTGACCAAGAATTACTAAGCATTATTTTACATTCCTTCACACAGACAGACACATGAACACGCATTCAACCCTCTGTGGGATCTGTATGTGTGCCCTCTAGACATTTTGTATATGTGATTAGAGGGTCCCTCCCATATGGCCACACTCATCTCAGATTGTGAAGGAGCAAAAGCTCCCAGGGGTTTTATTCTAAATACCCAGGCTTCAGTGCAACACTCATTCCCAAGAAGCATTGCGAACAAAAGCTGTCACTTTTATTTAGTACTGTAACATCCAATAAAGGGGAAATTCCCATATGCTTGTGAGATGTGAGACAATGCCACAGGGAATGTGTTCCATAATCAAAGCTAAAGGCAGTCCAACAAAATATTAGTGTTTGACCTTTATTCTTTTGGTGGCGACTTTTTTTTTTTTTTTTGTCCAGGCAGTGTATGACAAATATTGATACAAATAACAGTTTGTTTTACATTTCACTAGAGTGGCTCGTTTCTGTCTACGTGCAGTGTCCACAGTGGGACTGTTGACAAATCTGTGTATGTACTTCACTTTGCCAAAAGGAAATTAAATCTGTTAGATTTTAATTATGAGAATATGCATACATGCGAGCACGGACCAGCTTCAGTTCAGTAATCCAGCTTCTATTACACATCAGTCTCTGCATTTAACTGATCTGCAGTAATGAGAAGCAAAATGTCAAATCTGTAGAAAGAACATGGATACTGGGCTGCATGAGACTCTTTCATTCAGATTCAGTAAAGGTCTCGTATCCTGATTAACTGATATTTTAGTCTTGCTGAGGGGAATAAAGTCTCACTTTGTAATAATGAACAAGTTCTTTGGTTGCAGTTTAATAACAATTCAGGCAGTGTTTTAATCCCTGGATGCATAAAATATATGTATCATTGATTGTGAAAATAAAATTAGGTTTTTAAATGTCCAGTTAAATCATGCGCCATTTAGAAAAATCTTAAAAATTTAAGAGATCATAAGAAAATATAAGAGAGAATACCCTCCAACACCAAATGCTTAAGCTCTGATGTGAAAACTTTTTCTGGACATACAACCACTGCTGAAGCCATTTAGGCAAATATTTTGATCATTTGGACCTTGTTTGTACTGAAAATGATGACTGCGGCTTTAAGAATTTGATAATGCTTTCTTGATGGTTGGTCAGATGTGTCATGTCAGTTGTGGAACAATGAGTTGATGTTTCACAGTTAACAGATGTTCACTGAAAAAAATAACACATTGGATTTACGCAATTCAATAGTGGACATCGGTTGCACACAGATTGTTTGCTTTGGCAGCAACTTAAAGAATTGTGTTAAATCAACACAAATTATTTATATTCAATAAACACAAGTACTTTGTGTTGACACAATGTAATAGAAATGTGATTCAATAAAGTAATTTCAACTCTTTGATCATTTTACTCCTACACAATTTGATCACTTTACTTCAAGGTTTTTCAATCCCTTTACTGCAACACTATTTGATCCTTAACTTTAACATTATTTGTTATTGTTATTCCAATGTCAATTACATATTTTCATAATTGTACATTTAATGTAATAAATTTATACAATTTTACTTAGAAATAATCTAATTTAAATATAGAACAGAACTTAAATGTAAATACAATAAATAAACATTTAAGTTTTTTCCCACACTTGAAAGTGAGTTTTGTTTAAAAACCTTTGTTTGAGGATCTGGCAGCAAGTGTTCCAACTCTAAGTGAAGCCTGAATTTCTCATAAACAAACAATAGAGATGCACTGGCTGATGTGGCTTTGAAATGAAATAGCATTGGCCAGAAATGAACATTTCAATGTGGCATGTTTTATGTGTAAAGTTGGAAGTAGTTTTCTTATTTTGCCCAGTGAATGTGTACATTTTGAAAAGCATTGCATTGTATGTCAGCATCTAGTCTGATAAGAGTAGGCATATGTTTATTTCACAACAGAAGAGACAATGCTCTCTGCAATTAGGTGGGAATATATGCATATATGAGTATTGTCATTGCCCAAATGTGTTGGAAAATATCAGCAAAAAATCCAATATTGTGCATTCCTAATAAACATCAGGTTGGCCTGCCTCACAAAGGCACAGTGGTAAAAGTATACACTGAAGATGAAAATATATAGCTTTCCTCTACAGCAAAGGAGGAACACAGACAATGGTTAGCCTCAGTTGACATTAAAATCTTTATTGAACACTGACCTTATTGTTTCAGCCATCTTGGCTCCATGCAAAACAAGAACTGTTGTCAGTCCTAACTCTTTCCTTTATCTCTCACTGAGATACAGGTTTATGTTCCACATATCCCAAAACAAGAAATACACAAAAAAAAAACTGTACCTTTTACAACAAACATTGTCAAGATTAGTCAACAATGCATCACATGACCAAACATGCAAAGATCCGCACTGCAACTGTAAAACTAGGGATAGACCAACTATCAGCCTGGCCAATAATATCCTATTCAATATTTTCACAATAATTATCAGTAGTTATCCAATTTCTGATTAAATTAATTAATTAATTCAATTAAAATTGCACTAAATGGTACCATAGTTCTAATAATTTAGGATATATTTTTCAGAATGTTTCTTTAATCTTTGTTTCATGTTGGAGTTTGTGTTCTTTAAAATTTTGACACCAACATTTTTTTTACTGCACATAAACTATTGTCAGTTCCAAATATCGGGTATTGGTCTCCTTCATTATTAATAATCATTATTGGCCATGAAAAAAAAAACAACAAAAAACTGGTTGATCCCTAGTAAAAATAACAAACGGCATTAACAATACAATATGCCAAGAACTTGATAGTATTAACAACTGTAAAACAATACTGGTGGCAAGAGGACCAGCCACACCACTCAGTCCAGGAACGTAGAGTTTCTTACATGCACACTTTTCAAAGAGCAGTGAGCCAAGAACAAGAACAAGAACAGTGAGCTCTCCTTACTGCTGTAGCTTAGTTTTCAAGCTTTGGGCCTTTCTTGATAGTTCAGTTGCATTTACCTCCATTATTATCTTTTGAATGACTTCAAAAGTGTAGCAGAGCTTTGATGGATACCTCATATTTAGGGTATAAAATAGCCCAAACAGCACGGCAGTTGCAAGGGCCACATTCTCAAGGTCACGAAGAACCACTTCACCCTCAATGATGACCCCGACATCAGAATGGTCACTGCTGGGATTGTCTCTGGCAACATAGATCCCCACTGTCGTTCCCTCTATGGCACTTAGTGTGTTGGCCTCAGTCATGTCCTGATGAAAGATAAAGTATTTCTTTAAGACTTTTTTGAAAACAAAAAAACAAACAAACAAACAAAAGAAATCTCATTAAAACAGAATTTCTTACACTATACAGATTATTTCAACCATTACATTACAGATATGAACTGAATATATTAAGCTCTTGTAACTTAGGGTACTTATTACTTTTAAAAATGTTTTAAACACAACAACGTTTTTTAAGTGTGGCAAAGGCTCCTCCTACTTTTGCACAAACTCACCATGTATTCCTGCACCAGATGATCAGGATCCTTGTTGAGGTAGATGCAGAGTCCTTTTATGATGCACTCCCTGCCAGCATCGACGTCATCCTCAAGATTTGGAACAAAGAACAGAGTGACATTTTAACTAAAACTGTCAATAGTATGGTTGAAAGTGGGCAAAGACAAAAATTATTTATTTTGTACACTTTTTTTTTAAACACTGTCCTTGTAGCAATTAAACAAATTGGTGGTGTTAGTTTCACCCACCAAAATTGTTATTAAGCAGAGTACATTTGACTCCTTTTCATTTGTTGTAGTATTCGCTGAAGCTAAAATGTGTCCCAACATTGGACACAGCATTCTTTAAAGGAATAGTTTACTCTACAATGAAAGTTCAGACATTATCTAGTCACTCCCACAACAATATAAGGTCTGGTGTAGTTTTTTTAGTCCGTAAAACACTTCTTGAGTTGGAGCTTCCTCCTTTTTGTGGATTAAAAAACTTCACATGGCCTTCAGCAGCGGGATGAATAGATAATGACTGAATTTTTATGTTTGGGTAAACTGTTCCTTTAATGTATAAACTGCTTGGATTGAGGATGCGTTGCTTCAATTATTCAACATGAGCAAGATTAAGTCAGTGACAGGTTCTAAATGTTGGTTTTGATATAGTTTCAGTTAACTGCCCATTCCTACCTGTCTAACCTGTTGTCTTAAGTGTGGATCCTTTCAGTGACATGGAGTAGTCAAATATTACAAAAATTGACTAGTGTAAGGAATACTTATAAATCTTTTGCTGACCTAATGCAATGCATATGCAATTTAAATTTGATTCAAAAGTTCTTACTGTCATCATGGCAGCCATGTCCTTAAGCTTTTTGCCCTTCTGCCCCGATCGCTTCGCAAACACCCTCAGCAGACTCGCAGAGTTTAGGTCAAGCTGTGACAAAAACCTTGACTGTAGAGGCATAGTTGTGATGCGCTTGAACTCTGCATTTATCTGAAATGACATGAAACTTTTTTTTAACATCACATCCTATTGACATTTACACATGACATTTGTAACACCAAAACTACACTTGCCAATCATATCACTGCATTCTCTGTGCATGTTTATGGACTATTCTGAACCACATCCTAATAGAGTCAAGCATTAGTCTAACTGTTGCACATACAATCTACAGCACAAGAAGTTACACCATTATTGAGTTTTCTTTTTTAAACTTGCCTCCACTACATCGAAGAGAGCTGGCCATCTCTCTTGGACATCTTTGATCATGGGAGCATCACAAATTATTTCTTGTCTTCTTAATGCAAATGTTTTCTGCATTTTAGCCTTAACTGTCTCTCTGTTGTTACACTTCTTGATATCTGAAAGGAGTTCGACCCTCATCTTCTCGAGGGACTGGCTGCTTTCTCCAAGTGGAAAGGAGGGGTAGTAAGCCACTTCACCCCTCTTTGGTTTCTTAACATCAAAGGCAGGAGAACGTTTCCCATCTGGTTTGTGTTTCAGAGCATTCACACATACTTCAGGACATCCTACTTTCCGGAGAAATGTACGGTAGTTGGACAACTTGTATTTGAGACTCATCTTCCATCCCTCATAGCCAGTGGCTGAGCCTTTTTCTCGCAAACATGGATGCCTCATGACAAGCGCCTCTGCAACTTGGTTAAACCTATTGTCGGTGAGATAGACTGCATGTTTGACTACCTCCTGAATCAACCCGTCTAGTATAACGGACTTCAGCTTTGGATCAGGGATCAGCAGTGTCCCATTTTCTCTGAAAGCTTCATTGGCCTTCTCAAGCTTCAACTCTGCATCATATGTAAAACGGGGAACAAAGAACATATCTGGCCACGAAGTCCGTGAAGAGGTGGACTCTGGAGATGAGAGAATCACAGTGCTGTCACTGGAATGAGATGAGATGTCATCAGGAGCACTGGTAGGTGGAAAGGAGAAACTGTTTACACCTTGATCTGCATCAGCGTCTTGAGGTCGGCAGGATGTGTACATGACCTTGACTGTAGCTCTGTCTTGTATTTCTTCCATGGAAGTTAAGTTTACAAACTCGTTGTCAAAAAGTGTGTCCATGAACTGTAGCCGAAAGGGTTCCATTATTTTACACTGTCTTCTTATCTCAGTCTCCAGTTCAGTCACTGTTGAAGGCAGACCAGCAGAAAACACCATCCTCTGACTGCTGTCAGGGCCCAGGATTACTCTGAGAATAGCTGCAGTTGCCATGGTCTTACTTCACTGTCTGTTAGGAGAGAGTAAATAAACAATGAAAGGTTTATGTAATGTAATATAAGGTTCAGGGACATGCAATGACCAAATCTCATATTTTAACTGTCAATATACTTTTTTGTAATTAAAGGGTTAGGGTAAAATAATGAAATTGAGAAAAAAAAAAAAATTTTTAAAAACACCACCGGCAAGTGTGTCCATGGTTTCCCATACACATTAAAATGTGGCAGTACACAACACTCCTGAGAAACAATTTTTAGGAGAAAAGTGTTTTCTGGTGCTGCCCAACATGCAACCACTCCATTCCTTTGTCACCGCAGTAATGGATACTTGATGTATCCCTAATTGCCAGTCCAATCACCCTTCCCCTGCACACCCATAAGTGAAACACGAATGCAGACCAAGCGCATCTCAGTGCAAACATCTCAAGGCAGAGGAGAGGACTGGAAGATATTTCAAGTGGTATGAAGTGTGCCACAGGTTCAAACCAGAGCAAAAAAAAAAAAAAAAAAAAGTGTCCTCTCCAGGGTTCCCACGCACAAATTAATTTTCAAAACTTTTTTGTAACATTTTCATAATATTTTACTCCACTGACACAACTCAATTCAAATATTTTAGAATATGATGGTCTTTTTTAGCAGTCACAGGGCCAAATACTGAGACTCTTATTGGAAGAAGAGCAGAGAGCTGAGGAAGAGGAGAGGAGTAAAGATGAGCAGGAAAGGAGAGAGGAGGAGCCAAAAAAAGTGTATATTAGGGCTGCTCCCAACTAAATATTTTCCTAGTTGACTAGTAATCATCACTTTAAGCCATTAGTTGACTAGTCGTGGCACATTTATGAAATTAATTAAACTATTTTAACATTGAGTAATATAATCCTGGGGCGCTGGGGGAAGCGAGCCGCTTGTTAATGGCACTGAATAACAGCAAAAGTGGAATACTAATGAGTTTAAATGTATCAGAGCAAACAGTTTTTTTAATTTCATAGCTTTTATGGGAATTTCATGTCTGTGGGAACCCTGGCCCTCCTTTTCAAATGACTGTATGTACCTGCCAAAAGTGTTAATTTGTTACCTTACCTCAAGACACAGATAGATCTCTTCAAGGTCACCATCCGCGCACACCCAACCAGATAAGCAGCCAAGGGATACTCATCAACCAGTTCACAGACTTCCACAAGAACAAGTTCTCGTGCCGGAGATGGAGTCAGCTCAAAGGCTCCATAATGCTCACAATACCACCCACACAGCAGTTTCAACACAAAAAACAGCCTCTGATGCAAAATGCATATCTGTTGGATTTCCCCAAATTCAGGCAAGCCACCTTCAGTCCCATGTGCAACTACCATACCTGTCCTGTAGTTTATTCCCTTGTTCCAAACATCTTTTGCAAGGTGTATTTCAGATAAATCAGGATCTCTCTGCTTAAAAGCTTGAGCTAGCTCTTCCTTTAAAAAATCTAATGGCATAGTCGATACAACTGACACATCAAGCATTGGTTTATCAATATTTGGAGATGACAAATGGTACCCAATCATAAACTGGTGTTTCACAGCCAGAGAGAGAGGCACGTTTTTAAAGCAACTGGTGTGTTTAATTACCTTTTTAAAGAAACTGTGCTTTGCCTCGAATCTGATGGTCCAAAGTCCCACAAGAGGCCCATACAGCCTTATTAGTTGTGGGTAATGTTCTATGTAGTGGTGTTTAGGCAGCAGCCTTTTGTTAGGAAACACCTCTTTATACCTTTGTCGATGGTCGGAAATTTTGCTCTCAAGGTATGCAATAGACTCGTCGTTGTGGACTGGGGCAACCACAAGCTCAACAATCTGTTTTAGGTCCAACAAGACCTGCCACGCTGGATCGTGCTCAGGAATCTAAGGCCCAATTAGAAGTGGGAGCAATCTTAACAGGCTCCAATTTTCATGGGCATTACCACCTATGGTGTTTCTGCTTGAGAGATTTTGTTGCAAAATATGAGGTTTATTGGTTTTGTCTGTCCACTTGTATGGAAAATGTAGAATGGAATTGTTAATATAATCCAAGGTGATATACTTCTTTGAAATTAGTAATGTGAGACAATGTGCAATTTCCAGGGGCACAATACCTTCAAAGAGATCGTGGGCAATGTCAGGAGGGTAGCCACTGACAACATGAAAATGAGAAAGTGCTCCAGTAAAAGGACAAGCTTTTTTAACTCCAAAACAGCTACTGCCACTATCTAGGGCTGCTCTGACATGAGTTTCATGTATTTCTTTTGTTCTGAGGGTGAAAGTTCCTGACCTAACCTCATTTGACACAATGTCTGAAGCTGTTGCTGTACAAAAACGACAAAAATAGTGGCCTGTAAAGTTCTCAACAAAGCCCGCTATTCCATGAGCACCTAAATTGTCTGCAGCAATAGTCTGCACCGCACCTTTAAGTGATCTGCCCAGTTGTGGAACAAAAATTCCATCAACTTCCAAAGACTTGAGATCACGTATTAAGGGCTCTAAAACCTTGTCATAGCCATAGGACTTAACATAATTTGTTTTACACAAAATGGCCAAGTAAATGGAGGACAAAGAGGAATGAGAGCCTGGGGGTAGGTTACACAGCACCCAATATACAGCACAAAGTTTGTGGGTTTTACGGGAGGTGCCGAGAGGGTTACAGACCTCAAAGTCATCAACATACAAACCAATAGATATATTTAAGTCTTGCCCTGACAACAAACTGTTTTGTTTACAATGCAGACCATCCCTGAATGACTTGTACACAATTTCTTTTGCAGTCCCTGTTTCTCTTTGTGTTTCGTGATTACAAACTATCTTGTCCACAACATCTTTCCTACTCAACAACACTTGTAGGGATTCAAGAATGGGGACATACTGCAAGGTTTTGTTCTCTTTAGCATCCAAAATATATTCAACTGGTTCAACAACATTAAAGTTTGCCTTATAATATTGCTTACGTGGGTATGCAGAACTCAAAGGACCACCCTTCTCTATGGCTTTATTTATAGGATTCCCTTTGGACAGAGAAGAGGTTATTTCCTCTATGATAGCTCTGTCAACCTGAAGGTTGTGCTTTTGAAAAATGTCAACTAGAATGCCATCAGTGTGGGATCTCGAGAGACAACCAGTTAAAGGTGGGGTGGGTGTTGTTTTTTTGCAACACTTTTTACAATATTGCCTGAAAACCTTTTCACATTTCCATTGCACCCACTGAAATAAAATGTTTGCAAAAAAAAACTAAACATTTTGGTCCAGTCTAGAAGGTATAATCAGAGAAAAACTCTGACCAATCAAAAAAGTGATCATCACTATTTTGATTGGCTGCCTAATACGTCCATCAAATATCACCCCTCCCTCCCTCCCTCCCTATGGTTCATGCAGTCGTGAATCATGTGAAGGCGTGAAGGCGTGGTTTCGAGGGGGGTGAGCTGAAGAGGAGGAGGCGGAGCCTTTGGGAGGAGGGAGGGAGTGTATATTTTCAAAATCTCACTTGAGTTGGATTGCTGGAACCGTTTTTCAAACAACACCTACTCCACCTTTAAGTGGTGAAGTTCTAGCAAAAAATCATTAATTGCTGTGCTTGGTACATGAGAAAAATGTTCTAATTTTAACAAAGCTGCTGCAAATTTGTGCTGAATTACATCTGGAAGATCTTTTAGGGCATCAACACTGCTCTCTGGTTGATCATCAGAGTATCCCTCACCAATGTCATCATCAGAAGTATTTATTGTGGATTCTGGGGAAATAAAGGTGGCTGCCGTTACAATTTCGGGTTTAAAATCTGTTGATGAATACGAATTGTGTTTTCTGCTCTTGTGGGATTTAAAAGTTCCAAGGATATTCGTTTGAAAGTTGCAATCTAAGAACATACAAGTTACAATCTCATTTTTCTTCAGGTGCGCATTAATGTGAACCCAATACTCCCTTTCAGAGACAAGACCCTTACAAGGGCATAAATGGCAACTAAATATACTGTTTTTTGATTGATGACCGTTTTTTTTAATCACATGAAATCTATTCAAATGAATTATCAGCGCATTCCATGTTCTAAATTTGCACGGGCAGCTTGCATACACACATGGAAAGCGATTATTTCTCCCATAATATGTATGTTTTAGTCGATAATGCTTTAATATTTGGGACCTACTTGGTAAAACTGAGGGGCAGGCCTTACATTGCCACATTCACAGCAATATTCTGCAACACTTATGGCACTATTCACTGCAAAAGAGAAGTGGAAACAAAGACAAATTAATGTCTAATGAAACATTAATTCAAAATCAAATCAGTGTTTGATTCAAAAGTGTAAGACAAGCTAGAGGTGTCCCGATCCGATATTCGTATCGGATCGGCCGCCGATATGAGCAAAAAATGCGGATCGGTATCGGATCGGCAAGCCCTAAAAATGCCGATCCAGACTCCGATCCAGTTTTTTTCTAAAGTCCGTTCCGGGTTTTCCAGCGCACCGCGCAGCGCATTATTCAGATAATCCATTCCAGGTCTCGCTCTGTGTTTCCCTAATATCCGGTCCGCATTTTCCAGCACACCTTCAGGAGGAGCTCGAGTGGTCTCGCGCGGAGGGCGGGGTGTTTGTGTCTGTGCACTGAGCCCGACAGAGAGAGAGAAAGAGACAGAAAGAGAGAGAAGTGCGGCTCGCGCGGCAGACGGCAGCCATCAGCGGCCAAGTGATAGTTTCAAACCTAGCGGTTTGAGTGCCAGTGAGTCGCTAAATCACCAGAAAAAGTCGCTAGATTTGTCGCTAGTCGCTTTTTACAGATTAAGTCGCTAGGGGGGTCTGGAAAGTCGCTAGATATAGCAACATAGCCGCTAAATTGGCAACACTGCTCTCTCTCTGTCGGGCACAGTCACAGCCACAAACACCCTGCCCCCCGCGCGAGACAACTCGAGCTCCTCTCCTCCTCTCCACGCCCCCCCCCCCCCCCCACCCCCCCCCCACACACACACACACACACACACACACACACACACACACCCTCCACCCCCCGTTTGGGACGTTTGGGAATCGTGACAAACTGCCACTGAACAGTGTCAAAGCACAGGTACTAATGCTGTTAATAGACGGTTAAACTCAGGTTGTGTTTGCTTAATACAATTAACAATATTATCTGCACTTATGGCTTGTAAAGCCGTGGTTTACTGATGCCATTTCTGTTTGTTATTTATCATTTTGTCTATTTTGTGTTGATTTGTTAAATAAATAGGTCCGTTTCTCGTTACCAACCAATGTGTATTATTCAAATGCACCTAATTCAGCTGGCTAGTTATTATCAGGAGTAAAACCCTATTCAGCATGAGTCTGACAACAAAGTAAGTTGGTTAAATGACTTTAAACTTTAATACATGCTCAGATAGGCCGGTATCGGTATCGGCAGATATCGGTATCGGATCGGAAGTACAAATAAATATCGGTATCGGATCGGAAGTTCAAAATGCTGGATCGGGACATCTCTAAGACAAGCTGTCAAAAATTCTGAAACATCAAACATCAATAATAAAAGGGGGAAGATATAAGTAACAGTAGGGACAAAGATGAAGTCTAATGAGGCTCCTGCAACTGCTTATGAACAGTAATTTAAAAGGTGTGACACGTCACACAATAGAAAATCAGATAACAGAGTGATACAAAGTGATAATTCTATTTAATGTTTATTACTGAAGTTGTAGTGGGTGGTGATGGTGTACTGGGGTGCATTATACTGAACAGGTTTCTAATATTTTGTCCACTCCATTAACATACATGAGAGGGGCAAAATATTAGGACCACTTTTCAATACAAGTCACTCCAGTACACCATGATCTCAATAATAAACAAAATAGAATGATCACCTTTGTTACAATGTTAACAAAAACTGAAAAGAGAAGCTTCATGAAAGTATATATGTGCTGGGTGATTAATTGAAATCTATTTTCCATTACAATTTCAGCTACTAACAGAGCGAGTAAAAGTCATATTCTCACCACAAAGACTTGAGTCCACAGTGAAAGAGCTGACTCCATATGATTTGCACAGACTGAGTTTGGCTGTCAATCTGCAGCAAAAAAAAAAAAAAAAAGAACAAACAGGTTTAGAGTGCAAAACTGTATTTCACTAAATGCAAATAATCTATACTAGATGTGTACAGTGTGAGGAAATTATGTTTTTTGATGGTTGATACCAATCTTTTTTTTTATAGAAAAGCAGCAAAAATATATTTCTGCATCTGAAAATGTAAATGACACCACTTATATAACCTTTATACTCACCACAGAAGTAGGGCTGAACGATATGGACAAAATTTCATATCTCGATATTCATGCCAGATATCTCGATATCGATACGACTACGGGTTTGGTGCAAACCAAGCATTTTTCAGAAAAATAAAAACATCATAATACAAAAGAATGTGGAAAGTGCAGTGTTATTTATAAGAACTCACTGCCAGTTATCAACATTAACATAAAGTGCGAATAAATAAATTACAAATCAAACATTTTACTGCAGCTCTGCTTTAAAATAAATAACAAATATATGCAGCAGCTGGTGGAAGGTGAAACATTGAAAGTGCATTGAAGTGCAACATCTTATATTCTTCTAAAGACAACATAACTGTATGCAGAAAATGCATTTGCTACTCACAAAACAGAGGTGCATTCAATGGCAATCGTAAAAATGAAATTTGTTGTGACTCTCAGAGCTGTACATGCAGGGCGAGCGCGGGGGAAATCTATATCGTTTATATCGTTGCTTTTTCGATATGAATATCTTGAATGTTCATATCTAGATATGGATATGATAACGATATATCGTTCAGCCCTACACAGAAGTGTGGCTGATGGTGAGCTGCACCAAAAACACACAAATCATTGCATTCGTATATGGTTTATTTTCTTCTAAATATAACTGCAATAAGACATTTGATTCTGTTATTTAGAGGAAAGATACATACTCACCACAGAGCTTGAGCCACAGAGGAGGCGCTGATGTTAGAAACTTCTGAAAGCAATCTGCAGAAGCAACAAAAACAAGATGAAAATACAAATACTTCTACAACTAAAACTGTCACTCACAAAGCAAAACCAATACATAAGAACTATGGCCAAGTATGAGCCATACATTATTGAAGAGTCACAAAAATGTTAAATTTCAAATACATAATGTTCTTTCACGTCATTTACAATGTCCATTTAGGTCTAAAAACGGTGGCTGAACACACTAATGACAGGCTAAGAAAAATAGCAGCTAACATATTGTAGTAACCGCTCAAACATTTATGCCTCAAAACGAGACCATGATTTACAGTCTTGTGCGACCAGAGCTTAACACTAAAAGCACAAACAAGCAGGTTTCAACACCAGAGAAATAACTCGATAGCCTACGTTTAACCACACAAGCCTGATAAATTAATGCTAATCCTCCACCGCAGCAAAGCACTGGACTCCTTCTTGACTTAAACTAAAACCAATGCTATGTCAAACCGCACAGACTGTATAAATAATGCCAAATTATTATTACGTTATTTTTGCTAAAAAGTGCTAACTTAGCAGATGCCATTAGTACAAACCAACACGTTGCCCACGGGCTAAATCCTGCCATTCACTGACCTGCACAGCGCTGTTAACACATTTCACACAAACTCATTCAGCTTGCTCTCAATATTACCAGCACACGCTGCCCGCGGGCCAAGTCCTACCAAGTTAGCTGGCTGCCATTGTGCTGTTAACACACAATTTCACTAAACTTATTAGCCTTCTCTCACTGTTACAGTCGGTCGACTTACCAGAGCAAAGAAATTCAACCAGAGACGAGGAGCACCACGTTCAGTCAAGTTAAATAACGTTAACAGAAGAGGCGCCAGGTCAAAAAAAAAAGAAAGGAAAAAACACCGAGGAAACGTAACGTTAACAGACGTGGTGATAAAACAGTGTGAGCAAATAACTTCGTGCCAGTTCAATAACCTTTGTTGGCGGCTCTAAAGACATTAAACTACATATTGTTAAGGATTAGCCAATATTCAAATTGAAAATCCGTACTTACCGAGCTGATGTAATGGCGTGCTGCTTGACGGTTGACGTCCAGTGACCGTTGTCTTGCACGCATTGCGCGTAATACGCGCAATATTAATTATCTCGTGTAATATCGCGAGATAATTAATATTGACACATGATTGACTCACTTTATCCCAACATGAGCAGAACATGTTCATGTACTTTGTCTGCATATTATGTAGTTTCTACACTATACTGTTACATTTTGTTTCAGAACATGAAACAATTGTGTTAAACGCATCAAATATGTTTATATAAATCCAATAGATGGAAGTCTCATTTTTTTCAGTGTTGCTCCTTGAATCCATATGAATTTGCTCACCCAGGGCCGGCTCTTGGCATAGGCGATATAGGCGGCCGCCTAGGGCGCCATCTGCTGGAGGGGCGCCGCCACGCTGCCAGTCCCCCTTGGCCTTGAGGGAAAATAATAATAAAATAATAATTTTCTATGCCCACTGGCGCCCTCACTTAGTGTTTTCTGTCAGGAAAAAAGTACATATTAACATTACAAATAAATAAACAGTGACATGTTCCTAAATGATGTGTGAGCACGTGACGTGTCGTTATTGAGTCCGGATCATAATGCGCAGATCAGAGATCAGATCTGGGCAGGACAAGTGGAAGACGATCTCGGACAGGTGTGATTTGTGAGATGAAAAGGCCGTCCAAGCCCCCGGGTGCGCAGAACAGAAACAGAAGAAAAGAGGAGAAGAAGAAGTCGCAATATAAAGGTAACATTAATGCCTTCTCTTTTTTTTATGCCGTTTTGTGTGAAGACTTTTTATTTGAGCTAGCTATGTTGAAGTAACGTTAAACAACGCCAGAGAAGGACTTTGGGCATGGGCAATGCTGACTTAACATGCTAAATAATAAAACACACTGATAGCTACTAAGAAGGATTAATAAATGATGAGAGGGATCAAAATAGAGGCCAAATCATGTGCACACGCCGCCGGTCAGCTGGGGATGGGCCGGCTATGATCAGTTCACTCCTGTATCTGGCTTCCTTTTTAAAAATACAGTAAAACACAGCTTTCTGCTGGCTGTTCTCTGTGTTGTTTAATGTGAAATGAACTGCATCGGCGCCGTTGAGAAGAATGTAAAAGTTAGTTTGTTCCATCCGTTATAGGATAGTTTCTACACAGTTATTATCCCTGCCTGTGTGTCTGCTCTGATGCATTACAGTTTCATCACATCATTATAAAATTGAAAATTAATTTTACCATTACTATTATTAACAACTGTGTGTCCAGTGTCGCTGCTGCTGCTTAGCTCTCCTCCTCCTACTGTACTTATCACATTTGATATTGTGCCTAATGATTGCTGAAATTCAGGAGCCAGGTGATGAAAATGTAAACTGCAGCAGCAGCTGGTTTTTTTTTTTTTTTTTTTTTTTTTGCTTGTACAGTCATAAATATATCTACTCTATATCTGTCTAGATGCAGTCAGAAAATATTTGCAGATGCCCCAAACAGCTGCCTTCTGATCAAACACAGCTCCCTGAAGCATGTAAGTTTATTGTTTGTGGTCTCTGACACACTGCTATGTTGTTGTTGTTGATGTTATTGTTGTTAATGTAAATGGTAATTACAGTAATGAACTTATTAGTCAAATGAAATAAAGTGTGTTTATTAAGTGAAGTAGAATGACGCAACAAACCTAATGCTGTGGTGTTACAGTATGGATGTCCTCTATGTCCTGTGACAGTTGCTGCTGCAGAGAGGAGCTTCTCCAAATTGAAGCTCTTCAAAACATACCTGAGATCCACCATGTCTCATGAGCGTTTAAATGAACTTCCCCTGATGAGTATAAACCGTGAAATGTCCAGGCAGGTGTCATTTGATGACACCATAGATGCCTTTGCTGCCAGGAAGTCCAGAAGTGTCCAGACGTGTAAACTAGTTAAAAGACAAGTTTAGTTGAAAGTAACTGTTGTTACTGTTGAGTTTGTCATTGTTCAAATGCTCAAATTAAACTGTCGTGATTGCTCAGCTGGTTGTTGTCATTGAATTGCAGTGGGCTTGGGGGGGGGGGGGGGGGCACCGGGGTGTAATCTCGCCTAGGGCGCCAAATTGGGTAGAGCCGGCCCTGTGCTCACCTCTGATCAGGATTTGGCACAGTGCACCTTTAATTAAATCTGTAAATCTTTTAGATTTGGTTCTCAGCTCAGACAATGGAGATGATGTTTTTAGTGTCTGTAAACTCAAAGCTGTGAAGCAATTATGACAACTGAACCGCCTGAAGAACAAAACACATTTTTTTTATATCAACATGCTTTTCACAGTTTGTGTTTCACAGCTTTGCTGCCACTTTATTTTAGTATCAAATATTTCAAAATAAGAAAAAAGCATATCTGAGAACAGCACTTATCAACATGAGAATCAGAACGACTTTCACATATTGCAGAATAAATTCTCCCGTTCTGCAAAATAGTTTGTTTTTTCCAGAGGCAGCCACAAGGGGGCACTATTGCCCTAAATTGAATTTGGATATTATTTCTGAATGTTGGCAGTTTTGTTTTTATCACTGTTACATACAAGATTTACACTGGGACTTGTGTCCCATATGGGATACATACATTCAGATAAATGTGATACAATTGGGGTATCTTGGTGTTGAGATTTATTTATTGTTTTAAAATGTGATGTTGGACTCATTATTAAGATAGTATTAAAATATAAAAAAATACAAATTTACATTTAAGGTCAAAATTTCCAGATCCAGATCTGATCCGCCTATAGAAAAGACTGGACTAAATATTTCACAAGAACATGCGCTGAATCACATTTGATCATTTTCATCATTATTCACAATTAGTTATTATAATCTCTTGTGGAAATTCACAAGTTATACATCTTTGTTATTTTCAATATACACTCAGTCCCATATTTACCAAATGCAACTACAAATGATTATATCTTTGTGTATGTTTCATTCTGAAGAAATGAAAATGACAAAAAATACAGTAGATACATATGATTGAATCTGTTGGTGGTTGAGTTAAAGGTGGGGTGGGTGTTGTTTTTTTGCAACACTTTTTACAATATTGCCTGAAAACCTTTTCACATTTCCATTGCACCCACTGAAATAAAATGTTTGCAAAAAAAAACTAAACATTTTGGTCCAGTCTAGAAGGTATAATCAGAGAAAAACTCTGACCAATCAAAAAAGTGATCATCACTATTTTGATTGGCTGCCTAATACGTCCATCAAATATCACCCCTCCCTCCCTCCCTCCCTATGGTTCATGCAGTCGTGAATCATGTGAAGGCGTGGTTTCGAGGGGGGTGAGCTGAAGAGGAGGAGGCGGAGCCTTTGGGGAGAGGGAGGGAGTGTATATTTTCAAAATCTCACTTGAGTTGGATTGTTGGAACCGTTTTTCAAACAACACCTACTCCACCTTTAATAGTAAAATATAAAAATAGTTTATTGGGATTGTTTAGTTTCTGACACTTTTAGATCATAAACATGCTCTGAGTCAAAGTGACCCAGTGAAACCATTTCTCCTCCTGAGAAATGAAGAAAACAGGATTGTTTCAGTGCAGAGGGGTATACTACGAAGCGAGATTAGAGGGTTAGCGAGGTATGTTGAGTCTAAAGCCAGGATTTCCGGTACCACGAAGGTGGCTCTCTTTCAACCTGGCTAGATCACCATGGTAACTTACTCTGCAATCTTAACCTGGTCCGGAGCAGGTTATGTGCAGAGTTTAGGCTCAAATCGGCTCTAAAAAGCGCCGCCCTTTCACTTTCACCCAATCCCGTTGACCTGAGCGCCAGGATTGTGCAATGGAGGGAGAATATTCAGACCGGACTGATCCGCTGGCTTCCCATGACCATATTCTCTATGAACGCTATAGATTTCCAGCTGAGGGAATACGTTACATTTGTAATCTCTGACCATAGAGCCATATATTGGCAGCGCCACCAAACGCAGCCGTGCGCTCACAGTAGCGCAAACGGGTGTGCGTTTCTTTGCCGCGGGGGAACCTACATGCATTTAGTTGGTGATGCAGAAAATCTGAGCCAGAATACTGGAATAAAAGGTTTTGTACTTGCTCTTACTAAACTGCTGAATATGTTTGTAGTATTCCCTGGCCATCTGCCCACGCTTCAAATAAAAGAAGCGTCTTACTAAATCGCAGGTAACATAAATTAATAGTCCATTATATTGATAATCAGTGTGACGTGGAATTTCATGTGAAATGTTGTAATATAATTCATAGATTCCCCAGGGTGATAGGGTACCTATTAAAGTGGCCGGTGAACGTATATTGGTATCACAGATAATATTAAATCTTAAATTAATTTCACATAGATTTAGCAAAAAACTAAAGTGATTTTTATTTATCATCCATAATGGGACAGTCAGACCTACATAATGTTTAAATCCGCTGCATTAAGTTTAAAGTTTAAGCGCTCTAAAAGAGGGAGGGAGATTAATTAAGGTGTATTAAGTGGTGAAATAAATATAATTTACTGTGGCAAGAGACACTACGGAGGGCCTGGGCGGGGTTTGATCCCCTGGCTCCCGGGTGAAAGTCACGTATAATTGCCAGTCAGCCAAAGGGATATTCCCTGAACCACGTAGCCAGGACACGTGATCAATCGGAGGTCAGTGACAGGACCTCACACTGTCACATTACGAATTTACACGATCTGCAATTTTTTGCCAGCACTCCTCTCTGGCTTTATTCGCACCAACAGTATTGCTTTTGGCCGTAAAGATTTCTTTGAAATCCTCATAGCCCTGCATTATTAAAACCTGTTCCTCCTGACTGAAATATACGGACCGCCATCTATCCATTTTATCCGGAAGAGGCGTCAAATGACGCGTCAAACGCCCCCTTTCGTGTGAACGCGCACAGAGCAGAAAGCAGAAAGCCGCGGTTAACAAAGATAGTTGATAACCACCGTCGTGGTACCAGTTATCTCTGATCGCGAGTTTCAGGTTTGTTAAGCCAGCTCACCCAAAGAAAGCCTGGCTGTGTTGAACTTGCTTCGTAGTATACCCCTCAGATCACACGTGTTTGTTTGTTTGTCTGGTGTCTGTACTCTCAGTACCAGCTGATGCTATGTCAAACAGACAGCGCCATCTGCTGGAGGCACTCGGTAATTGGATTAGAAAATGCGATCCAAGGAATTGGAACTTTGAGGAAAAAAATGTTGCTGATTGTAGATGGTAGAATGGACGATCCACGACTAAATTGCCAGTTTTCTCTATTATTTCTCTTTTGTTGTGAATGTTTAAATGTGGAAAGGATTACGGAAACACAGACCAGTGAGAGTGATTTATTGGAGTGACACGTGTCCGACAAAGTTTTGAAAGACGGTGTTTTAAGCGTAAAAGATGATGCGATGGCCGGGAATCGAACCCGGGTCAACTGCTTGGAAGGCAGCTATGCTCACCACTATACCACCATCGCACGAGAACTTCCCCTGGCAAAATAGCGAGACATCATGTGTGGTCTGGTGGTCCGATTGAGTAGAGATGTCTTGGAAGGAACTGGACTGAAAGCGCAACGCTGAGGCTGAGAAGGAACAGAGCAGACACTTCTAGAGCAAGCCTTTGCAGCAAGTAGCCCATATGATAGAGAGAGCACTTCCATCTGCAGCAGAGAAAAGTGACTTCAAGAAATTAAATAAACCGAGAGATATTCTTTTAAATTAATAAACCTACTGATTGACTTACAGCAATGTAGAATTATAGTTATATTATAAAATTATAGTTGAATTGATTCAATGATTCAAATTGAGTTCTGTAGTGAATTCAGAATCTCATTCAACCGCCCCCCCCCCCCCCCCCCAATCCCTGACATTGTGGACTATTATAGTAATGCTTGTATTTGGTCATCCCTAAAAGTCTCTACTTGGATTAGTGATTTTATCCAGATCCTTTTTTTTTAACAAGCGGGACAAAAGTGAGGTGGATTAGGACGTGGAGGAAAATGGAGGAAATGAGAATGGAAAATTGTGATATAATGGTGATTTTTCTCAGTGAGAAATAAAAATGGAGAAATACATGGATGGAGTAAAAACAAGTTTGTTTTTTTTTCCAGATTACACCTTCTGAACAACTGGATTCAGGGGAATCCTGATATTTGAGATCAAAGTGATCCTGGTATTTAAACAACCAAATTTCAGGATTCCAGTTGGATGAATCCTGCTGGATTATTGAACAACGGTGCCGTGATGACTGGAGACCAGACAGGCCGCTGGCAAGAATTTCAAGCCAGTTTGAAATTTTATGGACTCAGTTGTTGGAGAAAACATAAACGTTTTTGTAGGCGAGTTGCGGTCAGTTCAGAGTGTGGATAGAGTTTGGATAGCTTGGATACTAGAATCTGGATAGCGTTTATATAGTTTGTGGTAGTTCAGTATATAGTTTGTACATGATGGCACAAACATTTTTATGCAGCCCAGCATCCTCTGTGCCATGTGAAAGGGTGTTCTCCAAGGCTGGAGAGATTGTGTCTAAAAAAAGGAATGAGTTAAAAACAAAAACTGTGGAAAAATTGCTATTTCTGAATAAATATACATAAAATCCCCCGTGACCCTTCAGAGGATGAATCGGGTATAGATAATGGATGGATGGATATACATAAAATCAGAGACAACTGTGTGTTAAACAGTGTTTTAATAACACTAAAAACATTAAAACCTCAGTTATGTGGTCCTTTTTGATATCTAACCTCAGTGTCCTGCTCAATCTTTCTCTTCAGCCTGAAGAGTGGATCAAGGTGGCACCAATGTGGGTTGGACAACATAAAATTTTTTGTGACAATCAGTCAGATGTAATGTTATGGTGTCTTTTCGAAGTATAGTTGTGCCACAAAATGGACAATGAAAATGACCTCCATCTCTACAGGGTAGATTGCATCTGCAGATAATCTTTTCTGTAAAGAAAGAGTAATTTGTCTTAAAATCATATTATAACTGAGAAACAAAAAATTACATTAACATCATCCTATGAACTATATACAATTGTATTTTTTTCTTACTTGAAAGTTATGACCATTTCAAAAGATGAAACAACTCCACTAAACGCTATAAGTGGGGATCTATTGAAAGTAACTTGCTTTCTTTGCTAAGCTTATCCACAGACCTCAAAGCAGTGAAACTCACAATAAGACTGGTTAAAATCTGACAATACATGCAAAAACACAAATATCATTGAACATTACTGTTACATGTAAAAGTATATGATCTCAAAAAGATACTTCTTAGCAACATTCCCTGGAAATGCACTGCATTTTCTGTGTGTTTTTTATGTGCCTCTATATCACACTAACAGTTCCTGTTACAAATTTGGGGCAGAGAGGACCCTCAAACTGTGAGGACGACAGGGCTGTAAACTCCAGACTGACATCTCTATTTACAATAGAGGGGTGCATCTGAAAAAAGAGAAGTCAAACAATATTGATATCTAGAAAAATTTACAGATGTATTAGGGAACATGGATTTGTGATACAAACTGACATACTGAACATCCACTATAGGATGGAGGAGGAGGCACTGCAGCACTCCTATGTATCCACGTTTATTTAAGCGCAAACAGCCGGGGCTATATTCAAGATTCAAGATTCAAGATTCAAGATCTTTATTTGTTACATACACAATTATACTTTGTACATTGCGCAGTAAAATTTGTTATTGTACCCACAGGGCAAACGCTTTCTTTTAAGAAGAAACAGGAGAAAAAAAAAAGAATTAAGTTTAAATAAGTAATAAATAATAAATAAACACACAGTGCAGGAGATGAGAAAAACTATAAAGTCCAAATAAAACAGAGCAGAGTAACTGTTCAATATTATGCTTAATGTGAGTAGTGGTCACAGTTAAGCAGGCGGATGGCCTGAGGGAAGAAGCTCTTCCTCATCCGCTCAGTCCTGGTTCTCAGGCAGCGGAGACGCCGGCCTGATGGCAGAGGGGAAAAAAGATAGTGTCCGGGGTGGCTGGGCTGCTTGAGGATCTTATATATGTCTTATATAAGATCTTATATAATATGTATATGTATATATACATATATATGTGTGTGTGTTTGTATATTAACTGATTTTTATCGCTTAATAGAAGTGAGAGAGTGCAAATATGTTTTACGCCACAACCCAATAAAAACATAGATAAAATTCCCATATGACATCACCAAATTTATTAGCATACCTTCTGTGGCTAAGCTAATGATAGCCCAGACCATTGAGTTAAGCAGAGAAACAGCCTTCCCGACACATGGCACTCTAATTCTTCTATACATCACATTTGTAAATAGTATAGAATTGCATCTTAGAGAACATACCACAATTCGAGGATAATTAAAACACTATTTTTCTTATCGTTCTTTCTCGTCATGGCAAGTCCAGTTTTGCGGATGGACAGCATGCCAAAAAAGTAATAAGTTACACGAAGAAGACCAACTTCCCCTTGTGACTTACGGTATGGATTGGATATATGGCGGCGGCCTTGTCGGCCATCTTGCCTGCAACCAGGTCCCTCTCCTGGAAATTGTGAAAGGAGTTGGGTAAATGAATTAGTTAAGAAGAAAAAAATAAGTTGGAACAGTAAACATAATTTACCATAAAGAATTTCATAGTTACTACAACTGTTTTCTTATTTTGGAAACTTCCGCTGTACAACTTGATAAATGCGATAGTGGCTGCAGGACCTGGTATCAATCAGAATCAGAATCAGAATCAGAATCAGAATCAGAATCAGAATCGTTTTTAATCGCCAAGTACGTTCGCACATACAAGGAATTTTGTTCCGGCAGGTGGTAACACTCTCAGAATAAGAAGAAACAGGATATGTACATCTATATACAAAAGTAAAAAAGTAAGTTAAAAAATAGAATAAAATAAAATAAATAAGTAAGTAAGTAAAATAGTATGTACAAGGGTGGTGCAAAGTACACAAGATAGTATAAATGATAGTGGTTTATGGTTAGCGCAAATGATTGGTTGAAACCATTTATGAACTGTTCATTAAAGTGATGGCAGTGGGGTAGAAGCTGTTTTTAAGTCTTGTGGTTTTGGTGCGCAGGGCTCTGTAGCGCCTGCCGGAGGGGAGGATGGAGAACAGGTTGTTTCCCGGGTGGGCGGGGTCTTTGATGATGTTGGCTGCCCTCTTCCTGGTTCTGGAGCAGTACAGTTCCTGGATGGAGGGCAGGGGGGCCCCAGTGATTTTTTCAGCAGTTCTAACTGTGCGCTGCAGTCTGTTCCTGTCCTGCAGTGGCGAGGGCTGTCTCCTGAAGTCCACTGTCACAGTCTTGAGCGTGTTCAGCTCCAGATTGTGCTGACTGCACCAGAGCACCAGCCGCTCGATCTCTCGCCGGTATGCAGACTCGTCCCCGTCCTGGATCAGGCCCTATCAAACCCTATCTTTCGGAGTGGCGGCGTGCTGCTCAGACGCTGGAGCCACAGCTGCGAAAGAGGGTTTATTCTGCTGGCGAACCATTTTTTGAACATCGGCCCATGTTATTCTTTCATTATGGGCCGACATCTAGGCGATATCTTGCCAATGAGCAAACGCTCTCCACGCGACATCTTTCCGATGAAACGTTTAATATCTGGCTGACGTCTGCAGGATGTACGTGTGCTGTGTGGGTACCCGGGTAGTGTACACAAGAGACACAGAACAATACAAGAGACACAGCGAACACTTACTAGTACCATGAGAACTGAACAACTGGACTAGGGTTTACAAGCAAATGAATCCCAGTTTTATTTTGGGGTTATTTTGTTTTTTCAGTCACTGTAATTGTAATAGCAGATGAATTATTTATATATATATATATATATATATATATATATATATATATATATATATATATATATATAGATATATAGATATATATATATATATATATATATATATATATATATATATATATAATGTGTGTTACGATAATGAAATTGTCAGTTTTTCACTAAAATCATACTCTTTATTACTCCTCAGAACCTAGGTCTTAATAGTACTACCTTTTGTAGTTTAGTACAAGTGCTACAACTGCTTTTCCATGATTCATTGTCTTGTGCTGACAACGTCTGTGTGTACTGTTGTGAGTTGCTTGACCATTCTCTGCTTGTATACAAATGGAGATCAAATCCACTTTCACCCTTGTCTGATTGTCAAGTGCTTTGTTAAGTGTTGTACAATTGCCTCACTAGAACTCACTCACTATTGGTAAGCAAATATACATTAATAGCAAAATTTAGACACCAAAGGATTTAAAATAAAAATATAAAAATAGATTTTCGAGAAATTACACAACAAGTGAGTGCATAATTTAAATATTTAATGGAAGGTGAAATCCTGTTTAAAAAAAAAAAACTTTGAAGCAGTTGAAGCTGAAGAATAAAACCATATTTCAAACAGGTAACTGGAATGTAACAGGCTCAGCTGTGCTCAGTTCAGGTCAATACTTAATTATTGTCATTATAACAACTGCCACAATGATGTGAACCCCTTCGGACAAAGAACAAAAGAAATATGAGGCCTTATGGCCATGTTGGAGTGCAGTGTGCGGTGAGTAAGAGGAGTTAAAACAAAGAACAGAGTCAAATCAAACAAATCAAGAATGGCTTCTCACCAGCAGCAACAGCTACTCTGTCACCTCTACAAAGGTGAATTCGAAAGTAGCATGGTCAACAGTATACCCAGGACTCAGAGCAGCTGTGGATGTGAAAACTACTCCAGAAGCACACCAGTTAAATAAATCTCCATATACTCTTTTATCTTTACATAACCAACAGCAGTTTTTGTAAAATTATTTCAGAAATAATGCGTTATTTATCCTTAATCAGTAGTGGTCACGTGGTCACATTAACAGGTCTCTGGGTGATTATTGCAAGTGGAGAGGAAGAACTCTCTTGAACAGTACCAGTTCTAGCCCATATGGTGCCCTGGAGAAGCTCCCATTTATCACCCAGCTATTAACAAGAAATAGCTTTACATGTCAAATATTCTTGACAAGAAAAAGTGACAAGAAAGTGAAATACACTTGTCAGTTTTAAAGTGAAATTGAAAGCTGTGTGACTTTCTGCTGCACCAATGACTGTTCTGTAACCGCACTAAATGATTATTTATCCTAATCTTTGTTTTTTTCATTTCATTTTCTTCATTTAGTTTATCCATGTTTATATTTTCTGTTGTTTCTGGATTGGTGGATTGACAGATTTGATCAGAATGAATTTAAGGTATCATCAGTTAGCATTGTGGGTTAACATCTGACTGTCTGCAAAAGAACTCTAACGGGGAAAATCTAACACAGACATCTACAACTAAATTAATCAAAATACAACTGATCATTTCCTTTCAGACATCCAAACCAAGAAAATGTTTTATTTCTGATCTGTATAAGGTGGTACAAGTTATGGTCTTTAAGGTTTTTCTGCCTGATCTCTTCATTTGCATAGTAACAAGATGCAACATCTGTTTTTCAGAACTGACAGAAATGACAGAAAGTGAAGAAAATAGCACTTCATCAAATGGCCACAAGGGCCTGGGTCCAACAGTGAGTCATTCTCTCTGACCTCCTATGATAAATAAACATTCTTGTAGTCGGGTTAAAAAAAAAAAAATTGATGCTTCCTGGTTTGAATCAGAATAGGAAGCCGGATGTAGCCCCTTGGTTTGGAGTCACTGGACCGTGTGTACAAACTGTTTATAAAGTTAGTGTGACAACATCATGGGTGCAGGATCTGAGGTGAATAACTTACCAATACCCAGCCTGAAATGAACTTAACTGCAACACTCTGCTGCTGAGAGCTGTTTTACTGGCTTGTTTTAAGTAAACAGGACGTGGAAATATCAGAGCAGTCAGTGTGTGACCATAAATCACAAACAGAAGCTCGTGTTGCTGCTCCTCAACTACAAGATGAAGTCTCAAGTTTCTGTCTGTTCACAGAGCTGCTGTACCTCTGATTTATAGGAAATCACATGACTACAGAGGAGAAATGTGTCTTTTTGTTCCAGTGAAGACATGAACTGTATTCCTCTCTCTCCCTCTCTCTCCCTCTCTCTCACACACACACACACACACATAGATACAGTTGCCTCAGTGACACTTCATTTCCTGGAAATGCAGAGAGGAGGAGCTCTGTGAACCACACCTGAATGTCTTCAGAGTTTAGTTTCTAGTCAACGAAAATAAAACCAGATGAGTGTTTGTCCACATTCTTCTTCTGCTGTTAAAGCTTTACGAAGTGAGACTGAAGGCTAAATAACTGAATGCTCACCCGAGGGCTGTTGCACAAAATCAAGGTAAGGGCTTTGGCCAGGATATGTCTGTTACGGTTAGTTATTGTGGCTGAATTTATCCTGCAGTCAGCAAGGAAAGCATGACCGGATAAGTTACCACTGAGATGTATCTGTGCAGCTAACAAGCACGGTTTAGTAGTCCTGCTGCTCTGATATCTACAGTCAGCTGTCACTCTGGAAACACATTGACTGTATGTCCCCTTATTTTCATCAGCCTGCATTAAAATTTTACAGACAAATTGTAATTCGACATCATAATCATAACTATATACAGTATATTAAATGTACTGTATATAGTGATTAGTTCTTAGTTCTGTCCTTTAAAAAGTTAAAATATGAATAAAATGTGATGTGTAATGATTGTGTGTAATGCTACTGAGTCCCCAAATTTCCTTTGGGATCAATAAAGTATTTATCCATCTATCTATATCTATGTGAATAGATATGAGATATGAGAATAATTTGCCATGATAAGAGACTTTAGTGAGCATGTCATCTTTTAAACAATAAGTGTCTGAGTTAATACTAAATATAATTATTTACCTGATCTTGAGCATGATGTCCTTGAACCCCAGTAGAAGAGCTTTAATACAGAGTCCATGTTTCTCTTCTGTAGCTGCTTCAACAGCATGTCCTCATGATTTTGTGAAACAGTGCTAGGAAAAAAAGACTCAAAGCCTCTTACTTACAAACTTAAAGACTTACTTATTACCATAACCTGATGAAAGTATGTCAGACTCCCTTGTCAGAGGTGGCGATAGTGCCCACTTTTCAGTTGACCTGCTACACCACACAGACAACAGATAAATATTTGGTTTTGTTAGTGACAGCAAATTGGTCAGATGGTGATTACAGCAGACATACAGCTCTGTATATTTCAAACATCTTGGATGCTTTAGTTCATTTTGTCCTTCTGTATCACCTTCCTTCAGTATTTCTGATATCAAAGGCTGGAACTGTGAAGCATGCCCAGAACATGTAGACCAGTTCCAGTCCCACTGAATGCTTCCATGCTGGGATTAGCTCGACTTCAACCGCAGCATCTGGCTGTTAGTCCAACTATGAGATGTCTAGTTTAATTTGGTTGCAGTTGGACTAAGATGTTTGCATGTATTCTAAAGTGACTTCAGTCCAATTTATCCAGGATGTTAACATTGTGATTGTCTCTCAATGGGATTCCCTTCTGAGAACTGACAAATCCTCTGAATGACCAAATGAGCCATGCTTTACACCCCATGAAGGTGAAAACAGGGGAGATGCGCCAATTAATCTAGCAGTGATCAGAAATGACATTTTTGTCTGATCAGCCCTCACCAGTTTCGGTTGCTGAGAACCAGCCAATAATTTTTACGTAGTACGTGCCTCATAACCACAGTCCTCCATGAGTAGGTAAAAAAATTTAAATCAATTTTCATTTTACAATGCATAATAATGACATGGCACCATCATGGGCTTCCATAGTTCCATAAAGCCTCCACACCCTGGGAGTTCTCTTCAGAGACACCTTGTGTCCTGTTAAAAGTGAAGTTTTCTCATTAAGATGTTCACAAAACAGGAACCGCTTTGTTTTTCTTTCTTTGTTTTCTAACTGTCTGCATAAATATTAACAGTTACTGGCATCATTAGCCAAAACCTTTTCTTCAAGTCAGATATACTGCATATACAATTTGATATTGCAGCAGATGTTGAGCAAAAGTGAATCTGTCCCTGACCAGCACCATTCAAACACCCAGGAAGCAGCAGCTTCATTTTCTCATAGTATCATGTTGCTGGAAAGATGCTACTGTTTCAGTGGTGTTTCACATCACAAAAAATAGTGTTCATTTCATCTACACGCCAAATTTTTAATGAGAAAAATTAATTAAATTGAAAATCGGGTGTGGTGGCATGGAGTTGATTGAACTAACACATAACTGCTGTTGTGGAACCAACAGTCGGGGTTTAAATTAGTTTAATTCAGAAAACGTGGAGTTTAGGGTTTATCTCTCTGTTTGTTAAACCTCCTTTCTCTAATACCCCCTTTAGTTCTGATCTCACAGTCAGTGTTTCTGGTTTACCTACTAGACTGATTGAAGTCCAGAAAATGGGTGATTGTGTGGAGGAAGGGGACAGACCAGAGTGTCCAGTATCCAGCTGCCTGTCTATGAAGAGTGATCATTCCAAAGAAC
This sequence comes from Hirundichthys speculiger, assembly GCA_018398805.1. Taxonomy (NCBI): domain Eukaryota; kingdom Metazoa; phylum Chordata; class Actinopteri; order Beloniformes; family Exocoetidae; genus Hirundichthys; species Hirundichthys speculiger. Next base: position 52,875 of record JAGFBZ010000246.1, read on the forward strand.
GACCTCCAGATTTCAGTGATGAACCTGGACCCTCAGACTCAAAGTAAGAGAACCTTTGTTGACTAATCATCAGGCCATTATCAGGTTAGGCCAGGCTTATCATTTGCTACTGGTAACTTCGTAATCCAGTAGAACCCACAGCATGGCCAGGTGGTCGACATCTAAACCACCTGCTGGAGAGGAAGGTAGCATGCACTTTGCAGTTGAAAAAGAAGATCTTTCCCAATTCTTGGAGCAACGTTCATACCATATTCCATGATGTTCATTTGGATTACACAGAAGGGCGTATGAGTCACATGACCTTACAGTCTCAACCAAAATTAGTGTCAATAAAATCACTGTCTGATGCTTGATGGACCTAACGGGATGGCCCTGATTCTCCCACCTGTGTAAGAGTTACATGCGCAGCCAGTTATGCGCTTGTCGGGGTTGCGTGCATTCTGCGGTTGACGTAACTGGTTGGTGGAGCAACCATCAAAATGTGGGCATTCCCTGTCATTTCACCTCCACGCCCACTGACCTAAGGGCCTATTCACTTATGTGCCTCTGAGGATGTAGTAAGTCCAGCGCCATCTGAAGGCTAAACATTATATTCCATTTGAAGTTCAACTGCAGTTGACAGTTGACACCACATAAGACCTACAGAGAGATGTGGATCAGGAAGTCATCCCTGACCAGCAGGATGATCAGCCAGTGTTTCAAGACCAAATATCTGCGGAGAGGGCAGCAAGAGTGGACCAAATGATTGGTGATCAGAATTTCTCAGTATGTAGACAGCCAATGTCTACATTCAAACAATGTACGGTATTCATATTGAATATCTCTGAGCTTCTCACTCCAGTTGATAATTTGGGTGTTACTGATTATCCTCGGGCTCTGTTCCCTAGTTCCAATGGATTTGGATGGTTGCGGCATCACATGTGGGTCTGTGGTAAGCACGATTATCAATTTTTGCCTCCTGTTTGGTGTGGGATGTGTTATTTTGCTAAGCTTTTCCCACATGTGGGTATATACAATTCGTTGGCTCATCATCATGTTAATTATCCCCATTATTATTCCACCCTCCCTGTTTCTAAGTGTGAGGTCCTGACTCATGTTGATTGTGTCAGTGGGGGGGAAGTCTCTTGGGGAGGCTAGTTCCCTGGTGGGGTACTGTAAATTTGGCCCATCAGATTGACAATCTGGCATTTTATTTGGAGAAACTTACATTCTTAGATTCGGACAGTTTTCAGGATGTCATGATGGAGGTCCAGGCCCTGCGGAACATGGGCCTGCAAAATCGCATGGTCTTAGACCTGGTGGTAGCTGTGCAAGGAGGCATCTGTCACATCATTGGGGAAAGCTGATGTACCTATGTTCCTGATATTACTGACAACATGACTCACGTTGTTTCACATCTAAATTCAATGCTGCAGACACAACATCACAGAGACTCAGCAGAGCCCTGGGGGTTTGATATGTGGACATGGCTGACCTCAGGTTCCTGGTATTCTGTGTTTTTAAAAGTATTTATTCCATTCATGGTTGTTTTGTTTTTGTTTTTCCTTTTATTTTTCATGTGTGATTCCATGTTTACACCACATGATGCTAAAAATCAGCTTCTTCCCCAAAGCCATAACTGCCCTGAACCAGTCTGCGCTATGTTCCACCAGATGTGTAAACTTAAAAAAAAAAAAAAAAAAAAGGCATCTGTATATAGTATCTGTTATGCCGTCTCAGGACTTGACTGTGCAGCTTACATCCTCATACCCCCACCTTCTTTTATTCGTACTACCTCGATTATCTACACTATTTTGCTCTACACTGCATGTTTTTTTTTTGTACTAGCTCAATTTTCTGCATTATTTCTCTCTACATTGCATATCTTTGTACACTGATCTGCACTGTTTTGTACATTGCACTCTTTTTTGCACTGTAACCGGAGATGCTGCTTTTAATCTCATTGTATCTATTAGGCTTGGGCGGTATCCAAATTTTGATACCATCAAACTTCCCTCACATTTTACCGGGGTATACGGTATTCCCGCGACTATTAAGGCGAACACACACGCGTCAAAACAGCCGCCCCCATTATGTACCCCAGGCGCGCTGCCTCAGGGCTGTCCTATTCCCAGCGTTGACGCGCCTGAAAAAAAAGGCGAGTTTACCTCGAAACAGCAGTTCAGTGCTCCAATATAAAGTTGGCTCAACTACAGTTGTTATTTATTTGTGTATTTCTTGCTTTTCACTGTAGTTTTAACTGTTCCTTCTCTGCTCCAGCTCCTCTCTCTGCCTGCAGCTTGTCTCTCCTGCAGCTCATCTCTATGAGCGACAGATAGCCCTTCTTTACCTCCGCTAATCTCTGCTCGTTTCTCTCTCCTGTGTAGAACGATGGAGAGACTAGACCTTCTTTACAGACACTTGTGTTTTTTGACTTGACTCGGTTTGACTCGGCCAGTCAGGCCTGCACGGCAGTGATTCACATCTCAATGCTGCCGAGGTGTGTGTTTGCTGAAACGCGCTTTATAGTAAAGTGTCTGATGCTGGACGTTTCACTTCCTATAAATTCTTCAACATAAAAGTCCAACATTATTAGTTTAATTAAAAGCTTTTATTATGAAGCAGCAAACTCAGGAAGTGTTGTTTTCATGGTCAGTACCTTAACAGGACGAGTCAAACCGAGATCAGCTGCAAGCGAACATGAATAAATGGTAAAATAAAGCAGAACACACAGTACACACAGCGATACAGGAGAGAAACTAAACTTTAAACCACAGAAATCATTCATTGCATTCTTTTATGACGGTATTGAAACTGATACTGCTGCTTTTTTTAAATACCGGAAGTATACGATATTACCGTAATACCGCCCAAGCCTAGTACCTATGTACAGTGACAATAAAGGATTATATTCTATTCTAAAAGAAACGACAACATCTTTCTTGCATAATCAGAGATTTGATTCCTTCCCCGACATCAATTGGGGTAATGCATGCTGAGAATTGAATGCTTCTTTGATTAGACAGTATTTTGGTATTTTTCCCCTATTAATTGGGTTCTTTGGCTGTAGTCTAGTGTAATTAGTCTCTGTTGTGGCAATTTTTAAATTCCACAAATAAATATTATACATCCTTAACAAAATGCAACAGCAGAGAGCTCAAACTTTAACCAAGTTTATCTAAGCTGAGCGCAACAGCCCATGCCCGTGGTAACACACATTTACATCTCTTTCATAGGTGACTTTTAGGAAGTCTGCCAGATGAAAGAGTAAGACTAAAACAATGATTATTTATTACACATTGTGGTATGTGAATTAGCAAGTCTGACAGACCAAAAGGCAGGAACTGATTCAATATGCATTTCAGTAAGTGTGAAGAGAGTCTCCAAAACCAAAAGGCAGGAATTTGTTCTATATGCATTTTGGTAGGTGTAAAAGGAAATCTCATAAAACAACGTGTGACTGCTCTCCTCTCTGGGAAAATTTCTCACAGTACATGATAAAGTCTGTTGACCCCTTTCATCTCTGAGTTTCTTTGTTGTACCTAACACCACATCTGAAGCATCTTGTATTCAAGTTTTCCACGACACCTTCAAGAGTTCTTTGGCTGTTCCTCTTATTTCTGGCAATCCAAATTAAACTAATCAAAATTCAATCAATGAACCAATTCCAATCTGATCCAACCAATTGTGCACATAGATCAGTTTCATTCCAGCCTGAACACTGAATTTCAGGCCATCGGAAAAGCTGCCACCGCTTCTGGACACTGTAAAGTAATCTGGATATGATTAAGAACATGTTTGTGCTTTCAGAGGTCAGTACCATCAGCAGAGACTGGAGTACCCAGAGTCCACCTGTCTGTCTATGAAGAGTGACTCTTCCAAAGATCTACCTATAACCTTTAGTAATAAACCTGGACCCTCAGACACAAAGTAAGAAAACTGTTAACTGGTTATATGAATCATCTTGAATGACTTTGACAGGGTTTTACAGCTGACATTATATTTTCTGTCCATGATAGTTTATTTTACTTAATTTGTTCCTCTTTTTGTTTTATTTATTTATTTATTTTTGCACACCCAGATTATGGTGTCTACTATGGCCAGTAATCAGAGTTTGTTTCAGGCTGAAGTCATCACTCTAAATTGATCCAGAGAAGTCTGTAGCAAACTCATGACTGTTGATAATGTAATGTTGATAACATTACAAACTACTAAATAAAAGCCTTTTCTGGATCTTGTGTAATAAAAAAAAAGAATTATAAAATAATTTAAATGCTACATAAGATTGTTGTTATTGTTTTTGTTTTGTTTTTAAATTCAAATTTCCTATCAACACCTACTATTATTCCACTTCTTTATTGATGTATTTTGATTTACTTTTTGTTTTTTTTAACTAAAATGAGTAATCTATTTTATTCCAGCCTGAACATTTAATGATTTTTGAGACTGCCTCACCTTCTGGACACTGTTGACTTATCTGGAAGTTTTTTTTTTTACAACAATCAAAAATTGATTTTATTGATGAAGAAATGTCTTCACAGAGGGAGGAAGAGGAGTGGAGTCTGTGTGGAGGAGCAGCCGTCCTGCTGTGCTTTGTGTCTGGACGTCCTGAAGGATCCAGTCTCTACCAGCTGTGAACACTGGTTCTGCAGACGCTGCATGAGCTCATACTGGGACCAGTCTGCTTCATCAGGACACTCCTCCTGTCCCTCAGTGTGGAGAAAGATCCAGAACCAGAGCTGGACTGCAGACAGCCAGTCAGAGCAGAACTGTACCAGGTCAGACTGAACATCTGTCTGCTGATGGAAACTGCTCTGACATGTCAGGAAAGACTTTTCTTTTTCTTTACTTTCATAGTGTTTCTGCTCTTTCAGCAGATGGTGGTCTGCAGGAGCTTCTAGATGAACATAGGATCAGTCTGAAGAGAAGATGTGAAGATGTGATTGAGGGAACTGATGAATCAGGAAGTAGAACCCTCCTCAACAGGATCTACACTGAGCTCTTCATCACAGAGGGACAGAGTGAAGAGGTTAATACCCAACATGAGGTGAGGCAGCTGGAGACAGCTTCTAAGATGAAGACCCTCCATGACACTCCAATCAGGTGCCAGGACATCTTCAAAGCCTTATCTGACCAACGTGGAGCCATCAGAGTGGTTCTGACCAATGGTGTCGCTGGTGTTGGAAAAACTTTCTCAGTGCAGAAGTTCACTCTGGACTGGGCAGAAGGTTTGGAGAACCAAGATGTCAGTGTGGTGGTTCTGCTGTCGTTCAGGGAGCTGAACTTGATCAGAGATGAGCAGTACAGTCTTCTCAGGCTGCTCCAGGTTTTCCATCCAACATTCCAGAAGGTCTCAGCAGAGCAGCTGGCTGTCTGGAAACTGTTGTTCATCTTTGACGGCCTGGATGAAAGCAGACTTTCACTGGATTTCAACAGTCAGGTCCTGTCTGACGTCACACAGAGCTCATCGGTCAACGTGCTGCTGACAAACCTCATCCAGGGGAACCTGCTTCCCTCTGCTCTCGTCTGGATAACTTCCCGACCTGCAGCGGCCAATCAGATCCCTCCAACATGTGTTGACAGGGTAACAGAAGTACGAGGCTTCAATGACGTCCAGAAGGAGGAGTACTTTAGGAGGAGATTCAGTGATGAAGAGCTGTCCAGCAGAATCATCTCCCACATGAAGACATCCAGGAGCCTCCACATCATGTGTAGACTCCCAGTCTTCTGCTGGATCACTGCTACAGTTCTGGAGCACATGTTGACTACAGAGCAGAGAGGAGAGCTGCCAAAGACCCTGACTGACATGTTCTCACACTTCCTGCTGGTTCAGACAAAGAGGAAGAAGAACAAGTACCATGAGGGACATGAGACCAGTCCACAGGAGCTGATGGAGGCTGACAGAGAAGTTCTTCTGAAGCTGGGGAGGCTGGCGTTTGAACATCTGGAGAAAGGAAACATCATGTTCTACCAAGAAGACCTGGAGCAGTGTGGTCTTGATGTCACAGAGGCCTCGGTGTACTCAGGAGTTTGTACAGAGATCTTCAGAAGAGAGTGTGTGATCTTCCAGAAACCAGTTTACTGCTTTGTTCATCTGAGCATCCAGGAGTTTCTGGCTGCAGTCTACATGTTCCACTGTTACACCAGCAGAAACACTGATGTACTGCTGGACTTTCTGGAGGAGGAGGAAGGTGATGATGAAGAAGATGACAGTGACTGTGATGACAGAGAGATTTACCAATGCCCATCCCTAGCTGAACTTTTGTACTTAGCCACCAAAAAGTCCCTGGACAGCAAAAATGGCCACTTGGACCTGTTTGTTCGCTTCCTTCATGGCCTTTCTGTGGAGTCCGACCAGAGATCTTTAGAAGGTCTGCTGAATGTGACAGAGAACACTGCAGAAAACCTTCAAATAGCCATCAACAATCTCAAAGAGATGCAGGCTAAGTTTACCTCTCCTGACAGAAGCATCAACATCTTCCACTGTTTGATGGAGATGAATGATCTATCAGTTCATCAGGAGATCCAAGAGTTCCTAAAGTCAGAGCACAGATCAGCAAAAGAACTCTCTGAGATTCCACTGTTCAGCTCTGGCCTACATGCTGCAGATGTCAGAGGAGGTTCTGGATGAGTTGGACCTGGATGAGTACAACACGTCATGGATGGGTCGACTGAGACTAATACCAGCTGTGAGGAACTGCAGAAAGGCTCGGTGAGTTTTTATGTTGTCTTGCAATTGCTTTCTTAAGTTTTTGTGGTATTAGTGGCCTTTATTAACAGTGGTAGAGACAAGAAATCAGGGCAGACATGCAGCAAGTAGTCACGGGGTGGGAGTTGAACCTGTGACCAGCCAAAGGAAGACTGGAGCCTCTTTAAATGGGCTGCTTGCTCCAACCACTGCACTGCAGGGGTGGCCCACAAAAATCTTCTTTAAAATTTTGTTTTCTACTAACATGTTCACTTTACTGTTGTGGTTCCAGGAACAGAACCACAACAAGAATTTTCGGGAACTTTTTATTAGGTGTGCTGTGGGCAAGCATGATTTATTGTTCTATGTAGAACATCTGGGTATTTTAAACCATGTCACTATTTTGTAGGTCAAGCTTCCCAGAACCAGGCCAGCACTCTATTCATTCCAGTGCCATACCTGCAAACCAGTTGCTTTGTGGCAACAGTCACGATTTAGAACCAAGACATGCCATTCACATGACTTTCAGAGCCTTGAGTTTCCTCTTTGCAATAGAGCATCTTTGGCCAAACACAATACATGCACACAAGTGTTACTAGTGTGACTTACCTTAAAACTAAGCCGAGGGTCTGTTGAAGTAATGTAATGTAGCATGAGAAACTCCTTTCATCCAAGTAATGAGAAAGAAGCAATGCCCTTGTCTTGATTGTGATTGGCTAAAAGACTTAGGTGTGTGTGTTGCGTTCCGCTAAAGATGTGTTATTGCAAAAAAACATTCTATAATAATATCCAACTATGTGCCAACTAGGGCCCGATCTTCTGCCAAACCTCCTAAAGCCGCTATTAAGGGATAGCGGGTAGCGGGAGGGGCGTTCCCTTGCAAAGAACGCAATCTTCCACCTCTCTAAACTCGCGATTGCAAGATACCGAGTTTGCGGAAAGCGCAAATGACACGCCCATTGCCGCGCCTACAATGTGAGTAAGGGAGTCGGCTTTAGGGAAGCGGAAGATTGCATAGCGTAAGTGGAGGTTCATAAATCCACAATTTGCGAGTAGCAGCTAGCGGCTAGCAGGAGGTGCACGATCGGAGCCTTAGTCTTTTCTGAAGCCTACAGAAAGGCCTGTGGAACCAAAAGTAGTATTACTGCTAATGTGATCACATATATTAGATTGTTACAGCTCAGTACTACAAGCTACTGCCCGGGGCAGCGAAATTAAACTAACTCAATGGATCTTGAAACCCTAAAAAGAAAAAAAAAAAAGTTTTCTAAATTATTTTAGCGGTAGTTCAACTTTTAACATGACATATTATACTTCTGCCAAGCCTGCATTGCCTAAAGAGTCTCGGTACTGGATTGGCCTACAGTCCAGATGTTTCACCAATAGAAATTATTTGGTGCATCATAAAATGAAACATCTGGCAATGACGTTTCTGGAGAGTTGAGCAGATGGAGTCCTGCATCAAACAAGAATGAAACAATATTCCTCTCATAAAACTCAAGCAGCTGGTCAAATAGACACATTTACAACATCTATAATTATCCATCCATTTTCTATACCCGTTTTCATCCTCTGAAGGGTCACGGGGATCTGCTGGAGTCTATCCCAGCCGTCTACGGGTGAAAGGCAGGGGTACCCCTGGACAGGTCGCCAGTCCATCGCAGGGCCATCTATAATTATGATTATTATGATTTATAATTAATGGTCAGTGGGAGGGGCCGCTGGTTTGCAATCAACCAGCATTCACAGATGTATACACGTACTTTCAATCAAATCCAAGTTTTATGAGATATTTGTGAATCCGTAAAAGGTTTTTTCATAAGGAGGTTATTAATATTCAAATTTGCTTACAGATTTACACAGATTTTTATGAATGAGGCCCATTAAATTCACATACTCGTAGTATGCAAAGCTTGAAGTCTTCAACTCAAGGTCTTTGGGGTGTTTATTAAATAAATATATTTGAAAAAAAAACGACTAAAGATCCTCATTAGCCAAACATGCTACATATGAATTCAGGCAATTAAATGCAAGCATATGTCAAATCACAGTGGCAAAGGCTTAAGCATTTTATACTCTGTGTTTTGATGGAGAAGATAGAATCTGGTTTGTGGTGTCAGAATTGTGTCTTTGATTTTTGCAGATGATGCATTGCTGTTGGCAACACCGAGTAAGAATCTTTAGCTCTCACTGGAGCGGTTCACAGGAGAGTGAGGCAGCAGGGATGACTGAGGTGCTGTCTTAAGTGGAGGAGTTGAAGTATCTTGGCGTGTTATTCAGGAGAAGGAAGGGTTTAAAGGTCTTTTCTGAGGATATTCATTCATAAGATTATGTCATTATTTTATCAGGTGCCGTTAGAGTGTTAAGGTCTGGGATGTTTATTAACCTCTCTCTGCAGTTAGAATGTAAACTTCAGCATCGGGTACAGACTGCTGTGAAGGTTGTGGGGTGAACTAAAGACCCCCCTCTCCAGTCAATCTATGAGCAGTCTGGACAGGCACAGGGAGTTATATCAGACCCACTTCACATCCTGTACTCCAGTATGAGCTCTTACATTGTGGCTGAAGGTACAGAATTTCAAAATGGAAACTGTTTTAAAAATAAATTATTTCCTCTCTTTCTAGAATAAAAGTTCTGTGTGTACTCGTGGAAATAAACTATTCTTTTCATCCTCACAGTATTTCCATGTTATGCTGCTGAATCACTGACCTTCATTCATACTGTACTCTCAGGCTTGCTGAATGCTGGCTCTCAGACACCCACTATGAAGTCTTGGTCTCGGCTCTGAAGTCCAGCTCCTCCCACCTGACTGACCTGGACCTGACAGGAAGCAAGCTGCAGGATTCAGGAGTGAAGCAGTTGACAGCTGGGCTGGAGAGTCCACACTGCCAGCTGGAGAAACTCTCGTCAGTTCACTTTTGCTCTTGTGTAAAACTGAGAAAGCATTAATTAACTGAAACCTGATCCTGAAATTAGTTCCCCTGGGAGGGGAATGGCTGAGTAGAAAGCCCGAAGTGTCTGATGTCTTTGTCACCAACAGACTAGCTAACTGTGGACTGTCAGAAGTCAGCTGTGCTTCACTGGTCCCGGTTCTTGAGTCCAGCTCCTGCCTGACAGAACTGGACCTAAGCAGAAACAACCTGGAGGATTCAGGAGTGGCAATGCTGTCTACTGGACTGGGAAGTCCGTCATGTCAACTGGAGTCTCTCAGGTCAGACATCATCTCAGTCATCTTTCTCTTTGTCTTGTTCAGGTTCATATTAACAAATGGAATATACATTTGTACTGAATCTACTGGACTTACCTCCACCTTTGTCACAATGAAACATCATTTGGGTAATCACAAATGCTGTCTGCAAATACTTAAAGCTCATGTTTCACAGGGGAGGGAACTCTAGTCAATGATCATGCTCTCACCAGTCATGGAAGGGTTTAAAGCCTCCCAGAAGTGACCGTCAACTCTGCTCTGCTAAAAATATGAGTTGAGTCTATTTTGGTGCTGAACTACTGCAAAACCACATCACTTTCCACATGGTAGATCTTAAGTATGTGTGCTCACGCCCCTATATAGACTGAGTTACTGAGTTGTGGGTGTTTTTACAAGGTTATTTCTCAGGAATGGCTTGATTTGGATGATTGACGTCTCTATGTAATATTCACAGCCAATAGAATTAATTGGAATTTCACAATTGGAAATTGTCATCACTTCGGACATCCAGTCAGAACAAAGAAAACACTTTATGTCTGTCTGCTCGAGATAATTCTCCATATTCAAGGTTTTGTACCCCTTAGTGGTAATAGAAACAATCTGAGATCAAAAAACTGATCTAGTGATCTAAATCTAGTGGATCTAGTGAATCCAGTGTAGTCTTACACTGGAATTTGATTTCTAATGGTGATACACGGAAGGTAATACTGAATTCAGAGTTGGGCTGTTGAAAGTAAAGTTGTTTTGTTATTTTGTTGTTGTTCGACTGCTAACTCAGTGAGTTCTTGTTTCAGAATGGTCATCCTTACACTGTTATAAATCTGTGGAGTCTAAGCAGCCTTTTTATTGTGGACTGCAGCAGCTCATCGCTACTAAGGCACTGATCCCACTCTTTTCTCTTCTGTTGTTACTTTCTTCAGTCTGTTTTTTATCTTCTGCCATGGTGATCACTGTAGATCTGTGAGCCAGCTTCATAATTTTTAGCTACATAATTGCATAACTGGGGAAACCTGAATGATGCGACAATGGTATTCACTGGGCGGCAGCACTGGTCCAAAACTGGTCGTTACAGCTCACGGCTTAATTTGTGAACTTTGTAAAATTTGTAAAAAGCAGGTATGCAAACTCCCATTGATTCAGAAGGCACTGTGTGTCAACATGCTGAACTTCACATTAAATTCTGGGTTATGTCCGATCAATTCGGCAAGGAAAAGACAACACTGATGGCAACACAAGTGGTAACCCTGTCTATTTTCCCTGGAATAACAGGAGGAAGCCATATGGAGAAAGACGTGTCTCTGCAAAGCCCCAGAAAAATATGTGTTCTGCCCCTCTACACATCATGCTCTGTGGTAATCTGGTTGTCTCTAATAACTGATGTGACATAGTGATGTGAAGCAATTTGTAAACAGAGGCAACGATGCATCCTAAAAGTAAACGGAAACATATATTTTTTAAAATATAAATGATAAATTCAAATTCATATTCATATTCAATTAGGGCTGGGCAAGTTAACACGTTGTTATTGCATTAACTAATTAATTTATTGATGCTGACATTTATTTTATCGCGCATTAAGCATGCTGCTCACATGCTTTTGTTTTGAAAAGTATGTTACTGGCTGCTGCGGAACCTGAAGAGAATTGGCAGGTAAACATGCGGAAAAGCTAAAACAGATATGGAGAACGGTAAAAATCTGTGTACTTTACAGTTCAGGTAGCAACTTGGGTAGCAATATTAACAATTCAGTCTGGAAAAAAAAATTCTGGACTGCAACAAAACTTTCAAACTCCTTTATTCCTCCATTTATCATCAGATCTGCTCCATGTGTTCACTGTCCTGCTGTTCTCTAGCTGGTTACTTCAGTGCGGCTCCATCTAGTGGCACAAATGTGTAATGACAACAGGAAGTCTAGTCCTTGATTATAAAACGACCCCCATTTTTTAAAAATATGACTTCTAGCTTAAAATATCGTCCTATATTCGGGCCAATACGGTAGTTTCATCAATTACTTATTCAACAGCGGTTTGACACACACCAATATTTCCTGAACGTTGCAGCAGATGGGTGTCCTGCAATGGTCGGAAACGACAATTGACAATTGAAAATGGAAAGAATGAATGATACTCAGATTGATAAAGTTACTGAACTTTAACATGGACATTTTCATTTTAAAGATCTCCCAGATGGCGGATTCGACAGAAACAAGGTTATTTGTAACAACTGCCAAGTTGAACTGTTATAGGTTTCTGCTGTTACCTCAGAAATTACCGTGTTTTAATGTTCTGATTGTGGCTCAGGACTTTGTTGGTAGACTTTTTTTTTCAACAAAAACAGGATGACATTAATGCCCTGGCAGAAGCAATAAGCTTTATTTTATTTTACATTTTTTAAGATGTGTTACTGACAAGTGCTGATGTTAAAAGTGTTTGAACAACAAATGTTATGGCACTTTAGTCCATATGGCAGCAGAACATTTAAATAAAAGTGCACTTTACACTACTTTTGAATTCATTATTTGATTTTGCATATACAATGTGATTAATCGTGATTAAGTGGGGAAATCATGCGATAAATCGCGATTAAAAACTAATCATTGCCCAGCTGTTATTCAAGTTCATCAGATGAATTGATATTAAATCACAAATTTTTATATAATGAGGCACATGGAATGGAAAACAAGAAACCAAGCGTGACAAAACAAAACTGAAGGAACCAAAAGAAATCCTTACGAAAGGAAAATGTATTGCAGTATGTTAGAAAATATCATGCATAATATTTGGTAATATATTCCCATATATGAGATTAAGTATTTATATTCTCCAGTATATTGCAATATAGTAATCCCTCACACTTCGCGGCCTCAGTACATCACGGAGGTTTCAAAAATATTAATCGAAAAAAATATTTAAAAAAAAGAATTGAAAATATCATGCGTAATATTTGGTAATATATTCCCATATATGAGATTAAGTATTTATATTCTCCAATATATTGCAATATAGTAATCCCTCACACTTCGCGGTCTCAGTACATCACGGAGGTTTCAAAATTATTAATCGAAAAAAATATTTGAAAAATAAAAATTGAAAAAATTCAAACGAAGCACGCAAGGCCGAAGAGAAACCCATCACATCAAGAACGAGTCTCGGGAAGCAACAAGAGCTGACAGGGTAGGCCCCACAAACAAATATCAAGACCTGTGATTGGCTGCTACAACGGGCATTACTGTGTCATCGGTTGTCTGCAGCTGATTGGCTGACACGCGTCCCCACATCTCCCATCTCTTGTTCTCATCAGCTACGCACAGAGGAGAGATTGTCAAAGTGAGTGTACCTTCCGTAGATTTTGCGTTCGTACGTACATGTATACTGTATGTACATATACATGTACATGTACATTGTGGAACTCATATGAATGTCTATATAGTGCCATATACATATATACTCCCATATATATATTTACATTCCATCATATATGCATATATATTTGCACATATATTTCATATACTTGTTTCCATATAATTCTCAATATATTTCTAATATATTTACCATATATCTTTACATATATTTAATATATATGTTTCCATATAAATTTACATATATTTAAAATATTTTCTACCATATAATAAACATATATGTGGCACTATATATAATCAATACATTTTCCCATGTAAAATCACAATACATTATGGAGGATATTTATATTTATACAAATAAACGTGTGATATATTTGGGGATATGTAAACACACATATTATATATTCATCCATAATATATTGCAATATATATATAGAAAGCAGCAATTATTTGTATATTCTGCAATATATTTCAATACATTACACACGATATATAATATATAATATATGTGTCCTCAATATATTATTCCATGTATTTCCAATATATAATATATTGGAAAATATTATATTGGAATATATTACAATCTATTTCAAACAATATATTGGTAAATATATTTTCCTTTCGTAAAGGAAGAGGGTGAAAACAGACAAACCAGCAAGGAAGAGGGGAAAAGACCAGACTGATATAAACCAAGGAACAAACAGGTGCAAACAGGGAGATGAACAAAAGGAAGTAAAATAGAACTCAACAAGGGAAAGACAGACTTTCAAAGTAAAGGAGGAAGTAAAGCTAACATCAACAGAAAAGAACACAAGGAACACAAGACAAAGCAGAACAAACTAAGAAACCATGGAAACACAAAAAACCAAACCCAGATCCTAACACAAGAGACCTTCACCTCACATCATTCCAGGACCCTTCCAAGTTGGCTAACTGAACCACTAACTGACAACATCTGAAATAAGAAGAGGCAGAGATCTGCTTCAACCCACCATCACACTGCTCACAGCTTTAGGTCAGTAGGTTTGCTCAACCCACAAGGGACCTCAAGCAGCAGACTGACTGTTGGTCCCAGTGGACTTCACTAATATCAGCTTTGGCTGCAATCATTTCAAAAGGTGCTACTGAAATAACATCAGAAATTAAGATGTTTGGGCAGATTTGATCATAAATAATATAAAGTAATATTAACTAGCATCAATGGTTTGGTAATATACTGTATCTTGTGGTAATTGAACTAAGGTGGGCACCAGCTGGAACATGATACTGCGGAAGATGAAAAAGAGGCTTCAACACCACTCTTCAGAAACCTATGAGCGACAGTCACTGCAGTTTAGTCAAGTGAGCAGACTGAAGCAGGAAGTCACTAGAAAGAGATACATTTTATTTATTTTATTTTTTTTAAATGTTGCAGAGTGACGCTTGGAACACCCCTGCGGTCAATCAGGGTGTCCCAACTGTCCTGACTGACCATCTAACTCACTCACAAATTCAAATTCTGGCTCAAATTAGTGGGTCATGAACAAACCTTTATAGACAGTGATGACTGATGGTGATTCATTCATCTGAGCCATATGTGTTGGAGCTGGGAAATATCTAAAGCAGGGGTGGTCAGAGTCGGTCCTGGAGGGCCGCTGTCCTGCAGGTTTTGCGTGTTTCCCTGCTTTAACACACCTGATTCTAATCTAATTAATGGCCGTCATCATCTGGTTATCAAGGTCAGCACATGTCTGTAATGACACAGTCACTTGTATCAGGGTGTGTAGAAGGAGGGAAACCAAAACCAAAACCTGCAGGACAGCAGCCCTCCAGGACCGACTTTAGACACCCCTGATCTAAAGCATGCGAGACAGTGGCCCTCAAAGACCAGAACTGGAGAACACTCGTGTAGACTGGGAAATGAACCTACGAGTCTGCTGGTTTGTTTCTGAATGAGATTTTCTGTCGTTCTTTCTTCAGACTGTGTTCCTGCAGTTTATCAGAGATCAGCTGTGATTCTCTGGTCTCAGCTCTGAAGTCCAACCCCTCCCATCTGAACCATCTGGACCTGAGCGAAAACTATGATCTGCAGGATTCAGGAGTGAAACATCTGTGTGATTTTCTGGAGAGTCCAGACTGTAGACTGGAGACTCTGAGGTGAGATGTTCCACAGCTGTCTCTGTCAACTGCTTGCAGACTGAATATGGGCTAAATATCCTGCCATTACAGACTCAGCCACTGTGAGCTGCCAGGGAGCTCGTGTTTGCCATTGTCCTCGGCTCTGCAATCCATTCCCTGCAGTCTGAGAGAGCTGGACCTGAGCTACAACAAGCTGCAGGACACTGGAGTGGAGCTGCTGTGTGCTGGACTGGAGAGTCCAAGCTGTGGACTGGAAATCCTGAGGTGAAAAAATTTGTTTTGGTTTTGTTGATTCTGAAAGTGACCATCCACAAAACAAAGTTGCGTTGAAAAGACGTCTTTGTCAGGCATCTAAACCACGTTTTGAATTGGTTAATAAAGTGAACGGTAAAAAGCCGTCAATTCAGAGACGTTGAAAAGACGTCCATCGACATCGAAAGGTGATAAAAGCTACACAAAGGGATAAAAACTGTCATTTTAAGATGTTACAGTAAACTTTTCACCTTGAAGAAAATAATATAAACTTCTCTCTCTCATTAATTGTGGCATGAAACAGTAGCGGAACATGTCACTGCCGGGCCGGGGGCGGGGCACATGACCGGGCCCTTTAAACCCAATAAAGCTTGTGATTACATCATTTTACAACATACGTATGCCCGCAATAGCGGGACTTACAAGCATTACTACATTTTTGACACATAGCTCAAAGCATTTGAGGAAGAGATCAACACCACGATGAGCAACCATGTCATTTTTAAATCAATCAAACCGTCATGAAGTCTAACAAACCAAGAGAACAACAAAAACATTAGGCTACCTGGCCCCTAATAATATAACAACACAAAGTCAAAGCAGTTCAGAACCACGGGTAACTACATCATCATTCTGACACCCACTTTAACAAGCAACTTCAACTAATAAGAGCACAGTCACTGTATCAATAGTGGGAACGTTTTGTAAAATTGGCACAGCGGCCCACACGTTCACATACAAACATAGATTCAATATAAAATAGCAGAACTACTCACCACTATTGAAAGGTTATACGACGAGCTCATCATCTTGTGCTTGCTGACGTAACCCGACAAAACCGACATGAAGTCTAACAAACAAACAAAAACATTAGGCTACCTGGCCCCTAATAATAACGTTAGGCTACCTGGCCCCTAATAATAACGTTAGGCTACCTGGCCCCTAATAATAACGTTAGGCTACCTGGCCCCTAATAATAACGTTAGGCTACCTGGCCCCTAATAATAACGTTAGGCTACCTGGCCCCTAATAATAACGTTAGGCTACCTGGCCCCTAATAATAACATTAGGCTACCTGGCCCCTAATAATAACGTTTGGTGGCCGGGCTACTCCGATAACAACCACATTAGCAGTTTACAACTAACTCGCGTATTGTTTTCAGTGTCATTGATTGTGAGAATTTGTACCTGTGAATCTGGCTCCCTGACCGTGGTGCCACATTTTGCGGGCTTGACTCGATGCCAACAATGACAGCTTCATCTCCAGGATTGGGACGAACGAAATACGTGTCCAGCTTTTTAAGTTTCGTTTTCTCCTGCGCTCTTTTTTTCCTTTCTTTGCATTTTGTCGCTCCACTTTTATGTTTATATGAACTGCCACTCATAATTACATTAGTCTTTGATCCACCGCGTTGACTCTGTTGACAAGTGATTGATGATGACGGTGATGGACGGCTGTTGATGACGATTTTACCCAAAATACATTTGGAGATCTTGTAACTTTGCACATTGTAAAGTTAATTGTGAGAGTGAACATGAAGCCAGCCATGCAGCACAACATTTAATTCACTGTGTTGAATAAAACTACATGACCAAAGTTAGTCTTAAATTTTTTGACCAACCATGATTTATTCTGGCTGGGGAAACGTATATATTACCTCAGACGAAGCGCAACTTACTTTGCGCAGAAATGGTTGAATCCACGGATGTGCAAAGTGTAACCGACATTTAGGGAAAGGTCTGTTTCTTCGTCTTTCACCGGGCCCCCCAGGGCCCGGGCCGGGGGAGCACCGCCCCCCCAGTCCCCCCTGACGCTCCGCCGCTGGCATGAAAATAATTTAAATAATCCTGACTGATCTGAAACAGGAGAGGTTTAGTCTGATTTGACTTCAGACAGTGAGACAAAAAATGAAAAGTGTGTTTTTGCACAGTGTATGTAAACTTCTGGCTTCAACTGTAACATCTTAAAAATGACAGCTTTTATCCCTTTATGTAGCTTTAATCATCTTTCACTTTTCAACCAAATTTAGATGTTGATGGACGTCCTCGTGTAGACGTCTTTACAACGTCTCAGAAGTGGTGGCTTTTCACCTTTAACTTTTCAAACAAATCAAACATGGTCTAGACGTTTGACAAAGTTGTCTTTCCAACGTAACTTTGCTTGGTGGGATAGCTCTCTGGCTCCTCCAGGAGGAACAGTGCAGTGTGGAGGGTTGTATTGATGGTGTCTACAGTTGACCATTTTGGTCAATTTGCAAAGTGATGAAGATCAAAGCTGAGAGGCTTTAATCTGCTCTGATATGAGTTCCACAAAGTATAAGTAGTGGTTTCCTCTATTGGGTTAGTAGCTCAGCTTTTTCCTCCTCTGTCAACACTATGCTGCCTCTCTGACTTGACAACAATCCCAGTAGATCCTGGTGGCCTCACTATTATGGGATGTGATGAGCTTGGTGAAAAGTGCTAGTAACAATAATCTGGCACCACAGTCCAAGACTGATTTACTGCAGACATCTGCATTGAGATCACATCTTCACAACCTGCACACAATCAAAAAATACTATCAGAGCATTTAGGATTGAAGCAAACTACTTGTGATGCATAGACCACATAGGATATACTGCCCACGTTTTATAGGGGCTACCCAAGTAACCACAGGGTAATGGGTGAGTAATGGGGTATAACTCACATTCTTCTGGGGATTTGTAGACATGTGTCTGTCTGTGATAGTAGTCTCCTCCAGTTATTTCAGGAAAGGTAGACAGGATCTCCACTTATTAGGCCATCAGTGCTGATCTTTTTCTTGCAAAAATATTGTTAACATAGCCTTTTTGTGAGTGGTGTGAGTGGTGTAGCGTTTTTTTTTTTTCAAAGAAGAAAAAAGAATAGCTGAACAGAGACAAGTCTTTTTTGGGTCTAAATCTGGACCAGGAAACAATGGTGAAACAGAGACTGGTTTTTCAACGTCTTCTTTTGGGCTACATAATGGCCACCACGGGCCGACCTTATTTAGCCTTAAAAAAGACGTCCATGGACGTCTGGTGTTTGGTGGGCAGTTTTATCTAAACATCTTCCTCTTTACAGGCTGAAATGCTGTCTACTCACAGATAGAAGTTGTGCTTCTCTGGCCTCAACTCTAAGCATCAATACCACCAGTCTGAAAGAACTGGAACTGAGTCAGAACAAGCTGCTGGACTCAGGGGTGATGCTTCTGTCTTCTGGGCTGGGGCGTCCAGTCTGTCAACTGGAGACTCTGAGGTAAAGAATCCCCCTACCCATGTTCAGACTGACAGTCATCCATATATGGACTTCCTCTTACCTGGTTTTGGGTAGTGGGGGCAACAGCTTAACCAAACAAACCCAGACCACCTCCTCCACCTCATATGCAAGGACACCAAGGTGCTGCCTTGGTGCCTCAGTGTTTTCTTCCAGTTGCAAACATCTTCCCAAGCAGGCATCCTGGTGGCTTGGCCTTCCCCTATAGGGTCTAGGAGGGCAAAACCTGCTCACTTTTCCCTCCTGTGGTCTCGCTATCTGTAAGAGAGACCATACAGGGCTAGTGCTCACGTCCAGCTTGATAAAGTCCTCCATCTTATCTTGAATTCTTCATCTTCAATTCAGCTTTACTTGTGTAGCACCAATTCACAATAAAAGTCACTTTACAGACTTTAGCTCAAAAAAGGTGGCTGTACATCTCACAGTGAGACAGAAACAAAGATGAAAGATAGAACCGTCTTGCAATCAAAGACAGGCACAACAAACATTAAGTTTGGAGGAATCTTCTTACAGTGTGTCTGCTTGTAGCTGCCTCTATAATCTGTGTGAGCTCACCAGCTAATGTAAATGCACTAGCACATCTGTGCAGCACAGTATCATACCAACAACAGCGCCACATACCATGGAGGAACAGAAGAAAAATGTGGAACTCAAGGAGAGAAGAGAGACCTCTTTCTTTTCTTTTCAAAGCACATGAACGCCATTATGGCAGGCATTAACTTTCACCTCAATGGCTGCGGTTACATGATGTTTTTTAATTCGGAATTAAAATTAGGAATTAAATAATTCCGAATTAAACTATTTTCCTTCGAGTTTACATGGAAATAGTAATTCCGAATTAAGGTTTACATGGAAAACACGTTAGTTCGGCTTTATCCAACTCCGCTTTAGGTCTGGGGGTTGGGAAGGGTTCTGATTGGATGGGGGGGGCGGACGTCTTTACAGCCACCGGAAAAAAACAAACTTAGCTAACTGGTTAGCAACAACATTCCACTTATTTTTGACCTGGGTGGCGTCTCTATCTGCGAAACCTCCTTCATTTAACCTGGCCGCTTTGAAAAGCTCACAATTTTTATGTTTCCTGCCATCTGTTCTTTTAATTATTTCCAGTTCCTCCAAGCTATTTATTAAATAAATCGTCTCTGCCCTTGAACACCGTTTACTGCGTGGTGCCGGAATATAAGCGTCATCGCGACAGACGGGCAAGAGAACGAGCATGCGCAGAAAGACGGGAATTAATTTAAAGAGGAATGAGTGTATACATGACCACGGAATTACTTAATGCGGAATTAAAATGGGAATAAACCAGCCACTTACTTCGGAATTAAGTTAATTCGGAATTGACATTTTCATATGGAATTAAGTGTTTACATGGTAACTTTTATTCGGCTTTAACTTTAATTCTGAATTAAAGAGGAATTAAACTTCCCATATAAACGCACCCAATGATGCATTAGCAGCAACCTCAGGTAGATGCACGCCAATGACATGACGTCAGTGCTTTTAGAGCCTGAAATAGACTTACCATAGATTCACTTCTATAGTAGTAGCCATTATTCAACGTATGTTCAATCCCCATCACAGATTTTCGGATTGGACCCAAATGCAGGCTAGCTGGAGGCAGGAGCATCTGCAAAGCCCTATTTTACTAAGATGCACATAACCTTCAGCAGTTTATTTGCAGGAACTGATGGTTTGACCAGGGTCTCCTCAGAATGAGGGGAACGTGCCTGGACCAGCAGCAGAGTCCTCAGTGGTGGCTGCAGCAGCAGTCCTTGATGGTAGCAGCAGAGTCAAAAGTGAGACAGGCAGAGGTGCACCCAGGACTAGAGATGGGAATTGATAAGATTTTTCCGATTCCGATTCCATTATCGATACCGTTTAACGATTCGATTCTTTATCGATTCTCTTATCGATTCTAATTTGGGGAAAAAGAAGAACTAACAGTTTTATTAGCATCATTTTTTTTTACTTAGAAGTCACGACCTTACAAACTCAACAGCGAGGTCAAAAGAGGCCCAAAGCCTGGATAACGTGTTAACTGTTGTAATATGTAACTGTGCAAATACATTTTACTAACAGATTTTTCTTAATAGAAATGAAAAAAATCTCCCTTTTAAAAGGATATATAAGCTCACTAAGCACTCAAAAATAATAATAAAGAAAGATAAATACTATCAACTACAACAAAACAGTGCATAGTGCAAATCTGCAAATACTATGAAGAATTAACAATTCTTTTGCAGAAAAATAATCATGTCTTCCAGCCTCTGAACCAGCCAGACTCTCTCTCATCGCGGGTCATCTTCTAAATCTAATGCAGAAGGCATTCGTTTAATAGCATAGCGTTAATGTTATAGCGTGTTTTACAAAGAAGCACATAGGCAGCGGGATAGCTATTTATCAGAGTTGCCTTCCGTCATAACCGCAGAGGTGATCTTAGTTTGGCTACTGCCGCTGCTGCTGGGTTGAGATCCATCAGTCCGAAGCGCGTCAAAAACACGACACTTGTTATCGCATGTTGTGTGGGCAAATGTTTCTGCATGTTAGTCGTGTTCCCTCCCGACGCTGTTATCTCCACTTTACAATGACTGCAAGTTGCCTTGTTGCCATCTTTCTTTGCGTAAATTACGTGAGATTCGTGCTGGTTGGAATCGATAAGAGAATCGCTGGATAAACTGCCAAACAATTCCATGGAATTGAAACACAAGGAACTGGTTCTCTACAGGAATTGGTTGTTGATTCGCAACCCTATCCAGGACCACTGCAGAGACAAGCTAATGGGTTAGCGGTCAGGGCCGCGGTGCTGGCAGCCAGGACAGCGGTGCGGGCAGAGACCGTGGTGCTGGCCAAGGTTCTTTGCCTTCGCTGCTGTGCCCACAACCTGAACTCGGTACTACCTCGGAACAGAATGGGGTGCATCCGGGACCCCCTCAAAAACAAGGACTGGAAAACTTGAGCCAGGGGGCAGTGTGGATTCTGCAGAGTGAGTACCTCCACCGCCTCCAACTGGAGGGCCTTCTCGCAGCCTCCAAGGGGTCCTCTGCAAGGAAGTGGGGTGGTCGACTGGACAAGTATCTGCCCCCACTCCCCAAAATGAGTGCCCCACAATATTGATCACTCCTCCTCCAGCAGGTCCTCAAAATGCTGCAGGTTCTTCCCCACCTCCCAGCAGAAATATTCAGAAAGGGTCATTTGCACTCCTGCTGGATCCATGTCTGGCTGGTCCATTCTGTCACAGATTTTAGTCTTTTATTCACCAAGGTGTACTTAACTGGGGTAAATCCTTAACAAGCAAGAGAAACAGCAGGGCAGCAACACAGGCCATGACAGGACTAAAGTGAACAGAACAGACAGATCAGCAAGCAACAGAATAAAAGAAAATACTTAAATAAATCAAGGGACAAACAAGACACAGGTGCAAACAATCAGAGAGATGAGCAAAGTTAATGAAACAGAACAAAATCAAACACAGAAACAGGCCAACAAAATAAAACAGGAAGTAAATAGCAAAAGAAAAGAACACAGGAAAAGCAGACCAAACTAAGGGAACAAAGAAGAAAGCCCTGAAAACCCCAAAACTGAACCCAGCAATCACACATGCAGTAAATTCATGATTTCCATTAATCTTGCCACACTGCAAAAATTGTACAGTGTGAACCCAGCCCAAGACATGTCACCCCCTCTGCAGGTTGAAGGACTGTCAGATCACAGATGAAGGCTGTGCTTTCCTGCTCTCGGCTCTGAAGTCCAACTCGTCCCATCTGAAACATCTGGATCTGAGTCTGAACAAGCTGCAGGTTTCTGGGATTCAGCAGCTGTCAGAGCTGGTGGAGATTCTGAGGTCAGTGTGGGAAGGGGGTTGGTTTAAGGCATGGTTTGCAGAGATCAAATATGAATTCTTCTTATCTATTTTCCTTCCTCAAACAGGTGGAAATGAACGTGGACTCTGCAGAGAGGAGGTCCAGCTGCAATGCCATCTGTACCCGTATGATCAGACAACCACCTCCGTTACTGCTTTTTTCTACTAGTTTCAATGATGCTTGGTCAGTTTCCCATTCTTTTGATTTTTTTCTCACTTATTTTTATTTATTTTTTTTTAAACACACTGATAACCAAGTATAAACTTGGTTAATTACTACTGGCAGCTACACACAGACTGAACTTTGACATCATAATTAACAGAGCAACAAACCAAGTGATCATCAAACTATAACCCTGCAGGAAGAATGAAGTCTGATGTCCTTCAGGTTTGTTCATCTGTTCCAAGCAATTTGTCCAGGAGAGTCTGAACAGCCCTAAAATTAAGGTCAGTTTAAAAAAGATTTCACAAGCTCTGGACTCTTTTGAACTCTTCCCTGGACCACCTGGGACCCTCTTAAACCCTCCTGAACTATCCAGGACCCTCTTAAAACTCCGTGGACCCTCCCTTTCCCTTTTCCTCCCTACCAGACCTTCCAAACCTTGAGAGGGCAATAATGATGTAGGGAATTTGTTAAAATACATTGTCATTGTAAGATTTTTTTTTTTTATTCAAGTGGCTCCAGCTCATCTTCCCTCACATCAAGGAGTGCTTGTTACCTGCAGGTTTAAAAGACGTCTGTCATGTTGGGAGCTCAGTAGTCATCCTCTGTAGCTAAAGGAAGAAGTTAATTTTTGATTGTATAATTATGGCTCCAGGATTGGACCCATGTAGCTCTTGCTCAGATGAAGGGCACGATGCTTCTTGTTTTAACTTCTTAATATAAGTCTGATAGAATCACTCTTAGCTCACCCCCCAGGACCAGTTTGCCTCCTAACATATCCTAACATCCTAACATATGCATTTGCTCTCGAAAACATGGCTTCAGGCATCATTCAGGCATGCAAACCCCATTATCATCATCAAATCGCAATTCAAGGACAGGAAAATGATTTCCTCTGCAGAGTGACTGGACTCTCCCTTAAAGATGAAGGGAAAGTTGAGTTATCCTGGAGACGCTTGCAGTTGAGTCATTGCTCCACCCCATCAAGAGGACCCAGCTTCATCTGGTTACAATATCTCCTTCCTTGGGAGATGTATTGGGCAAGTGCAACTGACCAAAGACCCTGGGGCAGTCCTTGGGCACCCTAAAGGAATTATATCTCTCAGCTGGTCTGGGAATGCCCAGTATTTCCCCAGAGGAGCAAGAGGAGGTGCCCTGGGAGAGGGACGTCTGGGCCTCTTTGCTTTTACTGCTGCCCGCACAACCTGAACTCAGATAAGATGAAGATGATAGATGGAGGAAAGTTCAATATTGATTTTGTGCCGATGCATCTGCAACTAATTAATAGCGCTAAAAGTCCAGGAGAAATCGACCCTAGGATTATTTATTTAGTGTTCCATCTGTAAACGACCATTATGTATATGATGGCGATAACATCAAATCTCAATCATCATTTTGCTGACTCTCCATGTTTAGTTCTGATTCTGGGGACACAGAGCAGACCTGCACCAGAAGACCTGAGTCCGGAGGGTTCATTCTTGACTTGGTCTCCATTTCACACCCCAACCCTGGGCCTTATAAGATCTCATCAAGCATATACATATAGAAAAATATATTGCCTGTATAAATGGGACCCTGGGCAGTGACAAATAGAAACACTTTACTCTCAGTATCACAGGACCCCTCGATGGTTTCTATTTGGGACGCACACTGGCCTTCATTCTTTAACACTTATTTTGCCTTGGCCATCACAGTCCTCATCGTTCTTGCAAATTCTCTTTGAAAATCACCAGGCTCTTTCAAGGTCTTCCTGCTCCACATGTCCACCACCTTCAGCATCATTGGTCTACTCAGCCCAGGCTTCTTTAGCACTCCATTGTTCTTCTGGGATCATTTGCCTCTGGCACCAATGGGGAAACCAAACGTTTAAACTGACTTCACCCTCAGTGAAGCTCCATGACACAGCAAAACGTTTGTATTGCTTTTCCAGTTATCCATCCTCTGCCTCTGTTTTAGCACAACACTTTGTCTGGTTGTTGGCCTATGATCAACCAAGTGATGTCCAAGTCTTTAGTTTGCAGTCTGAACCAATCAAGTCCAAAACGTTTTCATTATGAGTCCTAGTGAGGGTTCTGTGCACTTGTTGAATGCTGGTCTATGACCTGAAAAAGGGGCTGTCCACAGCTCTGCAGTGATGTCAAAGACCTGGAAACGAAACAAATGAGACTGACCCACCAGCGTGAACTAATTGTCCACATTCCTGGAAAGTCCAGATTGCTTTGTTTGTGAACTACAATTTGTCGGTGCTGAAGCTGCGAGAAGACTTTGCTCAACAGAGATAAATACCAAGTGTTCATACAGATCCTTTATGCTGCTGCTGTTTTTTTTTTTTTCTCTCTGCAGGCCTTTTTTTTATGTTGTGTGTTAGGTCAGGTACATGCTGTATGATTTTGGCCTTCTCAGACGCTGTTGTGGGAAAATCTGTGGTTGTACATCACACAGTAAGACAGGAACAAATACAAAAGATATAATTGTGTTGCAATCAAAGATGGGCTGTGACAGATATTAAACATCATCAGAAATTTAGGAATCATCTCTCATTGTGTCTGCCTGTGACTGTCTCTACGATCTCTGCCAGTTAAATAACCACTGGGCATGCACAATTCAGTGAAGTAAACATAACCATCAAATACAATGTAAGGACGGAGAAGAGAAATGTGGAACTCAAAAGATAAAGGATTGTTATTATTATTATTCTTTTTCCTTTTTTTCTTTACTTATCAAACCACATGAACACCATGGCAGCATCCTGATGCCTGCACACACCGATGGCGGTGTTTAGAGCCTGAAATGTGCGCAGGGTTACTTCTGTCACAGCCACGTTTCAATGTATGTTCAGTCACACAGTAGTAAATTAAAGATCCACCCATTTCACATTGTTCAATGTGGATTGCGTCAATCTTATAAGACTGAAAAAATCATACCTTGTGTACCCAACCTTAGAATTTATGGTAGTCCAAGAGGGGTTGTAATCTTGTTTTGTTTGTTTTTTACTTCAATAAAATCTGCCAGTGAGCTGACTTAACCTTCTCTCTGTGGTGTTTTCAGGCTGGTTTAACTTCTAGATACAATGACATCAAATACTAAGGAAACCCTCAAAGTGACAAAATGGCCTTGTGTCTTAAAGCGTAAGGAATCTTAGAGTACCCCCCCCCCCAACCCCCTTCCAATTGTGATTTAATACCATTTGCATTTATTTGTATAGCATCTGTTCACAACAAAGTAATCTCAAAGTACTTTACACAGAAGATAAGATCCAGCACAACCCTATTCAGTTCATTTGTATTCCAATTCAGTCATCCAGTCGCTGTAAGGTTGATGGTCCGATTCCATCTTCAACTGTCCATATGTCAAAGTGTCCCTGAGCAAGACACTGAACCCTAGCTTGCCCCAGTGGGCCTGGCAGTGCCCTGCATGGCAGCAGCTGCCCGCTGGTGTGTGAATGGGTGAATGAGAGGCCGTTGTAAAGCACTTTGGGGGCACCATGATGGTATCTAGAAAGCACTATATAAGTGCTGTCCATTTACCATCATAACTCACTTCATCCAATTCATTCAGGCCAGATTTAAAACTCACTGGAGGTTAAACTGGGCTGGTAATGTCGAGCACGTACCATATTTCTCCGAATAAACACCTTCGGGCACAATGCAAAATTCAAGCAGGGGCCATTTATTTTGACTGTAACACATTTTTGTTGCTGTTTCAAACTCAGCACATTAATGAGAAAGCTTTTGACATGTTTTTAACTAGGGGTGCACGATAACTATCGGCCGATAACAGGAAATTATGACGTCATCCCGATAAGTCCGATATAATGATGAAAAGCCCCGATAACATATATATTTTTGTCAACACAGCAGTGCCTCGCTCCCTCTGAGCCTTGAATGACTGGAAGTGAATGTTATGTTCAAGTGACGTCGGCATAATCAGAAAAACGTATTCTCAGTAAAGAAAATCAAGTATACCCCCTCATGCCAGAAAACAACTCGTTAAGTCGGTCATAATTTTGGTAGTTGCTGACTTGAATTGATATTCGCAGTATTTCCCCTCATGTTACACATAAAAAAAAAAGAAAAGAATATAAAATGCTGAAAGAACGACTAGCAAACGAGGGAACGTGGGAATTTACGTTACACCTTGAATGCAGCCTGCAGCACAGTGCTGATCACAACAAACATGGCGGCGTGGAACTTCGTTAAAGTTTCAGAAGAAGATAGTTTGGTGGTTATTTGTGACGAATCCTCCGAGGGAATTCTACGAGGAGGGAAGCACAAGCTTTAATACGTAAAACCTGATCGGCCACCTACAACATAACAATCGCTTCCATGGAGTTGTGAAATCGCGCTAACGTGCGCTAACGGAAACTAATGCTAACGTGCGCAATCCAGCAGCAGTCTCCTCTCCCTCTCCTTCTCATCTATCCCATTTCTCTCATCTAAAGCTTCCATAAGATTAAAAAATAAAAAATAAAAACTACTGAACCTCATTCACTTTAATTAAAGGTATTAATTTAAATGGAACCACAAGCCAAAATCCTTTAAATGAAATCCTTTTCAGTTTGTAATTTTGATGCATGTATTTCCATTAGTTCAAGGAGCCTTTACTTTTTTATATCAGTCAGTAATGAACCTATTAAAGTTAATGTAAGATATCAAATAAGTTTGTTTGATAGCTTTATGAAAATGTTTGAGAGGCTTGCCAATAGTTTTTCATTGGAAAAAATAAATATCTGTTCATTTAACCCTCATTCTACTGACATATTTCGCATACATGGATTACCGACTGGGGTCCGTGCGGACCCCAAGAATAAATACTGTAATAAACAACCATCAAAGAAAAATTACAACTTTTTTCTTCTCAGAATATTATTACTGATGTATTAAATGTCATCTGAGGAAAAAAACAACAACAGATTATTATTATTTTAAGAAAGTTATAGTTAATTTGCATATTTTACTTTAACCCAAAAATGTCAACAGTGGAATTTTATGATCTCCTTTACAGCAATTAAGATCCTATCCTAGCTAAGCACAAATCCATTGAAATTTTTCAAATCAGTTAAAGAATGAGGCTACAGCGCAGCTTTTCCCTCTCTATTACCATCTCTATGCTCAGGGGCGCCGCTAGGGATTTTGGGCCCCATGAAAAGAATCTTTACCGGGCCCCCCAACACAGCGGCGAAATTTGTTGATGCTATTTTTGATCATCATTAGGGGCCTCTCTGGGCCCCCCTCAATCATGGGCCCCTATAATCCGTATCCTTTACCCCCCCCTTTTTGGCGCCCCAGTCTATGGTAGTCACGTTAGACTTGATTCTGATATAATTTAGTGTTCACTTATTTCAAGTAAACATTATTTGTGTTGTATTTATATGGTGAAACCAACCAAGGTCATTTTGAACCCAATATATATAAAAAACTTAAATAAACCCACAATCATTTAAATGTCACTACATTTTAATTTTATTTGAATTTTAATACAAAAGTCAAAAATACAAAAGTAAGATACTTTAAATTAGGACCCATGGCAAACATTGACTCAATAAATGGTTCCATCTATTAAAAATACATAGGCGTATTAGAGATTTTGACTGGGGTCCTCTTGGACCCCAATGCATTGGAATTTTTAAAAAGCACAGATAAAGACAGAAACAGAAAAAAAATCATATGACATCATTAGGAAACAAATTGATTGAAAAGTCATGAAAATTGGAATTATAGAATAAAGCACCTCTGAGATATGACAAAAAGTACACCTCTGGGGTCCGAGAGGACCCCAGTCGGCGGTATGAGGGTTAAAGAGTCCAAACTATTTTTGATTTTGTTCATAGCATTGATGTAATGATCTTAGGTATATGTGTGTGTTATCGGTTATCGGTATCGGCCTTTTGGAGCTGAAAGTTATCAGTTATCGGTATTTTTTTTAAAAAACTGTTATCGTGCATCCCTATTTTTAACAGTTGGCTTCAGTATATGGAGTGATCCACCCAACTACGTAATCATTAGTCAGAGACGTGCTATAGTTGTAAAGATGTCATATAAGAAGTGTTCACACACAGTGTCTTTTAGACTGGAAAAAAAAAAAAAAGAAAGTTATTAAGATTTCTGAGAAAATTATTTATTATTTAGAGTTTGTTAAATTATTAGGGGGATGGGGCGTGTTTATTAGAAGAAACTGTTTGTTTTCTCATTCTCACTCACTGGGATATTTAACCTTATATAACTGAAACAATACACATCTTCTGAGACAGGCCGGTGAACACAGCACAGAGACAAAATTCCTCTTTTTTGGCACTAGTGGCCTTCATTGACGATAGACAGAGAGAGAACGGGGAGGACATGCAGCAAAGTGTCGCACAGGTCAGGACTGTTGCCTCTAGAACTGTGGACTATGTATGAGGGCTTCCTGCCCTAACCACTGCGCCACCAGGCGGCCCAAGACAAAATTCCTCTTACGTCTTTTAGTGGCAGCCATAGCCACAGGAACATATTCTCAGCAGGGGATGCTGGGAGTCTAAGAAAGCTCTGCGCTACACACACACACATTATATATATATATATATATATATATATATATATATATATATATATATATATATATATATACATATACATAATATATATATATATATATATATATATATATATATATATATATATATATATATATATATACATATACAGTGATCCCTCGCCAATTCGCACTTTAAGTTCCACAGTTTTAGTTATTCGCGGTTTTTTCTGAAATATATAATATTAAAAAATCAAGAAAAAAATTGCAGAAACATCACAGGATGTTGTGCATGTTCTCTCACAGCGAAGAAATGTTGTGAGCCAGCCTGGCCCCTTTAAGAAGATGGCCTTATGGGTAATGGTGTTGCCTTATGGGTAATGTAGTGTGTGTTTCGTGAGACAGCAGAAGAAAATGGGGTTAGATGAAAATTGGAATTCCTATACCCACAATTTGCGGGTAGCGGCTAGTGGGTAGCGGTTAGCGGGAAGTGTATGATAGCTATAGCTAGATTTCATATCCATAACATCTGTCTGGGGGTGAAATTCTTTTGTACCTCATCTTTTGTACCTACCTGGGAGCTGCAGTCATTACACTATCAGAGTACCCAACCACAACACGTCTATTCCTACGAGTGACAGGCTGACCAACTGGGGGCCCCCAGTAGAGGTCAACTAGTCCTCGCTTCACCTCTGACAGGACTGATTTCAGATGTTTCAGCAGCAACACTTGTAATTAGGTTGTAATTTATCATGTATGTGTAAGTTTCACTGCGCGTGTACACAATTTCCACTCATGTTGTATGCAGGAAAGCACAGCAATGACCTGCTGATGTTGACCGCTTAGTTGACAACAGATTTGTGTTCAACACATGTATAGACCTGTTCACCAGTGGTGTTGATGGTTTCAAACCAATTCTTCTGGGTTTTTCTATAAATATTACCCTCCCCTAAGATGCACCTGTGTGACCTACCACTGACTAACACATAGAATTTTTTTTTTTTTAATATTATTTTTTAAAAATAGAGAGAGAAAGGTTAGCTTTAATTCAAGCCATCAGGAAATAAATTATGGAAAAAAAACTCTCTCCACCTGCAGCTGCAGACCTGCAGGAACACCTGCAATGATGACATCCCCCCACTAGATGGAGGCCTGAGACAGAAGCTGGTTACCTGGAAGTCAGAGTCAGTCAGCCAGTTGAGAGTGCTGTTATACTGGGGGTCTCACTGAGGCCCCCACGACCTCAAAAAGACTCCACTTTGCTCTATAAAGTGAATCCTATAACATCCCTTCCCTGAAATCAATACATCATGAGTTCAAAAGATCAGTAGAACAACAGCTAAGCAGTTTTTTCTTTAGTAAAAATGATGCAATTAATCCCAAAGTGGGAAGTTTTAGTGTTACAGAAGCATAGTTCAAGGCACAACATGTAAGAAATAAAACGGAAATAAATGAAAAAAAATTATAAAAGAGAGCAACTGTATAGGTTATGTAACATGAAATAAAGTAAAACATCAGTGTAACTGGTATGATGTGTCGTGGTTGTGAATATCAATGTGCTGACATTGAAATATTCAGATTTACAAATGTACAGGCTATGTGACTAATAAATGATAGTAGACTGAACTATCAAATGTGCAGGCTATGACATGTAGAAAGTACTAATCAGACTAATCAGAGTTAATCAGACGTTTC
Source organism: Hirundichthys speculiger (assembly GCA_018398805.1). Taxonomy (NCBI): domain Eukaryota; kingdom Metazoa; phylum Chordata; class Actinopteri; order Beloniformes; family Exocoetidae; genus Hirundichthys; species Hirundichthys speculiger. Next base: position 83,981 of record JAGFBZ010000246.1, read on the forward strand.
ATCATTACAAGACAAGTGTGTTTCTGTTTTTGTCTGTCTCATAAAATCATTTGGAAAAACTGTTAGAACGGCACAAATATGTAAACCATGACTACACTTTTTCAATATACATAAAAAGATACACGTACTTCATAAAAGGAAGGAAATGCAAAAGCTGAAAGATCAGATTATATCAAAGCCTTTGGGAAATAAAATGAAGTAATTTTATTAATGTGATTTTATTTTCCTGTTTATTTTATTTTTTTTATAACGTAATCCTTGTCAGTTCCGGACTTGCAGGAGCATCTGCAGTAGCAGCGTCTCTCCACCAGATGGAGTCGTGGCGCAGCAGCTGGTCAACGGGGAGGAGCACAGACGTGTGAAGAGGACTGAACACGTCTGGTTGTGACGTCAACGACAAACTTTCTGAAGAGTCTGAAACTTTTTTCTTTTTTTTTAATATAACTTTACACTCAGGAAGCTTTTCTAGGATTCAATATTTAATTAAATTAATTGGAAAAAGACTTAAAAACAAAGTAAAGGAAGTTTCTTAGACATTCACATCAAATTCTTCTCTTAATATTGAATATTCTTGTACCTTTTGTGGAGCTGAGGAAAAAAACTTTGTCTTTTTAAAAAAAAAAGATGACTGTATGTTCATGTTAGAATACAATCATATCAGCTTTTTCTAAGATCACACACATTAAAATTTTTGGACATTGTATATTCAAAAACATTAGAAATTATGTTTCGAGTGGTAATTAAAAAATGTTCAAAAAATGTTTAAAACTAAGGCAGGTGGTTAATAATTTCAAGGGGTTGTTAATGTTTGAAACTCACAAAGTCAGAACTAATCTAAAGTACAGATGTGTGTCAGTTTTGGGTGTAAAAGTATGGAATGGATTGAACGATGAAATAAAAATGTGTAATTCTATGTTAGTCTTCAAGAAGACTTTAAAATCTAATATTATTAAAAGTTATAATGAATTCATTTTAGTGAATTGAATTCAATTTTTCTGTTGAAGTTATCACGTGTTTTGTAATGATGTACTAGTACTGATGTTTTATTGTGAATTATTTAGTTAATCCTCTGATGGTATACGATAGGCAAAAATAAGCTTTGGGGCTTCAGCCTATTCCTTTTTCGGTTGCTATCTGATAAATTCTTTTGTAAAAACATGATTAAATTTTCTGTTTTTATACCGAAATAAAGCATTCATTCATCCATTCATACTAAGTTTTTTTCTAAAATAAGATAGTTTCATATAATGTTCATTTATACGTATATACTCCTACTAAAGATGCATTTCTAAACATTTTGACCTCGGATATGTGCTTTAGATATTCCCCCATCTTGATTATTTTTCTTTTTTTCTGAATACCATCATCATCCTACCCCTAACCCTAAAAAAAAATTGAGAGAAAGGATTAAAGCCTTTTTTGAGGGGGGTGGCCCATCCCAGGTTCATCCAAATTGGCAAATGTGTAGAACAAGTTTTAGCTTGGCTGGCCTGTCTTAAATGAACCTATGATGCTCATTAATGTTAGGGTTAGGGGTTAGGGGTTAGGTTACATTCACTCTGATCACATCTGTCCAAACATCCTCATTTCTGTTGTCACGACTGAAACAATAAAGCTCTGCTCTGATCGAACCCAAAAGGAACCTTTGACAAACTCATGTTAGGCTACCTGCCTGGTTCCTCTGGCTTCATCTGAGGCTTCATCATGACTGGGACCAGACTGGGACCAGACTGGGACCAGACAGCGTTAGGCCGTCTGAAAGGTTGCAAGTCGGAGGAGATTGCTGTTCTGGATGCTGACAGGGCGAGACTGTCCAGTCGCCCAGTTAGCTGCCTTTCATCAGTGGGTGAAAATAGCTGCAGGTTGCTAAGCAGGTAAGCTTTCTGGAATCCTTCCAGACCAACCCAGAACCAGTCCCTGCAGTCTCTTAGTAAAAGCACAAAAAAACATATTCTCTTTAAAATGAGAAGATTTTTTTTTAAGGTCTTGATTTAAACCTAGGGCAACACGGTGGCTTAGTGGTCAGGACTGTTGCCTCACAGCGAGAAGGTTCCTGGTCTGAACCTCAATTGCTAATATACATTACTTTTACCTGATCGGGTACATAAAAACTATAATGGAGCAATGGAGACCAAAACAGTTTTTGCACCAGACTGTATGTTTATTTCTATTATAAATTTGGACATTTTAACATGGAGCTAATTACAGACATTGGAGCCAGCCCCCAGTGGCCAACGGAGGAACTGCATGTGTTTTTGGCGGTTGCCCCATAGTCTGGAGCAGTGATTCCCAAAGTGTGGGCCGTGGCCCCCTGGTGGGCCGTTATGGGACTGCAGGTACCTCAATCGTTTTAAAATATGTTTTTAATTACTGTAAAAAATTAACAACATGATTTAAAAACATTAAGAAGTAACACAACAAACCAGTTAAGTGTTATTCTACTGTCGTCTTAACTTAATATAACAAGTGTCACCTTATTTGTTGACCCCTTACATTAATATCGGATCATGGTTCCTTGTCCTGTATGTTGATCACAGTTGTGATTAAAGGTTTCGGTCAGCTGTGGAGATTTTTCACATTTCAAATTGGGCCTTGGTATTCTGAAGTTTGGGAATGACTGGACCGGATTTTACCGACTATTGATTCATCTGAGCGCAGAACACATTCCTGCTGGGGGCTGGTCCATTCCAGACGCCTCCGAGTCAAGAGATGTAAACTGTAGCCAGGGTTAACTTCAGGACGGGTCTCTGAGTCCAGAGATGTAAACTGTAGCCAGGGTTAACTTCAGGACGGGTCTCTGAGTCCAGAGATGTAAACTGTAGCCAGGGTTAACTTCAGGACGGGTCTCTGAGCCCAGAGACCACATCACATCAGGTACTCCTCCATGTCCATGTCCAGAGACAACACCTGTGGATGAGGTTAACACCAGGACAGGTCTCTGAGCTGTTTGTTGGTGGCTGTAACGTTGGGATGGAGGTGGGGGTGTGGGGGGGGGGGGGTATGTCACACACACAGATGGGTCATCGGGTCGATGCTCCTCTTGTCCTCTAATCGATGAGTAATGAGTTTGTGTGTTTTGGTAGCAACACTGAAGTGTTTACACAACACACACACACACACACCTGTGGACAGGTGTGCGTTTCTGTCAGTCAGCAGCATGAAAGTGTAAAACATGAAACAGTAAAAGACCGTTTGAAAAGGACACAGAGCTCTGAAGCCTGACGAAAAACCGGGACCAAAGCTTGTTTTATGGTCTCAACTTTTAATTCAGTTCTAATGTTTTTCAGGTGTGTTTGTAATCAGGGACAGAGCTGGTGTTTAGTACGTTTCTGAGGTTCAGTTGTGTTTTAAAATGTTTTGAATGAAATTGATGTAAGTTGCACTGTTTTCCACTGTTGTTGTCAAGTCTGATTTCTCTCTCTCTCTCTCACTTTCATTCTTTCTTAGTTTTCTTATGCCCCTCCTCTTTCCTCCCTCCCTCCTCCCTCTCTCTTCCCTCTCTCCTCCTCTCTCCTCCCTCTCTCCTCCTCTCTCCTCCTCTCTCCTCCTCTCTCCTCCCTCTCTCCTCCCTCTCTCCTCCCTCTCTCCTCCTCTCTCCTCCCTCTCTCCTCCCTCTCTCCTCCCTCTTTCCTCATCTTGTCAGTCCTTCACTCTCCAGACATCAATCCAGTTTGACTTCTGATGGAGCTCTGAGCTCATTTCCTACATTTAAACTTTGAGTCATTTCAGAACTCTGGTTCTGGTTCCTGTGTGGGCGGAACCCAGAGCATCCAGCTCTGAACCACCAGTAGGACTACAGAGGGAGCCGGAGCCGGACCCGGACCCGGAGCCAGGGCCGGAGCCAGGGCCGGAACCTGGAGCAGGACTAGGGCAAAACCAGGGCTTGCATCAGGGCAAGGACTCGAAGCTGGACTGGTATCAGGACCAGAAGAAGGACCAAGACCAGAACCAGGCCTGCTTACCGTTCCAGGACCAGGAGCAAGACTCATATCAGGACCGAGATCAGAACCTGGACCATGTCCCGGGCGGAGGAGCGTGAGGAGGCGGACTGCATCTGTTCGGTGGGAATGAAGTTATCGTGGGACATCAATGACCCCAAACTGCCCCAGGTAACACCTGATCAGTGGCTGATCACCTTATCAATACCTTATAACAGCTGTGATCGATCCCTGATCACAGTAGATCGATAACCTATCACAGCATCCTCCATCTCTGATCAGGTGCTTCTCCTCAGGAGGGCCCAGGCACTCAGTTTTCAGGTTTTCAGGTCCAGTTCAACAGAACCTGGGAAACCAGTTTGTTTCACCAGAAACGTTTCTGATCACACCTCCCTCTGATCAATCACAACAATCAAGCTTTGCTCACAAATTTTATAGAGTAATTTTCATTGATTTTAGGATTTTTATTTATATAAAAATGTCAAAATAAGAAACCCAATCAGCTTCAGAAGACACTAAAATCAATAACATAATAATAATAATGATGATCAAAGATAATAAGAACTAAACATAAGAGGAAACTTCTCCAGTAAAGAGTAAACATGTAAAGTGAAAATAAATCAATTATAAATGTCAAATGTGGCACAGATCTCCAGCATAAATATTTAATTATACAAAAACAGGTTCTCAGTCAACAACTTTTAATTAAGTCCAATAACTGCAGATAAATAATGGATTTAACAGAAAACTGTTATTACTTTGATCGTTCTTATATTCAAAAGAATTTCAAAGTTTGGTGTGAAGTTGCAGCTGCTAAAAGGTTGTTGTTGTTTTTTAAACTAAAATCATGTTTCAGTTTTGCTGTTAAAAAAATCAGATAATAAGTCAATAATAAAATCAATAATAAAAGAACAAAAGACAATTTAAACAAAAACTAGAATAAAAAAAATCAGATCAGAACCCCAGTTTACATTTAAAGGAGACCAACCGTGGCTGAACATATAAATGAAACAATCACAGAATATAAAAGTTAAAGAGAATAAAATCTGTTCTGCGTTTGTAAGACAGATAAAACAACACAAAATAAGCTTCAGACAAAAAAAAAAAAAAATCATTTTTTTTCTCTGGTTGAAAATTTGAAAGGAGTTTGGAGTAAAGTCACATGTGAGGAAACATGAATCATGTCTCAGATTAATTATGAGGTCAAATCACACAAACACTCAAACTCTCAGGACATCAGAGATCCAACTCTCAGAGAAAAATAAAATCAGTTCAAGAATGAAGAAACAAAGTAAAGAAAAGGAAAAACTGATCAGAATTTGGTTTCGAGGCAGAATTTATTTGTCAGTCCGTGTGAAATCAAAATTGACTTCAAGTAATGAAATTATGAAACAGAAGGCAAAAAGTTTCATTAAATCACACAAAATCTGAATGGAGGTTTGTTCGTTCCTACAGCAGCCCAGTTTCCATAGCAACAACAATTTTGTGAGGGCGTTAAATAAAAGAAAACTTTAATGGAGTTTGGTGTGGGATCACAAAAGTCTTCTATTATTTTGATGCTTTGCTTTTATTTTTAAGACCAAAATTAAAACAACAGTTGAAGGAAATGAAAATCAAATTACAATAAAAAATAAAAACAGATCTCAGTTGTGGTCTAAAACTCAGTGGGAATGAACTGTGATGGAACGAAGATGAAATTATACAGTATACTAAAATATTTCACTCCAATAAAAGTACCGAGACTTTTTCAATTGACTTTAACTTAACTGCAAATAAAAATTAAGGTCTAATTAAAGGCCCACTGAAGTAAAAGTGAAACGTATTTCATTTAGAATTAAGAGAAAAATATTGCTGAGTAAGGTTTTTGGGAGATTAAGATAAGATGAGATAAGATATTCCTTTATTTGTCCCACAATGGGGAAATTTACAATTAGTGGTTGATTGTTAAAGTTAATCCAGATAAATTAGATCTGGAGGTGATTGATTATAAAGATTTAAGAGCTTTTACATCTGATTTCAGCTGAGTTTCAGGCTGAATCATTGTTCTCTATCTGGTTCATTTCTATCTTTACACTGATTTTAGCACTACTTTATTTATCTGTACAGTGCAGATATCCCATCATGATAGATAAACCTACCAGTAACCTACCAGTAACCTGTGACAGATATTCCCATTATATGTGTTATAAGACTGCTGTTGTTTCTTAATGGATTTTTATTCATATTTTGATGTGATTTAAAAGTAGGCCGACAGCAGAGTAGAAAAGGTCAAATCATCAGTCAAATCAGTCAAAATCATGTATTTCTTTAACAGAATAAATGTTTGGTGAAGATTGTTGGACAGAAGAAACAGAAGAAAGGCAAGATTCAGAGAAAACAAGAAAAAAATCTGATTTTCTTAAATTCTGTAAAATTTGAATGGAGTTTGGTGTGATGTCACAGCTGATAAAACTATATTAAAACTATTTGATATATAACACGACCCAGTTTCTGTCTTTAGCAGAAAACCGCAACAATAATTTAGGATTCATTCAATAAAGTTTAGATCACAATAAGAACAAAATTGGAACAGATTATAGAGCTATAACATTATAGAGTTAAAATCTCAAACGTGACTGAACGTGTAAATAAAAAATAATTACACAGAAATGTGATTTTCCTTAAAGAGAATAATAAGTGTGCTAAGTTAGAGTGAAGACTGTTAAAAACAGCCAAAACAGACACAGAACAAGAAAAACAAGAAAATAAAAAAAACATTATATTCTGAGTGTTTTTCATTTCAGTCAAATCTTACGAATATTCTTTAATTAAAACAGTATTTTCAATTTAGTTGTTATCACCAAATTGCAGCAATAATAAAAGAAAATGTTACGAACATTAAGACAATATTAGAATACAACAGAAATAAATCAAATCAGACAAGTTTAAAAAGTTCGTGGAGCTCAAACAGAGGAAGAATCATACAATGTCAATGTGATTTTTTTTTTTTTGTTCGTTATTTTGAAATGAATATCCTTTTGCTTTTGTTAAAGATTGTAGAACAGCTAAAACAATCACAAAAGACGGAAAAGAGTTGATCTACACAAACAAAAAAGAAAAAAAACATTTTCCTTTCCAGCGTTTTAAATTCAGTCAAATCTGACAGGAGTCTGCAGACGATGAAACTGCGTTCATGTGTCTTTAATGAAACTCGTGTTTTTGACTGTCAGTCCAAATTACAATTAAAAAAAAAAAACCAATACCATGAAAAAAAAATCAGAATATCAGGCAGTAAATCTCCAGAGAGAAAAAAGAAAATATCAGATTTTTTTTTTCAATGTTGAAAAATACTTTAACAGAGTTCAGCTTGAGACCGAATTCATTCAATGTACAATCTAAAGTCATAATGATTTCCCGATTCATTTTATTATGACACAGACGCCGAAGATTTCATTAAATTGTATACAAAATCTCGATGGAGTTTGGTGTGAACCCGCAGACGCCGAAGCTATTTTAAAACGCTTTTATTAAAACCCTGTTTTTGTTTGGTTTTATGTAAAAAACCTCGCCAACAAAAAAAAAAATTGGACAATTTAAAAGAAAATATGAGAGTGACATTAAGAAAAACTGAAGAAGAAACAATACTAAAAGTAAACGGTTAAATATTTGTACGGAAAATGATTTCATTGTTTTCTGTTAAATTCAGTGAAATTTGAATGGAGTCTGGTGTGAGACCGAACTGAACCATCTCACCGCTGTGCAGTGATTGATCAGTGATTGATCAGTGATCAGTGATCGACAGTCAGAACCGAGGAGGGTTTTAACAGGGTTTTATCAATGATCTAACGCTGCTGTACAGTAATTGATCAGTGATTGATCAGTGATTGACAGGCAGCTCCATCATTGATCAGCTGCCTGTGAAAGAACGCAGATCTGCGGACGAGCTGGTTTTGTCTTTGCGCGACTGTACAACGACATTTGGTGCAGGTACCAGGTAAAATAAATAAGATAGCATTTAAAATCCTTGATGCATTGAAGTAGTCAAGGTAGTGGAATAAATCTGTTATTATAAGTTTTGCCGGGTGTTTCTTTAAGCAGGGTCTTTCTGCGTCTGCGCGGGTTTACTCCAGTTTCCTCCCAGCCCAAAAACACGTTGTTAACCATAATGTAACTTTATTACAGGAATAACGGGAGTAATTATAGGATAATTTGGTCTAATTAATAAATAAATCTAATTCATGTGTGTGTGGCAGTGACAGAAAGCTGTTTGCGCGGTAAAAGCGCCTTGAGCGGCCCCTGGACTGGAAGGGCTATAAAATCAGTTGTTACATCATCAGGATATGTGATGGGAGTTTGCAGCGGGTTTTGGACAAATAAAGGGATTCTGAGTCCTTGGAAATGTTGTAGGATAGTTATTATGCTGAGCTGAGTCCCTTAATGGCACCGACGCGCTCCTCAGGACTCTGGAGCTGCAGCACACCTGACTGGAGGAGGGAAGGGAGGTGGGGGGGGGGTCATTAATGGTGTTTGTGCAGGACAGCGGGTTCTGTATCTGTCCTCCAGTCGGCTGGTCTCTGCGTGTTGATGGTTTGATGACTCCTCCAGGAGCTTTTTTTTGACGTCATCACCGTGAGTGATGACGCTTTGACAGGTTGCGCTTCTCCTCAGCTGATCTCAGATCTGTGTCTGAGGTAGAAGGTTCCTCCTCTTCATGAAGCTGATGATCAGCTCCGGTGTCTCGGTGGTGTTTAGTTATTTATTGCACTCTATTCTGACAGTTTGCAGGTCTCGTTCCTGTCAGCAGACTCATCTCTGTTTGGTTTCAGTATGAACAATGAACAGGCGCGTGCTCACGCAAGAGCTTTTATTAGCCGCTTCTGAGACAAGAAGATCTTATAGATCTTATAGCTTATATAGCTTATAGACGGTTTGGCTGCAGAGGGATGTTATTTTTCTGATCAATTTTGTTAATTGGAAAAAATACTTTTTATTTTTATTGTATGAATTTGTTGTTCAAGTGTTTATACTTCTGTTTTCATACATATTGTAATGTTTCTAATCATTTATTGAAGGCACAAGTGTGAATCATTTAAATTTTAATTTGTTATACATTTTTGGACATTCACTTTCTGTTAGAAGTTAAGTTTAAGTTTCTGTAATGAGATTCTTTATCCTGCTGAGATCAGCAAATGTTTAAATAAAACATGCAGAAGACATTAAGTTTTGGAGCGTCATTAACTCACCAGACAAATAACAAGTTGATTTATATGAGACAAGTGTTATCTAGATAGGCCTTTGACTACCAATGTTAATTCAGTTAGAAAACTCAGAATTCTAATGACAGCCCATTCCCCACAGTTTAAAAAATCCTATCTGCGCCGCTGGGCCCAGGTGACATTTTCAATTGACCCCCCTCCTCCCCCCTGACATATCGTCATAAAAAAAAAAAAACTTTAAAAAAAATCATCAACAAAAAAAAACAAAACAAAACAATATTTTACATAAAAGACAACAACAACAACTGAAACCACTGAGGTGAACATTAGTCTGAAATTAATAAGTGGATATCTGGACCCTGGTGATCAATTAAAAATTAAACTGATTAAGAATTTACACTGACTTTTGAAAAATTCAGAGAAAATTAACAAGGCAGACAAAAACAGTTATGTGAACAGTTATGTCTAGATTCAAACGTCAACTGAGTTTGGTTTGAGGCCTAACTGAATTAATCTACTATCTGATGTTGGAATGATGTGAATTTTATTTAAATAATTAAATATAATTGAGACAGAAGATTTCATAAAATCAGACAAAATTTGAATTGTTTGGTATGAAGCCGCAGACACTAAAACTGTCATAAACTGCTTTTATTACAATCCAGTTTTAGTTTAGTCTTGATTAAACATGGCTCACAAAAAGAAGAAAAAAACAGGAAAATTAAGAAGAGAAGAATGGCATTAAAAGAAACACAAGATTCAGTGAAAACATAGAAGTCGTCTCAGAGAAAAGTTATGTTTTTAACATTAAATTCAGTAAAACTTCAACACAGCCGAACTGATTAAATTTACAACCTGAAGCCAAAATGAGTTTAGTTCAATGCAAATATGAAACACACGAAGAAGATTTCATTTGATTTAAGGCCACAGTCGATCAGTGGGACAGAACTGGAGATTTATCTGTGATTGAGTCAGAGGTGATGAAGATCAACAGGTTTAACAGCCAGATTTGTGTGAAGGGAACTGTGTCTCAATGTGTTTGAGTGTGTAATAAAGTAAAACACCTCTGGAAGTAGAGCAGTACAGCTTTGGGAAATATGTTGTGTTTACATTCAACTTTAGATCCTGACAGGGAAAAAAAGATAATTAAACCAATGTCTATCAGTCTTATCTCAGTTTAATAGCAGGAGTTTTGCAACCATCCAGGTTTTTATCTTCTCCTCATATGCTGGAGAAAGATGACTTCCCTCCCTGGGTCTAGCTCGGATGGAGGTTTTAATCAGAGTTTTTCCTCTTCACTGTCAGTTATTGTTTGCTCAGAACCAAAACTGAAATTCAGTGTCTCACCCAGCGAGCGTTTCCATGTGGGCCCATCTGGGTTAAAAGTGGGCTACTTTTGTGCAGAGTGAAAAGGCCAGATGTCATGTGTCGTTTATGCTTTCAGTGTTATGGACCCCAAATGAGCTAAGCTTCATCCTAGGACTCTACCAGACCCAAACAAATCTACCGTATTTTCTGGACTATAACCCGCTACTTTTGTCCCACGATTTAAACCATGAGGCTCATACAGAGATGCGGCTCTTCTATGAATTTTTCTTCAGCCCCCAGGGGGCGCTCTAGCAGGAAGTGCAAAAACCAAAAACAAACCAAGTAGTTAAAGGCTATTCTGTTTTTGTTCAGTAGCCTATGTTGGCTATGCTACTCTATATTCATTTTGTAAGCATCAATACCTATTATTAATGGACAAACTGATTAATCCAGGTGTGTCTGACCATTGTAGCTACTCTGACACACCTGGATTTATCAGTTTGTCCAGTCAGTTTGTTGGTTCCCCAGTGGATTTCAGGGTTCTGAGTGGACCCGCCGCAGAGGTAAAAGGTTTTAATTGCAGATGTGGACCGGACGCAGCGTGGAGCCAGCAGGTCCACGATCCGGCTCCAAAGCGGATCCGGCACTGAGGGCAAGTGGACCCCGATACGGGTCCATTTCACGGGTCCGTTCCAGATGTCTTTGCTGTGTGGGGGGTTTCAGTACACAGGAGGAGGAAAAATAAAGCAACTTGGTTTTAGTGTTCAGGAGGAAAATGAATAAAACCATCAATGACTTTTCTGTTTTGTTTGATCAGCACTTTTACTGCCTGTGTTACAGGTTCTGTTCAGAAACAATCAGTTCATGAATAAACACTTATGGTACAAAATCTTTCGATGTAAATATCTTATTTCTTAGCCTGGATACTGGCGGCTTATAGTCCGGTGCGGTTTATATGTGACAAAATATATATTTTGTTTATATTTGAATGGGTGCGGCTTATATTCAGGTGATATTCAGTAGATATTATACTGTACATTTATTTTGTCCAGATGGCTATCAAATAAGATATCATACCTGGTAAAAAAAAAAATCAAAATCAAATCAAATCCACATACACAAACAGTGTATGTAGATTAATATGAAATACATTTTTCAATGGAATAATTTATTCTGTGAAATATAATATTAAAATAATTTATCCTGCAGAGTAATATTCATATAATTCAATACAATGCAAAGTGGGTAATATGCTAGGAAATGACACATCCATCTTTGTATACCAGACACATTACGCACTTTCATAGAAACCAGTTACCAGATCCTGATGACAATATCTTTCCTAAATAATGGTGGTATTGGCACAAGTGGACTGGCACCATGCAGTATCTCTTGAGCTGGATCTATGAGCTGAATCAAACTAGTTACGACAGTCTGTTACAGCATAATCAGACTAATTATCTTTAAAATAAGAATGATTGTGTTCTGTTAGGTATTTATTAACAGTTGGTAAGTCCTAAGTGATGACACGTTGCAGTGTAAGTGCATCATCTATCAAAGCACCATTGCTCTGGTTTTATATAAATTAGTGGTTTAATATAGTTTTACCTGATCAGGTACATAAAATTTCCCCCGTACATTTGTTATGGATGTGAAATCTAGCTATGGAGACCAAAGCTGTTCTTTTTTCACCAGACTGTAAACATGTTCATTTTTGCTGTAAAGTTGGACGTTTTAACATGGAAATCAAAGGAGATTGACTCACCGTTAGAGTAGACCCCTAGTGGTCAGTAGAGGAACTGCAACTAAACCTGCTTCGTGATTGGACTCGAGCTGGGTCGAGTAGGTTACTGATACAAATGAGCTAAACAGACATGGGCATTGACTGGGTCCATGTTGCTTCAGGTTGTTCTCACACTGCATCTATTTAGGTCGACCCAGCAGAGTTTTGGTCATGAGTGTGATCCACTTGGGTCAGTGTGAGCACAACACCTGCACTCTGGTGGGTATCAAGAAGAGGGGGTTTACGGCTATCATCGAACTCTGGTGTGGTTTGATTGTGGTCTGAAAGCTCCAGACCTTGGGCCGACCCAACTACAGTGTACAACACTTCGTTTGAGTGACAAAAGGCTTCTGTAGTCTGCTGGACAGCATGTTGTTGCTGTGAAGGAGAATGTAAACATTACAAAAGAAAGCTGCAGCAGTCGCAGATAGATGACTTTCAGCCGCTTCATTTACAAACTGTTTAGCTGGTCTAGTGTGGTACAAACAAATAATATCGAGAGAAATGGCCAACTCTGTGCCAACAGCACATAGTTGTTGTGTTACCATGCTTTTCAGCTCTTGTCAGGCCGGTTGTCATGGAAACATGACCCTTTGCCAAGACTGCTGTTGTCACATGACGTGCTCCAGCTTTGAGCCAAAGTGAAGGCAGCATCATGTGAACATGAACCAATCTAACTGAAAATTGATACAATCAAAACAGGATCAGTAACACATGAAACAGCTGGAAGCAACTAAAAATCAGGTAAATCAGAGATCAAACGCAGGTCAGACTACCATGGAAGCCATTTTACAGCCCACTTATAAATGCTGGCTTGGTAGCTAGGCTGATTTCTATCAATTAGGATTATATAGATTTATAACATTTGTACTCAGATGGGATGTACTGTATCATAACTGAAAAATAATGACTTAAAATTAATTTAACAGGAATATGATTGGAGTGATCTGTAGTGTATTTTTATATAAGTTCCTGACCCATTCCAACTCAGATTTTGATCTACTTTGATGAATTGCCATCAGGTTTATCTGCTTTGATGAATGACTAGACCAACATGAGGATCTACTGTCATTTTTTTCTCTATAAATTGACAAAAAAAACTAAAGATATTATACAATTAAAACAGTAAAAATTATGATGAATCCAGAACAGAGTTCTCCCTGAGAAAGTCTGAATCCTGAGCTGATGATCCGGTTTGTTCTGGTTTTCTGCTGACCTATGTCCCTGACAGCTCTGGGTTCTTCTTTTAAAGGTTGTCTGGTTGTTGGTGTTGAGAAACTGGCGTGAAGGTTGTGTGAAGGTGGCTAGAGCGCTGCTGACTCTGCTCAGTGTGTTGTTGCTCAAACAAAAAACAGGTTTTCGTGTTTTTGTTTTAACTGAAACCAAAACAGCAATTGCGAGGTTGTCATCTGATCTGGAGTCAGTCTCACACTGATCAATATAGCTAATCATTTCCTCAGGGAGCTGACGTGAGCTTGATTTCTCTAGGAAACCTAGAGGTAGGTAAAAAACTGCCACAGGGAGAGAAAAAAAACGTTTGAGCCAAACGGGGGGCATGGAAAAACTCCACTTTAAGAGGGAGAAACCTTGAGCAGGCCTTCCTGCTGAAGACCAGCTGGAAAGAAAGAAAAGAGAGGAGAGACAGGACAGAGAGATGATGGAGGACAGAGAGAGGAGAGCACACAAATGACTGAATATAATAACTACATAAAGATAAACAGATGCAGGTAGCAGCACTGAGGTGAGATGGTCAGAGGACTAGATCACTGGTCACCACACCAGCCGGCACCCTGAACACATCTACACACAGGTGGAGGTAAATGCTGGGATGGACAGATGAGGGAACTGCAAGTCAGCATGAAACTCAGGAAACTCTGGCCTGTAAACACACAGAAAGAAAAGAGAAAAAAGGAGGGAAAACAACACAACAAACTACAGGAAAGAAAATGGAGCAGTTACAGTAACGAGGTGCTCCTAATTAACTATGGAATGAGCTGGAGGAGGAAGATGGGAGGAGGAGGAAAGGGAAGGAAAGAAGAAGAGCAGTTGAGACACCACTCAGCAGATCATGTTGGCGTCCCCCTGCAGTGTAGGCCTATAGCAGCATAGCTATGATGAAGCTGTGATTAAGACGAGCCTACTCTAGTCTTAGCTCTTATAACTATGGCTATAACTATTAGCCCCTACACACTATAGTTTAGACTAACTGTAGGCTTTACTGAACAGAAAGGTTTTCAGTTTAGTTTTAAAGATGGAGGTGGTGTCAGCCTCCTTAATTTAAACTGGTAGCTGGTTCCATAATAAATGTGCCTGGTAACAGAAGGCCCGTCCTCCAAATCTACTTTTAGATATTCTAGGAACGACGAGTAATCCTGCACTCTGAGAACGGAGAGCTCTATTAGGAGCATAGCGTGCTATCAGGTCTTGTAGATAAAATCCTTGGTACCAACCAGGGGACCAGCAAGCAAGTCCTCATTTCAGCTTTGGCAGCACTCATTTTGGATGTTGTTGGTTAGTCATCGGGTTAGTTAACGTGGAAAGGTCCTGAAATGATCTGAGGTGAAGGTTGCTCTTAGCTAATGAGCCAGAGGAAGTCCAGTTGCTGTCCTCTGGTTCATCCTTGGTAGTAGCCTTCAACCTGGGGTGAAGATAGCTGGTTCAGGGTGCTTTGTTAAGCTTCACCCCCAAACGCTGATGTGGCAACATGATACAACACAGCTATAAGTTGTACTCCACATGTTTGAGCTAAAAAGGCTTCCATAATTAGCTGGGCAGTGCATTATAGGTTGCCAAGGAGCATGTCAACAAATATGTTAAATGAAAGTGACGCTACTAGCTGCTGTGGCACTGTTTTGCAAAATGAATAGTTACTAGAGCAGTACAAACAAACGATGTGGAAAAAATGTTCAACACATGCATAGTTGTGCCACCACACTTTTCAGCTCTTTGCTTTAGGCTAGTTGTCATGGAAACATATGCACTCCATATGATTGATACTGACCAGTATCAATATCAATACTGCCTTTCACCTGGAGAGAGCTGGGGTAGACTCCAGCAGATCCCTGTGACCCTGCAGAGGATTAAACAGACATAGATAATGGATGGATGTAAAGTTGGACATTTTTAACATGAAGGTCACTGTT
The DNA here is from genome assembly GCA_018398805.1 of Hirundichthys speculiger. NCBI lineage: Eukaryota > Metazoa > Chordata > Actinopteri > Beloniformes > Exocoetidae > Hirundichthys > Hirundichthys speculiger. Next base: position 99,348 of record JAGFBZ010000246.1, read on the forward strand.
GAGCCAGCTCAGTGGAGGAATGACAGGTTTCCTTTCTTTCCATCTTGAACTCAACCAGGAAGACCAGATGTTGCTGTGCAAATGTCATGAAAGATTAAAAAAGAAAAATTTAAAGCATTCAGGAGATTAACTGTAAACTTTTCTCTCTGTCTGTCAGGACTTGAAGCAGTTTGACCCGTTCCAGGAATGGACTGATGGCTACGTTCGGTACATCTACAATGGTGAGAATCATTTCAGCCTCACAGCTCAGGGACTAACCCTCCTTTAACCACATTAGTTTTGGCATCAGTTTTCATTGGGGTTTCTTCAGCTTCGCTTTACATTGGTTTAGACATCAGATCAGCTGATTGGGATAGGTGTTGACAGGATGGTTGACATCTTAGATATTTCACACATCAGCCTGTTAGAGCTCCTTTTTCTTAACCCTGTCTAACCCCGCTGATGCTGACCAATGGGAACAAAGGAGGCTGTAACCATGGCAACAATAAGGCCAGATGAAAGGGCTAACCTCCTGGTATGTCAACATCTCCTCAAGGAGACAGATGCTACCCTTTGCATCTTTTCAGATATCATCATGGGCTGAATGTCCAAAGGTCTGTCTCTGTTCCTGATGACATCACACACCATGCAAGACGACAAGCTGTGATTGGTTGGAAACAAAAACGATTTATGTTGATAGTGTAAATGTTCTTTGAACATCTCATATTCTGCTGTTTCTGACTGTCAAATGTTTGACAGAAGTTTGCTTATTTTCATGTAGTTTTTCCCCCCCAATAGTTTTCACACCATATGACCATGTGACTCTAAACCTAATCTGAACTATAGAGCGCCAGTAGTAAAATGAAACATCCTTGGCTTTTGAAGACTTTTAAAAATATTAATATTAAATGTTATATTCAAAAGTAACATAATTTTAAATTGTTTTTGCAGGAGGATATGATAAATCCTAATATTATGAAATATTACTTTTAACTTTTTTATATTAATAATATAAAAGTATATGTTATTTTATTTTTCTATAGCTTCATATATTTATTTTATGACTCCAAACTTAAGCCAAGTTGTTGTATTAATATTATGATAGTAATAAAGGCAACAAAGACACAACTCTTTGTATTGCATATTCAACAGCTGTAGTAACTGCACCAGTTTTTAAGTCTGCAGTTTCTTTCTTTTTAAAGTCTGCTAAAGTACCTGCTTCTTTTGAGAATGATTTTAAAATATTTTACTAGTGTATAAATCTCTATATTTGTCAGAGTTTCTTTCGTTTTATGATCCCCCTCAGACCCTCAGGTCTTCTGGTGGCAGATATTAATTTCCAGAGTAGGTGCAAAAACACGGGGTGGGACCTCCTTTTAGTATTAGGACCCATTTAGACCCCAAACACAGAGGCAGCTGAGTGTGGACGCTTTAAAGATTTGACATAAGAGAAGATATAGACCCTACAGTAGGAACATTTAAACACACCAGTAGCAGAACAGGACAGGAAGAAAATTTTGCAGGTCAAAGGAAAAAATAAACTTAAGGGTATAGAAATAGAGACATAAGTAAAGAAAAGTAGACATAAAAAAAATCAATAATTTTTCCTCAAGGAAAACCCACCTTTTCAATGTAGCTCTAAATTAGCTTTTATAGCTTTACCTATGATGTATGATTAACTGAATTATAATTTGTTACTATTTTTAATCATGTTTACTTATATATTATTTCAAGTCTGTGATGTAATTTTCTACTATTAATTTATTTATAAATACATATGTATGTATGTATGTATGTATACATTCATTTAGTAATACCAACATCTTAGTACATACCTGTTTATGTATGAATTAATTCATACTGTTGATTTATTAATTTGATTTATTAATTTACATATGAAGTTATTTGTTATATTCTGTCTTTATAGTTAATCAATTACTTTATTATTTTTAGTTTATATTTAATTTTATTACATTTCAGTCATTTAAATAATCACTACACTGTGAATGTGTTTTGTTTTTCAGATTTAATTGTAGCTTCTGTTTTAATTCTCTTAGTGACTAGTGTTGCACATGTATGAAAAGTGCAGTTTAATTAAGATTAATTTATTTTTTGTGGGCTTCCTTTATTTAATATTTTTCATTTCATTTTTTTGTGACATGAATATTTTTTGTTTTCAAATGTAATAAAAAAAAATGTGCCTGGTTTTACTCCTCGAGCAGTACAATTTGACTTAGTTTTGTAGTAACTGGTCAAGTCCTATGAATGCTATTGAAAAAAAATAAACATTAAATCAAATAAAATGTATTTTTTTTCATCCAGTTATAAATATAAAGTATAGGAAGTCCTCCAATACAATAGAAAGAGGTGTGTTTTTCAGCTTTCGTTCTGATGTCACTGGGTCACATGGTGGAAAAAAACTTCATGAACATGAATTAAAAATATACATAAGCTGTAAAAGTAAAAATGTGAAATAGAAGAAGCTCCAAATGCATTACAAACATGTGTCTTACAGTGGTGCTTGGGTACAACAATTTGGCTCAGTTTTGGACTCATGGGGTCAGGTGATTTAAGGATATCAAAAAACAAACCACATGGAAATAAATAATTAAAAACAAACAATAAAAAAATACTGATGGCTAGTAAAACTGCTTGAATGCATGTAATTAATGCTCTGATGTGTATTTCTGTTGTAGTCCTTTAATTCAGCATAGATTTTGAGTCACTGCATCACATAGTTTTAGCAATGTTGAAAAAATACCATGTTTAAGATTTTTTTTTTCTTGCATTAGGATATTTTCTAAATTGAATAACCCATTGAGGCTAAATAAAGAAGTGTTTTATTTGTTTCCTGTAGTAACACAACTTGAGTTTGGAGGAACTGGATCACATGATATGGAAACTAATGAAAAAAATCCTGCAATGACTTCTGATTTATTTCATTCATTTGGTATTAAATCGACAGGCCTTAAAGCAGAGCATATTGCATCTTTACAGAATATCTGTTAAATATTCACCTTAAAACTTAAATCACTGGAAAATTGGGTTAAAGAGATGCTGGTAAAAAAGGGAGTGATTTTAGGTTATGTGTAAAAAGATGTTACTGATGATAATAAAGATTTTTTTTATTTTTAACTATAAAAAGGCCGACATTATCATATGATGATACTACCATCAGCTCACCCAATCATTGCGAAAAAGTATTTGGTAAACTATTGGATATAATTATATCATATTACATAACACAGTTAACGTGATGAAACCCTGGGTTTCTTTGTTAAAGATGCACAAAATACTGTAAAACAGGTTACACCTCTGGATCTGCTGTTCCAAAGTGTATGCCTTATATCAAATGGAAGTATAAATAGACACCTATCCATCCATCCATCCATCCATTTTCTATACCCGTTTCATCCTCGGAAGGGTCACGGGGATCTGCTGGAGCCTATCCCAGCCATCTACGGGCGAAAGGCAGGGGTACACCCTGGACAGGTCAATAGACACCTATCAGACACAAAATAGGAACATAGTGTTAATGAGTGATAATGAGCCCAGTGCATCATGGGAGCTCTCCCAGCAATCTAGACCTTTAGGAGCATAACTAAAGACATGGTTCAGGGTACCTGAGCCAGCCTGAAAACGCTCAGATCCTTCAGGCCATCCATGATTGTGTTTTTGTTGCTGAAGGCTCGATGACCCAAACTTGGATGGTTTATTTTTTTGTTTGTTTGTTTCACAGCTGAAGATAAGAACGCTCAGCGGCACCTGTCCGGCTGGGCCATGAGGAATACCAACAATCACAACTGTCAGATCCTGAAGAAGTCCTGTCTGGGGGTGGTGGTGTGCTCTCGAGGCTGCACGCTACCAGATGGCTCCAGATTACAGCTCCGCCCTGCCATCTGCGACAAGGCCCGGCAGAAACAGCAGAGTAGGTGTGACCAGAACCACACCATGTTCATGCTAACAGCGTTAACCTGACCTGACTCTCTGTGTTACAGAAAAGCTATGTCCGAGCTGCAATGCTGCTCTGGAGCTTCTGCCATGTCGCGGCCACAGTGGTTACCCTGTCACCAACTTCTGGAGAGTCGATGGGAAGGCCATCTTCTTCCAGGTGGACACCCCAACACACAAGCTAATATGCTAAACACTCTATTCCCATTCTTCCCAAACATTCCCAAACTTCAGAATACCAATTTGAAATGTGAAAAATCTCTGCGAACCTTTAATCACAACTGTGATCAACATACACGACTAGAAGCTATGTTCTGATATAAATGTGAGGGGTCAACAAATAAGGTGACACTTGTTATTACCTCCGCCAAGAAGGTTATGTTTTTGCCACCGTTTATCGTTTGTTTGTCTGTTCAAGATAACTCAAAAAGTGATGGATGGATTTTGATGAAATGTTCAGGAGTTGTCAGAAATGTGAAAAGGAAGAACTGATTTCATTTTGGGTGTGATCCGGAAGAAATCCTGGATTCTGGATCACTTTCTAATTTTCCATAACGTTGCAGTCAATGGGGCCAAAATTTTTGTTTCTCAATATCTCTGTTAATTATTGCCCAAAACACATAAAATTTCACTCAGGGATTGACAGTGGAAACAATGGAATTTACAGTAAACATATTTAAAAAAGATAGAAAATTCTAAAACATATTTGTTTAATTTTAATGACCTCTCACGGCCCGCCTGCAGTACCACGACGGCCCACCAGGGGGGCGTGGACCACACTTTGGGAATCAGCGCTCTAGATGGTTTTATTCATAAAATCCCACCAGTAACTGGACTGAACCAGATTGTCACCGACTGAAGAGGGTTTATGATGGATGATGGTCTTTAACACACCTAAGCCTTATCCTGACTATATGAGGATGCACTGACCATTGTCTAGATGAGAAAAAACAGATCCTGACTCTGGAAAGTGACATAGTCAATAATCATGCCCCTTCACCAACATTTTGCGGGATGTGTTTCTGGTCCGAAATATAAAAAAGATGTCATTAAAAACTAAACGCAGCTGATAAATTCAATACCCAGTTCATACCCAGTTCGAAAAATACTACCTCACTAACACATGAATCCTCCTTCATAGTACAACTGTCTGGTTTCTGCAACTATATTTTTGTTTAATGTTTTGATCCTCCAGGCTAAAGGTGTACACGATCATCCAAGACCAGAATCCAAATCTGAAACTGAAGCCAGAAGAAGTTCCGTAAAGAGACGAGTCAGTTCGCCCCCATTCACACCGAAGAGACGACTCATCGAGACACAGGTCAGCCCCGACAAATGAACAGACAACAGCGGCTGCATCAGCGGTGACATAGGTGTTTTTGGTTCACTTTTGCTCTGTTTTCTGTCTGTTTCAGGCTCTGGGCCCTGCCCTGCTCTGTGTCGAACCACCAGAAAGAATCTCCTTCATTGAGCCCAACTTCCCTCAGCACTATCCAGCATTTCAAACCCCAGAGCCCTACTACAACCCCCACAATGCACTTGGAGAGGCCCCACCCTCACTGCAGAAACCAGCCAATCCCAGGCTGTACATGAGCCGGCCTGGCTACGAGTTCCAGGGGTACCTGACCTCACCTTCCTATCCTGTGGCCTCTGAGCTCTGCGATCCCAGGTCAGCCTCAAACACCAGTGCCAAACCAGTATCTGTCCATGTGAACAGGTCCAAACCAGTACCTGTTGGAGGTCAAAACCAGTATCTGTCCATGTGAACAGGTCCAAACCAGTACCTGTTGGAGGTCAAAACCAGTATCTGTCCATGTGAACAGGTCCAAACCAGTACCTGTTGGAGGTCAAAACCAGTATCTGTCCATGTGAACAGGTCGAAACCAGTACCTGTTGGAGGTCAAAACCAGTATCTTTCAATGTAAACAGGTCAAAATCGATATCTGCAAGAAGTTTAAACTTCTGATATGGTCATTAAAACTTAATAAAAACAGCATTAAAACATAGAACAAAAGATGAAGATGTGTAAACAAAAAGAAAATTGCAACAGGTATTGTATTATTCCTTCTTGTTAGAGGTTTCTTGACATTTTGAATTTTATAAAGTGAGAATTATCTGGTGTCGCTGTGGTGGTTGTAAAATTACATGAATAGAAAATCTTGTCCTTCATACATTTGTCCTGCTGGTGTTCTGCAACATCTGGGCATGTTTTTGCAACATTCACACCCATATTAATCATCATTTTTAAAATATGCCTTTTTTTCAAAGAAATTAGCAGGGATTTTTTTTATTAACAGGTCCAAACCAGTATATGTAAGAAATCCAGTTCAATAACTGTCGGTGTGAAAACCAGATTTTTAACAGGTAAATGGGATTCTCCAACAAAAATCTTAAGGAGGTTTATTTCCTGGGTCTCTACATTTATTGACACCAGATTTCAGCAATGTAAACCAGTATGAACCAGATCACAGTTTAGCTTATACCTTTATTTAACCAGATCCTGAACCAATGTAGATCAGGTTCTGACAGTTCAGAAGGAACTTAATGAGATATTGATTGGATCTTGGGATTTATTGAGCAGCAGAGCATGAAGGTAGAAACAATCCTGATAATCCAGAGAGAATCTGAATCCAAACTTGAACCCTTGAACAGCTCCACATTCTGGCTCTGTAAACCAGGTCTTCATAGCTAAGAGGATGTAAACCAGCTTCTGCTTTGTTGGCAGGGTGGCACCGGTCTTGGGTTCCTCATCGACTCCCTCTGCATCATCAGCTCCTCTCTCCTCCTCCTCCTCCTCCTCCTTTGACCCCCAGACGAAGCCTCCTCCAGCTTGGAAGGAGCTGCTTAAGAGCTCGGCCCCTTACAGTGACAACCACCACTACTACAGCACAGAGTATCCTTGCCGTTACCCCAGCAACACCCCAGGGTCACCTGCAGCGCTGCAGACCATCATCACCACAACAACCAAGGTGAGCTGGGCTTATCACCGGAGCAACTTTACTGTTCTTGTCTTTACAATTCAGAGCGTGTTGTCTTTTAGGGTCCCAGGAGTTAAAACATTTAATTTCAGTCCAGATTATAATGATTTATAAAAACCACCCGGGCTAAGGAACCCAACTGATGGTTCTAGGTCAACCAGAAAGGAAACCTAAAAACTGAAGGGTAGTGTCTCCCATTTGACATTTGGAAATTCTTGGAACCACATGCAACCCTAAAGTTCAATTCAATTTTATTTGTAAAGCGTCTGTTCCAATGTCAGTTGTCTCTAGGCGCTTTACAGAGACCCAGATCATGACCCCCGAGCAAAGTTGGAGAGACATGTGCTCTGTTGGGATATTATGGAACTATGAGGTCTTTTTAAAAACATTTTCATGGCACTAGCGGCCTTTATTACACAGTGAGAGAGAGAGAATGGCGAAGACATACAGCCTAATAGTTGAGCCTGTGACCGCTGCAGGAGGACTATAGTCTCTGTTGATGGGCACCTGCCCTAACCACTGCACTACCACTAACCCTAACCCTAACCACTGCGCTACCACTAACCCTAACCCTAACCCTAACCACTGCGCTACCACTAACCCTAACCCTAACCCTAACCCTAACCACTGCGCTACCACTAACCCTAACCCTAACCCTAACCACTGCACTACCACTAACCCTAACCATAACCCTAACCCTAACCACTGCACTACCACTAACCCTAACCCTAACCACTGCTCCACCACTAACCCTAACCCTAACCACTGCGCTATCACTAACCCTAACCACTGCACTACCACTTACCCTAACCCTAACCCTAACCACTGCACTATCACTAACCCTAACCCTAACCCTAACCACTGCTCCACCACTAACCCTAACCCTAACCCTAACCATAACCACTGCGCTATCACTAACCCTAACCACTGCGCTACCACTAACCCTAACCCTAACCCTAACCCTGTGCCCAAATTATGAGATCTTAAAGGTCAGAAGGAGCTGGTACCTTAAGAGCTTTATACTGTATGTGATGAGAGGAAATTTGAATTCTATCCTGGACTTAAAGGTATGGTGGGAGATCTTTGAAAAAACGGTTCCAGCAATCCAACTCAAGTGAGATTTTGAAAATATACACTCCCTCCTCCTCCCAAAGGCTCTGCCTCCTCCTCTTCAGCCCACCCCTCGAAACCACGCCTTCACACGATTGTTTCTCAATAGCAGAAATATTTTTTTGTAAAACCCATATCAACTAGCTACTGCGTATCGTCAAGGTTGGGTGATAATAGTACTTACAGGTCTGAGTCTGAAGGTGACTCCGTACAAATGGTAGACACTGGTGGGGGGGGGGGGGGGGGGGGGGGGGGGGGGGGGGGGGGGGGGGGTTGAAAGCACCGTGCTTCGTAGGAGTAGAACTATGTGCAATGCCAGCATCATAACTAAAAACAAAATCAATAAGCAGCATTTATCGGTTTGTGCATGAAGCTTATAGTTAAGAACTCCTTGAGATGTTTAAAGCTTGGGAAATCTTTTTGTATCCACATCCAGCTTTAAACTTCTCCACAACAGTATCTGGGACCTGCCTGGTGTGTTCCTTGGTCTCCATGATGCTCTCTGAGCTTTAACCAGAACCCTGAGACTATCACAGAGCAGGTGCATTTATACAGAGACTTGATTACACACAGGTGGATTCTATTGATCATCATCAGTCATTCAGGACAACATTGGATCATTCAGAGATCCTCACTGAACTTCTGGAGTCAGTTTGCTGCACTGAAAGTAAAGGGGAACAATAATATTACATGCCCCACTTTTCAGTTTTTTATTTGTTAAAAAAGTTTAAAATATCCAAAAAATTTTGTTCCACTTCAAGATTGTGTCCCACTTGTTGTTGATTCTTGACAAAAAAAAATTGTATCTTTATGTTTGAAGCCTGAAATGTGACAAAAGGTTGAAAAGTTCACGGGGGCTGAATACTTTCACAAGGCTCTGTAGGCTAAATGGCTTCAGCCAAGGCTGTTCCCCAGCCCCAGGAAGGTCTGTGCTCTTTAGGGCTGACTAACTTTGCCTGGACCTCCACCAGGACACTGATGTGGTGAAACGTCAGGGACTATAAGGCTGCTGTTAATCATTATTGAGGATCCAGTTTGAAGTAGTACTCGTTTCAGCTCGTTCCAGCAGTCAGGTGTGTCACCTCTTTTATGGTCCCCAGGACTCAGCTGTGCTACACATTCTAGAGTCCCTTCTTTCAGGCCACTTCTGACCTTGTTGCATTGCGTGTTAGCATCGACAGGACTGAGGATGAGTGTGCTGGTGTGAGGTCAGCAGCTGGATAGTCTAACTATGGTTGATGGTAAATCTGTTGGTGTTTGAACTGTAAACTGAATGTGTGTGTCAACACATGGGTGGGTAATGAAGCTTTCTCTGTCTCGTTGTCCTCTCAGGTCTCCTACCAGCCCTGTCCCAAGCCTCCCGGGGCCTTGCCTCCCTACCAGTCATGTCCCAAACCGGCCAGCCTCTCAACCTACCAGCCCTGCGCTCCCTCCAAACCCCCAGGCCTCCCTGGCTGCTCCTCCCTGCTTGATGACGCCTCCTCATCCCCATACTCCACTGAAGTGAAGGTGACAGAGGAGTCAGGTGGAGTCATCAAGTCCCTGTCATTTCAGCCAGAACCCCTGCAGACCAAATCAGAACGGACTGATGGGTACGACTACCACTACCCCTACCCCAACACGTACCGCTATGACGACTACTGATGCACTACTACTTCTGTTTCAACGACAACTGTTGCAAGAGCTGGTGCACTTGCTAGTGTTGTCAAAACAGGGACTAAACCTTCCCACAGACTGGATACGATCTTTTGACCTGGGTCCATCACTGAACTCACTCTGTGGGGCACTCCAGCTCTCCTCTGGAGCCCCTGTCAGGATAAACAGTGTACATATGACGTTTATGGACTGCATTCACTCACACTGGAATCGGGAGACCCAAGGTCCTGGTGTTGCTGGAGTTTCTCAGCCTCATCTCGTGGCCATCTTCAGAGGATGTGTTGAGCTCTTAAACAGGAATGTAAGACAGACATCAAAACTCCTTAAAAACCTTCAGTATATCTTTTAAACTGTGTTTTAAGTTCTGTTACAGCAGACATGCTGGGACTCTGTCAGATCCTCCTCTCAAACCCAAGATCCAGACAGGAGCATGTGGTGCAACATGAACTGGATATAAACTGGCTTTGATCAATAAAGACATCCATCAAACACTGAAGAGTCTTAGTTGTACTTCAAAGTGTTCTGCAGGCCTGAAACTCTGTTTTTGGGTCCAACTGAGGTCGACCTCTGGAGAGCATCAACTTCAGGATCAGATTTTTGTCTTTTGAGATTCAGGTTCTCAGTGATCTGAGTCTGTCGTCTTCATCACCTCAGATGTTCCATTTAACCCCTTAACCCAAATTTATATAGCTAGGGCCATGCTGTATATGTACAAACCAGCACTGGGGGAATACAAACACTATGTTGCCTGATTGCATGACACAAATGGTTTAGAACAAATGTGCTGCTACATCAGAGATGATGGAGGTTGCCATAGAAATGAACGGGACTGGAGTTTAGAGGACTTCCTGGTATGACTACTCTTATTTAATATGAAAACAGATGGTTATATGACTTGAACCTCTAAAAATCAAGAAAAGCAAAATATGGGACCTTTAAAAGTTTGTCATCAGCTCAAAGCTTCCAAGGAAGCAGCAGTTCTCAGAGCTTTTCCTGAATGGATGCTGATAAAAAAAAAAATGTGATCAGTTTCTTATCAAACCAGAATAACAAGAGCGGCGAAAGTATATGTTACAGACTGATTCACTCCACAAAGCAACAACAAAAGCCTTTACTTTGGCTTCAGATGTCGAGGATTTATTTTAATCTCTCACTCAACTGTAACATTTCAGAAACTGCAGCTGATAACAATAAACTTTATTTATGTAAAGCCTCTAATCACGATGTAAGTGTCTGTTTTACAAACAGATTCTCCAGATGAAAGTGCTGTAATTCAGTTCAGTTTAGTAAATACCTAAACAGAAACATGAGAGCTTACAATAGATAAAACCAGATTTGTTACAATAAACTGGGAGGAAAACAAACTCTTAACACCCTCGAAGAGAAGCTTTTTTCTGAGATTCCTGCTCTAAACTCACATAGGTAATCTAAAATCAGTATATCTCAGTAAGTGAAAGGTGGATCTGAACTAATTTGCAATCAAAATAAAGGCAGGATATCTTGAGATTGATTCAGAAAGGAGGTTTAACAAACTCTGACTTAAAAAACTAACAGAGTTTGTCAAACCCTGAGATGAGAAACTTTCAGTTTTTAGTTTCAAAAAGGGGGTTGGTTCTGTCATCTCTGAGTGTGCTGTCTTTGAATTACCCCAACTACAAAAGGACACTATCAGAGGAGCTTCATTATCCGGATTTACAATGACAACCCCAACTAAATTAAAGAGATCCTCTTACTTTTCTTTGTTGAATTAAAGCTGTTATTGTAATCACATGGTAAATTTGAGAACAACTTTCTTCAGAAAAAAAATACGTATGCGGTGGCAGTGAAAGTTGAAGTGGGAGAAATTACAGAGTGACTGAATGCATAATTCAAATATTTAATGACCTATATTATGGCATGAATGACAATTTGTGTGAGAGTAAGTGAAATCCTGTTGATGAAAAAATAGAAAAAACTTTGAAGCAACTGTAGATGAAGTATAAAAGATTCAGATAAGTTATTGGAATGTAACAGGCTTGGTTGTATGGAGCCATATTATGGAGCCCCGTTTGGGTCATAATTCAATGAATAAATTAATCTATCAGTATGAAATACAGGCGTTTATTATTATGAAATACGTATCCATTATTATGAAATGTTTCCCATTATCATGAAATACATGTTTATCCATCCATCCATCCATTTTCTATACCCGTTACATCCTTGAAGGGTCACGGGGATCTGCTGGAGCCTATCCCAGCCATCTACGGGCGAAAGGCAGGGGCTCACCCTGGACAGGTCGCCAGTCCATCGCAGGGCCACACATACAGACAAACAACCATTCACACTCACATTCACGCCTACGGGCAATTTAGAATTATCAATTAACCTGACATGCATGTCTTTGAACTGTGGGAGGAAGCCGGAGTACCCGGAGGAAACCCACGCAAGCACGGGGAGAACATGGAAACTCCACACAGAAAGGCCCCGAGGTTCAATCCAGGACCCCCCCTGCCGAGGTTCGAACCAGGAACCTTCTAGCTGTGAGGCAACAGTGCTAACCACTAAGCCACCGTGCTGCCCTACATGTTTATTATTATGAAATATTTCCCATTATTATGAAAAAAATGTCATAATTATGAAATATATTTTATTATAATTTAATCTTAGTTTAATGCAGGTGTGTTTTTATGTTTTTATGTGTGCTGTTTAGACCTCGAGTCTGTAATAAAGTTTATCTATCTATCTATCTATCTATCTATCTATCTATCTATCTATCTATCTATCTATCTATCTAATGCATAATAGTTTATTTCAGAATGGCTTTTTTTTTAATCTAAGAATGAGTTTTTACATAATTGTTTCCTTTTTCATAAGAATGAGCTTTTACATAATAATGACATTTTGCCATTGGGCGGGACCAGTGGTTGACCTGCACGCTCATTGGCTGATCCTTCTCCATTCTACGCTCTGACATCAACTAGTTTTGGCCGTGAGGTCCCGTTAGCAGCGGGCCGTGGCGTCATCAAGGTGCGCTCCTAGTCCGATTGTAGCTATGGCAGCTTGGACTGAGGTACGGGAAACCTTGACCATATTCACTGTTCTGTTGCTTATGCCTGAATGAAAGAGCAGCCAATCACATAAATGGCTCCGCCCTCTCTGCTGTGATTGACACACAAATCATTCTTATGAAAAACAAAGCCATTATTATGTAAAAGCTCATTCTTATGAAAAACGAAACCATTATCATAATAATGGGAAATATTTCATAATAATAAACGCCTGTATTTCATAATAAAAGACTCATTTATTCATTGAATTATGACCCAAACGGGGCTCCATATGGTTGTCACTCACTTTTAATACCATTTCACCCTTGCAAAGGAGCTTCAATGGGAATAGAGGCGCAGTCAATACATTCAGACAAACTGGAAATTAGGTGGAGGGAGGATGCTTTTAGAAAAGTTATATTAAATCGTTAACTATAATAAATTCAGGCAGCACAGTGGCTTGGTGGTTCACACTGTTGCCTCATGGTGAGCAGGTTCCTGGTTCAAACATTGGTGGGGGCCTTTCAGTTTCCATGTTCTCCCTGTGCTTGTGTGGGTTTTCTCCAGGCACTCCAGCTTCTTCCCACAATCCAAAAACACGTAAGTTAGGTTAATTTGTGGTTCCAAATTGCCCGTTGGAGTGATTGTGAGTGTGCATGGTTGTTGGTCTACGTCACATGTGTCAAACACAAGGCCTGTGGGCCAAATGTGGCCCACCACGTCATTTTATGTGGCCCTCGAGAGCCGCTTTAAAGGGCATATTGACAATAAACTACATCTCCCACAATGCATTTTGGCGTTACCTACGATGATTCAGCATTGTTATGATGTAAACTTACATTTGCAAATCAATAAATCGTTAATAAAAACCGTAACCCAAAGTATTTTGTGTGAATTATGAACATGTGATGGATGTTATTTGTGATGAACAGTAGTAAGATCATGTATATTGGTAATGTAACTGTGCCGAAAAACAGTAGACCGAACACTTTTACAAAATTCATCAGGTTATGTCAAACTAAATATTCTTATCCTTAATATACATTCCTGACACAAATGCAGAGCAGCACAGACTCTTCAATCAATAAAACTACCAGTCATTGTTCAGACATTTCTAAAATGTGTGTTACAGGATTGATTGTCAGATGAGATTAAATCTGTTTCAGTTTTGTAAAGGGAAGATGGAAAGAAACTTGTAGTTTGTGGAACAAAACCTGTTCTCAACTAGATTATGTTCATAGTTAGTTACCTGGTAACATACTCTTAGTCTGAGTTACCTCGGGTTCAGAAAGGGGCTTGACTTAAACTTCTTTCTCGGGTTAAATCACCTTGCTTTGTGAAACAGAAAACTCACAGTTTTCCTAATTTTAGGTTCAACATACTCAGAATTTGTAAATAACCCACTTTCTGAGACAGACCCCTGTGAGATTACACTAGACTGTACTGAGTATCAGTTACCAGTTAGTACCAATTACCTCGGCTCAGTTTACCCTCATGTTACCCACAGCCACTATGTTGGCCACTAGGTAGTTAATCAGTTCAATCTAGCATTTAGCCTAATGATAAACATAGTTTTAACCACCAACATGCATCATAAATAATTTTTGCCCTGGATAAATTTGTTTTAACCCTGTAAGACCCACTGTTGCAGAATTACAACAATTTTTGTTATCCCCCAAAAAACCTTTTTTTCATTTTTATTTTTTGGTTCAACCACATTAAGATAATCATTTGGTCCTATTGTTCAGTCTCAGAATGCTATTGGGTCATACATTTGTATATCAGGCTTGTCCTCAGGTCAAGAAGTCACACACCCTCCAGATTTTTGAGAGAGCATCATCCCCTCGATTTACTGGATTGGATTTATCTGACTGAAGTAAGTAACGTGCTTTAAATATTTTTTTATGTGTTTATTACAGTGTCTAGAATATTTCAATATGTAGTCATTGTGGAAAATGTGCCTTACATTTTATTTAGAGCTTGTTTTGTAATTGTTGCAATATTACAACGTTGGGTGAATGTGGTTGTCAAAACAACCCTGTTTTGAGAGGGATGTCTTGAGAGGAACAATTTAAATTTTCACAATATAACTTTAAACTACACATGATTTACAGCCTAGCCTTATATTTGATTACATATTATTATATTAGAAACTAGTGTGCAAAGATATATTGCCATATCTAATCATTTTCATTTACTTATAATGATTTCTAACCACCTTGAACACTCAGTATTTTCTCCTTATCACAGAAAGCAGGACTTTCTAACAAAGAATTTCTGTTTGTGCATGTCTGCCCTTTGTCTTGGCTTTTGATAAGAAAATGTTCCTATCAATTCTTAGTTAAATCAGTTGTGGAAGATGCTTGGGGGAGGGCATTTTTTCCATTGTTCTGGAGCAGGTGTTGATGTTCAGGAATGTCAGGTGTTGTCGTAAGTTGGAGGCTACCTGCATATCTATTAGTATGATAATCAGAGTTTACAATTGGTCAGCTATACACTATTGTGTGGCCAGGTAAATGTGTGAATAGATTACTTCAGTGCAATGTGTAATTACAGCGAAATACAAGTTTGCCCTGAAAACCCGGCGCTGGTACATGTACAGTCATGGAAAAAATTATTAGACCACCCTTGTTTTCTTCAGTTTCTTGTTCATTTTAATGCCTGGTACAACTAAAGGTACATTTGTTTGGACAAACATAATGATAACCACAAAGATTGCTCATAAGAGTTTTATTTAAGAGCTGATATCTTACCATTTTCCATGGTTTTCTTGATTATAACCTAAATCACTTAAGTTTTTACATCAATAGCTATGGCGTTGTACTGCCAAAAACACTGCTTTTATGCTTTCAGTGTTTTCTTTTCTGACTGCTTTAGTCACATGATGACATTTAGTGGTACCAGGTATTAAAATGAACAAGAAAGTGAAGAAAAAATGGTGGTCTAATAATTTTTTCCATGACTGTACATCTTCTGGCACACCATTACTCTTGCTGTGGTCAACACCTGGCTCCTCTACAAGCGACACTGCCAAGCTCTCAAGATGCCAAAGAAGGAGATCTTGAACATGAGAAAGTTCCAGGCCCAACTAGCATCCTCTCTCATTCTGGTAAGAATCTATTTCTGCTATTTGCCATGTTTGTGATATCTTTGACTTGTATCATCATGCATTTTTGGCATATATATATGAATGGATTATTAATATTAATATTGATTCTTCTCTTTCCAGGTGGACACAACACTTTGGACATTTCCCAATAAAAGTGAAGAGAGGACACTGCAGACATTGCAGTAAAGGGTATACCAATACTAGGGATGTCCCGATCCCGATCCCCTGATCGGATCGGCCTTCGATCTTAAAAATTTAAGGTGGATCGGATCGGCCGATCAACATCATTATAACACACCGATCTTTTTTTCATTATTTTTTTCCTCAAAAAGTGATCCTGATTAACACAAATTAATAAAGTAATCATATTACACAAACAAAAATATTTTTTAAACTATATACATTTAATAATTTGCACTGAAATGAGGTTTCCCAGCAGCGCTGTCTTGTATCCACCTTAAAAGTTTTACGACCGGCGGCGTCAGGATAAACTTTAGCAAAAATATCAGCAGTGTGGCAGCGCTATAAAATTACAAAGACCGACGCTTCGACTGCGACTTGCAACGTGTGGAAGGCTGAGATATCATGAGGGGTAAGTAAAAAGAGAGTTTACAACACCACCAATTTAATCAGACACTTAAAAAAGCACGCAGCACCGATCACCGCAGCGTCGGCTGCGGTCACTGTTCTGCCGTCGGCACCAGCTTCGGCAGCAAACGCTCTGTGAAACTTTTAAAAGAAAGACAAACTCCCGAAAGACTCGGAGAAATACAGAAAAATCACCCAGCTAATCGCGGAATGTATTACTGAGGACGACCAGCACATTTACAAGGCATTTAACCGGCTCATTAATTACCTCGAGCCTCGTTCCCGTCATTACATGAACGACAAAGGACACAAAGGTGCGCGAACATGTGCAGCGGGTTTTTGAAAGAAGTGAAGTTAATATTTTATGTTATTTTTATTCTGATGTGATTTCATTGATTGCAAAGACTTCTGCTAGTGTTTTCATTGCCTTAAACTGCTAGCCAAGTTCACCTGCTGCTATTTAAATGGAAGTGCTTTGTTCTTTAGTACTGAGACTGTTGAACAGTCACTGTTCTGTAACTAAATGTGTTTTATAATAATTCTCCCAAACAAATAAGAAAGAAAGAAGAGTGTTTAAATAAGTTATTGTTTATTTTATGAGATGATAAAAGCTATTAATCTCAGCTTGGATGCAGGCCTATTTATTAATGTACACAGGAAATAAAATGCACAGGAAATTAAACTCTGTTTGCCCACTCAAAAAAAGTGAAATCGGATCGGAAAAAATCGGAAATCGCCCGATCATCAAAATTAAAGATCGGAAATCGGATCGGGACCCAAAAAACGTGATCGGGACATCCCTAACCAATACCCAATGCAGCAAATGTGATGTCCGCCTCTGTTTTTCAGAGGACAAGAACTGTTTCTGGGACTATCATTGTAAATAAATGTCAAAGTTCTTGCTATTGCAA
The DNA here is from genome assembly GCA_018398805.1 of Hirundichthys speculiger. Lineage (NCBI taxonomy): Eukaryota > Metazoa > Chordata > Actinopteri > Beloniformes > Exocoetidae > Hirundichthys > Hirundichthys speculiger. The sequence continues at coordinate 116,659 of JAGFBZ010000246.1, forward strand.
TAAATGACTGTTCATAACAACATGACTGAGATTGTTTTTCATGTTATACTGTTCTGTGACAAAAGTAAAACCCGGCAAATGAATCCTTAATTCTGTATTGTTGTTCAGACAATGAGTACAGATACAGGAGATTCTGCTCCCTATTGAGCCCAATGTTGCAATATTACAACATTTCCGTAAAAACTTACAAAAACATATTTTTTTGAAAAACACCTCATTTTCAGTTGAAAATTTTTTTTTTATTGTTTTTCTATATTTGGGTTTTACAGGGTTAACCCCTCCTAATTTGGCTTTAAAAAAAAAAAAAAGAAAAAAAAAAGTATAATAGCAGTTTCCAAAATCGTTGCTTTAAGTGATCATAAGTAGCTCAGTTGCTACTAACTGACCCAGTTTACCCCTCAGATTTTGACAGATGTTGTCTACAGTGGCCATTTTGGAAAGAACTAGCTGGATTACAGATTCAGGAAAATATTTAGATAAATGATATGCATGGTTTTTAACTCCCAATAAATAGCTTTAAACCTGTATAAATCTGTTCCTCATAGCTAGGCCTGTTTTTGAGATTCCTATTCTAAAATCCATTTTTCCATTATCTATACCCTTTTTTCTATTTCTGGGTCACCTAATATGACATATCTAATCTTAAATGTAAAATAAAAAAGCAACTACAAGCTGTATTTGATTACATTTTGTATCAAACAAAAAGGTAACACATGTAAGATTACAGCAGAAGCAGAAGTGTTAAATTATGTATATATATCTGGAAAAGGTCAACAGATTAAACTGGTTCTAAATATCTGCAGAACATTCAAATCTTTCTACAAACCAATGTCCATTTTGTCCTGTTTACTATCCCAATCTGGACATTAAGGTTCCTGTCAGCCAGTGAGTTAATTGCAGAAAAAGTTTTCAGGAAGTTTCATGGTGTTGTGGAATCCTGCAGAATGCATTGTTCAGTGAACACGAGTCAAGGACTTACAAAGTTGAGTGTAATGCGGACGTAAGAAAAGCAGCAAAAAATAATTGAGAAGCACTGTCTTAACTTAATATGACAAGTGTCATTTATTTGTTGACCCCTCACATTAATATCAGAACATAGCTTCTAGTCCTGTATGTTGATCACAGTTGTGATTAAAGGTTTTGGTGGGCCACAGAGATTATTCACATTTCAAATTGGGCCTTGGTATTCTGAAGTTTGGGAATGGCTGATCTAGGGCATGTAACCAGGGCACGGTTGTCCATTTTGGTCCTTCTTCTTCACCCGCTCCTTCACACACTGTGATTCCTCCAGATTCCAGGAAAGTATAACAATGTTCTGCTTTATAAAAGGAGAAACATGCAAATCCCTTCCAGTCTTTCACTGGAAATCCACTGTCCATCTTTGCTCTTCAGAGACCCAGCCTTTTCTTTTTGTTGTTGTTGTTGTTGTTGCTGTAGATCTGAAATGTAAAAATGGATGATTAACAAAATGAAATGGAGTCCCATATCGTCACATTTACATTTCGATTTTCCATACTGTACCAACTCTTTATGATCTGAGCCTCTGGTTTTGGCTGGAAACCTTGATGCAGAGACAAAGCTGAATTAAGATGGATGTTAAACCTGCCATGACACCACGCTGTGGCGAGGAACTGCTGAGCTTTACTGTCATCCAGCTATGTGACCTAAAACAGTCACCCAGACAGTGACTGGCGGCCCCTCCCGGGCCCCAGAGCCACGGTCTCACAACCTGGCATCAGTGGATCAAAGAGCTGGTGTTTAGACGTTGGCTGGTTTCACTGTGTATGAGTAATAGATGTTGTTTTGACAAGAACGCGTCAGGACAGGATTCCCCCTGCTGTCCTCACCATGAACCTTTAAAAACTGATGAAGCCTCGCCCTCCTCCCCCTCTTCCTCTCTTTCACTACCTTCCATTAAAATCACTCATTCCTACGCTCTTTTCCTCACCTCAGTCATTACCTTCCCCTCAGTTTACATTAACATCCATCAGTACATGATTAGATCCAGAGTAGAGGCTGAAAAACGGCCCAACCACAGACTCCGGTACAGGCTGATCTCGCTTTGGTCTGGACTGAACCACAGACACTGGTCCAGACTGAACCCGCTTCTGTCGTCCTTGAACCACCCATTCATATTTGGACTATGGACTATATAAAAAGTAGGGATGCACGATAATTGTTTTTTAAAACCAATACCAATAACCGATAACTTTCAGCTCCTAAAGGCCGATACCGATAACCAATAACACACACATATACCTACGATCATTACATTCAATACTATGAACAAAATCAAAAATAGTTTTGACTTTTTAAATGAACCGATGTTTATTTTTTCCAATGAAAAACTATTGGCAAGCCTCTCAAACATTATAGTAAAGCTATCAAATAAACCTATTTGATATCTTACATTAACTTAAATAAGGTACATTACTGACTGATATAAAAAAAAAATAAAGGCTCCTTGAACTGATGGAAATACATGCATCAAAATTACAAACTGAAAAAGATTAACATTTAAAGGATTTTGGCTTGTGGTTCCATTTAAATTAATACCTTTAATTAAAGTAAATGAGGTTCAGTAGTTTTTATTCTTTAATCTCATGGAAGCTTTAGATGAGAGGAATGAGGGAGAGGAGAGGGGAGACTGCTGCTGGCTTGCACACGTTAGCATTAGCTTCCGTCAGCTCACGTTAGCACGATTTCATAACTCCATGGAAGCGATTGTTATGTTGTAGGTGGCTGATCAGGTTTTACATATTAAAGCTTGTGCTTCCCTCCTTGTAGAATTCGCTTGGAGGATTCATTACAAATAACCACCAAACTATCTTCTTCTGAAACTTTAACGAAGTTCCACGCCGCCATGTTTGTTGTGGTCAGTACCCTGTGCTGCAGGCTGCATTCAAGGTGTAATGTAAATTCCCATGTTCCCTCGTTTGCTTGTCGTTCTTTTAGCCTTTTCTATTTTTTCTTTTTTTTTATGTGTAACATGTGGGAAAATACTGCAAATATCAATTCAAGTCAGCAGCTACCAAAATGATGACCGAGTTAACAAGTTGTTTTCCGCATGAGGGGGTATTCCTGATTTTCCTTATTTAATAATCATTTTTCTGATTATGTCGACGTCACTTGAACATAACATTCACTGCCGGTCATTCAAGGCTCAGAGGGAGCGAGGCACTGCCATGTTGACAAATATATATATGTTATCGGGGCTATTCATCATGATATCAGACTTATCGGGATGACGTCATAGTTTCCTGTTATCGACCCGATAGTTATCGGGTCTGTAATTATTGTGCATCCCTAATAAAAAGAACTGTTCAATTCCAACTGATGTCACCCAAAAGTTATTGAAGAGTCATTTGAAGTGTCATTTTTATGTTTTTAACCCTTTACCAGGTAAATTATCATAACCTCAGTTGCCATATACACACTAAAGAGTTCAAAATAAATGTACAAAAAGATAATAATAAAGTTAATCCAAAAATCGGTTGAACAGAACAATCAGGCCTGGCTGTTGGTTTGATGTGCTGCATGTGTACCTTGGAGATACTCGATGACTCCAGAGGGTAATTTCTGCCAAGAAAACCCTCTCCATCAATTGGCCGACATTTGACTTGTGAGTAAGAGATGTTTTAAGGTGCAGCCCATCAGCCAACGCCTCACCTGCCCCTCACCTGTAAACCAGGTGAGCTGAGTGCAGATAATCCTGAGCCATGTAATTCTATCTTTTTACCAACAACCACCTCATTCTGCGTCCTTATCCTCTTATCTCCCTCTCTCCTTTTTCTTCTTCCTCACTGATCTTCATCGCTGCTCTTTCACACGCAAATAATTTCATTCCTAGGCCTCTTCTTCTTCTTCTGCGTTAAATAAATCATCCGTCTGCTGACATGAGATACCTTTCTAAACAATGACACATCTGCCCTCCACCTTTTTGATGTGGCTCCGCACTAATGGATGTTTTCAGTGTGATGCTACATGGTTGTGACTCCCAACGGGCAGCCGGGGGGGGGGGCAGGACTGGCTGCACGGAGAGTCACCCCAACAACGAGCTGCTGTACATGTACGAACAGATGTGCACCACTGTACTAGCGCGGCCTCACAGGTGCCCCACAGACACCTGGAGAGCCCTCCACCAATCAGATCAATGAGGCCGATCAGTGAGCCACAAGCTGAGCCCCACGCTGACCTCGGTCATAGATGAGGAGCTTCAGGTGGTCCTCTGAGGTGTTCAGGTGCAGGTGTATGCAGATAAAAACAACAGGAATTGACCGCTCACTGACACAGCAGCTGAGGAGTGGTGTTATGACAGGAGACCATCTAAGACAAAAACATACACTAGCCACAACATTAAAACCATCAAGTGCTGAGAACAGATTTGACAAACCTCGCCACATTTTGGTCAGTGTTGTGCCTGATGAGATGCATAACATCAATGTTCATGGTGGCGGCTGGAAAGAAACTTCAACTATCACTTCAGAACAAATCGTTACAGTCTGAATCTGAAACATTTCCAGCCCTATGTTCTGAGCATAGACTGAATAAGAACTGGAAAAACCCTCAGTGTTGTCACCCATAGCTTTTCTGGAGAGTGCTTATGTAGCTTTTTTTTCCTCATACTAATCAAATCTGTCAAAACTTCCTAATTTCAAGTGCTGTTTCCAAAATGGAAGTAAAAAGGTGCTGCCAGAGCCAGAACAAGGATGTGTGGTTCTCTGCTGGGATCCGCCAGTCCCTGAGCATCTACCCCCTGCCGATGCTGGGACCAGGGCCGTAGCACCAAATTCTGGGCCCCTACAAAGGAGGTCCCATCACCACCACCACCACCAACCGATCACCTGTCCACCTGCTTGCTGTTATATTGCTGCAATATTATCCGACTTTATATTCCCTTATTTTAATAACAAGACCATTTGAAAGGGTAGTTTATTATCTGATCTTGCTTTAGGGCTGTTTATGTCCGTTTTAGCAATGATAGCGGAGCTTACGGCAGTTGACAATGGGATTTCATCTTGTGTGTTTAAAGTTTATCGTTTGTTACAATTGTACTCACCTTTTTTTGAGAAGAAGTCTGTAAGCAGCTGACTCCCCTCATTTTGTTTCTTCTCTCTCTCTTTCCTCTCTTTACGTTTCTGAGAGCCAGATTTATATTTCTTGGGAGGTTGCGACATTATCTCTCCATCCACATACGCTAATAGTAATCAAGCTGGGCCTCACGGTGAGAAACAGCTGTTTTTGGACTTAACGATTTTGCGCATATTCCAAGGGGTGTTCACACAGAGTAGTCCGTCACAACAGACTTAAGGTTTTTGGATTACAACAATATGCCATTTAATATAGGGCCCACCAAGTTTGCATTACGATCAGTATCTGTCATGAAATTTAGTTTTGGTATTAACTAATATATTCAATATATAATTTTTTCCCCCTTAGCTTCCCGTGGGCCCCCCTCTGCCATGGGCCCCCCCAAGGCTGTGTAACTTTTACCCCCTGTCCGACGGCACCGTGGTGTAATAAGTCCTCTTTAATACTATGGAAGCAGTAAGTGGGTACTCAGGATTTTTTTAAAATAAATAATGGCAGGGTGATAAAAAAAGTTACACGCTGTTTCTTCTTGTTTTTTCTCATGAAAAGGAAAAGAAACTAGGGGATAAAAAAGGCCTACTAACTCCTGGACTTAACTGAGCCTCCTTCAAGCACTGACTGTACTTCAACACAGTGACTGTGGACTGAAACTTGTGGTGTTTTCCAGCTTGAAAAGGAGCGGCTGTACTCTGGAATTAGCGTATGCAGCTCTCTAAGCTAAGGTTTCTGTATCCGTATGCAGAGCTGGAACAAGGGCAGAGGATGGAAGATGGGCAGATGATGGATGATAGAGGGTGGCCCCTATAAACAAGCTGCTGCTGTTCATAGATGTGGAAATCATATCATCTTCAAAGCCAAAGAAGCAAAACTGTGGACACAAAGATGAAAGAGATGATGAAAAGTCTAAAAGTGGACCGAAGCACAGTTCATCGTGTCAAGTTCAACAGCACATAGGCCATTTGGGAGTTCACGTGAGCCACTGCATGTGTTTGCTTGTAGCCGTGTTTCATTTGGGGCATTCGCTGGTGTCGTGAGAAGTCTTATCAGAGCAGGACGACTCATAGAAATGTACTGTCTTCTTAAACAGGCATGACAGTGCCGGTCTGATCTCTATCGTCTCTGCTTGTGCTCTGATAGCATCTTCCAGTCGCAGGATGTTTGCATCACTTTGTGACTTAAATGTTGATAAGAATCTCAGGGAGGAGAATCTACCACTGTTTTACATTCAAACCTTTCCTCTGAAGGATAAACTGCAGACAAATACATCCAGCTGCAAAACAGAGAGCCTTCCACAAACTCCCCAACATGGCATTAGTCAGAGAAAATAAATAAAAGACAAATAATAATTCCATGTCCACACCCTTTTATCTCACCATTCCCCTCTTTCCCTTCCTACCAACCGTCCATCCCGCCTGAACATGTTGCAGTAAGATTAAAAAGTTAGTTAAGCCCACTAAAAAAAAAAAAAAAAATTATTAGCTGTCAACTAAAACAAAGCTATCTTTATATGTAGACATAGGGATAGAACCTATTAAAACTGTTAAAATGCATTCACAAAAATAAAATTAAAAAAACTGTTAAGCAAATTAAAAAGAAAGAAAGAAAGGAAATCATAAAGAAATGAAATAAAAAAATATAATTAAATAAAGGAAATAAAGTAAATGAATAGGATAAATGTAATTTAAAAAATAATTCATTTGAAGTATGCAACATGGTACACAAACAAACTAGACAAGACAAAATTACACATATAGACCACATGCACGTCCAGATGGATGTGTGTGTGTGCCTGTGTGTGTGTGGGTGTGTGTAGTATACTGTACTGTAGTTAAGAGAAGTGTGTTATCTAAGGGGAGGGATTCATTAGGAGGTAGAATGGGTAGATCTAATCCTTTGATAGATGAGCTCCATTTCTTGTAAAAAATGAGATGTTTTTGTACTAACTTTATACTGTATGTTATTTCAAGAGGCCTAACCATCGTGTGATTTATCATGTTGTTCTTGTTTTCTAGTTTAGAATTGTTTTCTTGGCTATTGTTAATGCAGTGACTACAGGTTTCCTATAATGGGGCGGTAGGTTTATTTCTAAGACGTGTCTTAAATTGAGTTGACATAAGGATAGAGATAGTAGATTATTATAACTTAAAATACCAGAGATTGTATCATTTACACTTTTTCAGAAATTTTGAATAGATGGACACAGCCAGGTGAAGTGGAAATGGTTATCTGAAATGTTTGACAAACACTTCAGATGGGCATATGTTTTTGTCTGTGATTCCCATCTTAAATATTTTGTGCTTGGACAAGTGGGCTATATGTATTACCTTGCACTGTGTTAGCTGGAGATTGGAGTCCTCAGTCATAGTGAAGGTGTTTCTGCAGTTTTGTTGTCATTTCAAGTTTTGGTACTGAAATGAGCTCTGAAATGAGCGCTGCCAGACCTGAACAGGTCTAGACTAATCGCAGCTGCCTGTGGATTGAGCAGGCCCACATTGTCCAGCCCCCAGCAGCTCCCAACGGAGCTCCACTAATCTTCATTTCAGCTCTGGCTGTATACTTTCAGATGTCACTGTTTCGTGGTCCAGTTAATCAACTTAGAAGGGTCCTGAATGATTGAAGGTGAAGGTCACTCAACGAGAACGACACAGTTGCTATAAGAGATATACAGTAAAAAGTACGGACAATCCATCCAGTCACATGACTGCAGCTTTGTACAAGGAGCTTTTGAAGCCCATTTTTGCTTGAATTGAATGGCGCCATGTTGCAAAGGTGGAACCAGCAGCCCTGGGAAACCAACTGGAACATGCCACTAGCTAGCTGTTTTAGCTTGGTGAGCTAAGCCCCTGGTAACCGAGGGTGAAAATTCATATTCTCGATATCGGCGTGACGTCACGAACCATGCTATCGGCCTTGGTTACAGCGCGAAGGGGCAAACAACATTGGAGCGAGGTATAAAGCCAAAGTGGATTCGCTAATTTGTTATTTTTCCGATGTGTATCATCAGTGTTAATATTATACTATAATAACTCCATGGTGAAATATTGCTGCTGGGGACCTGCAACAGTGACTCGAGGTGTCCAGAACGTTTGGAGGGTGCATTTTTATTCCCTTTCCCAAACCAAAACAAACGCTGGAGAATGCAGGCTGTATGTTCAGTTATGTGTTCGTCCACACAAGCAACTGAACGTGGGAAAAGTTTCAAAGCACACCTACATTTACTCAAAGGTAAGTTTACTTTATTTATTAGATGATTGATTTAACCACCGTTTAGCAAAAGTAATAATATGATTTAGCAGCAGGGAGGGTGATGAGTTCTCTGTTAGCATTAGCTCTGGTCCATAGGGCTGTCCCACACCAGAGCTATGTTAATCCCAGTGTTGTATAAAGTACTGAACAATTACACTCAAGTAAAAGTATCGGTAGCGCTCCAAAAAATGACTTTGGTAAAAGTCAAAGTCACTGACTGAAATCTTACTCCAGTAAAAGTCATAAAGTATCTGCATTTTTTTGCACTTAAGTATTACAAGTACTGCAAAAATAAAAGTACTCAAGTAATGTAATCAAAAGTACAAGTAAAAAGTAAATAAGCAAATGCAGTCTGAAGTTTCTTTTTCCCCTTTTTTGTTTTATTATGATGCATTTGGTCAAACAATACTAGACATGAGGTACACGCCCACCATGGCAGGCAAAAAGGTAGATCAGTTTGGACCACAGTAAACCATCTCAAATGTCAGTCCAGAACATGAGGTGAATCGCATCATTAATAATAGAAGGATGAAAAAAAGATGTACTGTTCTTGCCTTCTACAAACATGACCAATGAATCAATGACATCAATACAACACTGCAAAAAATGGAAATCTTACCAGGTTTATTTTTCTAGTTTCAAGTCATGTCAGTAAAAATCACCTCAGAACTAGTATTTTTAACTAGAGTTCGGTTCGGTACATACCTCGGTTTTGGGCTCACGGTTCGGTTCATTTTCGGTACAATAAGAAAACAAAATGCAAAATATAAATGTACGACGGAGGATTAGGGCCACATTAAAAAGAAAAAACTTTGAGAATAAAGTCATAATATTTAGAGAATAAAGTCATTTATTTCGAGAATAAAGTCATAATAAAGTAATTAATAACGAGAATAAAGTTGTGTAGTAATAGAATAAAGTCATTAATTACTAGAATGAAGTCATAATTTGAAGCACATAAACAAAATGTGCTTCAAATTTTAAAAGTAGCACGAGAAGTTCTTTTTTAAAACACGCATGGCTTTCGCTTATTCATTTCACTTAGCCAATTTCTTCCCTGCCAAAAAGCCTGCTGCAGCCATGTGGAAAACGAAACACTGTCGCTCACAAAATCATGTTAAATGCTCAGAATTCCACACAAGTCCATGCAATATGAATCATATAGACACTGGTCTACATAAACTCCATAAAACACTTACCTCAATATGTTTCTTCAAGTTAGACGGAGAGTTCCGGTATGCAAGGATCTCCACATTTTTTGGAAGGCATAGCAGGCACTTCATCCGGTAGGATAAATCCTTGACATCGGTATATGAAAACATATTGCTCAAATAAGGCCACGGGTGCTCGTCGGGTTGTTCCCCTTCATTAGTAGTACTGGTAGTCGACGCAGTCGCTGTCTCTGCCGACTCCTCTTCCATTGTAGGCTTAAAATCGCTGTTAATTTGGAGACTCGCAGGTGTTGCTAATTGAGTGGTCACTAGTCATACGCCAAGCAAAGGCAATTGCTAACAAGCCCAGGGCATGTCCTAACTTCGCTGCAATCAGTCAGCGAGTGTGGGCGGGGCCAAAACACTGTTCCCTTTTATTTCTTTCCTTCTCTGTTTTATTTCTCTTTTGTAACGAGTAACGAAATGGAATTTTGAAAATATATCGGAGTAAAAGTATGCAATTTAGCTCGAAAATATAGTAAAAGTGGAAGTTGTCAAAAAAATATTTACTCCGGAAAAGTACAAAGTATCCAAAAATATACTTAAGTACAGTAGTGAAGTATTTTTACTTCGTTACTATACAACACTGGTTAATCCAGCAGACAGACCTAGCTTTTTTTTTTTTTTTTACCGGACCTCAACGATCTATAATGGGGCCTCCCCAAACACGTCAATATATTAGATCTAAACATAGAAATTAAAAACTAAAATATCTTGAAAAAATCCGATTTCTTACCTGTTACAAAGTGTGCTGAACAAACATATGTGTAGTCTGATTTGGGCACCCATAATTTCCCTGGAGTATCTTCGTCTGCTCTGTTAATAGCGTGCAGCTATTTTCTTCTTCTTTCAGGCTCAGTAGCCTCGCTAGGAATCATATAAAATGACAAAAGCGACTGGCGAGCAACACTGTTGGTGCAGTTGAACACACAACAGTTCTTCACCATCTTTCCCCCTATCGTAAACTGCACGAAATCAGAAAAAACAGGCACAAAATGCAAAATGCATCGGCTTCGCCAGCAACAGTGAGCGATTGTTTGCCCCTTCGGACTGGTTTCTATGGCCCGCGGATGCCAGTGGCCCGGATGTTCGTGATCGAGAATTAGCTCTTTTTTTTTTTTTTTTTTCATTTTTTGTCCGAACATTCTCATTTCAATTGTCACTACCGGAACATCATTCAGAAGAAAACAAGTGCTTGCAGGCCTCAGCACGATGGGAGGTCCCACAACAGAGCTCTGTGGCTGAGCTTGGCATGACGAGAGGTCCCACTGGAAAGCCCAACAGCAGTCATTGCAGAAGCTGAGGCCTGCTGGTCAGGATGATTGATAGCAGGTCCCATAATTCCACTTAGAGAAGTCCTGAAATATTCTTTGTGAGCTGCTAAGCCCCTTCCTTTACAATGTGAATAAAGTGGATTGGCATTAAATGAAATATAACTGGACTGAACTAGACTGTATGCAACTGGACTGCATTGAGCTGGAGATGATTTCTGTTGCATACAAATAATTTGAAAAGAATTGAATTAATACCTCTCTGATATTATCTGCTTTAATTTATTTTTGTGACTGGACCAGAGCAGCACACCTACAACACTTTTTAAATGCCTCCACCAAAACAAGATGACATTTTTGCATCTCCAAGGCAACCACACTGCAGAATTGAAGGAACAGGGTAGGGATGGAACGGTTACCAGTATTACGGTAAAGCGCGGTCAAATATGCGATAACGACTACCGTTTATGTTTGACTTCGTCTCATTATCGTGGTTGATTACCAGGATATGTAATATCAGCCTCATTCAAGTCTGCGAGCGACTCGCGACTGTGTTTCGCGTGAATTTGTAGCTTGTAACATCGGCATCGTAACGTGAGCATGGAGGAAAGTGGTGATAGCACGCAGGACATTGAAAAATGACATCGAAAAATGACCGGAACAATGTTCTTCTGATGTAGTTAAAATATTTATTTATTCCATTAACTGATCCGACAATCATAACACCGGCAGTTAGCGCCACAGCGGTCAAAAACCTTTTGCCCTTCCGGGTTAAACACCTAACCAATAACAGGCAGCTACCTTTATACCTGACCCTCAGGTAACAACACAGCGACACCCACAGACACACAGAGTGAACTACAATTCAGAACAACATATTTGGCTCCTAAACAACTGTTTCTTTATTTGCACATTTATACTTATTTAAGGTTCAGCTTAAAGTCCAAAGTTCATTTCAGTTTAACTTGCACTATAATTTTTGTTCCTGATAATTGTTTGCATTTTTTGACCTACTATGGTTGTTAAAATGTTTATTTTAATTTGCACCAGACAAATAAGCTTTGTTCTTGTTATTTATTTTGTTCATTTAAAATAAAACCTCTTTCTGTGCCAGTTGTTTGCCCTTTAAATGTGAAAGTTTCATTTTGATAACATTTTGGCTTCTGATGTTTCAATATGACAAGAAAATCACAAGATTTTGTGAAATAATTTAAATGTATGTGTTTTTTGGACATTTGTACAGCAATTAAGAATATCACGATAATATCCCAAACTGTGATAATTTGGTCGCTATAATCGAGATATACCAAATTTTCCATATCGTTACATCCCTAGAACAGGGAACCTGAGTGAAACTGGAACTTGATCTGAAGCTGAATTCATATTCTAAACTCCTGTTTTAAACTCAAGCCTCAACTCATTAACTGGTCCCAGCCAATCAGACATTCCCCAGCAAGCTCCGCCCGCTGGTGGGAAATGTCAGCTGACCTCTGGCTGTTTATGCGAAACCAGTCGTTCCTGTTGCCTTTGAACGTGCTCATCCTCTATCTGCCCCGCCATCCATCCGTTCCTATCTGCTCATCGGCTCGCTGTCAGGACTCGCTGAAACATCACGTAGGCATGAGCGCCATCATGGCCGCCCGCCAACAATAGCAGCGGCAACGGCAGCAACATGCTGGCGCCTTTGAAGTGGCCTGAAAACAAACCAAACAAACCATCGCTGCACCGGTAATGGAGGAGGCGTTCCGCTAAGCTGCATGCGCTCCTGTAAACTACAGACAGCCGCCAGAGCATCCAGAGGGCAGCCAGAGTGACCAGAGAAGCCAGACAAAAAACAGAGGGCAACCAGAGGGAAATGCTGAACATGCTCCTGTAAACTAGAGGAAAAATTGTGCATCAAGAGGGAAACCAGAGTGACCAGAGGAAACAATAACTAGAGGGCAACCATTGAGCAACCAGAGTGACAATAGTAATGCAGAGCTGCAGCTGAATATAACCTAACAGCTAACCTAATTAGCCTAACTGACTCGGTTAACCCAGTTACCTCAACCAACTCAGGTGACCAAGCTAACCAAGCTAACTTAGTTAACCCAACTGCTCCATCCTTTTCAGTTAACTCTGCTAACTTATCTAAGTTAGAATAACCAGTTAACCCAGCTAAACCCAATATTCCAGGTAACATAGGTGGCTCAGTCAACTCCTATTTGAGCTACCTCAGTCAGAGTGTATCAACTAACTCATCTGACCCACCTGACTTAACTTGGCTAACTAAGATAATTATGCTAACACTGCAAACTTAATTAACCTAGCTAACTCTCAGAGTTGGCTTACTCGTACAGATTTTACACAGATCTTACCCAGCTAGCCCTGCTACATCAGCTAATCAAATTAACCCCAACAAACCTGGTGAACCCATCTGACTCAGAAGAAGCAGCCAACCCAGTTAACTTTGCAAACCAACCCAGTTGACTAAGTTGATGCAACTAGACCAGCTAATGCAGCTATTCCATTTTACCCAGTTAATGTAACTCATGTGACCCAGTTAATGTAACTCATTAGACTGGGACAATCCAAATTCAGAGGACAAACTGATCAGAAGGACAAGGTAGGCTTTCATCCAGAACTAGCAGATTCAACCAGTCTGAACAGGTGGACCCAAACCCAGACCAGGTATGGTTTAAAGACCAGAACTGAATAACAGAATAATCATGTTCTGAACTAGGATCAGATCTAGAACCAGGACCAGGACCAAGCAGTTTCAGGCCTGTAAGTCCCTCCTGACTCCAGATAGATGACTCTGTGCTGCTGTTTTGGCAGATCAGCAAACATTGCTGGCTGTGTAGGAAAAAATGAGGTCGGTTTAGCTAAAAGTTATACTTTAAGAGATCAGAGCCAGAAGTAGCTCCAGCACCAGAACCTGTACTGGCTCTGGTCTACCAGTTTTAGGCCCCTGAAATCCCTCCTGACTGCAGTTAGCAGCCTCTGTGCTGTTGGGCAGTTTCGTACATGTTTCTGGTTAGTTGCGAGCAGCGAGCTATCAGGTTGGTTTACATTAAAGCTTGTCTTTTAAAGAGACCTGACACAGGACCTGAAATAACACCAGGACCTGGACCGGGAAAAGTTTTTGGCCCTGTAAATCCCTCCTGACTGCAGGTAGCTTCCTCTGTGCTGCTGTTTTGATAGAACAGGAAGTGTTTCTGGTTGAGTGGCGAAGAATGAGGTCCGTTTATGTTGAAGTTTATCTTTGAAGAGACCAGAACCAGAATGGCAAAACGAGTCCGGACCTGAGGGAGTCACTTGCTACACATGGTAAGAGAGAGACAGATAATCTGGAAGTGATGCAGATGAACCGGAACCGTTCCTCTGTCAGTCATGTGCATACGTGCAAGGCCGGGGTTATGACAGGGCTAGCGTGAGAGTCCAGCTCAGAGGTTCTTTGCTTGGACCTGTTTGGACACAACTGTTGGGTTTGGTTTCTGGTGGATTCTCTAAGGTTTTGTTTTTGGCTCAATCTGCTGGAATCTATCCCAGGAGACATCTATCAATGTCACATGAATGCCAATGTAAAAAATTTATTTGCCATACCAACTTTATTGCACACATTTTGATGGTACAAGCTAAAAATTATTCAGTATAATTTACTGATTTACTTTGCCAATTCAGGTTTGTATCGTCCAGTGTCATGTAATATTGATTCTCATGTTGTGAGACATGAGAATCTGTGAAACTCTGAAAACTCACTCAGTTCTTCTGTGCTATGAAACAGAGGTACACATTACACTTTATATAAATCACTGTTGGTGTTCCTGTGCACCCCTGAAGAAAAACTGAATTTCTGAACATGCAAAATAAATAAATATTGTCTCATCTATAGCACCCAAATAACCCTGCCTGTGACCATGTGTCAGAAATGGATGTCCCACCTTCAAATCATGCTTCACAGTGACTCCACATTTTATTATACTTAAATTTGATACTTTTTAAAAACACTAACTAGTTGGTATGATTTAAGGTAACATGCACTGGGCATGGGGCTTTCTGTTGCCCAAGACCAACATTGTGCGTTAGAGGGTTAACTATGTCACAAATCTGGCATGCCACAGCTAATGTTAAATGATGTTGTATGACGCCTTGCATAAACCTGCTAAACCTAATATGTTATGTAATTTCGCAGACTAAAGTTATAGCAGTTAGTTTAATTTAAAACTCCTAAAGTCAATGTTACATAATGAATTAGAACATGCTAAAACTATTATATTAAGACCTTTACCACACTAAACCTAATATGTTATGCAAATTTGCAGACTAAAGCTAAAGTTATAGCATCAGTTTAAAATTCCTAAAGTCAATGTTACATAATGAATTTAAACATGCTAAAACTATTATATTACGACCTTTACCAGGCTAAAGCTAATATCGGGAAATTAGTTTCTGCATATTAAAGCAAACATTATATCATAAGCTTTAGCTTGCTAAAGCTAATGTTTTATCAAGTGGTAAAACGTGCTTAAGAAAATTAATTCAATTAATTAGAGACTTTGATTAATTAATCATGATTAATCACATTTCTATTCAATAGCAATATTTGACACAATAACGTCAGTAATTCACAGACTAGTGCAAACTTAGTTATTATATTTAGCATCTTACGACTTTTTGTAAACTCAAACACGAACCCATGCGCAGTTTGCAGTCTGGACATGAAAAGGAGAACATTTCCTACTCCACCCCAAGTGCAGTTGGAAGTGCTGCACCCAAGGTCCGGTTGCATACACTCACTTGGGCTGCTGTGCTGGGACCCCCACCCCCTCCCCTGTGTATGTTGTGCTACGTCTATGCTGAGGTGTTTTTATAATCTCACACTGTGTCCTGTGCGAAGGCCACAGTGTGAGAGATGCTTTTTTTTCCCTCCTCTCTCCTTGTGTCATCCCTTTCCTTATCTAATGAACAAAGGTGTGCAACCTGGCTGCGCCGCAGTGCACCGTTTACCCCACGTCCGATGCTATTTGTTTGTTTTTTGTAATGTTTTCTTGGATGGATGTACTAGAAAGAAATTTTGTTGTGCTGGGACACTGGCTCAATGACAATAAAGCTATCTTACCTTATCTTATCTTATTTTACTCTGATTGCAGCTGAGGGACTTTTGAGAACAGAATGGGCCACCTGAGACTGTATTTGGCCGAGGGGAGGGGCCAGTTATGTTTTGTCAGTTTTGTCACCGATTCTGTTCATAACGTTTATGGATAGAATTTTTTGGCGCAGCCAAAGAGCAGAGGGGTATGGAGCCCCGTTTGGGTCATAATTCAATGAATAAATTAGTCTATTATTATGAAATACAGGCGTTTATAATTATGAAATATGTATCCATTATTATGAAATGTTTCCCATTATTATGAAATACATGTTCATTATTATGAAATATTTACCATTATTATAAAATATATGTGTATTATTATGAAATATTTACCATTATTATGAAAAAAATGTAATTATTATGAAATATATTTTTTAAAAATTATTTAATCTTAGTTTAATGCAAAATAGTTTATTTCAGAATGGCTTTTTTTTTTTTTTATCTAAGAATGAGTTTTTACATAATTGTTTCCTTTTTCATAAGAATGAGCTTTTACATAATAATGACATTTTGCCACTGGGCGGGACCAGTGGTTGACCTGCACGCTCATTGGCTGATCCTTCTCCATGCAGTTGGTGGGTACAGAGACCCAGAGCATGACCCCTGAGCAAATATCATTAACTAAAAATATATTATTAAACCCTAATCAAAAAAAAGACAAGTAGAAAAAAACTCCCCTAACAGAATAAAAAAAAAACCTTTAAGCCAAACAGAGGCAAGGAAATACTCCACTTTAAGAGGAAGAAACCTTGAGCAGAACCTGGCTCATAAGAGGGGCACATGCTAAAGCACTTGATTTACATCAAATGTTTAGCATGCCTATGCTAATTTTGCATAATTAACTTTAGCATGCTAAAACAGGTGACAATGACACCTGTTCGTGCAGGTGCAGCTGTATCAGGATCACTGAGCCATTTAAACAGTGTACTAAAATAGCAACGAAACACTGAATGTGTGTCCTTAGTCATAGTGGCTTAAACTGCCAGAAGCAAGCTCAACAAGTCCAACTGAACTGAACTAAACTGTAAAAACTGTAAAATTTCACGGCCTAATTTCTCATGGGCCAGGTAGCGTTCCTGCAAGTGTTTCTTTTATAGAATCATGCAGTTTTATGTCCTTCTTTTGCCCATTTTGCAACTTATATGTAACATTTTCCTGCCATCAAATTCAGAGTCAGTTGATATTCTGCATTTAATGGTAAATGTCTCCCTTTCAACACATTTCATGCTTTTTAAAATTGTTATTATCTTAGAGAAGTAATTTGTGTCATTCATACATATTTGAAGCATTTCATTTTTTTCTGTCATTAAAATGAGACATGAGATGTTTTGGGTCAGTGAGAAAAATGACATCCTGTTGCGGTAACATGCTGTGAGAGGCCTCATAGGCCCAGAGACAGGCTACATGACCCGACGTGTTCAATCACCTGTCTGACCGAACTAATGGTTTTCTGTGTGTGTGTGTGTGAAGAGCTCTGGCACACACAGGTGAGCCAGGTGCGTCAGGTAGCTGGAAGAAGCCTCAGGGGTGTTAGCTGCCATCCGTCACAAGATGGATGCTGTTTCTGTGTCCTCGTCACTGATCCACAGCAGGAATGTCAGCTATGCTAACACCACCTTTGCTGCCACATGCTGTTCAGTCACACGTCTGAGGACACATGACCGCTTCAGCGGCTACCTGCAGAGATGAGGAAAGTTACCCCAACAGGTGTAGGTGGTCATCTGAGAGACATGGCTCTGATGTGAAATAGGAAATGGCTGATGTCCTAGGGTTGCGTCAGCGTTGGAAGGGCTTCACCTCACCCGTCAGCTTACCCACAAAACCTGCTGGAGCTCTTCCATCAGCAGCTTGTAATCTGTGAGCGTTTATCATCCCTTTCATCAGCGTAAAGAGCAGGAATCTGCACACGTAGAAGGTCATCACATCACAAATAAACACAACAAACCTTATTTATAAAGCAGCTTTTAACACGGAACTGTATAGCAAAAACCATATGAACATGATCAGGAACACATTCATAGAGATAAAACTACACAAAAACTGGAGATAAGGTCAAGAATTTACTGAAAATACCAGCAGTATGAAAACAAAAATGATAAAAGAAGATATTGAGCTGGAGTTCCTGATATGAGGAGTTTCACAGTGCCCTACACAGGCCAAACGCAGTAACTACACATTGAATGACAGTAAACTTGTGACATTAAAGAAGCTAAAGTTAGCTAAAGTTAACTGGTTCCAGTAACCTTTTAATTCTAATCAAGTTAAAGTTAGCTAAAGTTTGCTGCCTCCACTGAAATTAGAATGTTATTCAAATTAAAGTTAGCTAAGTTACCTAGATCCAATACAGCCTTTTTTTTTTTTTTTAACTTATAATTTATTAATTTTTTCACTTTAATAATACAATACAATCAGGGCTTTACGCTAACTTTTTTGCTCACCAGCCACTGTGACTAGTGTTTTTCCTCAGTCATTAGCCATTTAGTCTTAATGCTAGCCACAGTTTTGCTGTCAGTTTTTTTCTTCTTCACAATATTCTTGCATTTACATTTTAAATACAAACCAATTGGTACAACTATTGTGATGTGTCATATCAAAGAATAAGTTACCAGCTAAAGTTGCTTGTGAGACAGAAATTGTTACTAGCCACAGCCAAATTTTACCAGCATTTGGCCGGTTGGCCGGTGTCAGTGTCAAGCCCTGAATACAATACACATAAACATAACACACAGTGTCAGTAGCATTAGTTAGCATTCAGTCTTTATGATGGTATTTATAGATAGTCCATTTTTCTCATCTGTCTTCCCATATTGTTTGTTGTAGTCTTATAATATGTGTGAGTCTCTCCATAACGTACATCTCTTCAATGATTCCAGCCAGTTACTCCGAGTAGGTGGCTCTTCTTTGTGCCATTTCCTTGTAATGGCTTTTTTTGCAGCTGCCGGCAAAATCTTAATCAGATACCAGTCCTTGTCATGAATATTTTTTCGATTTACATTTCCTAAGTATAATACAGTGCATGTTTTAGGTAATTCATAACTTAGTATTTTTGTCATCTCTTTCCACACATCATCCCAGTATTTTGATATTTTAAAACAATGCCAAAAAACATGTGCGTGACCCACATTCTGTTCCCCACACTGTCTCCAGCATAGTTGTAAAGCAGGTGATCTTCCTTTTTTCATTTTTGGTGTGATAAAGAACCTTACTATGTTTTTCCAACAAAACTCCTTCCACATTCTGGAACTGCTAGTTGTTTGCTGTGTTTTAAATATATTGTACCACATATCTTCAGTTATTACTTCCTTTAATTCTTTTTCCCACTTGTCTCTTACATATAAAGTTGAAGTATTTCTATTTGCTACGATACCTTGATACAATTCAGATATTACTCTTCCAGATTTGTTCTTGTATGCATTACATAGTGTCACAATCACTTTGTTTGGTTCACCTGGGAGGTCTAGTTTTATTTCTTTGTTAAAGTAATCTCTAATTATGAAGATACATGTAAAAATCTTGTTGTTCTAAATCGTATTCTCTTCTTAATTTAGGAAAGCTTTTGATATCTCTTTTTTCAATTACTGTATCTAATATAGTTAAGCCCCTATTTGCCCATTGTTAGAATTTTCGATTCAGAATTCCTGGCTTAAACTTGGTATCATAAGCCATCCAGTTCAAAACTTTTATCTCATTTTCCAGTCTATACCTCCGTACTACTTTAAACCATATCTCCAAGGTGAATCTGGTGATTGGATCCAGCGTTCCTTCTTTTTCCTTGTACATATTTCTATTGGCTATCATACTCTGTACATGACCGTTCTCTATATTTAACTCAATCTCCTTCCATCTCGTGGCACAATCTGTAACACACCAGCATACCAATGGCTGGAGCTGTGCAGCATAGTAATTTTCTTTAAGATTTGGCAGCGCTAAGCCTCCGCCATCTTTCGATATTTGAAGCGTTGTATATTTTATTCTTGGTATATAGCCCTTCCAAATAAATCTTGAGATTTTTTTGTCCCTCTCTATAAATTGTGAAGGTGGAATTGGCACTGGCAAAGACTGAAATAAATACAAAATCCTTGGCAACACATTCATCTTAATAATGTCTATTCTTGAGCTAAAATCTAACATCAGAGCTTCCCATCTATCCATATCCTTAAAGATTTCTTGGTTTAAAGGTTTGTAATTTGTTTCATATAATTCAGATAGATTTTTTGTGATTTTTATTCCTAAATAATGAATGTATTTTTTGTCCCATTTAAAACTATATCTTCGTTGTGTTTCTATAGATGGGGAATAATTAATGGATAAGATCTGTGTTTTTTCTACATTTAGCTTGTAACCTGAGAGGTACCCATAGAATTCCAATAATGTCATCAATTTTGGTAGATTAATGTCTGGTTGTTTTAAATATATCAAGACGTCATCTGCGAATAGCCCAATTTTGTGTTCTGTGTCTCTCATATTTACTCCCTCTATATCCTCATTTTGCCTCACTGCTTGTGCTAGAGGTTCGATAAAGAGTGCAAATAGGGTGGGGGAAAGACAGCAGCCCTGTCTAGTGGATCTTTCTAACTTAAACCATTTGGTAAGGCTGCCATTTATCTTTATTCTCGCTATTGGTTCCTGATATAATGTTCTAACACACAATATCGATTCTGGTTTGAAGCCAAATTTCTCCAAGCTAAGGTACAGGAATCTCCAGCTGACGCTGTCAAAGGCTTTTTCAGCATCTAAGCTTATTAATATGCCTTTTTCTCCTTTCCTTTGTACTTCTTCTATTATATGCAGTGTCCGTCTACACTAATAATACAGCTTTAATAATAATAATAATAATACAGTTAAAATTAGGTAAAGTTTGCTGAATTGGGTGAACTTGTAACAATTTAAAATTTCTTAACGTAAGCCGACTCTGATATGCATTGCCTGTTCAAAAAAAAAGCCACACACTAATATTTTGTTGGACCACCTTTAGTTTTGATAACAGCATGCAATCGCCATGGCATCATTTTTGATAAGCTTCTCAAATCAAATCAAATCAAACTTTATTTATAGAGCGCTTTTCATGCCCTCAGGCAACACAAAGTGCTTTACATTTAAAATAATAATAATAAAAACAATGCACATTAAAACAAAAATAAAAGCCATCACACACCCCAAGATACTATATAGCAATTAAAAACACAAACATACAAGCAAAGCCATCCTTCCATTACCGCCCCACCCCCAATGTACCACAAACATAACAAAACTCCATCTTTTCTGTCTCTTAAAAAAAAAAAAGAGCCAGCCCACTCACATCCAGAGAGGCCATCACCACAGCAACCAGGGTCCAGACCACAGTCGTTGGACTGCAGTGCAGGACCCCAGCCACCCAGACAAAGGTGATCACCGTGGCAACAGCCCCCCAGACGGAGCAAGCAGAGCCCCCACCGTGAAAGATCCCCATTGAGGTAAACACTGGAGTAATTATGAAATTAACAAAATGAAAATAATTAAATAAAATCAAATAAAAATTCAGAACCAATATCAAATGACCTTAAGACGAATAGCAATAGTAAAAATGCACATAAAGGAGTTAATAAAATAAACCAATCAATCAATAAATAAAATAGATAAATACATAATAATAATAATAACAATAATAATAATAATAATGATAATAATAATGAATAAATAAAAGAAAATTGAGATTAAATAAAATTCAGTTAAAAAGCTAAATTAAAAAGTAAGGTCTTGAGCCTCTTTTTAAAAATATCAACAGTCTCTGCAGCCCTGAGGGTCTCTGGTAGGCTGTTCCACAGATCAGGGCTGTAATAATGGAAAAAAGCGTTGCCGTAAGTTTTAGTTCTTACTTTCGGAACAAAACAACAACAGTAAAGTAAAGCTGTGTATCATCAGCATAGCTGTGAAACCCAACGTCATGTCTCCTGATGACGTCCCCAAGTGGGAGCATGTACAAATTAAAAAGTATTGGGCCTAAAATCGATCCTTGGGAAACCCCAGATTGAGTCTCATAGGTTATTGAGGAGCGTTTATCCATACTTATGAAAAACTTTCAACCTGTAAGATAGGAATAAAATCATTTTTAAGCAGTACCTGAGAGGCTCACCAGACTTTTGAGCCTGTTTAATAAAATGTTATGATCTACTGTATCACTGAGATCCAGCAGCATCAGGACAGAAAGTTTCTGTGAGTCTAAATTACACCTAAGATCATTAACAATCTTTAAGAGGGCTGTCTCAGTATGTGATTTGTCCTAAAACCAGACTGATATTTCTCTAAAATATTGTGTCCATGTAAAAGCTCACTTAGGGCCTGATTTACTAAAGGTTTGCGTGCGTAAAAAACGTGTGCAAACTTGACATCACCCGCAAACCAATGCGCAAGCTGATTTACTAACAGCGTGCAAAGAGGACTGCGCCTCTCAAATCAGCAAAATAGCACACGCTGTTCATTTAGCACTTTTGCCCTGATGAATAAACAATATGGGGCGTACCCGCCAGAAAGCGCAAAATACTGGGAGGGGAAAATGCAAATAGGTCCATTTACCACGCGCAATGAGATTTACCAACCCTGAAAGTAATTGCGGGGATTGTGATTGCGTCTGTATTTAGTACGTTCGGAAGGAAGGTGCTATTCTGTCCAGCATTACGCACCGATGGCTGCTGTTATTGTGGCAAGGAGGCGACATCGCCAAAATCAAAGAATACGCAGAGAGAGTCTTTCGGACTCGTGTAAATTTGTTTGCACATGCAAAAGGAGAAATATTTTATTTGAATGTTAAATCGAGTATTATTCAGCAAAAGGTTGCCACAGGAGGCACCAGGGTTTCCGTTGTCCGGTAATTGCCGGACTTTGTCTGGTAAAATATGCGGAAGTCCGGGATTTTATAATCTCTCCGGTCAAAATGTCCGGTGAAAATACTCCTCCCAAGCACAATTTCAGTTGTAATAAAATGGGTTATTTCCACATCATTTTATGAAAAACGCCTCGGGATTCTCCCAGAGGAGCTGGTGGAAGCGGCCGGGGGATCTGGACGTCTCTGCTGAAGCTGCTGCCCCAGCGACCCGACTTCGGATAAGCGGAAGCTAATGGATGGATGGATGGATGGATGGATGGATGGATTTTATGAAAAAACATATACTTTTTTTTACGAATGAGTAGTGTGTGAGGACGAGTCGGCTCCAGCCACAGCTCCACTCATTGATGCCACAGCTGCGCGCAGAGACGCATCTCCGTAATGACAGCGCTCCGCGGTTATGGAGGCTGGAACTTCTCAACGGCCACTTAACCACCCGTCTTGTTTGCCGAAGTTTTATTAAAGGCCACTTTTTCTTTAGTTCTTTGCCTTATATCTTGCCACCTTCTTTTAACCTCATCTGCCGTTCTTTTTTGTCTTACCAACTGCATTTATTCTATCGCAGATTTTCTCCCATATTGCGTTTCTTTTGGTAATGTTTAAATTTCTTTGCTTTAGTTCATGAATGTGTTTATTTGCCTCTTCCACTAATATCTCTAACTCCAACTCGTCAAATTTCATTTTGCGCTTGCGTCTATCCTGCTTTCCATCCAGACTCTCCATGACGCAAACCGTAAGACACGCAACACCTCATTTTAATACTGCGGTTTGCACCCGTTATCAATTGCGCGAGCATTCTTAGTTGATCACCCGCAAAACACACAACAACAGCACGCGCAAACTTTTTCAGTGCACACGCAATTTAGTACTCTTTATTTAGGATCTTAGTAAATCAGGCCCTCAGTTGGATAAAAACAACTCTTTCAAAAACTTTACTCAAGAACGGTAAGTTGGATACAGGCCGATAGTTATCAAGGATATTTGAATCTAAATTGCTCTTCTTCAGAGGGGGCCTCACCACCGCTGTTTTAAAGGCAGCGGGGAAAACACCCATCTGAAGAGAGCAACTGACAATATTCCAAAGCTCACACTCAAAGAAACTATAAAATGATTTTAACAGTGATGTGGTAATGGGATCTAAAAGGCAGGTTGTTGGGTTCAGTTGGGAGAAAACTCAACCAAGCATCTTTGCATCAACCAGGACAAAACTCTCCAGTGTTTCCTCAGGTAAAAGCAATTCTTCAGATCTGTTTCAATCAACAATTTGTTTAGATAAAAAGCTAGATCTAATAGCATTGATCTTATTTCTGAAGTGGTCTGCAAAGTTCTCACATGCGGCGTCTGATGACCGTATGGAGGATTTATTAAAGTCTGCATTTATTAAAATACCAGTGGTTTTAAAAAGGAACTTAGGATTGTTTTTATTCACTGTATTGATTTTTGAGAAGTAAAGTGTCCTGTTTAACTGTACAATTGTAGATTTTGAGTTGTTCATGTAAAATTTCATATTCGATTGTTAGTTTTGTTTTTCTCCATTTTCTTTCTGCTCTCCTGCAGTCTCTCTTCAGCTTTTTAATTTTATCGCTTCTCCATGGTATCTTTAATTTAGTTTTACAAGTTTTGTGTTAAATGGAGCTGCTGAGTTAAGAGCCAATTTTAGCTTGTTGTTAAAATAATCAACAATAAACACAGGACGCAGGTAAGATCTGAGCAGGCGTTTGGATTAAATTGTCAATAAAATTTGCACCCACCTCAGAAGTGATATATCGTTTCTTCACAGTTCACAGTTCTCTGACTTGAAACCACTTGCTGAGGCGATAAGAGTGAAACCCACCTTACATAGTTTGGAGGTCGAACAGCTATGTCATAAAATTACCTTGAAGGCGGATGATGTCTTGATCCTTTAAACATACCCTGAAATATCCGTACCAAGTCTTATTGATGTGATTGACAGATTTAGTTGTTTCTCTGGCTATAAAGTCAATCTGACTCAATCAGAGGCCATGGCTCTGGGAACCCTGTCAACAATACCAGCTACTGCTCCCCCCTTTCCTATCAAATGGTCTCCCAATGGGTTTGTGTTCTTGGGAATATTCATTACTCCTTCTTTTGATAAACTCTACAAATCCAACTTTGCACCCTTATTTTGTAAAATTAAACAGGATTTAAAGTGATGGACATCACTTCCTGTCTCCTGGTTAGGACGCATTGTCCTGATCAAAATGAATGTGTTGCCTAGGCTATTGTATCCTATCCAAATGATCCCTATCTTTTTTTCTAAAAGAGTACTGAAAGACATTAATGAATGGCTCAGCTCTTTTATTTGGAACAAACGTAGAACTAAGCTTAAGATGGCAGTCTTACACTTACCAAATTCAATGGCTGGCCTGGACCTACCTAAGATTAAAATGTATCAACTCTGTGCCCATTTAAGATTTGTGAGCGACTGGATCAGGGGTAAAGCTTCAATCTGGATGGATATCAAGACAGCCTTGTCATGATGCAAACTTAGTGACCTACTGTTTTGTAATAATTTTGAAGAAATTAAAGTCTTTTATACTAACTCTATAACAATCAACACTCTAAAAGCATGGCACATAGTCCACCGTCTCGAGGGAAGATCAAATATAACATCAAACTTTACCCCAAATATTAAAGAACCCTGCTTTTCCCCCAGGCTCTTCAGATCCTGGCTTCCAACAATGGTCTAACAAGAATATTAAATGCATTGGTGACCTTTTCTCAGGTGATAATCTTATGTCATTTGAACAGCTCACTAATAGCTACAAATTGATCAAACAAGATTTCTTTCACTTCTTGCAAGTAAGACATTATATCACCCATAGCTCAACCCTAACTGATCACCCTGAAATATCTGCTGTTGAAAGGATTTTGTTTCGACAACAATTCAAAGTGTCTCTGAGTTCCTTTTACTATGTACTTAATGGTTTTCCTGCTACTGATGTGCAGAGGGTCAGGGGTGTGTGGGAGAAGGAGTTGTCAGTGACCATAGATAAAGGAAAGTGGTACACTATTTGGTCTCTTGAAAAAAAGATTTCATTCTGTACACGGACAAGAGCAATACAATTTAAGATTTTACATAGATTACATATTTCCAGTGTTGCCACAGTTACTTTAAAAAAAGTAATCTGATTAGTGATTACTGTTTACTCCTTTTAAAAGTAACTTAGTTACTTTACAGATTACTTGATTTTAAAAGTAACTAAGTTAGATTACAAGTTACTTTATTAGTTACATTCAGGAGCTGCCGACAACACCCCCGCCACCTCAACATAAAAATGACAACCGGTTTTTCCAACACTCACTTACTGGTTTGGCGCCAAAGTCCAGCTTTTGTTGTTTGGGTGGCGGGGGGCCTCCTGCTCTCTGCTTCGTACCACCTTGTAGGAATTGCTCTAGTTTGACTGTACAGTACTGCAAGTCCAAATGTTTCTTTAAATTTGACATTGTGTTTTTGTAACTAGATAGAATTTTGCTGCCACCAGCACATAGTGTACAACGAACTTTAATATTGCCATCTTTAGCTGACAAAAAGTCAAAATAGTGTCTGTATTTCCAGCTCGAAAATGCGCACCTCTCTTCCCCCTCCTCCATTATTGTTTGTGTTGCTGCCTGTGGGCGCTGTCGCAACCTGACTTGTCGCATAGTTATGACTTCACTCCCCAAGATGCAAGAAGAAAGCATATATTTTTACAATTAATGACAAAAAAATAACGCACAGTGACTTGGATAAGTAACTTTAATGTGATTACTGGTTTGGAAATAGTAACGCGTTAGATTACTCTTTACAGAAAAAAGCGATCAGATTAGAGTAACGCGTTACTAAGTAACGCAAAGTTATTAAGTAACGCGTTACCGGCATCACTGCATATTCCCCCCACCGCAAACAGTTCTTCAACCACTCTCTTTCCCCTTTGTGTCTTAAGTGCCAATCTGATGTGGGAACTTTAAATCATTGCTTCTGGTCTTGTCACAAACTTCAAAGATATTGGGTGGAAATTAAGATAAGATAAGATACGATAAGATAAGATAAGATACGATAAGATACGATAAGATAAGATATTCCTTTATTTGTCCCACAATAGGGAAATTTACATCGTTACAGCAACAAGTGTAAATAGCAATAAAAAAGAAAATGGACAACAATAAAATAAGATAAAAACAATAATAAAAACAAACAATAACCACAATAGAGAATATATAATAAATAATAACTCTGACTTTATTTACAAGGGATATGTTGGTAGTGGGGCAGCACGGTGGCTTAGTGGTTAGCACTGTTGCCTCACAGCTAGAAGGTTCCTGGTTCCTGGTGCGTATCATCAGCGTAGCAATGAAAATTTATGCTGTGGCTCTGGATAATTTTACCAAGGGCAGCATGTATAAAGGGAAAAGGATTGGTCCCAGAACTGAATCCTGTGGGACGCCATAGCAGACCCTCGTTTTTGCAGAAGAAACGTCATTAACATGAATGAACTGGAACCTGTCAGATTAATATGATTTAAACCAGTCTGGCCCAGAGGTGAGGTGGAAAGTGAATTGGACTCCTGCCAGGAGGTGACTGCCAGCTACTGGTTGAATCAGGTCTCTTTTGTCCAATTTTACTGAGTATCAAACTGTAGCACTCACCATTCTTCATGTTCCAAAGTGATGGTTTTCTTCCTGTGTCATCCTGTCTCTCAGATCATCCATGTGGCCATCACCATAACGTCATCTGAATATTGAAGTGTGTTTCATTATCTGGTCTGAACGCAGTCACCTGACCATGTTATCTGCTGATGTCATCTAGTAAATCCTGCTCTTTGAAGACAGCCGTCTGAGGATTTGATCAGATTATCAGCCTTCTGATCAGCTCACTGTTAGTAAACAACATGGAGGGTGGATGGGGGCGAAACAGCAACATGGGGGCGACCAGAAGCTGTTAGCACTATTGAAGAAGACATGAAGGTCTGCTACAATCACAGAAGTCCAGATGAAAGCTTTCTACAATCCCAGAAGAAGAACAAGAGATGAAGGTGTGCTACATCGACAAAGAGATGAAAGGCAGCTACAATCATAGAAGCAGAGATGAAGGTCTAGAACCGTTAAAGAAGAGATAAAGATGTTCTAGAACCACAAAAGGACATGAAGGTGTGCTACAATCACAGAAGAAGAGTTGTATGTGAAATGGAACCACAGAAGAAGGGATGAGGGCATGCTAGAACCACAATCACGGACTGTGTAAGAAGAACTACACAAACTGTCTGTTATGTCACCCACTGACTTGTGAAGAGTGATTTTGAAGCCTCTTCTAACCCTTACTGTGTGGCACCTTGTTGCAAATGGGTGGAACAAGCAGGACCGGAATACATTAACCTTAGTTCAGTCACAGGCTTAGCATATGTTAATCTATGATGCTAATTAATATTACTTTGCATTCATTTTGATTAAATCTGTCCAAACATCCTCATTTCAAGTGTCACTACTGAAATGAGATCCAAACAACTGCTGCCAGAGCAGTGATACCAGCCATTAAGACGAATGCAGCACACAGGGCCACAACACTTTCTTTTTTGGCATTATCCATTTTGGAAATTGCTGGTTAGTGATCCTGTGAGTCAGCCTGGAAGTTTACTAGAATGATCTGGGATAAAGGTCACTCAACAGCAATGTTGACCCAACTGCTGCAAGAGGTTAAAATTAAAATGATGACACCCGGCCTTTGGCTCTGCTGGGCTTCAAACAAAAGACCACACCTCTAAATGTGCTGCTATGAATGGAATTAATTACTTTTAAATTTCCCCCTTGGGGATCAATAAAGTATATTTGAATTTCAATTTGAATTTGAAATCTAGCGATGGAGACCAAGACTGTTTTGTACCAGGCTGTAAGTATGTTTGGATATTTAACATTGAGGTTGACATAGATTGACTCACTATTGGAGCCGGTTTTTAGTGGTCAGTAGACAAACTGCAGGTTTTCTTATTGCCACAATCAATTGAATCACGGAGTTACAAAAGGGCCCAACTCCACAGAGGTATATTTTTCAGGAGAGCATTTTTTCTCTCCAGGACTTGGGCCGTTCTTCAACTTAAGGCAAAAATCATCATCTTAGTTAACAGCTTTATGAACTGGAGTTGGGCCTTTCTTCAATTCATTTTGATAGCTCTTAACCTAATGTACAAGATAGGAAGATAACCTGGATTTCACACAATCATGGAATTGGGCCCTTTTGTAATTCCATGATTCAGTTCAATGCCAGTACTTGGTAAGAGCCAAAGAAGAAGAGCTGTGACCCTGCTAGATCCACAGAAGAAGAGCTGGCACCCAGTTGGAGCTACAGAAGCACAGTCCTGTCTTCAGTTTTAAGTCCTCCCATGGTTCCACATATCTCTGCTAGGGCAGCTTCATGTGTTGTCGGAGTTAATGAGCCATTGAAACTTACAACAAGCACAGAGTGTTTGATCCAAACAGGACGGCTGATTCCTCAGGAAACCTGAGAGGCGGGGACACACCTGAATGCTCACCTGTCCTTGTGCTGTTGGCTGTAAACACAGACTGTGTCGAGTCTTCACTTTCTCCTGCTGTCTGGATGGAGGGCCACGCCCCCATCGCTGTTTGGACCAAACTGTCACCTCTCACCAAAGTTCAGGTTGGCTCCCAGGATGCACTTCGACGTCAGTCTACTCAGGTGTCTCACACAGAGAAGCTGAACTCAAAGTGTCAGAGCAGTAAACTGTCTGTAAGTGGAGTTCTTCTGTTCTTGTCCTTATTTGTCCTGCTCTTGTTCTGCACCTTTTTTTCACTTTTTTTCTTTTTTTTTTTTGGAGTTCTCTTCTTGTCTTTTTAGTTTTAATATTTGTTTTCCTGTATTTCAGTGTTCTCCTTTGATTTCTTTTTAGGAGAGCAGGACCATTGCACGGCCTGCAGCTTACGAGGCTAGGCCTTGAGCTGCAGGCTGATTTTATACTTTTTTGGAGCAGTTTCGATTCTTTGTTTTTAAATGTTACATTGCCTATGATTCAGGAAATCTGCAGCTTAGTCGAGTCTCTGACTCTGTCACATATTCAAATACTCCTGATTATTTTAAGAAGTGGTCTTGATTTTATACAGAAGAACATGCAGAGTTTACTAAGAAAAATCGACTTCCTTCCTGTTTGCATACACTCAATACATGTATTAACAAGGAAATCAATATCAGTGGTTAAAATCTTTATAGAGCTGACAATAGTCTCAAAAGTAGGGTAGTGTGGGGTGTGCTATTTTTTATTAAGAATAGGTTTCATGTAAATGTACTTTTATGGAGGTAAAAACCAAAACACTGAATTTTTAGCTCTTCATCCTAACCGTGGTCTCCAAACTTTCGCACATCAATGTGGTTGGATGTTAGACAGATGATGCTTTACCTTCCTTAATACAGCTTCTTTCAGACATGAATTTTTCAGGAAATTGTTCTTATCAGAGATCAAAATTGGAATCAGCTACAGAGTCCAGTCATTTAAAAACTAATTGCATCTCCTTTGCAAAAAGCCCTTTCAAATTGTTAACATTGCCAGTAGGTCAAACTCAAAGTGTCCAGAAAATTCTACTTTAACTGATCTCATTTTAATTCTGTTCAATTCAATTTAGTTCAACTTTATTTGTATAGGTCTATTACAATAAACAATTGTCTCTAGGGGTTTTTCAGAGACCCAGATCATGACCCCAGAGCAAAATTATTAACTTTAAGTAATTTTATTCAATCCTAATTAAAGAAACAATGGCAAATAAAAAAAAAACCTCCTCTGGTGGGAGGAAAATCTTTAGGCCACACAGTGGCATGGAAAAACTCCACTATAAGAGGAAGAAACCTTGAGCAGGACCTGGATGATAAGGGGAGACCTTCCTGCTGAAGGCCAGCTGGGTAAAGGAAGAAAATTGGAGGGATAGAGGACAGGGAGGATGGGGGACAGAGAGAGGAGAGGCACATATATATTGGCAATAGTACATTTGACAAAACATATTCATAGTAATTATCCATTAGCTGGAGAACTAATACCACCATACATAACTCAGTGGATCATGTTGGTGTCCCACTGCAGTGTAGACCTACAGCAGCATAGTTATGACGTATGGCAACTAGCCATAGCTACAGTTATAGGAATGGCTGAAGCCAAGAGCAGGCTGGTTGGAAACATACCAAAGAAGAGAAGGATAAAGAATTCTGGGAAAATTATAGGCCAATATCAATATTAAATTGTGATTATACAATCATCATAGCTAAGAGACTTGAAACATTTATGACAGAATTAATTAATGAAGATCAATGCGGCTTTATTAAGGGACGTCAGACACAAGATAACATAAGGAGGACTTTACACATAATTGAGGAAGTTAAAAAAAGAGGAGAAAGTGCACTGCTGCTCAGTTCAGATGCAGAAAAAGCTTTTGATAGTGTCAGTTGGAACTTTTTATATCTTAGTTTAGAAAGATTCGGTTTCAACATGGACTCAGTAAACATAATTATAACACTTTATCAAGACCCAATAGCGAGAATTAAAATAAATGGCAGTCCTACCGACTGGTTTAAACTGGAAAGATCTACTAGACGGGGCTGTTGTTTATCATCAACTCTCTTTGCAACTTTCATAGAGCCTTTGGCCCAAGCAATAAGAGAAGACAAAGGTATAGCAGGGATAGAAGTAAAGGGTACGGAACATAAAATTGGACTATTCACAAATTATGTTATAATTAGTCTAAAACAACCGAATGGCTGTCTTCCAAAGCTTATGGAAAGATTGGACTAATTTCATAACTTGTCAGGTTATAAACTTAATGTGACCAAAACACAGGTGCTACCCATAAACTATACCCCACCTCAAGCCATTCAACAAGCATATGAACTTAAATGGAAAGCAAAAACAATAAAATATCTAGGTGTAGGTATTAGTAGTGACCTAACACAATTGTACAAAATTAATTATGGGACTTTAAATCAAGAAATCCAAAAAGATATAGATACAGCGGCGGAGCGTCAGGGGGGACTGGGGGGGCAGTTATTGGAGTAACCCGGCCGCCTAACGTTATTATTAGGGACCAGGTAGCCTAACGTTATTATTGGGACCAGATAGCCTAACGTTATTATTAGGGACCAGGTAGCCTAACGTTATTATTAGGGGCCAGGTAGCCTAATGTTATTATTAGGGGCCAGGTAGCCTAACGTTATTGTTAGGGGCCAAGTAGCCTAATGTTTTTGTTCTCATGGTTTGTTAGACTTCATGTCGGTTTTGTCGGGTTACGTCAGCAAGCACAAGATGATGAGCTTGTCGTGTACCCTTTCAATAGTGGTGAGTAGTTCTGCTATTTTATATTGAATCTATGTTTGTATGTGAACATGTGGGCCGCTGTGCCAATTTTACAAAACGTTCCAGCTATTGATACAGTAACTGTGTCCTATTAGTTGAAGTTGCTCGTTAAAGAATGTTGTCAGAATGGTGATGTAGCTACCCGTAGTGCTGAACTGCTTTGACTTTGTGTTGTTATATTATTAGGGCCCAGGTAGCCTAATGTTTTTGTTCTCTTGGTTTGTTAGACTTCATGACGGTTTGATTGATTTCAAAATGACATGGTTGGTCTTCGTGGTGTTGATCTCTTCCTCAAATGCTTTAAGCTATGTGTCAAAAATGTAGTAATGCTTGTAAGTCCCGCTGTTGCGGGCATACGTATGTTGTAATCACAAGCTTTATTAGGTTTAAAGGGCCCGGTCATGTGCCCCGCCCCCGGCCCGGCAGTGACATGTTCCTCTACTGTATAGATAAATGGTCAATACTAACATTGGATTTTAGTTCCAGAATAAAAATCATAAAGATGAACGTTTTACCAAGAATCCTATATTTATTTCAATCATTACCAATAGAAACCCCCAACTCACAATTCAGAGAATGGAATAAAAAAATCTCACTCTAAATTTTGGGTGGGGGGGTGACCAAGGATAAAATACAACTTTTTAGATTCCCAAAGAAAGAGGAGCGTTAGCTCTACCAAACCACTTAGAATATTATTATTCTGCACAGATTCTGCATTGGTGTGATCCAGAGTTTACTGCAAGGTGAAAAGATATTGAATTGAACAGAGAGGGATACCATACTCAGTGTATAATTACTGCCAGAGACATGTTTAGAAAATATAAGACAAAGCTTGATCCAATAACTATATTCACTTTAGATATCTGGTTTATGGTAGTTCGGAAATACGATTTGGAAAGGGAAATAAAAATTCTGAATTGGTTGACCTGTGAATCTAAATTTAAACCAGGGGAAATGGATAGGAATTACAAACAATGCTTAAACAAGGAGAAAACAGCAATATGCACAATATTTAATCAGGGAAAAATTAAATGTTTTCAAAAACTGAAGAGGGGATTTGGATTGGAAGATTTTTACCAGTTTAGATATCACCAAGTTAGACATTTATTAGAGAAGGAAATAAAGCCAGATCTTACCCAGGAGTTGAACTAAATTACAATAACAATGTGTAAGGCATGTAGGGATAGTGCGCGGAAAGTGGTATCAACATTATACCAAGGATTACAGAAAAATAGAAAAACTTCTTCATAGTATATAAGAGACAGATGGGTAAAGGAAAGCAAAATACTGATATCTGAGAAGGACTGGTTTAATATTTGTGAAATTCAGCAAATCACCACCAGCTCCAGAATGTGGAAGGAATTTTGTTGGAAAAACATGATTAGATTCTTTATCACTCCTAAATCTAAAAGCAAATTTTCAAGAACACAGCAAACATGCTGGAGACAGCGTGGGGAGCAGAATACGTCACATGCAGGTCATATATTTTGGGAATGTAATAAAATGGTTAATAATTGGAATGATGTATGGGTGGGAATTAAAACAATTTTGGGGTATGAGCTACCGAAGACA
The DNA here is from genome assembly GCA_018398805.1 of Hirundichthys speculiger. Taxonomy (NCBI): domain Eukaryota; kingdom Metazoa; phylum Chordata; class Actinopteri; order Beloniformes; family Exocoetidae; genus Hirundichthys; species Hirundichthys speculiger. Next base: position 150,390 of record JAGFBZ010000246.1, read on the forward strand.
TGCAAGATGCTATACCTATGTAACCTGACAAAGGACACAATACAACACAAGGAAGCATACATTATTCAGTAAAAATTCTGCTGGCTGCAGCCAAGAAGGCTATTACCAGGAAATGACATAGAGAGGACCCTCCCACCTGGAGGAACTGGCTGGACACAGATGATGAGATCCTTGGAACAGTGGAACAGTTTACACATAGACTGAGGGCCCGATCTTCCGCCAAACCTCCTAAAGCCGCTATTAAGGGATAGCGGGTAGCGGGAGGGGCGTTCCCCCGCAAAGAACGCAATCTTCCACCTCCCTAAACCTGCGATCTTACCTGCGCTAACCGCTATATTATGCATATATTATGCATATATTATGCATGGGAGTGGTTAGGGCATTCCACCTGTTTAACCAATCAGTGCGTCAGTAGCCATTGCCTTTAAGAGCAGGTTGCGCTACCCGCAAACCGCAATCGCAAGATACCGAGTTTGCGGAAAGAGCAAAAGATACGCCCATTACCACGCCTACAATGTGAGTAAGGGAGTCGGAAACACGGCTAGTGGCTTTAGGGAGGCGGAAGATTGCATTAGCGGTTAGCGGAGGTTCCTAAACCTGCAATTTGCAGGTAGCGGGAGGTGTACGATCGGGGCTGACCAACAAGCAACATTTGATGGGAAATGCAAGAAATGGGCCAAATACATATCACAAAACAGAGACACCACTGGAAACGTTGAAGTGGACAATATTTGAATTTTTTTTTTTAAGAGTATGTATCCCACTCGCACTGCTCTATAATAAAAAAAATTGAGTTATAAAAAAAAAATTAAAATACTGCTCCGTACACCTGGCGGCAGCTGCAAACCCACTTGAACCTTGTATCAGTGAACATTTTATGGACAGTATATATTGGTATGTGTGTTGGTCTCAGCTGGTGCGTGTTTTGGCCAGTGCACTCTTGAAAAAGGGATTTTAAATCTAAACAGTTTCTCTCCCTGATTAAAAAAAGTAAATAAATAAAATAAAATAAAAAGTTGGTTAATGTTTTTTAAGTGATTTTTCACTAAAATCTTCCATACATGGTGAATCTTATCACCTTTTTTAAATGTATTAAACACATGATGCTGTATATTTGCTTCATTGTTTTGTTTTGTTTTTTTTGTTTTGTTTTTTTCAAATACAGGATATGCAGTCAGTCCAGTCATAACATCATGAAAGTGACATGAAACTTCACGAACGTGTGTCAGTGTGAAATCTGAAAAATAAAAAGTAAAGATGAGAGCGGAGAAGCTCCATCTGGTGTTCATTCAGGTGTCACTCAGACATTTTAACATGAGTGTGCTGTCAGACATGAAGATGGAGGACGACCAGAAGGAGATGAAACGCTGCAGAGAAGGTGAGCAGGTGGCCTGGGAGCTCTGAGACTAAACAAGAGGGCATTAGGAGGACGCAGAGAGGCCTGGAGGAGCTGAGGGGGAGATGAAAGCCCAGACAAGAAGAGACGAGATGAAGGAGACGAGAGGAGAGGAGTGGAGATGGATGACGAAGGAGTGAAGAGCATGAAATGCCCGCAGCACCGATGGACAACAAACTCAGCACAGACTGTCCACAAACTCATGAACACCAAATTTGCTGCTAAATTGATTAAGACTCATAGAAGACATTATGTAAACGTTGAAATAAAATTTTAAAATGACAAAGATAAAAACAAGATAGGAATATAAAATGGATTTGCTTTCATCGTAGCAAATTACACAGATTGGCTGTCATCATATTGAAGATCTTCAAATTTACTGTCGTATTAGCAAAACTAATGGTATTAACTGTTGTATTCAAAAACCTTTATAAATTAGCGATCATACTAACCCATGTGGATTAGCTAGATTCAAGGATTAGCTATTGTACTAGTGAATTTACATGAATTATCTTTTGTCCTTACATACATACGTGGATTAGCTGCCATCCTCGTGAAGATACACAGATTAGCTGTTGTATAAACGAACTACAGATTAGCTGTTGTACTAGCGAGCCTATGTGGATTAACAGTCATCCTAGCTAACCTAATCAGATTAGCTGTTGTTCTAGTAAACCTACATGGATTGGCCTTTGTCCCAGTGACACTCATCTGATTGAAAATATGCAGATTAGCTGTCGTACTACAAACCTGCAAGAATTATCTGTCATACTAGGAAACCTACGTGGATTTTGCTGTTGTACAAGTGAATCTATGGGGATTAGCTTTCATCCTGATATGCAGGTTAATTGCTACGTCCTCATACTTTTGACTAAATATCTGTGATCTGTCATTTTTACTTTTAATGTATTATTTATTTTAGGGCTTCTACACCCTGCATGATTTTGGGCTGTCGCATATCAACGTTCAACGTTGTGAAAGAATCGTGGTGATATGTTTGGTCTCTGGCCAAAATCGACTGTCAAACATCCCACAATATGAATGGTTTACAACGGTCATCCCACTGGTCTTGCAACCAAAGACTCCCTGATATAAGTTTCTAACTGTGCCAGAAATCCTACAACTTCATCTACTTACCACCAAATTAAAATGCAACTTAAAATGACGCACTGATTAAGGTGACCTAACACTATTTCAAAGAAATACAAGAATCCAAAATTGCCTCTTCTTTCTAACCATGACCAGGAAGTCATTCTTCTCCCTTGCCACTTTTTTAAAAAGTACTTTGGCACACATAAACACTAAAACGGAGAGGAATACTTCCAAGTGTTGTTTATTCTAAGTAAACAGTCAATAGCTACACAATTCTACATCTACTTGCACGTCCACATCAGTAGTCACCTACAATTCAAGGGGGCTCATCAATATATAGTCCTCACATACCATTCTGGACATCGAACCTGAGATTAAGCAAATGGACATTACACAGCATGAGATGTTATGATCTTATACGTCTCCAGAAATCTTGGAGTATATACGACCTTAAATCTTTTTAACTCAGTGGTTGTATTATTGTTCCCATGAGGCTACATAAACAAAAAGACACACATAGACACATTTAGCAATGGTCCTGTTCTCTCACGGCGAAGAAATGCTGTGAGCCAGCCTGGCCCCTTTAAGAAGGTGGCCTTATGGATAATGGAGTGGTCTTATTGGTAATGTAGTGTGTGTGTCGTGGGACGGGAGAAGAAAACGGGGTTAGATGAAAAGTGTAGTGAGCATAAACGGCAGCAGACAGGAGCTGAACAATACAACCTGTGTGATGTTACAAGTTCCTGCAGTGCCAGAATAAAGTGCTTGTTCCATGTAGAGAAAATCTGACTTTCTTTTGTTGTTGTTAGCGTGTTAGCCGCTAATAATGAGCCAAAAATAGCACAATACCAGCAGTTTGTTTACTACTGTTCAGAAACCAGAGGCTGTGAAGGTAACAGAAAGACCACAGTTGATCCTTTGTCTTGTTTCGCTGCAGTGCCTCGCTACTTTTTTGCAGTTTTTAAACATATTTTAAACACATTATTTAGGCTCGGGGGCTCCGGTTCCAGTTAGCGGATTCTGATTTTCATGGCGAGGGGGGGCATTCCCCATTAACCATTTCTTCTTTTTTGGGGGGAATATGTCCATTTAATATTTAGATGTATTTACAAGAGGTTCTATATGTTTCTGAATTATGGTTATGCACATGTGTCAGTGTATATTGATTTATGCATTATTATATATTTTAGAAATATATCATATTTATTTTCAGATACATAGATTTATGATAGTGTTAAAATTGTCTATGCTTTAAAAGATTGTTTTGACATGTCTGGAATGAATCAAAAAAAATGAAATGAAAAATGTAACATCAATTTAATGTGACATAGGATGAATTTTTTGAGTTTTGAGCAGCCTGCACTGACGGTTCACTTTAGTCATGAACTTTATGCCAGAGACAGTTGATGAATCAGGTACTAAACTACCTTTGTTTATGCAATGAATGTGTGTGTGATGAATTGTTGTAGGTAACCAGGAAAACGTGGAGTCAACTTTCAATCATATGAATGGGGGTGGAAGGGTGCCCCTCAATTATAATCTTTGCAACACCTATGCTTCTTTTTTTTCTGTATGTTCACTAAAATTTAATCTCATTCATACCTCAACTCAAATTATAACTAAAACTGTATTCTGCCTCATTAGAACTACGCTTTAAGCCCCATTAGGTCAGCGATTGTACTGTTGTCCTCAAGAGGGACTATAAACAAGAAACATGCACTATGATGTTGAGATAAAAGGAGGAGCTGATGGGGGTGAAGAGTCGTGAATGCCAGCTGGTACCTGATTTTACATCAATAAAATCACTCAGAACCATGCAGCCTCACACACACACACAGTTTTGTTATTGTGAATCCGTTTTTGATGAGGTTTGAGTTGTGTAATCCACAGAAAGAGCACTGATGATTAAATAACTCCTGTTTTGAACTTGCTTGTCAGAAAGTAAGGCCTACATGTGTTATTGATCAGTCGGATCATCAATAGAAACCACAGGCCTCTGTTGCAGCTGTTGCTCTTACTGTGACCCTACACTATTAATGCATCACCGCCCCCTGCTGTTTGTCTCCAGGAAGTAGAGGCAGGCAGAAAAAATCTACCGTCAGGAGGATATGGACCATCAAGCTGTGAAATACCACATTTTCCCACTCAAGGTCATAGAAATTACTGCAGTGTTTACTCTTCCTTTATATGCTGAAAAGGAACTTATGCTGGCTGAGTCAGCATCCCAGTCACATGTTCATGAGCTATCTACAACTGCTGACATGTATCTAATATTCTAGCATTTTATATTCTAGTATGTTACTATTTTAACTTAACTTATGATGCTAATTGTTGCAAATGTATGCTAATATTTACAGTACATTAATTGTATCATGCATATAGTTGTCTATACACCATGTCAATAAATATATAATGTACTCTTGTTAATTACTTTAAAAGGAAAGTAATATACAATGCTAGTTGTCTCTTATTTATGCTAATATTCCTATTAAAATTATAATCTTAGTTGTTACTAATTTATGCTAAAGTTTACACAAAATGATTGATGAAAAAATACTAATGTTCACACTAAACCCATGATGTTAGTTGTTGCTACAGTGTACATGAAAGTTAAAATGATTTTTATTGCTAACCTATGCTAATATTTACATTGTTTTTATAATCTAGTCGTTGCTAATTTATGCTTATTTTACACTAAGGTTACAATTTTAAATGTTGGTCATGTATTCATATTTCCTCTACAGTTATATTGCTTGTTGTTGATTACGTATGCTAATGTTTACAATAAAGTGGTTTGTTGTCATTAACCTATGCTAATAGTTGTACTAAAGTCATGGTTCTTTTTGCCACTAAATATTTCAACTAACATTATAATGGTAGCTGTTGCTAACATATTCTTATATTTACCCTAAAGTTATAATTGCTCACTGGTGGCAATGTATAGTATTTTCAATAATGTCATAATGCTAAATGTCAGTAATGTATGCTTATGTTTATAATAATGTCAGAATCCTACTTGTTTTTAATGAAAACTAATATTAAACTAACCTTATAATGTCAGTTGTTGCAACGTATGATAATATTTGCACAGAAATTCTAGTTATTAGTTGTTGCTGAATTTAGTAGTTTGAAATTAAACTGTTTCTTTTATTTCTTAGCTTTGATTAAAAATTCAGTTTACAAGTTAATTTTTCTTAGTTTACATGATCATTTTTTAACATTTAACTCTTTTTGTTACTGTGTCTGGGTTCCTGTGTTTTCAATTCGGCTACATTTGTTTAAAAAATCACACCTAATCTTCTGAATAACCTTCTGATTAAGTCTGTTTTGTGACGTCGGATATATCCTTCCACTCGGCCGGAACTACTTTCTACCTGCCGCTGCCTGATGAGTTGATTGGCGGCAGCTGTGCGTGTTTGGAAACAGAGGAAGACGGAGAAGATACGCGATGGTGAGTTTATTGTTTACACGAGAACACGGTTTATCCGATAATTGATTTTGAATCAGGGCGGAAGGAGATTTAAGTATAAAACCTCAATTAAGCTTTAAAAAAAAAGTTTTCAAGACCCAGTTGGTACTTTACATGAAACAAGATGTTCAGGATGCCCATTGCTCTTGGTTTTATTTTAGTTAAGCTTACAGTACATAGGTTTAGGTACATAAGTTTACAGTACAATGTTATCTCTGTTGGAGTTTTTCTATAGTAATTGTACAATAAAAAATTGTTTCATGAATAACCTTATTGCCTTCATCATATTTTTATTTTCCCAAAAATAAAATATTTTTGAAATAAAATATTTGAAAAATAGGGGTCGTCTTATAATCAGAGTCGTCAAATATTTGTATTTGGAATTTTTGTCCACAGCTCAAGTTGATGAAATACAACAAATTAAAAAAAAAAAAAAAAGCTAAAGTAAAATGTAAAGTATAAAATTTTATCTTGACATTATTATCTCGAAATGCAGATTATACGCTTCCGGAAGCTAGGAAGGGCCTCTATGGGCCATAAACAAGAAGGTTAATATCAGTTTATGTCCATTCTGATCAAATCTATTTAAACCTCCTCATTCCAATTGTCGCTACCAAAATGAGTGCCATCAGAGCTCAAACAAGGACTTAGCAGACCTCTGCTTGGACAAAAGATCAATCCTTGCCAGGATAGACGCATTGCAGTTGGTCAGGTCTGCCACTGTCAGCCTGGGAGTCACGGGTCCCAGAATACTTCCACATGGAAAGTTTCCTGAAATAATCCTCTGTGGGTCCCGGCTCCTTCAGTCAAGCCACACTGGAGTAGCTGCGAAGCTGCTGGCAGACATCTGCAGTGGGACGTTCAAATGTTGCTTTGGTGACGATGTCAGAAATGACCACTGTGTTGAGTTGATGCTCAGTTATCTCAACTAAGCTTCGTTCAACCCACAGCGAGTCATGGTGGTCTGTTAGTACGTAAGCACAAAGCATATTCTCTTTAAAATGTGACCATGTTCTTTTAAATTTTTATTCACAGCTCAGAATGATGCTTAGCGCCAAGAAGCTAAAATGAAGGATAAAAATGGATTATTAATGTCAAAGGTCAAATCATTTTTGACCTCATATTTATGTCGAAGTTAAAACTCACATTTTAGGTGTTTTTGTGTTTGTGAGTTTGAGGTTCAGGTGGATGACTGTGTGCTCCGAGGAGACCCCACTCACCTGGTTTCTCTCCTTCACCTTGAAGGACTGACCAACACCACCCTCATCCGGCTGGACCAGCTGGTTACCAAGGTAATGGTGCAGATGGGAGGGGGGCAGTCCCACTACAGGGGAGTTCTCAGATAAAGCTGGTGGTTCCTGTTGAATTTGAGTTTTATCATGACATTTCAGGAACGATGTGGCTGTGGTTTCTTGTTAAAGGAGCAGTGTAGCATTGGTTTATCATTTCAGGAACTGTGTGGGTTAGGGATGTAACGATATGGAAAATTTGATATCTTGATTATAGTCACCAAATTACCACGGTTTACGATATTATCATGGTATTCTTTATTGCAAAAAATACATACATTAAAATAATTTCATAAAATCTTGTGATTTTCTTGTCATACTAAAACATTAGAAGCCAAAATCTTATCATAATGAAACTTTCACATTAAAAGGGCAAACAACTGGCACAGAAAGAGATTTTATTTTAAATAAACAAAATCAATTACAGCAGTGGTGAGCAAATTGTGGTACATGAGCGCTCTCTGGTGGTACACGGGGGAACATCATGACTTTCCACATTTTTTCCACATTTTCACTTAAAAAAAATCAGAAACATACAATGAATTATAAATACAAAGTTTCATACGAAATGTGTAGCTTGAGATAATTAGAATTGTCTTATAAAAAATATTTGTTGCATATTCAGTTGCAGTGCAGATGTAACAACATTTGAGTGTGTTTATTTTTCTCTGTATGAGAGTATGAGTATGTGAGAATTGTTGGACAGAGTTGTAAATGTCTGATTCAGTAAAGTAACAATTCAGGTAATAAATAACCACAATAAGGAATAAACATCTCTCCTGTGTGTTTAAAGCTAATTGAGAAGGCATATATGGCTATATTTTAAAACTGGTCATCATGGTGGTACTCAGAGAGCTGAACAGTAAATCAGGTGGTACGCAAGATTAAAAGTTTGACAACCACTGAATTACAGGAACAAAGCTTATTTGTCTGGTGCAAATATAAACACTTCAACAACCATAGTAGGTCAAAATATGCATTTAAAGTGTTACTGCCTTTTGCAGCAACCTTTTTTCCTGCATGCTCTGTAGACAGGATAATTGTCCTCCACCAGTTGTCCCTTGGCATATTTTGTTTTTTTTAAGAATGCTAAGACCTCAGGTATCGTCCTTTTTAATGGGTTGGTAAATGTCCTGCATGTTACAAGCTACATATTCACGCTAGACACAGTAGCAAGTTGCTCCCGAAACTTGAATGAGGCCGACATTACGTATCCCAGTCATTGACTGCAATAATGAGATTAAGTCAAACATAAAAGGTAATCGTTATGGTGTAAAATTTCACTGTGCTTAACCATAATACCGGTAACCGTTCCATCTCTGGTGTGGGTGTGGTTGATTGTTTGTTTCAGAAGCTGTGTCGCTGTTGTTTATCGTTTCAGGAGCTGTGTGGGTGTGGTTTCAGCAGAGTTCTTGTCCTGTTGAAGTCTCTGGGAATGGTTTCGGAGAACAAAGATGACCTTCAGAAGCTCATCTGCCACGGACTGATAGCTAAAGTAATCGTTCAATCTCTGATCAGGAGTGAGTAATTTGAAGCAGGTTCAACATATCCAGTTAACTTCAGCTTATCTGGTTTAACTAACAGACTGAGTCATTCAGGTGTTCTGAATCAGGATTCGTGTTTAAGGGAACTGAAGTATTTGGACTGAAAGTTTTGTCATTGTAGCAAGTCTAGTTTGATCACAGCTTGACTGCAAGGTTATTATCATTAATGAAAACGAACGAAATAACGAAGACTAGAATTGAAAAAACATTTTCGTTAACTGAAATAAAATAAAAATGAGTTTTTTAAAAAAGATAACTAACTGAAACTGTATTATGTGTTTTATAAAACAAACTAAAATTAACTATAATGTCAAGAACGTCCTTCGTTTTCGTGATTTTTTTTCCACATAAACATTTGAAATCTATTACCTTCACTCCGCTGTACAACAACAAACGCAAAAAAAAAAAGTGATCAGCAGTGATGGCTGCGGCAAAAGTTGGGAGAAAGCGGCACAGTCCTATTTGGGATTTCTTTGACTATGACTGTGTTAAAGATAAAAATAAGTGCCTTGTTGTAGAAGCAGGTGATACTATGTGTGGAATACTTCTCAAGGGGAAAAAAAAAACAACGAATCTGAAAGTCCATTTGAAAAGCTCACATAAGAAGGCTAACCAAGACTGCCTGGATAAGCTAGCCTAAGCTAGCCCCCTGGAAAGAAGCTACAGCTGCAGGCCAGTCAGCGTTGGGAAGGACCGCGAGAAAACAGCAACTATAATGGACTGTTTCCACCGGAGACCAGAGAGCTGCTGGTCAGTAAATACACAGGAACACCACACGCAGGAAGATGCATTGAAAAATATGTTTATTGAGGCCGGAATGTAAACACGACTATGTGATTCGATAGCCTTCAAAAAGTTCAGTGCTTCACTCCAACCAAAATTACAACCCTAATTTACAAAATAAAACTAACACTGAAACTAATAAAAACTAAACTAAAACTAATATTAAAAACAAAAACAGATAAAAACTAGCAAAACTGCTATAAAAATGAATTAAAACTAACTTAATTTGGAAAAACTAAATTAAAAACTAAAACTAATGGAAAATCCAAAACTATTATAACCCTGGTTGACTGTTTTTTGTTTGTTTCACATCAGTGGGAGTACCCCGACTTTTGTCAAATATGACACATAAGAGGACAGAGCTCACATTCTTCCAGGGCTTTTCAGAAAGCCTTTCTCTGCAATAGCTTCTTGCAGTTATTCTAGGCAAAATGGACTGGATCATCACTCCTCTTGGAGTCAGTGTCGATTTGTTTCCTGCTGAACTGGAGGAAACATGGTCTGGAATTTCATGTGACATTCAGCACGTCAACATTCTTCCCTGTTTTGCCAAATCAGTGGGAATTTGCCTAGTCACTTCAAAACAAATTTAGCAGTGAGTGGTAACTGGTGCTACCATCCGGTGGATACTATTTTTGCACTACTCAGGCTTCCCCTATTGTGGTGGTGTATAAAGTTAGACTCAAACACTCTCCTTGTCCAGATACTTTTGGACCTGACTGTTAACACCTGTTTTTAAGTAGCTGTACCGACTCTGCAGGTTAATGTTGTAGCTTACTTCCTGTGTGCAGTTTACCTGGATCAGCTTAACTTGTCTTTCTGGAGATGGTTAAAATTATGTTCAACTACGAGGTCAACTTATGGTTAAACTGTAACTTTTTACTGTGGCTAACTTGGACATATCCTTGCCACATTTAAATAGTTAAAGACAATTTAGCCCTGTGCCAGCTATGGCCCAGTTAGCTACAAAGCAGCTTTAGCCCAGTTAGCCATGTGTTAATAGACACATGACTGGCCTTTAAGAATAAAAGGGATTTCTGGCATCAGTTAACATGGTGATACATCATCTTAATAACTGAAATAACATCATGATCTTTTAAACTGAAAGTTGAGCCTGAAGTTACCTGGTGGCAACATGATTCTGCTTCAGCACTCATACCTGGTCTTCAATAACCCACCAAGCTGGCATAAAGATGACCATGGTGTTTCACCTTCAGGTGCTGCTGTGGTTTGAAGCGGTTCGCAACCTGTTGGTATCGGACCTCCAGAGGACTTCTGCCCACCTGCTGAGCCTCACTGAGGAGTTCTTTGATTACTTCCTGGTGAGCAGCATGCTGGGAACTAGCATCAGCAGTTGTTTCAGACACGTTTCCATCCCAGGTGAGCTAGCCAATGTTCTGGAAGACGGAGTGTAACCTGGGTCTCCCTCTGGTTGGACATACCTAAAACACATACAGAGGAAGGTGACCAGGAGGTGTTCTAACAAGATGAACCACCTCAGCTCACTCATTTATATGTTGAGAAGTAGAGGCTCTATACCAAGTCTCGCGGATGACTGAACTTCTCCCACATCTCCAAGGGAGACTCCAGTCACCCTGCAGAAGAAACAAATTTCGGTAGCTTGTGTCCTCCATCTTGTTCTGTTACTACCCACAATTGGTGAACATGGATGAGGAATACCACGTGGCCTCACCAGTTTGATGGCTAATCAGTATAGGTTTTCTAGCACAAAACCTAATCTTTGTAGGGTCTTTGTAGCTGACAGGATGGCAACACACACGTGTTTTCCACAACACAGGATCATCTTTCTGAATCTACATTTTTGTTCCTCCTGCAAACACTTTCCCATCTGATTAAAAAAAAAATGTAGGGCAAAATTTTCCATGACTGATTTTGTTTCTTTAATGAAAAATGGTTTATGAAATGTATTTTGCATCACCGTAGACAGTAGACAGTCCTACAACATCCAGAACCTTCAGGATCTCAGGGCGGATCTTGTCCATCCCTGGAGCCCGGCCACCATGCAGCTTCTTAACTACTTTGGCTACCTCAGCTCCGGTAAATGAACGAGTCCACCTCTAAGTCCACAGTCTCAGCATCCTCCACGGAAGACATGTTGGTGGGATTGAGAAGGTCCTCGAAGTATTACTTCCACTGTCGAACGGTAGATGGAGGATGGTGGATGTTTCGCAATGGAGGCGCGGAACATGGCCCATTCAGACTCAATGTCCCCCGCCTCCCTCGGGATGTGATTGAATCTGTCATAGGTGTGAGTTAAAGATCTTTCTAACAGGCTCCTCTGCCAGACGTTTCCAGCAAACCCTCACTACACGTTTGGGCCTACCAGGTCTGACCAGCACTCTCCCCCACCATCTGATCCAACTCACCACCAGGTAGTGATCAGTTGACAGCTCAGCTCCTCTCTTCACCCGAGTGTCCAAAACATACGGCCGAAGATCAGATGATACGACTATAAAATTGATCATCGATATACGGCCAAGAGTGTCCTGATGCCACGTGCATTTGTAGACACTCTGATGCTTGAACATGGTGTTTGTTCTGGACAAACTGTGGCGAGCAAAGAAGTTCAACAACAAAACACCACTCGAATTCAGATCAGAGAGGCCGTTCCTCCCAATCACGCCCCCCAGGTACCACTGTCATTGCCAACGTGAGCGTTGAAGTCCCCCAGCAGGATAAAGGAGTCCGCATTAGAGGAGTGTACACTCCTCCCTGAATCGCCACCTTAATGTGGTGAAGGGGTTTGTGTCCCCAAATGAGCCCAGGATCTATGTTGTCGGGGGCATTTGCCCCTGGTAGGGTCATCCAAGGCAAATTAGTCCTGGCAGATGGACCAGACTAAGCGCGATTTAATCGACTCTTATGACCAAAACAGGAACAAGAGCTCGATGTCCCTTGCCCGGGTTATGGTCACCGGGGCCCCAACCTGGAGGCAGGCCTGGGGGAGTGGCTCATTTGGGAGCGCCTGGTGGCTGGGCCTTTACCCATGGGGCCCAGCCGGGCTCAGCCCAAACGGGTTAAATGGGTTCGCCCCTCCGTGGGCCCACCACCCGCAGGGGGAAGTGTACACTGTAGGAGTCGGGTGCATTGTGTTTTGGGCAGCAGCCAAAAGCGTGGGCCTTGGCGTGCCACCCCTCGGCTGACTAAACTGACCTAAACTGTTCATCTTTAATACTTGTTAATAATTTGATTTATTCTAATGAAAGAAGTCGGTGGTTATTTTGCACGTTTGTAGCATTTGCTGGTTGAAGTCTGTGGCCTGACTCATTCCTTCTCTGATGCTCTAAACCAGCCATTCCCAAACTTCAGAATACCAAGGCCCAATTTGAAATGTGAAAAATCTCCGTGGCCCACCAGAACTTTTAATCACAACTGTGGTCAACATTCAGGACTAGAAACTATGTTCTGATATTAATGTAAGGGGTCAACGAATAAGGTGACACTTGTTATATGAAGTTAAGATGATGGTACTATAACACTTAACTGGTTTGTTTTGTTACTTCTTAATGCTTTTAAATCATGTTGTTAATATTTTACAGTAATTAAAAACATATTTTAAAAAGGTTGAGGATTTAAGACATTTGTTTAATTTTAATGACCGCTCACGGCCCACCTGCAGTACCACCCACACTTTGGGAATCACTGCTCTAAACTGTCACATCTGGTCCCAGGCTGGCCTGCGTATAACAGTCATTTTGAGACAGTGCCATTTCATCTTTGTTTCCTGCTTATCAGGTGGTTCATCATTTTTTAATTTATTTTGTAAATTTTCTTTCAGACTTCTTCCTCAGAAATAGGTAAGACATTCAGTCATCTAGGAGGAACTTGGAGTGGAACTGCTACTCCACATAGAGAAAAACCAGCTGAGGTGGTTCATCTGGGTGTGTCATCATGGATGTGGCTTTTTGGCAGTGGCTCTGAACTGTCCTGGGCTTGTCCTGTTTTCTTTGCTTTCTTTATGTGTATTGTTCAGTCTGAATCAAGAGTTCATAAATAGGCCTGACTGGACCTGTAACAGTTCTGCACTGGTCCTACATGTGCACTGGACTGCAGTCGTGCTGAAGCTAGTCTTCATGTTGTAATGCACATGTGTCAAACACAAGGCCCGTGGGCCAAATGTGGCCCGCCACATCATTTTATGTGGCCCTTGAGAGCTTGTGCTTTATTGGCTTAATTTAAACCACTATTTTAAGGCTTAAAGTAAGCTAAGTACGTCACTTTAAAGCACATATTGACAATAAACTACATCTCCCACAATGCATTTCATCGTCACCCACAATAACAGTATCTCACCATGAGCAAGACATCAAGATGATTTTCAGAACTGATGAATTCAGAAAAACCTCTACAAACTAACCCCAACATGTCCAAGGAAAGAGAAATTGATGCACAAGGAAGGTGGTTTCATGAACGACGGGAAAACAAATACAAGTTGAAAAAACAGTATGACTTTTGTGTTATGAGGCGGTGTCAGTCGTCAAAGAGTTTAATCTACGTCGGCATTTTGACAACAAACACAGAGCTAAGTATGCTAAATTTAGCCTACAACAAAAAAAAAGAATCGCTTCCGCTTCTGAAACCATGGTAATGGATACCCTGAGTAATGTTTTTCAGAGTCTGTTACCATGGCAACGGACTCTGTAAACATCACCGGTGCGACAGTAGGTTTACAGCCACAAACCCTGAGTTTAATATAATAATGAGTTAAATATTTGAAACTTTAATATATAATAAATGCAGAAACAGTTATTTAACAATATAAAAAGGCGCAGTTTAATTTAATTTGATTTACATTGCATTTTGTTACATTCATGCTATCAATCTGGCCCTTCGACGGCAACCATGATGCTGATGTGGCCCTCAGTGAAAATGAGTATGACACCCCTGTTGTAATGTGTGGCTGTCACTCAGGAGCAGTCTCAGAAAATGTGAAAAATTTAATCCAGGAAAAAGAATGTGCACCTCAGAACAGATCCCTGTAGCTCCTTTTCTCTCTGCATCACGTTGGGTTTTCAGTCTGCAGCTGTTTGCAGATGCTGCAGAATCAAGTTTGCATCTGAAAAATGTGCCTAATTATTCTGGATTGACCTGGATGTGATGTCTTCCTCAGCTGCTGGCTCAGGCTCCTCTTCCAGGTGGGTTTCCTCCTCCTCTATTTCAGATGTACTACCCACTGACGGTCTCCTCGCAGCCTCTAACCTGTCTGCACACCTGTCTGTCTGAAAACCTGTTAGTCGGCGAGCTGTCTGCGTTGCTTCTTCAGCTGGCCCAGTTCGCTCTGGAGGAACAAATCCACTTCCCACTGAGGCTGGAGGTAACCATGTAAATGATTTTTTCTTTTTTTTTTTAAATCATTCTGTTATACTTTTTCTTGACCTTTACTGGTATTTACTGGCCTTTGTTGGTTCTCTACTGGTCTTTAGTGGTTTTTGTTGGTTCTCTTCCGGGTCCTCATGTGCTAACCTTGCGCACACACAAAAAAAGTTCTGTATGTAATTTTCCACGGTCATGTTTGTAAGTGAAATTAATATGTGGTGCCCCTCTCAGATTTCACGGTTGGGGTACGCTCTCTCCTTGAGGTTTTCTCTGTTGGCAACACTTGGAGGCGATGCAGTGAAGTTCCAAGCGCCATGTATATTACAAATCAAAATCCAAAGAAATAAAGCCTTGGGGAAAAAGGGAAAACTCAGAATCTGTAACCAAGAAATCAAATTCTGTAAACAATAATTGACACTATTTAGACACTATTTATTGAATAACAGAGATGGTTCTAGAATATATCAGAAATAAAGAAAAGTGTAATTGAGAAAGATGTTGTGCTCTCACTTACAGAATTTGATCGCAAGGTTCTGAGTTTTCGTTCTGATTCAGGGTTTTTTTATTTTTAGATTTTGGAATGTGATTTGCAATATACATGGCACTGAATTGACAGCATACAAAAGACATTGCCAATTTATCTATCATTAAATAATTTAATGTAGACACATGAACCTTATGGTAACAATTTCTCAGTTAACCAATTATTCTGATTGTATAAAATCATGCGCATAAGGTGACAACGGTTATCCACTGAAAACGTAGCTGTTAATGTAATGTCCATTGTCATACTTGGGCAGTTGTTGAGCGATCAGCCAGTTGGTCTGTAGCGCTGCCTTGAGTGGACGGGGGGTTGCTCCTCTATCACCATGACGAGGTGCCACAGTATGCAAACAAAATATGCTGCAAATGGTGTGAGATCGCCAACCCCACCACCCTCCATCACCTTCCACCACCTGTTTTGGCCAAACATTGCCAGGGTGCAGAGGCTCTCCGCTTCACCTCCACTTTTCTGTCTCACTTATTTTCAAATTGGTCTACTTGAGAGAGGAGACGGGTTGTTGTGCTCCTGCATGTGCGATCAATTTCAAGTTGATTGCGATGTCCTAGGCCAGGGATCGGCAACATTTACTATCAAAAGAGTCATTTTTTTGCCCCCTCCCCTTAATAAAATTCATCTGAAGCCGCAAAACTTAATTGACCCGTAAAATGAAGATAACACAGTGTATGAAGTTTTATATCTAGTTATTTTGTATTCAGAGGGATTTGAATCTATCCAAAAGCTTATTCCTAGTATGTTTGGCAGTTTTTAAAGTTTTTAATGCAAAAGGTCATACGAGATACTAATTAAAGTTTCATTTCCAATTTTTTTTTTGTCATCCACTGTAAAAGAACTATAGTTTGTTGCATTTATGAAATTATAGAAGAACAAACAGAAAACTGTTCACATTTTATTGCTGTTTTTACCTGTTATAACAAAGGTAAACCTCAAACTCTTATAAAGACTGAATATTGGCTGCTTCTGTACTAGGAATGTCCCGATCGCTGATCGGGATCGGCCTTATGTTGCATTTAGATGGTGTCGGAAGTTTTGTCCACCTGCTTTTTATTGATTTTACATCTGCTTTTAACTGCATTCAGCCCCACATTTTAGCCGAGCGTCTTTTAAATTTTAACATTGACAAAGGTCTGGTTCACTGGCTGTTGGATTTTTTAACTGACAGATCACAACGGGTTAGGGTCAACGGCGTTCTGTCTGACGTCCTCTTCTCCTCCACCGGCTCTCCTCAGGGTTGCGTCCTTTCTCCGCTCCTTTTTGTATTATATACAAACGCTTGTCGGAGTTTACATGAGAAGCGTCACATCATTAAGTTCGCCGATGATTCTGTGATCGTGTCCCTCCTCAGCCACGACGACCCCGTGCCCGGCCCTGTAGTGGAGGACTTCATTCGGTGGTGCAAATCGTCTTTCCTGACCATTAACGTCGACAAAACCAAGGAAATGACCATTGATTTTAGGAAGTCCCGTGCAACCACCGCTCCCCTGTCTATCAACGGTCTAGCTGTAGAAACAGTCCAGCTGTACAAATACCTCGGGACGCTAATTGATGACAGGTTGTCCTTCGATAACCAGATTGATGCCGTGTGCAAAAAGGCCAATCAGCGCCTGTACTTCCTCCGGAAACTCAGGAATTTTAACATTGACACACGTTTTATGAAAATGTTTTATTCTTGTTTTATTGAATCTGTCTTGACATTTTCTTTTATTTGCTGGTTCGGGCTAATTACTCTTAAAAATCGCAGTAGACTCCAGGGGATTATCAAAGTGTGCAGTAGAATTGTTGGCACCCCCCTGACAGAAATCTCAGCCTTGCATAGAACCAGGTCCTTGAAGAAGGCAAGACTGGTCTCCTCTGACCCGAGCCACCCCCTGGCATCTGAATTCAGGTTGCTCCCCTCCAGACGGAGATTTCAGATGCCAAAAATAAGAACAAACAGATTTAAAAAATCCTGGGTTCCGGTGGCCATTGGCCTTTTAAATAATGAATAGTTTTACCCCCCTTTTAAGACATACTGCACTGTGGGCAACTAAGCTAAACTAATTTTATCTCTGTTTCTATTATTTTATTGCTTTTAATTGTCTTGTTCTTACCAGTGTTGTGCATTTTATTGTTGTGGTTATTGTTATTGTCACTGTCTTGCTGCTAATGCACTGTTAATTGCCCCCTGGGGACAATAAAGTTTTCTTGACTTGACTTCGATCTTAAAAATTTAAGGTGGATCGGATCGGCTGATCAACCTTATTATAACACGCCGATCTTTTTTTCATTATTTTTTTCCTCAAAAAGTGATCCTGATTAACACAAATTAATAAAGTAATCATATTACACAAACAAAAATATTTTTTAAACTATATACATTTAATAATTTGCACTGAAATGAAGTTTCTCAGCAGCGCTGTCTTGTATCCACCTTAAAAGTTTTAAGACCGGCGGCGTCAGGCTAAACTTTAGCAAAAATGTCAGCAGTGTGGCAGCACTATAAAATTACAAAGACCAACGCTTCGACTGCGACTTGCAACGTGTGGAAGGCTGATATATCATGATGGGTAAGTAAGAAGAGAGTTTACAACACCACCAATTTAATCAGACACTTAAAAAAGCACGCAGCACCGATCACCGCAGCCTTCTGTCAGGTGCCGTGGTGGCGACGGCTGCAGCTTTGGCAGCAAACGCTCTGTGAAACTTTTTAAAGAAAGGACAAACTCCCGAAAGACTCGGAGAAATACAGAAAAATCACCGAGCTAATCGCGGAATGTATTACTGAGGACGACCAGCACATTTACAAGGCATTTAACCGGCTCATTAATTACCTCGAGCCTCGTTCCCGTCATTACATGAACGACAAAGGACACAAAGGTGCGCGAACATGTGCAGCGGGTCTTGAAAGAAGTTAAGTTAATATTTTATGTTATTTTTATTCTGATGTGATTTCATTGATTGCAAAGACTTCTGCTAGTGTTTTCATTGCCTTAAACTGCTAGCCAAGTTCACCTGCTGCTATTTAAATGGAAGTGCTTTGTTCTTTAGTACTGAGACTGTTGAACAGTCACTGTTCTGTAACTAAATGTGTTTTATAATAATTCTCCCAAACAAAAAAGAAAGAAGAGTGTTTAAATAAGTTATTGTTTATTTTATGAGATGATAAAAGCTATTAATCTCAGCTTGGATGCAGGCCTATTTATTAATGTACACAGGAAATAAAATGCATTGGAAAATCAAACTCTGTTTGCCCACTCAAAAAAAGTGAAATCGGATCGGAAAAAATCGGAAATCGCCCGATCATCAAAATTAAAAGATCGGAATCGGAACGGGACCCAAAAAAACGTGATCGGGACATCCCTATTCTGTACTGTATGTTTGGGAGCTGAACCAAGACAATTTCCTATCAACTTGTTGACATGGAAGTAAATATATTTAATCTTGAATCTTTTGAATGAGGAGAAAAAAAACACTGGCATGTGTAAACCTACTTTGAAATAAAACAAAGAACCATGCAGGTTCATTTGAGTCATTCCCTTACTTGTAAAACATTGATAAATTGATAAATAAAAAGTAGCTTACTTTAAAGTAAATAAAACGTATAGCTGCAGCTTAATAACTTAAAAAAAATATATATATAAATCTAAAAAAAGGCCAGTTTGTATTTAATTATGACTTCATTTCCATCCATTGCAGTCCATTTCTTGTTTTCTCCTCAGCCACGTACAGCAATCAACCATTGAGCCTGAAAATAAAACATTTGTCGTAGTTCATGCTGGAGAAAACCTGCTCACATCAGTATGTGGATCCAAAGATTGACAGGACTCCAAATCCGAACGTCTTCATGTTCATATCGGTGTCGGGAATGACATTCATGTTTCAAAGACAAGTTTGTCTTTGAAAGTTTTGGAAGGTTTCCAATATCGCTCCTTTGTGTGTTACACCACGACAGCACTGATGTGGTGTGGGAAATTTTTCTTTTATTTTTTACGGCGGCACATGAGGAAACATAAAGATGTCCGGCGCTAGTCACAGAGCTCGCGCTCACCTTTATTTTCTTTCCCAGGATGCAACACACAGATACGACTTCCTCGTTGCAGTAACCTGGCAGTATTAGTATTTTGCGCTGAACACACTGATTCTGCCCCCTGCTGGCGAGCAACCTACAGGGCACTACATGTGCTCCAGAGCCAGAATCGCCTTCTGACTAGTTTTTCCCCAAAGCTACAGGGAGCCACTGCGGAACGGCTAAAGAGCTGCATGCAGCTCCAGAGCTGCGGGTTGCCGACTCCTGTACTAAGAGAATGCACGTGGATTCACCGTACGCAAGGCGTAGAACACATGTGTCAAACACAAGGCCTGCGGGCCAAATGTGGCTCGCCACGTCATTTTATGTGACCCTCAAGTGCTTGTGCATTATTGGCTTAAATTTTAAACCAATATTTTAAGACCTAAAATAGGCTTATGCCGCTTTAAAGCGCATATTGACAATAAACTACATCTCCCATAATGCATTTCTCCGTTACCCACAACAATAACAGTATATCACCATGAGCAAGAATTCAAGACGATTTTCAGAACTGATGGATTTGAGAAAAACCTCTACAAACTAATGCCAACATGTCAAAGAAAAGAAAAATTGATGCACAAGGAAGACAGTTTCATGAACAACGGGAAAGCGAATACAAGTTTGTATCTCAAGGTGAAAAAATAGTGTGTCTTTTGTGTTATGAGGCGGTGTCAGTCGTCAAAGAGTATAATCTACATCGGCATTTTCACAGAAAACATGGAAATAAATACAGAATCCGTTGTTTAACAATATAATAAGGTGTAGTTTATTATATTTTGATTTACATTGCGTTTTGTTACACTCATGCTGTCAATCTGGCCCTTCGAGGGCAACCACGATGCTGATGTGGCCCTCAGTGTAAATCAGTCTGACACCCCTGGCGTAGAACATCTGAATCGTTTTCTGCATTCAGAAATGTCCAGGCAAAGACTTAGAATGAAATCCACACAAGTCTTAGTATGTGAGGCCCCGGTCTTAACTGGTCTTTGTTGGTTCTCAGCTGTTCTTCATTGCTTCTCAGCTGTACTTAACTGGTCTGTTGGTTCTCTACTGGTCTGAAGTGCTCTGGTATCTGGGTTTTTACTTCAAAGGTTCCTCTTTGTTTCAGGCCATCAGAACCTTCAACAGCATCCTGGAGTCTTTGAGGCGAGGTCAGCGGAGACTGATCCAGAATGACCAGAACCAGACCGAGATACTGTAATACTCACCAGTTCTGCTGCACCCTGATACTGTAACACTCTGGTGCTGGCAGCACTCGCTCTCATCTGGGGCTTTCCGGTTTTTCCCACGCTGTTGGCTTCCTCCAGTAAATCCAGGCAAACTAGACAGGATCACCATTCTTGTAGCTGTCATTGCTCATCTTTTCCCTGTCAAAATGACAGAGCAATAGCCTGGAGTTTCTTGAGAAGTTCAGCACTTCGACATGCTTTCCTATTTTGTCCTTCCTCTCATGCTGAATCAGTGCCTTCCATATTCTCTGCAAAGAGAGATCTGCTCGCAACTTTACCCACATCACATCAGCCATGAAGAGGTAGATGCGTTGCTATTTTGCTTTGGAAACTCTGGCCTGCAAATACACAGAAAAAAAAGGGGGGCAAAACAGCACAACAAACCACAGGAAAGCAAAGAATATGGAGCACAGTTTCAGTAACAAGGTGCTCCCAAGTAATTATGAATGAGCTGGAGGAGGAAGGGAGGAGGAAAGGGAAGGAAAAGGAGAAAAGCAGCGGAGACATCACTCAGCAGATCATGTTGGCATCCCCCTGCAGCGTAGGCCTATAGCAGCATAACTATGACGAACCTGTGATTAAGACGAGCTACTCTAGTCTGAGCTCCTACAACTATGGCTATAACTATTAGCCCCTACACACTAAAGTTTAGACTAACTGTAGGCTTTACTGAAAAAAAAATGTTTTCAATTTAGTTTTAACAAGCTGTCTGTATTTAGGGAGTTCATGAGTGAGGTTACCTTTATTAAAGTCTCCAAGGACAATAACTAAAGAGTCCGGGTTGGCCCGCTCCACACACAGTATCTTTCCCCTTCTCCGGCGTTACTGCGTGCGCAAAGGTGAGAGCACCTTTGACCAGAATGTCCATAATTTCCTGAGTTGGGAGCAGAAAACTAGGAAATAAATCCTCTGGAGTTGTTGCCTTAATGTTCATAAGCTCTTCTCTCGTGAAGGAGCTCCGGGCACATCACAAATAACAGAGTAAAAGCACAAAGCAAAACAAAACAATATGACCAACACACCGAGGCAGCCGTCCGCGGCGCCATCTTGATATACAAGAAGTTTCAGTAGTCTCAAATCAGGATGTTTTGATTTGATCAGAATTAATCATTTGCCCATTTTTGGCTTAACCAGAGTTGGGCAGTCAGTACCTGTAGCAGCCAATTTAAGCATGTGTGTTGGTATGTGTGGGTGTGTCACTGGTTGCCAGGGGTTACCTTCACAGCTGGTCCATGATCCATGTCAAAGTCTTTAATCTGCTTCGAACAGCAGTTAGATCTTTGTGATCGGTCCATCCAGGATATTGTACGTGGTCTGAATTTTTACAGACTGCACCAGTCCGTGTGCGTCAGTGGTTGCCAGGGGTTACCTTCACAGCTGGGCTCAGGTGGTGATTAGGGTGACAGGTTACGAAGGGAGATCACAGCTGATCGGTGTGAGGGGGAACTAGGTTCAGGGAAGCCACACAGTTTTTCAACCGTGTTTGCGTGCTTGACACATATAGGTTTTTGTCTGTGTGAAGGGGTATTTTTGTAGGAGTTTGGTTTTAATCTTTTTCCTTTTGTAGGTGGTTTTAGGTCTGTTTGTATTAAATAAAGTTTTACATTTTTATCAGTGAAGGACCTCATTTTTTATGTACTAACACATGTTGAGAAAGACTTCCAAGTTCCTTCGTAGTGGTTTTTTTGTACCTAGATTGCCACTACAGTACCTACTAACATGGCACTGTGTGCAGTAAAAAGAGGCTTCAAAACCACCTTTCAGAAATATATGGATGACATCACAGGGGGTGTGTGCAGTTTTTCTTTGTCTGATTTAAACACTATGCATCAGCTAAGATAGCAACACTGTAACTTGCCTCATTTGATTCAATGAGACATGTAATGACTTGTACATATTTCTGCATGTTATTTCACACTGTTTACCTGTCTGGCAGACCTCAGGTGGCAGCAGCAGTTCTGACAGTGGGAGGTGAGTTTTGCCTGAACAGTAATGTTAGTTTTTGTTGGATTTTGTGCTTAAAGCCCTGAAACCAATTAAAAGCACCAACCAAGTCCAACAGTCCAACAAAATGTGGCAGAGTTTCTGTCAGTGGCTGACCAGTGAACTTGTATTACTCTGAAACTGTTCCCCTTAAAACTTGGCAGTAAAATTAGCAGAAGTTAATTGAACTGCTTCCTTAGCTGCTCCTAAATTTGACTCAATAATTATGTGCTGCTCTATCTAAAACCTACACATTATCCTTCCCTGCTTAGGCTTTATAATCTTTTCCTCTGTTTCATGTCTGTCACTGGTAGAATTTTACTCATTTTGATGTTTTTTTTCCCTTTTTTTTAACAAACATTCTGCACTATATAATCTCTCATCACACACATGACCACACATCCACAGTTTTTTTTTTTTTTTTTTTTTTTTTAAGCCTTTTTATCATTTTTTCATCCAAATATGATTACTTGACTCCAGTTCAAGTAATGTTTGGACCACAGCCTCTGTTTCAGTGTGAGTGTGCTCTAGTGGCAAGTAATTTGTGCAGCAGTGCCATTCTAATCCCAGGGGTGGATAGAGGAGGAACCTCGACCCTAATCTACCAGTAGGAGGTGCTGCTGCACCCTCAGACTTTGGTTCCCACACTCAGAGGTTCTGTTCAAGTTACAAGGGAATCCTACTCCTCAGCTCTGTAGCTTTTACTAGGGTTCTGGAGAGAGGGCATATTAGTTTGCCCAAGTGGTACACAGTATCCTTGTAGACTTGGAGATGACATTTGTCAGTGTCCCTTGAGGAGTCTTTCCACTAATGGGGGTCCAGGGTAGTTTTATGGGGCCTAAAGGATTGATGCTGCTTCATTACCACCCCTCTGGAAAAAAAAAATCATTAACTTCTATAGGGACAAAATACATACCTGCTATGGGTTAGGTATATAGGGCGGCCGTGGAAAACCTGCTGGGTTCACAGTTGACAATGACTTGGTCCTGATTCAATATGCTGTGAGCAGGAGATGACGTTCGGGTATCTCAATGTCTCCTTCAAGTACAATCAGAATCAGAAATACTTTATTGATCCCTGAGGGGAAATTGTTTTCGTTGCAGGTGCTCCTTACAAGAATAGAAGAAATAAGAAACAGAAGAAATTTAACATGTAGTGCAATTAGAAGAGAAAATAAAATAAAATATGAATATAAACAAAAATATACACTGAAAAAAATAGGTAAGAGTATACAGTAAAGGTCCTTTATACAGTAAAGGTGCTTTGAACAGTCATATTCTGAGATTGTACAGTCTTGTTATACAAATATACTGAATAAGGCTGTACAGAATGTGCATTGTGATTCAAAAATAAGTTATGTGACAAATAAATAGATACTAAGTCGAATTATTGCACCCATCAGTGGATATTAGGATATCAAGTCGTCTCTTCTCAATTCAGTGAAGAAAATAGAAAGGCAGCAACCATCTTGGTTCCTTAATGTTGATTTCTTTATTCTAGTTAGTTCTTTTATTTCTTCATCTACTCCACCAGGTGGTATGGAATGGTAGATCCAACCGGCTATCACTGTAAATAGAGACGAGATGGATAAAAGGACTGAGGAGGAAGTCAGTACAGTTACAGTTCCAGCCTCCAAGGTTTTATCCTGGGCGCCTGCTAATGGCAGTGCAGCTTTGGAGTATCCTGTGCAAGTGCAGTCTGTTTCTAAGGGCAAATAAGTCCTTGTACAAACAGAGTTTGAGTTCAGTTTGATCGACATTGTCTGTAGTGAGTCGGATTCATTCCAGGTGGCAGTTGGGCTGCATTAGGGCTTCTCTTTGGCCACCTATTTTGTTTTATGGACAGAATGTCAGTGGTATTATGGATTTTTCAGTTTTCCCAGAACATGTTACATCAGTGTTGCCAGGTGGGAAATGTAGGATTATTGTACCAGAGACTCAAAATTATTGTATTTTGAGGGAAATTATCGTACATCTGTCATAACCAAAATAACAAGCCCCGATGATACGCTATAGTCAAATTTAATCACTAATGATCAAAAGCGTCCCACAGGCACTCACAACTTCGTGGTGTCAGTACTGAATGGGTTAACGGCACCACATCAGCCCCAACTCACAGTTACGTTAGACTTATGTGTCCCCCAAAAACAAATTAGAGGTGGGAACTAAGAGCCAAATTATGAAGCCTGGAGGCCATTTTGGACAAATTTTTTTTCCCTTTCTTTTTCTGTTCTGCTTAAACTTTTTTTTTTTTTTTTTTTTTTTCGCAAGAATACAACAAAATTATATACAAACAACATGGCTTACATAAAATAAAATATTTTTTTAGGAACCTGTGCAAATACAGAAAAAGGAAAAGAGAGGCTTAAGTTTGAAAAAAAATATCTCTCCGGCAGACAGTTGCAGCAGGCAATAATTTGAAATGGTCAAATTATCGTACATTTGGCCTTTTTTTGGATTATTGATCGTACATCGTACAGAGGGCCAAATTATCGTACAAATGCGATAATTATCGTACACCTGGCAACGCTGTGTCACATCCATGCAGATGTTGTGTTTGGTTCTGATCCACTTCTGGTCACAAAGTTCCTTTAATGTTTCAGACTATGAGCTCCAGGTCAGTCTATCAGAGGCTCTGTGTCGCCTGACTCCACGCAGAGACCGCCAGCACCGAGCCAGTCAGTGGTTCTCCAGCCGTGACCTCAGCAGTGCCTTCTGTGACATCAGAGATGCAGACTTCGAGGTGGTGAGTTACTTACCTGTCTGTACAGCTGCCTGATTTGTCCATCTGAACTCCAGGGTTGAAAGTGGGCTGGAACAGCTAGTACAGTGAATTTTTAGTCACCTATTTTTCATAGCGTTTGCCTTTATTCAGAAATTAATTTTTTGTTCTTGTTCTTCCTCTTCTTATGAGTCATCTTTGTTGTTTTATTCGTCGTCTTGTCATTTTGTCTTTGTTATATTGATGTCCAAATAACTAAATCCACATACACGAAGAGTACATGTGGGTATGTTTTCTGTATGTTTTCAACACATATTTTAACATATTTCTGCATGCGCTCGTTTGGATGCGTTTAAGTGCCCGAGTGTGTGTGCGCGCGCAATAAACCGCGCCGCCAAGTCACAGCACGTCAGGCATCCTCTCCGCAGCTGCGCTCAGCAGATGCAGGAGGGTCGACTGATGGTACAGAAAAGATGTTGTTACATCAGAAAAGTAGCCAGGGCTTTTTTAAAAAGCTGTGTGGCGTGGCACCGGCGTGGCACCGGCGCGGCACCGGCGCACGCCCTCAAAGTGGAGATGGAACCTGTTTTTTTTTTTATTTATGACAAACAGCTCAGTCAAATGTTATGTTTGTTTTTAGACCTAATCCTGAAAGTGAAATCTTTTGGGCTCCATTTAATCTTTAAATAAATATTCTGAAGTCTAACATCTTCAGCCAAAAAGGCATTTTTCATTTACCTGTTTTAATGTTCTAATTGTGCTGAGCCACAATCATTTTGTTGGCTTTTGTTTGTAAACTTTTTTTTTTTTTTTTTATAAAAACAGGATGACATTAATGCCCTGGCAGTGGCAATAAGCTTAATTTTATTTTACATTTTTTAAGATGAGATTTACACTAAATGTGTTACTGACAAGTGCTGATGTTAAAAGTGTTTGAACAACAAATGTTATGGCACTTTATTTCATATGGCAGCAGAACATTTCAATAAAAGTGCATTTTACACTACTTTTCAATTCATTATTTGATTTTGCGTATATAATGCAATTAATCGTGATTAAAAATTTTAATCGTTGCCCAGCCCTAATCAAAGCATTAAAAGGTTGAAACATCCAAGGGGGGGTGAGTACTTTCTATAGGCACTGTGAGCCAAGCTAGGTTAAATTAGGTAACTTGTGGTGACTGAACAAAAGTTCCAGCTGGCTCCCAGGTCTGCTTGTTTCCAACATGGCGCTTGGCTGTATGAAGAAAAAGAGGCTTCAAATCACTCTTCAGAAACTTTTGGGTGATATCACAGGTTCGTTTTCATCCAGGTCTTCAACAGTCTGTGGTTTTGTTTTTCCATTTCGGACAGTTAAAATAAAAGCTAGCTTTTGTCATTGCATTGCAGCTGATGTGATATCCGGCTCTGTGGGGTTTTGGCAGGGTTTTGGAATTTTTTCAGTTCTGGCAAGAAATTAAATCTACTTCCATCTCACCTGTCTGACAAAACACCTATCTCATCATCAGTCTGGACATTTTCTGTCTGTGATGGAAATTAAACATAATTCCTTACAGCTTTGTTATGGTCTAACCACTTCGTATTGTCTCTAACGTTTTAGTTTTCCACCGTCTTACACAGCTGCCAGGTTGTGTTTCTGTGTGCCGCATATAATTTGTCTAGTGTCTTCTGGTGTTTCATGTTAAAGCAGTTGTACTACTGATGCTCTTTGTCATTTTCATCGATCTGCTGAGATGTATACGTATATGATCTCTTTGCATGAAGTGGATATTAAAAATTCACTGAAATCTAGTCATTGCAAGTCTCTATTTTTAAGTCTTATTCTCAGTCTTACTTAGATATTGTAGTCATCATGTGGTTAAAATAAATCCTCACTTCTTCTTCCCCACCCTCCAGGACTGCCGACGTTTCTTGAACTTGGTTAACGGTTACCATGGAGACCAAAGGAGGTTGGAAACCTTAAACTCATGCTCCCTGTAGAAGCCAGTTTCTGCCACTGTGATGGAAAAAAGAGGCCTTCAAGTTAAAGCAAACATATACATTTGTTGTTTTTTTTCTGGTAAGAGTGTACTGTTGAGAACTCTCACTAACTGGAAGTATTTCCCCTGGGTTGTCTGTCAGGGTCTACACCTTCCCCTGTCTACGAGCTTTTCTCAACTCCACTCAGGTGTGATGTTCATTTATAAAACATTTATATATTTACACCAGAGCTTTAATGCTTCCTTTTAAACTCTGAATGCACGGGGTTCATCCTCTGCAGCTGTTTCGACCAAACGATGACAAACTAGATGAGTTTTGGATCGACTTCAATGTGGGCTCAAGATGCCTGAGTTTCTTCATCGACGATCCTCAGGTCTGTAGTTCAACATACAGTTCATGCAGTATTTTGTATTATTGTGTAGTATCCAGCTGGTTTATTGTCATATTTTAAATTTTGCTTAATGCTGTCATCACAGTTAAAGGCGTAAGTCTTATGAAGAGGGCATAAATGATGTAAAGCAGGTGGTCACTAATTACTTAAATTATTTTAGAAAATAACAAAGTAAAAATGTGAGTATGTAGGAGGTAGCCAGGTTTAACAACTCTACCCAAGTCTGTAGAAGAAAAAAGACCAGCATCATCCCGGTTGACTGCAGGTTGCAGCAGACTTCAGCCTGTAAGGGATTTGAAAGATCCACCGTGGTCTTTTGCACCTTCAGCTGAGTCTTGCTTGAGGACCTGTGGAGCTGCAGGCAGTCGTCCACCAGACGTCCTTTTTTTTAATTATTTATTTATTTATTATTACTCCAGAGGTCACCACCAAATCAATATTGGAAATATTTGGTGGTGGAGTTACAGTAATCTGTTAAACTGATCACAGTAATTATGCTGCATGTTCAACTGATGGTTTTATGCTCGTTCTCTGAATAAATACAGAATTTGAATATCAGCTTTCAGTTTCTCTGCTGCATCGTCTTATATCATACATTTAAACTGGTCTGTTTATTCTTCTTGTTGTTTTGCTTTTACTTATTTTCTGTATTCTCAGTGAAAGAGAACAAAGGCAGCAGCCTATGAGCTGGTCCTGATCACTGTTTTGCTGTTTCCTGGTCTGTTCCAGGGGTTTCTGTGGGGGTCCATCCACCTGCTGAAGGAGGACGTGGACCAGTACAGTCTCTCGAACAAACATGGAGGTAAGGACCATCGCTTTAATCTCTGAAGCGCCAGAAGAGCTCTGCTTTCTGCTGCAGGTGGCTCTGTCATCCAGGTCTGCTGTCTCGATTTGTTTGTGTTTTAGTTTTTCATAAAGTTGCAACATTTTTATCTAACATACATGCATGCATACAGCAATTTTCTCATACAACTATGACTTTTTTCTTTTACCTTCAGGAATTTTTCACAGAAAAAATAATTCTTTTTTTCTTGAAAAATCAAAATTCTCTGCTTGGAAAGTGGTGACTTATTTTTTGGAAAAATTACAGCTTTTTTTCATAGCATGTAAACTTTCCTTCCATCCATCCATCCATACATCAACTTCCTCTTGATCCGAAGTCGGGTCGCGGGGGCAGCAGCTTCTTCAGCAGAGAGGCTCAGACCTCCCTCACCTCGGCCGCTTCCACCAGCTCCTCTGGGAGAACCCGAGGCGTTCCCAGGCCAGCTGAGAGATATAATCTTTCCAGCGGGTCCTGGGCCTGCCCTGTGGTCTTCTCCCAGTTGGACATGCCCGAAACACCTCTCCAGGGAGGTGTCCAGGGGGCATCCTAACCAGATTCCTGAACCACCTCAACTGGCTCCTCTCAATGTGAAGGAGCAGCAGCTCTACTCTGAGTCTCTCCCGAATTACTGAATTTCTCACCCTATCTCTAAGGGAGAGTCCAGCCACCCTGCGGAGAAAACTCATTTCCGCCGCTTGTATCTGCGATCTCATTCTTTCGGTCACTACTCACAGTTCATGACCATAGGTGAAGGTTGGAACAAAGATCGACCAGTAAACAGAGAGCCTTGCCTTTTGGCTCAGCTCTCTCTTCACCACAACGGACCGGTACAGAGTCCGCACCACAGCAGACGCTGCACCAATCCGTCTGTCAATCTCCCGCTCCTTTCTCCCATCACTCGTGAACAAGACCCCGAGATACTTAAACTCCTCCACTTGAGGCAGAACCTCACTCCCGACCTGGAGGAGGCATTCTACCCTTTTTCCGACTGAGAACCACGGTCTCAGATTTGGAGGTGCTGATTCTCAACCCTGCCGCTTCACACTCGGCTGCAAACCGCTCCAGTGAGAGCTGAAGATCCCCCTCCGATGGCGCCAACAGAATCACGTCATCTGCAAACAGCAGAGACGAGATCCACCACCGAACCGGAACCCTTCTGCTCCTTGACTGCGCCTAGAAATTCTGTCCATAAATGTTATGAACAGAATCGGTGACAAAGGACAGCCCTGGCGGAGTCCAACTCCCACTGAAAATGAAACGACATGTGAACTTTATTTTGCAAAAATGTGAGAGTGCAAAAACTTGCAATATTTTTCCCGTACAACTGTGTTTTTTCTTTTTTTTCATTAAAATCACAAGCACTATGAGAAAATTGCAACTTTTTTCTCGTAAAGCTTTGTAGTATAATTGTGATGTTATTACTTTTTTTCACCAAAAAAGTAACATCTTGAGAAAATTACAATTTTTCCTCTCATTAAGCAGCAACTTTTATTTTTATTTTATTTATTTATTTTTTATTTTTTTTACTTATCAACTTTTTTTCCCTGAAAATTCAGAAAGGCTTCTTTTTTCATAAAACCGTGACTCTTCCCTTGTACAATCACAATGAAAAATACTTCTTTTTACTAAACTTGCATGTTTTTTTTCTTGTAAATTTGCAGTGTTTTCAATTTTTCTCTTAAAATCCGGATTTTTTTTTCATGAATTTTTTTTTTTTTTTTAACTTGTGAAATTGCTAACTTTGGCAGGCTTTATTTATATTATTAATAGCCACTGTTATAAACAAGCAAGATGCCATGATGCAGAATTTCTAACCTGTTGGATCACCAATTTTTTATTCACCAGTGTTCCTACTCCACTACTAGGGATGCGCGCGATTAGTCGTCTAACCGATTAAACGTCCGCCCACTTTCTAGTCGGCACCAGAAATATTAGTCGTTTAAACCAATTTGTGTTTTATTCATGTATAAGGCCGCTTAACTGTCATACAGCCGCCCACCACTAGTTGGGGCTACAGAGCCGTCAGACAGCAGCCCCCTCCCCTCGGAAATGCTCGAGTAGGCTGGAGTTTTAAAACGGCACGGTGGGAAGATGGTCTCTCGCAAAACCAGCGCGGTTTGGCGGTACTTTAATCTAGATAATGAAAACAAGGTAGTATGTAGACTGTGTCAGAAACAACTGGCATACAATCACTCGACTGGAGCAATGTGCAACCACATTCGACTCAAGCATTTGGATGTTAATCTGCACGAGACGACGGCAGGTAATGCTAGCGGTGCTAGCCACACTCAGGCTGATCTGACATTGTTTACCCGGAGACGTGTTCTCCCGTCCGGTCTGAGAGATTTTAGATGTTTGTTTAATTTTACACTCATATTGAACTGCGCATAGAGCTTAATAATTCAGCAGCAATTTATCTTTTTTAGATGTTACATTATTTGTTAACTTTAAGTGAGTTTTTTTCGGATGTGCAGGGTTTATATTCATACTGCACGGCGCAAAATGCTGCTCGTTTCGGTTGAAATGTAATTATAAATTAGATGTTTTATTAACTTGAAAGTGAATTGAAGCAATAATTTTTGTCGGATAATCTGCAAGATTCAATGTGTCAGAGGCAATTTATTTATTTTAGTGGTAAACGTTTGACTGAGTTGCCTTCATGTTCACATTCATTCATACTGCACGGTGCAAAGTGTCTCGTACTTCAGCGGCATTTAAAATCCGACATGGTTGTTGAACATTGTGATTAGAGGCTTAAAGAACTCATGTTACACACAATATTTTTTGGGACAATGTTTAAAATTCTGTTTCGATGTTTCAATAAATTGTGCTAAATTTTCACTGTTTTCTGAGTGTTTTCCTTTTTTTTAGACTAGTCGACTAGTCTTAATTAAAATTTTCGTTAAGTCGACAGGGAAATTAGTCGCCAGGAACATCCCTATCCACTACAGCCATTTTAAATGCCTTTCATTAGCACTAGTCTGGTTGTCTCTCTGTCCTACATCACATGCTTCCCTCTGAGTGGTTAGATGTCTAATGGCGTCCAGAGACAGTTTCTTCTGCATCCTCTGGTACTGCTCACTGGAAGTCCACTTCAGAGGAAATAGACTGATTCTTTATATTAGAGTTAAAATTTAGGATTGCTGATCAGGCTAGGATTAAATGACATTTTAAAGGTTCTGTATTCTGCAGTATTGATCTCTGTTCATATGGATCAGCACCACAATATAGTAATTTTACTTTTTTTTTTAAGATTTTTTTTGGCTCTAGTGGCCTTTAATTGAAAGTTGAGAGACAGGAAGGGGGGCAGAGAGAATGGGGAAGACACGCGGGAAAGAGTCGCCAAGCCGGGAATCGAACTCACGACCAGCCGCACGAGGACTGTAGCCTCTGTATATGGCTGCCTGCCTTAACCACTGCGCCACCGGGGTGGCCATAGTAATTTTACTTTGACTGTGATTCAAAAACTCCTGTGTGCTCCAGTGAACACCTTGTTTGTCTTCTCCCCCCCTCTGCTGTTATTGGTTACCTTCCTAAACCAATCAAACACATTAGTACCAGATTTAGAGAGTCAATATGCAGATAGAGTAAAAGCTTGTGGAAGTAGGAAATCATTTCTGGAAGATCCTGATATGAGTGCTCTTCCTAGAATTTTATGTACTGCAACCAGCCATGAACCCCTAAAATGACAGCCAGACAGCCTGAAAACTGTGTATATGACAGATTCAGACAGTTCTGAACTTTTGACACTCAGAAAAAGCAGAATGTGAGGCCTTTAAAGTCATAGCAACAGAAATGCTTCAATTGTCAGAAAATACTGTTCCCGTGCTTCTCATGACTGAATTTAGACCAAATTGACAAGTCTCTGACGGCATCTCTCTGTTTCACATGATGCATTGGAGCAGAGACCACTCTTACCGTGAGGCTCAACAATCCCATCATACATCACAACTGCAGAGCTCAGACGGTAGAACTGAGCTTCAACTGTGAGCTCCACAGAGAGCTGGAGGAAGCTGCTGGGCGTGTCTTCAAGGTACATAAATACCTGTTTGCCTGAATATACCTGTCTGTCTAAACACTTTTCTGCCTTTACACCTGTCTGAACACCTGTACAGCTAACATTTGTCTGTGGACCCCATATGAGATATAAACAGGTTGAAATAGGGGCTCCAGATGAGACAATGTTGCCATATAGGTGTTGAAATGGGTGGAACAAGCAGGGATGGAAGTCAGCTAGAATTTGCCCAGTTTATGTTGGTAATGGTTAGCTATTTTAGCATTGCTGGCTTAGCTAATGCTAAGCTATAATTGTAACTAATGTTAGATTGCATTCATTCTGATCAAGTCTGTCCAATGGGGCTGGACACGTAATCGAAAATGAATCAAAACCAACATTCAACCAATAATTGATGTTATGTCAATTTCTCTTTGAAATATTAATTTAATAGCCCTATATAGTTAATCTGTGTTTCCTTTCCCTTATATTTAAAATCAAAGATAGGTACTTTTTTTTTTTTTTTTAATTAGAAAAATATTCCAGTTGTATTAGTTGATTATATTTGCGGGAAAAAAAAAACTCTTTGAGCACAAAAAATAAAGCAATACTAAAATAATCATTCTACTATCCAAACATCCTAATTTCTGATGTTGGTACCAAAGTGACATCTGAAACAAGTGCTGCCAGAGCTGAAATGAGAACGAACAGAACTCTGCTGGGATTCATCATTGCTCAGTTAGGTCTTTTGCACCTGCCTGCAGGTAGGGTAAACCTACCACCATAGTCCACTTGTCACGGACTGAGTGACTGTGGGTCCCAGCGAGCTTCTGTTTCTTTTAGTTCTGGCAACTCTCAGTTCATATGTCGTTGATTAGTGGAGCAGATAGTCAACCTGGAAGAGTCCTGAAAGATCTGAGGTGAAGGTCTCTATTGGAGGACTTAGCTGCTGCGAGAGGCTGATGAGCTAGAGGCAGTCAGGCTGGTTTCCTTTGGTTAGCCCTGACTAACCTGCTTCTGGCTAAGCTTCATCCAAGAAACCTTCTAGACCAACCCAATAAAGACCAACCTCAATAAAGTTAACACCACAAGACTTATTATCTGTATTATTATTCCAGTAAAGTTGCCATGGATATGAAATCCAGCGATGGAGACCAAAGCTTTTTTTTTAGTACCAGGCTGCAAGTATGTTTATTTCTACTATGAAGTTGGACATTTTAATGTGGAGGTCAGTGGAGATTGCCTCACTGTAGTTGTTCAGTACAGGCACTGCAATCAAATCCACTTTCTGGTAGGAGTCGGCCTAGAAATTGGATGGTTGCTGCTTGACATCAATGTATTTCACATGGGAACCAGCAGACTGGGATGCCATTTTTCAGCCTGCTGATACCTGCTGAAATATATTATAGATATGTGCCATGAAGCAGAAAATATTAAGTTTCAAGATATGCTCTGATTTATGTTTTATATATTTTAACAAACTCATTGAATGACAAAATATATTAAAATTAAGAATAAAAAAGTATATGAACATGAAACAAGACATGGATCTGCCTGGTTCAACTGAACCAAACCTGTTATGCACAGGTGGGGCAAAAGCTCTCAACCCTACTGTTTCTGTCAGTTCGGTTGAGATTTACTGGATTAACGGTAGGCCTAGTATTAGTGTGATTATTTTTGTCATTGCTTACTTTCTGTTCAGATTTGGGATAATAGATCTGTTTATCATTCTACCTGTGGTGATGTCAGCTCTGAAATGGACATCAGCCAGCCCCAGTTGAGCAGCCCTGGTTGCACTATTGAGAGGAATGTGTTATAAATAGGGCTGGGCAAGTTAACCCATTATTATCACGTTAACACATTAATTTATTAACGCCAATATTTATTTTATTCCGCGTTAACGCATGTTGTTCACATGCTGCGGAACTGGAAGACAGTAAACATAAGGAGAAGCTAAAACAGACATGGAGAACGGTAAAAATCAGTGGACTTTACAGTTCAGGTAGCAATTCAGGTAGCAATATTAACAATTCTGTCTGAAAAAAAAAAACTCTTATCGTCTTTGCTCAAGACGATCACGTCATTCCTCCATGTTACATCAGATCTGCTCCATGTTTTCACTGTCCTGCTGTTCTTTTACTGGTTACTTCAGTGTGGCTCCATCTAGTGGCACAGATGTGTAATGACAACAGAAAGTCCAGTCCTCGATTATAAAACGACCCTCATTTTTGAGAATATGACTTCTAGATTAAAATATCTAGAAAAAATATCGTATCAAAGCCATTTCTGGGTCACGTAAACCAGACAATTAAATATTAAAAACAAATCCAGTCCCGTGGCCCATTTTCTAAAACTGAAATATAAAATAACAGGTTTTTTTTTGTTTGTTTTTTTTCTGTTAGATTAAAAAACAAAAAACAAAATAAAAAGTCACTTTTTAATTTTTGATTGAAAACTGAAAATGGAAAAAAATCAAATGATACTCAGATAATTATGGATTGGTAAAGTTACTGAGCTTTAACATGAACATTTTCATTTTAAAGTTCTCCCAGACGGAGGATTCAACAGAAACAAGGTTATTTGTAACAACTGACAAGTTGAACTCTCCGTTAAAAGTTTCTGCTATTTCCTCAGAAATTACCTGTTTTAATGTTCTGATTGTGGATTCTAGATTGTTAGCATTTTGTTGGAAGACTTTTTTTATTTTGTATAAAAACAGGATGACATTAATCCCTGGCAGTAGCAAT
Source organism: Hirundichthys speculiger (assembly GCA_018398805.1). Lineage (NCBI taxonomy): Eukaryota > Metazoa > Chordata > Actinopteri > Beloniformes > Exocoetidae > Hirundichthys > Hirundichthys speculiger. The sequence continues at coordinate 185,777 of JAGFBZ010000246.1, forward strand.
AAGCTTTATTTAATTTGACATTTTTTAAGATGAGATTTACACTAAATATGTGTTACTGACAAGTGCTGATGTTAAGTGTTTGAACAACAAATGTTATGACACTTTAGTTCATATGGCAGCAGAACATTTCAATAAAAGTGCATTTTACACTACTTTTGAATTCATTATTTGATTTTGTGTATAGAATGCGATTAATCGTGATTAATCAGGGAAATCATGAAATGAATTGCGATTAAAAATAATAATCAATAGTAATCGTTGCCCAGCCCAAGTTATAATTCTTTATTCATGGGGGTAATTCCTGATGTTTACATATAGGATACTAAATCAGTTTGTATTCCCAAAGTAATGTCCATGTAAGAATCCTCCTACCTGGTGTGGACAGTAATAGCTCTGTCAGCAGACCTTTTGTTATTTTAAGGTTCAGTCTTCAAGTTTGAGATTTCCTCAACCCAGTCCTCATCACGGAAGTCTGAAACCTCTCCTTGTTTTTGATCACTCGCCAATCTGGTGTTTAAATGGGAACAGGATATGCAGTGTAATATTAGAAGGAAAAACAATAATTAACACTCCATCCTACAAAAACATTCTGTGAAAAGGAAATGTAACAATTTCTAATTTGGCATAGCTCTGCAGCTGAGACCTCCTGCAGTGTAAAGGACACCCATCTACAGTAGTGTTTTTCCATCCTGGTCCTCCAATACCACTGTCCTGCATGTTTCAGGTGTTTCAGCGCCAACACACCTGGCTCAAATTCAGGGGTCACGGACAGACTTGTTCAGACCTTGAAGCCAAGTGAAGGAGGTGGTCCATTCATTTGAAACAGGTGTGTTGGCGCAGGGAAACACCAGAAACATGCAGGACAGTGGTACTGGAGGACCAGGACTGAGAAACGCTGATCTACAGGATGCCTGTGGTGGTCCGAGGAATAAGTGCTCACAACTCGTGTGCATTTGTTTTAATATCTTCAGAAAACATAAAACACATATTTAGGAAACGTCATGGAGTGGCAGACGTGTAGATTTTTGTTCAAAGTTATTTACATAATAAAACAACTGTCTGTTAGACCGCCTTGGCAGTTCTAGAGTTAAAATGTTTTTGTTGTGGGGTTTTTTCCAAAGTTCAGTCATTTAAAATGTTAATCAGAGGTTGGTGCAGGAGTGTTACCTCCTCCTGTTCACCATTGGTTCTACACCTGAATTGATTACTTCATCTTATGTTGGTGATTGTTTCCAGAAGGTGCAGAGCTCCCCCCATAAAACAGAAGTAGGTGGTACAGTCCAGGCCTCCCCCATTGCTGACAAAAGCAGCGCTCGATCATATGGACGCAAGAAACCATCAAACAAGAGTCAGCTGAAGAGTGAGTTTCCCTAAACACTCCTGGTCCTGGTGTCATCAGATACATAAGTACCTGGCTTGTAGGCCCTAGTTTTAAGGACTCATCACTTGACCACAGTTGAGTCAGACTCAAAGTCGGATGGATTTGAGACTAGATTCGGATCAGTAGTGGACTGATTGAACGTTTGGTGACTCAACTACAACATTGGCAGCAACCATTACCAGACTTACCGGCTTCCTGGTTCCATCATCATCAAATAAAAACTCACCATCATCTGAACTTCAGATGAAAACAAAAGTTAGCAGGAGATTGTTGATCTGAGAAATCCACAAACATCACCTGACACGTACATGATCCATATCTGTAAATGACCAGAGCAGATGTTTTTCTAACAACACACCTGTCTGTCTGCAGTTCTACCTTTGTCGTCTCCGAGCAGCGAGGATGACTCCTTCATTTCCAAGGTAACCACGCTGACACAAACAAACAAGTGTTTTAGTTTGAAACATTTGACTTTTTTCTTTCAGTCCACTTCCAGAAGCAGAGCAGAGATCTTGTTTGACCAGATAAGACGTTCCACCCCAGCTTCCACCTGTGAGTCCACACGCATTCATGCACAGGTGGTAAACAACAGATGGTAAACAGCCTCTTCACTTTGGAGTATCTGAAAGTGAGTCTGCTTCAGTAAAGCTCTCTGACGGGTCAGTCCTCTGTTGCAGGTTGGACCTCTCTTAATATGACAGACCTCTGTTAACATGTTAGATCTGTTAGCTGAAAAAACAAACTTCAGATTTGAGCTTTTATGGAGCAGACAGGAGGGATCATGTATTAGGTCCTGTTAGCTTTAACTTGATTTATGCTTCTGTGTAGCAGATAAAGCACAGAGGCTATGCACTGGCTATAAACACTCTTTGGCATTTATGAATGAATGAATGCTTTATTTCAGTTGAAAAACAAAAATAAAATCATGTTTTTACAAAAGAATTTATCAGATAGCAACCAAAAAAGGAATAGGCTGAAGCCCCAAAGCTTATTTTTGCCTATCCTATACCATCCGAGGATTAACTGAATAATTCACAATAAAACACCAGTACTAGTACATTATTACAAAACACATGATAACTTAACCAGAAAAATTGAATTCTAATCATTAAAATGAATTAAAATCATCAAATTTCATTTTAACTTTTGATATTAGATTTTAAAGTCTTCTTGAAAATTAACATAGAATTACACATTTTTATTTCATCGTTCAATCATTCCATAATTTTACACCCAAAACTGACACACATCTGTGCTTTAGTTTAGTTCTGACAACACCTTTAAATTATAAACCACCTGCCTTAGCTTAAACATTTTTTGAATACAAACGGGAATTGTCTTAATTACCACTTGAAACATAATTTCTAATGTTTTTGAATATACAATGTCCAAAAATGTTAACGTGTGTCATCTTATAAAAAGCTGATGTGTAGAATCACGGTATCCAACTCCATTTATCATCCTAGTAGCCCTTTTCTGCAGTTGAATTATTCGATTCGTTTCGTATGTATTTCCCCAAATTTCAGCACAGTATGTCATATAAGGCATCACAAGTGAAAAGTACAGCAAATGAAGGCAGCTCTTATTCACTAAATCTCTTTTTTTGTAAAGAATAGAAATAGACTTGGATAATTTCTGTTTTACATGTTTTATGTGAGGCTTCCAACAAACTTTATCATCTATTATTACTCCCAAAAACTTAGTTTCATATACTCTTTCAATTTCAACATTGTTTAAATTCAGTTTTACTTCAATGTTAGTCCATTTACCACTGAACAACATGAGATGAAAATGAAATGAAAAATACTTTATTTATCCCATAAATTGAAATTCAACACTGTAGCAAGGGCTCTCTCTTTTTTTTTTTCTTTAGCAATAATAATAATAATACAGCAATACAGCAACATAAACATACAACAGCAACATACTTTTACTTTCTTTTAGCGATAGTTTATTTAAAGCAAACCATTTGGTTAGTTTCATCAATTCTATTTTTACAGTTTTAGTTTCTACAGTCTATTTATACTGAGCTGTAATTGTACCACCAACTGCAGGATAACAGTGCAGATTTTCTGCAGAGGTGTCACTAGCATTGCTGAGCTGGTGTAGCATACAGTGAAGGGCTAGGGTTAGGGTCAGCGTAAATATGCCGCCACTTCAACGCACTAGCATAAATCAGGGTTTAGACTTCCTGCTGGTCGATCTCGGCATTGAACTGAATCTTCTCTGTCCAGCTACAGCAGCTTCCCAGCTACCTGATCTCACTGATGACCTTGGTGTCCCAGAAACTCACCTGTCAAGCTCCACCCCATCTATGTCACATGTTTCAGAGGGAGTTGTAGTACAGAACTCCCAAGAGCAGATGGCAGAGATGGAAGAAGGAAGCTGCTCAACTTCACAAATGGTGAATTTCCTTTTTCACTCCCAAACAGAAACGATACACAATAAGCTTCCCGTTTGTCATCAGCTTCCTGTTTCTCTACAGGACATGAAGAGGAAGAGAGAAGCTCGAGATTCAGGTCTCCACACCAACTCACCTATCATTTAGCATCCCTTCTTTTCATGCAGGAATCATCTTCCTTAATGATATAAAATCTCTCATCTGCCCACTGTGGAGCAGCTGCACTGCCTTATGTTAAACGTGAACAAATCTGTTGTTTTCTGAACTAAACCTGTCTGAAATGCTGAACCTGTCTGCGTTCAGGATACCTGTCAGAGCAGACTGAAGGAGAGCTAGCCCAGAAGAGGAAGCTGGAGCTTCAGGCAGAGGGGGAGGAGTCTAACTCTGATCTGACAGGTTATTTATTTATTCTGACTTTAAACCTGCAGCAATGCATGCTGTGTAGAAATATCTGACTGAAGACATGAGTAGTGAGTTTCTGGGCTTGAGTTATGTTTCACTGGCTCAGGTTCTGCATTTCTGATCCAAACTGGACTATTTTCAGCTGGTGAACTAGAACTGTTGGAACTCTTCTCAGATCATCTCTGAAGCTGCTGCTCATGTCTTCGTAGGATGCTCACCTACAGGGGAGGAGCCAACTCCAGCAGAGGGTCTGTTTGATGAGGGGGTGTGTCCAGTTAAGATGCAACCAATGCCTGAGCAGGGAAGAGTGGCAGAGTCGCACCTGACATCTGACATCACAGCAGATTTCAGGACATTCAGAGAACAGATGGAGGAGCACTTCACGGTGTGAAGCTCCTCGAGATTATTAATTATTGGTCATTGACTGTTGAATGATTATTGATCAGTGACTTAATGTTTTCAGGGCTACTGGAAAAAAGTGAAGGCTGAGGTACTTCTGTCCCTGCAGGAATGTCAACAACACGTGTCCTCGCTGCTCACAGCGGTTCATCAACACAGGTACTGCCCGCTTACACAGAGGCACCTCCGCAGAGGTACCACCAGTGTTGGGCAAGTTCACTTTCTACACGAACTAGTTAAGTTCATTGTTCACAGAAATTAAAATGAACTAGTTCAGTTCACCATTTCAAAAAATTAACTTAAGAGTTCATTTTTAGTTCATTTTTCAAAAATTCTTTTTTTAATGTTGCTGCAAGCAATTATTTGTCAAAATGATTATCACTGCCCATATACTACCCCACCACAAACAGCAATTATTTTATCCATTTTAACTGTCGAAAACTAATGGTCCAATTCTGAATCCTTAACCAACCAGGGTTCACATTAGCATTGAAGGAACAGCCCATGTAAAACTGTCATTTCCGTTTCAGCTTCTCTCTACAGCAGCCATTCCCAAACTTCAGAATACCAAGACCCAATTTGAAATGTGAAAAATCTCTGCAGCCCACCAAAACCTTTAATCACAACTGTGATCAACATACAGGACAAGGAACCATGATCCGATATTAATGTGAGGGGTCAACAAATAAGGTGACACTTGTCATATTAAGTTAAGATGACAGTAGAATAACACTTAACTGGTTTGTTTTATTACTTCTTAATGTTTTTTTAATCATGTCATGAATATTTTACAGTAATTAGAAAACATATTTAAAAAAGATCGAGGATTTAAAACACATTGGTTTAATTTTAATGATCTCTCACGGCCCACCTGCAGTACCACGACGGCCTACCAGGGGGCCACGGCCCACACTTTGAGAATCACTGCTCTACAGTATATTAAAAATATGAGGAAAAACTTGCTGCCAAATGGTCTTTATTATGAGACAAAAACAGGTCCTTAAGGTGCAAATGTTTTTCGCCCCATTTCAATATTTCAATCCTCCCCAGCAGTCAGGGATCTCCTCCAGCTCTGGGTAACTGCAGCTCTCATCTTCCTTCATGATCGTTTTAAACGTTTGATGACGCAATTGTTAGCATGACAGAAGCGACAGCCATGTTGCCATGTTTGATTGATTTCCTCAGATATATATTAGGCTCATTTGTGATGTATTTTAGATGGGGTTCGCTGGAAACCTGGAACGGTTTTGACCGTGCATGAACTTTGAAAGAGCGTCTTTCACAACTGCCCAAATGAACTCGTTCACGGCCCACGCTGGTGAAGGGGAAACAGAGCGCGCTCAGTTCACGTTCGTGAAAAATATGAACTAGTTCGTGAACTTTTGTTCAGTGAACGCCTTCAGGTACAACACTGAGTACCACCTATGTCTACATAGATGCAAGCCACTCCCACACCTGTAGAAGAACACAAACACAACCCATGTCCACAAAGGTACCACACATTTGTCCCTCAGTACTGGCACCACCTGCTTCCACACCTGGATAGGAACACAGACACTTCCTACGTCCCCACAGGCACTGCCTCCATCTACACTTCCACAGATAGTACTCACATGATGTCACAACATGGGTCACACGCCAAGACTTTCGCACAAGTGTGTTCTGATCAAGGTCGGACTAATCATTTTTGTGCCTGTAATTTTGGGTCTCGATTTAACATTTCTCAATTCAAATTGGGAAAGATCATCTTAGATGGACATGACTATCTAGCTTGGCCCAGCCTACTGAATACATTATTTATTTAATTCAGTGAACATTCAGAACTGATCAGCTGTTTTTGAATGACATGAGGTGACCAACATTTCAACATAAAAGGATCCCATCCAGAAACCTGAATATAGATATTGGTAGTCATGGTAATCTTACCATAAACGGACATCACTAATTTTTTATGTTATGGATGATTGTGACTCTAGACTCAATGAAAAATCTAGACCAGGGATCGGCAAGTCGGACAAAAAATGTCTCTCTTGATATTAAAAGTTGCCGACCCCTGGACTAGACCTACATTAAATGTATTGAGGAAACATTTTGAGGGGAATTTCGAAACACTGGCTTGCTCAGATCATGAAATTAATTTCAGCAAACCTTTCCTGCAGCCATGACATGTTTAAATGGAGCCCCCATCCTTCAGCCAGTCCTTCCTTGTTTATAATCCTTTCTAGCCGTCTGCACAGGTCGATTCCACCGACTGCTGCTATTTTCTTGTAAAACGAGATCAAGATGGGACATTGAACATTTCCACGTACTTCTGCTTTTTTACTTTTGCCTTCTGTGGTTTGGTGTCATCTTGTGATTTTTGTCAATGTCTGACATCTAATATTAGTTAATTGTGAACACTTGACTACGCTAGAATGAATCAAAAACCAGTGCTGTACTGGGAAGCTTGACCTACAAAATGGCAACATTGGGTCAAAGTATCCAGATGTGTGACGTCAGTGAATACTATCTGTTAAACAGCAGCTGTGAACATGTGATGATTCAGTTGTAAACCAGTTAGACCATTGAGAAAGCTTCCACAGCAAATGATAAAGCTATGCGTTTGTTGGTGTGTGTGTTTGAGGTTGTTGCTGTGGCAGCAGTTTGAAACCAGTGTCACTGATCAACTGAAGCAGCTGGAAGAAGACTGTACTGACCTGAACTCCATCAACACCCAGATACTGGTACTCCTGTTGCTTTTATTGATACTGCCACTACTTCTTTTTTTTTTTTCTTTGTTTGAAGATCAAAGTAAAATAAGTCCACTTATCTTGATTCAAAACATATGACTGCTATTGTCAATACTACTGCTGCTGATGCTACTATTGATGCTGCTTAAATACTACAGGAAACACTACAGAAGTACTACAGAAACACTGTGTTTATCTTGTAGTTTGCGGTGTGCTCAATCCAGGTTCAGATCTCTAATCCAAGACTCGTTCTGTCCGTTTTTCAGAGCTTCTTCCAGTCTGAGATGCAGCGTCTTGGATCCTTCTGTGAAGAGCACCTGCAGAAGTCAGTCTGATCTGGTTTACTGATGTTCTCATTGCATAAATATGATTATGACGTGTTTACACTGTCTGTGTTAAACCATTTAACACTTAACCCTTTAAGCGCCATTAACATTACAGACTATAACATTGCTGAATAAAACAGGCTGTATCTATAAATGTGAAGCCGAACCTTGTTATTACTTTTCACCAGGAGATGGCGAACATGTGTGCCTGTAATGTGAGAACCATTTTTGGTGGTGGTGCTATTCAAAGTTTTAGCGTAAAATGAGTTTGAAAAACATCCTCTGGCGCAGAGACATGTGGCGCAGCAGTGGTATAAATGCTGAATGTAGCGAGAGCAGAACAGAGTGAAAGAGTTGTTTTTTCATTTACTCACGATGTCAAGAGGTCAGTTTACCATCCACAAAGTACTTTGTCAGGTTCTGGTTAACTCTGATTCTGACGTTCAGTCGTCCAGTGAAGCAGAAACTGACGGTAGTAGTGACGGCGACTCAGCGCGCCATAATCCACAATCAGCACAAAGTATATCGGATGCTTCACCTCAGCATGGCTGGGGTGAAAACATTCTGTGATCGCTAAGCAGGTTGATGTGTCAGGGGGGCTCATAGCACTACAAATATGGAAAAATGTAGCGGGGATGACAACAACTGCGGTTGTTCTGGCAACGCTGGGGAAGCCGCGGGAAAAAAAACACACCGCTAATGGCGCACTGGAAATCACGGTGATGATGATGGTAGCGGCTGAGAGTTCTTGAGAGAAGAGGAAGAGTATTGAAAGTGGAGCCTAAATTTTGATCAGCCTGTTGGGTTTTGTGGAGACGATCTGACAAATTCTGAGCCCATTGATTTCATCCCTTTTCCAGATGATGAATTCTGGAGCCTCATCACCAATCAAACTAATAGAAAAGGCCACCAGTTCTTTGAAATGGAAATATTGAAACCATACTCCAGATTTCAGGATTTTATGATGTGATTGTCCCTGAAATGAAAGCTTTCATTGTGCATGGGGCTTAAGGAAAAATCTAAAATTGAGGACTACTGGGCAGGTTTGGGCAGGTGATGTCACAATAATCAAATTAGATGACAAATCTTCTTTCCAAATTTTGGTTAATACTGAAGATATTTCTCATTCACAATATGCCTTTATCTCAAACCACTTTAAAGTTATAGCCTTATGAAACCTTGATATAAAAATTGAACATTTTCCAATATGGCTGCCACCTTGTGACGTCATAATATGCAAATTAGATGAATAATTTCACTCCCATCACAGACTTTGAGTCATGCTGAACAATTTTCTCATTGACAGTATACCTTTATCTCAAACTGCTTTCAAGTTATAGCCTTTTAAAATCTTGATATCAAAATTGTATATTTTCTTGAAAAACACCTAAAGGGTTAAGTATCTAGTTTAGACATATCCAGAGCTTCAGGGTAGCCTGATTTGGATCTGGTTTTAAAAATGTTTAGATCTTTAGGGTCTGGTTTAAACATGCATCTAAACATGGATTGAGATATGATCAGACCTGCAGGATCTGGTTTGGATCTAGTTTTAAACATGTTCAGACCTCACTAAACCATCCAATCGGTAGTAGCGACGGGCAGTGTGTACAAACGGCAGGGACTTAATTTGGTTTTAAACATGCTCAGGCCTACATGGTTTGGTTTTAGATAATGTTCAGATCTCCATGATCTAGTCTTGATCTGGTTTGAACATGCTCAGACCTGCAGAATATCTGTTTTTCTTTGCCCCAGGTTGAAATCGTTGGAACATGACCGATCGAGGGCAGAGCCTCCATCAAGCTAATGGAGAATAAGTACAGAACTTGTCCAAGCAGGAAGAAACCATCACACCTCTGACAGTGCTGGATCTGGATCCCTCCCAGAACCAAACAGGAACAAGTTTCCAGCTGCTGTCATCTCACCGTCACTGAACTTCATTTAACCTTTAGCGAGTTTTGGCTCGAGATTTTCATTTTATAACAGTCTCTGCAGAACACAACATTTTTTTTCTGGTTCAAACCAATTAAAGAAGCAAAAGTAAAAGGCATTTATCCACGTTTGTTGTTGACTGATGACCACAGTGATGAGTTGACTGTCTGCCGCCAGTTTAGGACAACCACCAGATGGATGGGTGGATGGAATCAGCAGTTGGTCATGGTGCAGAGCAGGGATGTCAAACTCCAGTCCTGGAGGGTCGCTGTCCTGCACGTCTAAGATGTTTCCCAGCTTCAGCACACCTGATTTAAACGAATGGGTCGTTAACAGACCTAGATGACAAGCTGATGGTGATCCATTCACTAGAATCAGGTGTGGTGAAGCAGGGAAATATCTAAGATGTGAGGGACAGTGGCCCTCCAGGACTGGAGTTTGACATCCCTGGTATAGAGAAATGAGGAGCTGTTGTTCTGTCATTTAGCAGTGAAAATAAAGTAAAATCTGGTTTTTAGACACATACAGACCTTAGGGATCTGGTTTTAGACTTATACAGACTCTCAGTCTGGATTTAAACACATTTTTACACCATCATTCAGCAGAGAAAATAGTAGGGATGCACGATAACTGTTTTTTAAAACCGATACCGATAACCGATAACTTTCAGCTCCTAAAGGCCGATACCAATACCGATAACACACACATATACCTAAGATCATTACATCAATACTATGAACAAAACCAAAAATAGTTTGGACTCTTTAAATGAACAGATATTTATTTTTTCCATTGAAAAACTATTGGCAAGCCTCTCAAACATTTTCGTAAAGCTATCAAACAAACCTATTTGATATCTCACATCAACTTAAATAAGGTTCATTACTGACTGATATAAAAAATAAAGGCTCCTTGAACTGATGGAAATACATGCATCAGAATTACAAACTGAAAAGGATTTACATTTAAAGGATTTTGGCTTGTGGTTCCAATTAAATTAATACCTTTAATTAAAGTAAATTAAGTTCAGTGATTTTTTTTTTTAATCTCATGGAAGCTTTAGATGAGAGAGATGAGGTAGAGGAGGGGAGACTGCTGCTGGTTTGTGCACGTTAGCATTAGCTCACATTAGCGCGATTTCAAAACTCCATGGAAGCGATTGTTATGTTGTAGGTGGCTGATCAGGTTTTACGTATCAAAGCTTGTGCTTCCCTCCTCGTAGAATTCACTCGGAGGATTCGTCACAAATAACCACCAAACTATCTTCTTCTGAAACTTTAACGAAGTTCCACGCCGCCATTTGTTGTGATCAGCGCTGTGCTGCAGGCTGCATTCAAGGTGTAACGTAAATTCCGAAGTTCCCTCGTTTGCTAGTCGTTCTTTCAGCCTTTTCTATTTTTTTTCTTTTTTATGTGTAACATGAGGGGAAACACTGCGAAAATCGATTCAAGTTACCAACTACTAAAATTATGACCGAGTTAACAAGTTGTTTTCTGGCATGAGGGGGTATTCTTGATTCTCCTGATTGAGAAATCGTTTTTCTGATTATGCCGACGTTACTTGAACATAACATTCACTGCCGGTTATTTAAGGCTGATATGACAGAAATATATATGTTCTCGGGCGGTGGCGTCATTAGGCCTATTTTAGGGGGGCTTCAGCCCCCCTAAAATATTCTTAAGCCCCCCTAAATAATTAGGTTTTTTTTAAAAAATATATATATATTTTATATTTTTATGTATATATATATATATAGATATATATATATATATATATATATATATATATATATAATTAGCCTGACTCAAATATTTTCAAGAGTATCTTAGTATTACTTTAATTCAAGTAATTAAGTAATATATTTTTCAGGGCTTGAAATTACAACCATTTTAGTCACATATGTGCCCAAAATGTAATCTGTGCATCTTCAAAATATTTGGGAACAAACAATTATTGTGCTGTGAGCGAAAGTTATGGCATTAGGCTCTATGTTGATCAGTTATTAATTCAACTCATTGTGTGATCAACAGGCAAGGTCAAGTCAGAGAGCAAGGGGATCCAGGGATGGATCTAGAGGCAGAGGAAGATCAAGTTATCACAGAGAGAGAAGGAGAGCAAGCAGATATAAGACTTATACTGTATACTTGTATTGTATAAAACAGACTGAAATAATAATATTAATAAATTATTTCTCAGTCTTTATTAGCTGTTTGTGAAATGTTGTGCTCACACGCTACATTCGCTCACATCCTGTGCATCTCTTGGGGGCTAAGCCCCCCCTAAACCTAGTGACGCCCCTGGTCAACAGCGTCCTGCATCAGCCAGTAGGCGCCTCTGCGCGCGACGTTGCGCTGGTAGACCGGCGTGCGTGCGGGCTCTGCGCAAAGACGCGTCACCACGTACAGTGTTGTCATGACAACCCCGAAGGAAATTTCCATGGGAGCTCCCTCACGTGGCTTTACAATGTGACGTCATTGATGGCACGTGAGAAAAGTAGTATATAAAGAGGTCACACACTGTCAAATCTTCAGTGGGTCCCCTCGGGGAACCACGGGGAGCCTGGTGGCTGGATGGCGCCGGGACCGCTGCTATGGGCAGCAGACGGTCCCATTGCACGCGCCAGATCCGCACCGCGCAGAGGCTCGCTCTCTCCCTTGCCAGCCAAGGGGGACCGCGGGCCGAGCATTGCGCGGTGGTCCGTGATCTCCCTTGGCTTGCCAGGGGATTCCAGTGCTCTCTCTCCCCGGCCCATACGTGCGCCGCCGTCGTGGCCCACTCTTTTAAAAACTCTAAAATATCACCCCAACCATCCATTGTTGGTGGTTAGTAGTGCATGGTGGCACCACGCAGTACTAACCACCAACAAACCTTACTTTTTATTTATTTTGTTTTGCCTGTTTTTGGGCGTTAAAACACCTAATTACAGCGTGGATTCATGCTTTTACTTTATACTCACCAGCAACCGCTTATGTCCAAACAACACAATATTAACTATCGACATATTCTTTTTCTTTTTCATTTTAAGAATGAAATTGAAAACGACCCTGCCTAATGGTATCATCCTCTTCTCACTAAACTTACTTGTGGGTTGTGGTGGGGCTAATTGGGTGCTCAGCACCCCTAAAGCTCTGACCCTAGAATTGCCCCTGTTATCGGGGCTATTTGTCGTGATATTGGACTTATCGGAATGACGCCATAATTTCCTGTTATCCGCCCGATAGTTATCGTGTTATACCATAACATGATAACACAATAACGATAACCATATGAAGTAGCATTCACAAGAAACTAGTCAGAAAACAGAGTTGAACTACGTCCAACATGATAGTGAAGAATCTTCGGCCCTGAACCAGCAGATGGGCTGAGCGTGCCACTGAAAAAAAGTTTATCAGTCTTCAAAAATGAGTGCCAACTCTTTTAATCCTGTGATTTATTTTTGTGTAAAAACAATAAAAGTCACCCGATTGTGGTGGATCTCAGTATTTGATAAATAATACTTCAGATAAACAACAACATTTAACTTTTTTTTAATTGTCACATTATTCAACAAAAATTGAGCCAAAACTAAAAAAAATAAATAGTATTGTCTTCATATTTTTTCTAAGTACCCTTGTGATCTACCTTTAGTAGCTGTAACATCAAGTAAATGTCTCTCATGGTTTTGCTTTAGTTCAGATGTTTTAAGACATTTCCAGCTTTCTGAAGATCCACGACAGCATTTCTGTCAGGTTGAGCTCTGGACTTGGACAGCTTCATTCTAAAATATTGATTCTTTATTTTTTTCAGTCATTCTGACATAGATTTGCTGCTGTCTGGGATCATTGTCCTGTCACATGACCCAGTTTCAGGTAAGCTTTAGCTGTCGGATCAACGGCCTCACATTTGTCTATAGAATATTCTGTCATCCAGACTGCAAGGTGTCCACAAACCAGTGAGTATGAGGTGTTTCTGCTGAAATACTGTTTCTCCTGGCAGTCAAGCACATTGTTCCACAAGTCACTCTTGTTTTGTAAACCTCAGTTGTGCCTCCATGTTCTTCTTAGACAGAAGAAAACTTTTCTAAATAAATAGTTCTATCTAGTTGTACATTGAACATGCTCAGTGAGACCCGTAGCCCCTGATTTGGAACGCTTGGTTTTTCGGGGATACATTTGCTGGGATATCCAAGACTAAACTAAACTACTTATAAATAATCTTTTACACTGTAAAACCTTCAGATTCAGATAGTTTGAAAGTGGTTTTAGAAGCTTTTCTGGATTAATATGCAGGAACGAGTGCCTCTCCAACGTCATTGCTAATGTCTATCCCTCCTGACGTGTTAAACTCTGAATGCTTCAGACCAGAAAACTGCCAAAACATCTGCTTTTATGGAGGTATGCAAGCCTGCTGATGATTAGTTCATCAAGGGCGGATGGTTATTAGCACCTGGCTGCAACTCTTAAATACTATAGAAGCAGTAAGGGGGTACTTAGGAATACCCACATCATTTTCCTCTTTTTGGTTTCATTTTCTTAAAAAGACAACCTCAGATGAACAACGGCATTCAACTTTTTTCCACCATGCCACTTAAGACCCACTACTCTCAGATTTTTATATTTTTACTAGGGCTGGGCAAGTTAACGTGTTATCGCTTTACTTTATTAATGCTGACATTTATTTTATCGCGCATTAACGCATGTTGCTCACATGCTTTTGTTTTGAAAAATCTGTTACTGGCTGCTGCGGAACCGGAAAATAATTGGCAGGCAAAACTAAAACAGACATGGAGAACGGTAAAAATCAGTGAACTTTACAGTTCAAGTAGCAACTCATGTAGAAATATTAACAATTCTGTCTGAAAAAAAAAACGTTCAAACCCCTTTGTTCAAGACGATCGTGTCATTCCTCCATGTTACATCAGATCTGCTCCATGTGTTTATTGTCCTGCTGTTCTCTAGCTGGTTACTACAGTGCGGCTCCATCTAGTGGCACAGATGTGAAATGACAACAGAAAGTCTGTTTCTTGATTACAAAACAAAGCTATTTCTGGGTCACGTAAACCAGACAATAAAACATTTAAAAACAAATTCAGTCCTGTGGCCTATTTGCTAAAATTGAAATATTAAAATACAGGCATTTTTTTATTAGATTCAAAAACAGAAAAAAATAAAAAGTCACTTTTTAATTTTTTTAATTTTTGATTGACAATTGAAAATGGAAAAAAAAAGCAATGATACACAGATAATTACAGATTGATAAAGTTACTGAACTTTAACATGGACATTTTCATTTTAAAGTTCTCCCAGACGGAGGATTAAACAGAAACAAGGTTATTTGTAACAACTGACAAGTTGAACTCCCCGTTAAAAGTTTCTGCTGTTACCTCAGAAATTAATGTTTTAATGTTATGATTGTAGCCTCTAGATTGTTAGGATTTTGTTGGTAGACTTTTTTTATTTTTTATAAAAACAGGATGACATAAATGCCCTGGCAGTGGGAATAAGCTTTATTTTATTTTACATTTGTTAAGATGAGATTAACACTAAATATGTGTTACTGACAAGTGCTGATGTTAAAAGTGTTGGAACAACAAATGTTATGACACTTTAGTTTATATGGCAGCAGAACATTTAAATAACAGTGACCTTTACACTACTTTTGAATTCATTATTTGATTTTTCATATACAATGTGATTAATCGTGATTAATCAGGGAAATCATGCGATCAATTGCGATTAAAAATTTTAATCGTTGCCCAGCCCTTTTTTTTTACAGGAAGAGGGGGTACAAACTGTTTAACATGAGTGTATGTTGGTGAGGAGTTTCATTTGCTGCAGAGAAGAAAGTTCAGATTTAAGAGTGGCTGTAGCTCAGGTGGTAAAGCAGGTTGTCCAGAACCTGTAAGGTTGGAAGTTCAATCCTGGCTCCAACTGTCCACATGTCAAAGTGTCCTTGGGAAAGACACTGAACCCTAGCTTGCCCCTAGTGGGCCTGGCAGCACCCATCATGGCAGCAGCCCCCCACTGGTGTGTGAATGGGTGAATAAGAGCCCTCCATAAAGCACTTGGGGGGCACCATGATGGTGTCTAGAAAACGCTATATGAGTGCAGTGCAGCAGTGCATTTATCATTAAAAGATGGGACATGTCTGTCATTATTTTGTCTTTCTGGCCGAAATCACATAAAGGACTGGCGAAACTCTGTTCTGCACCTCTGTCCAGATAAGTTCTGGAGTCAGTTCTGGACCAGCGGGTCCTGTTCTGAAACCAGGACAACACCGGTTTGTTTGTGAGCTGGTGGCTGCTGGTTGTCAGGCAGCAAAGTGACACGAGAGGGAAAAACAGAGAAATCCCCTGAAGGAAAGCAGTGGGAGGAAGACGACTAATGAGGTACCGTTAGAGACTGGAACAGAGGAGGGGGGACAGGTGGGAGACGGAGCTGCTCAGGTGTGTCGCTGCTCCACAACAGGAAACGTCTGGAAACCAGCAGGAGTCCTGCTGCTGGAGCTACCTGACTGGACCTGGACCTGGAACTGGAACTGGGACCTTTGACCTGGACCTGACTGGAACTGTACTGGCTCACAGACAGAGATGCTGACTGGCTGAGGAGCCTCTGAGACTGCGGGTTTTCTTTCCGTGGACTTGGATGGACGACAGGACGAACTGATCTGGACCTGCTGGGACGTGACGGGTCAGTGATCACCAACAGCTTCAGGTTAGTAAACTGGGAAAAACTGGTTTCGTACTGGTTGCACTGTCTGTTGAACAACCAAGTAAAAGCAAAAATGATGGACTGAGAAACTCAGTTGTTCCATCTGGTCTTTCATCTTTCTGATGAATGCCAGTAGTTTGTTTGTTAACGTGCCAGTGTGATTGTACTTACTCATTTTGAGTCTTTCTCCTGCTGCATCTCCATTTTTAGTTTTTACTTTTGTTTTATGTCTTTCTGCTGTTTTCCAGCTCAGACTCAAGAAGTTCACTGAGTTTTTAGAATCATGACATTTGTATAAAATGAAGCCATGAAGACGAACCAGATCAGTTTCTCTGAGAGTTGTTCATGTTGCAGCAGAGCTGTGACATCAGACCACAAAAAAACCTGCACTGTTACTGGTTTGAACTGGTTTTATTGGGTTTATTGGCCACTCTGAAGGAACTTTACTGGTTTTAGATGATTTTAATTTGCATACTACCTGCTCTGAAGAACCATCACAGGTTTTATTGGGTCAGCTGGCTGTTCAGAACAAGTGTTACAGGTTTAAGCTGGTTTTAATGACTGCGTTGAAGGACTGCTACTAGTTTTAACTCTTGACATGCCTGTCCACACAGAGGCTGAAAATGTGGACACAGAAGGCCGAGGGGGGCTTGAGAAACTGCTTTGAGTGTACTGACTGCGATGTGCTCTGTGACGTCAACACTATGAGCGACTGCATCACAGACTACATCAAATTCTGTGATGTCACCATGTCGGCTCAGACTGTTGGTTGTTTCCATAGTAATAAGCCTTGTATCACTGGTGACCTGAAGGTGTTACTAAACAAAAAGAAGTCTTTCAGGTTAGATTGACAGACGAGAACTGAGGAGGGTGTAGCAGGGTCATTCTTCAACTACGGTAAAATTTGTGTCCTTTGCAGAAATAAGAGATACAAAACACATTTCTTGATTTTTTTTTTTTGTTTGTTTGTTTTTGGCACAGTTACTCGACACCAAGAGGAACATACAAAAATTAATTTAAAGGTCAAATGTTATTTTTACTACATAAACCATGGTTTTATATTTATGGATTGTGCGATTGTCCCTCGGTCAGATTTTTGACCTTCAATCCCTCTTAATATTGAATTACATTTTGATTTAAAAACTAACTTTACAGACAGATGGTACAAAAATACCTATTTTAATGAAACATACCATGTGTTGTAAGATACAGTAGTATTAAATGTCTTTTTTTATATATATATAAAAGGAACACCTGGCCCTTGGGGTCACTGTCATTTCCATCACACACCTCAAAATGTAACTTTAGGGAGGTTTTTTTTTATGGTTTGAACACCTGCAACCATGGTAACCATGGTAACAGTCAGTCACAGGAGAGCACATGGCAGGAGAGCAGAGCTAGCTCCCTGGTAGAATATGAAAGCTGAAAAAAATCAAGGTAAATATTTCCCAAACAAAGAATATGTTTATTGGTCGTCATTTCCAAACAATAATTATTAAAATAACATTTCATGTCGTATATTTTGTGTATATTTAATGCTAGCTTTAAAACAGAGATTAGCATGCTAATACAACATGAGATTTTTGAAAAAATGTGACACATTGTCATTTCCATCATGTTTTTTATTAATAATATTTTGTAGTTTTGAAGATTATGCTGCTATGGCTGCATTCATATCTGGGATTGGAAAACTCATGTTTGTGTCATGAAAGAACTTCATTGAAAGACTTCAGTAAAAGGATTTAAAGGTGTTTGTCATCTCAACAATGGAAAAGTATTGTCCTTGCAATCCTGAAAATAAATATATTTATATATTTGGGATCATTTATGTGTGAAATTTCATGAAATGTTATGAAAACATGAGTTCTGTAAATAATTTTGTTTGTAAAACACATTGTTTGTGGTGTGATGGAAATGATGCTTTCCTTTAAATGTTCGACGAAAATAAGAAAAATATAAATATAAAATATATATTATCTATATAATTACATCACAACAGCTACCAGAATGTATTTCTACACATAATGGATAAGCAAAACATATCAAAAATATTACCTAAAATATGTGTTTGATTTTCTACAATTTTTGAGTCCAAATTTGACCGTAGTTGAAGAATGACCCAGCATGAGGGGGTGGACAGACTCCTACAGGAGCCACAGTTTGTCTTTTTTGAATTGTGTTTTGTCTGATCTGCTGGTGAGTGGTGCAGGAGATCCTCAGGGTACTGTTCACATACACCACAGATTTCCAGTACAACTCAGAATCAGGAACCCTCAGAGGTTCTTTAACGCTGTAGTTGGGTATGTAAGGGATGGACAGAGCGCTGGTAGACCAGAGGAAATTGGCTCTAGCTGTACATGAACAAGACGAGATATGAAGTTGAGTTTTGGAAGTAAGGAATCGTTGTAGCCCCTGAGCTTCCTGGGTAAGGATGTGGAGGGGGTTGAGGTACCTGAGTTTTTACATCAACAGCATCTGAGTCGACTCAACTTCCTGAGGAAGCTGAGGTCCTTGACTGTGTATAGAAAGATGCTGGAGATGTTCTACCAGTCTCTTATGGCCAGTCATCTGTTGCTCTCTTTACCCTACTGGGGAAGCAGCGTTGCTACCTATGACACAAATAGACTACCGTATTTTCTGGACTATAAGCCGCTACTTTTGTCCCACGCTTTAAACCATGAGGCTTATACAGAGATGCGGCTTTTCTATAAATTTTTCTTCAGCCCTCAGGGGGCGCTCTAGCAGGAAATGCAAAATCCAAAAAACAAACCAAGTAGTTAAAGGCTATTCTGTTTTTGTTCAGTAGCCTATGTTGGCTATGCTACTCTACATTTTGTGAGCATCAATACCTATTATTATTGGACAAACTGATTAATCCAGGTGTGTCTGACCATTGTAGCTACTCTGACACACCTGGATTTATCAGTTTGTCCAGTCAGTTTGTTGGTTCCCCAGCGGATTTCAGGGTTCTGAGCGGACCCGCCGCAGAGGGAAGGTTTTAATCGCAGATGCGGACCGGACACAGCGTGGAGCCAGCAGGTCCGCGATCCGGCTCCAAAGCGGATCCGGCACTGAGTGCAAGTGGACCCCGATACGGGTCCATTTCGTGGGTCCGTTCAGGATGTCTTTGCTGTGTGGGGGGGGTTTCAGTACACAGGAGGGGGAAAAATAAAGCAACTTGGTTTTAGTGTGCAGGAGGAAAATGAATAAAACCATCAATGACTTTTCTGTTTTGTTTGATCAGCACTTTTACTGTCGTGTTACAGGTTCTGTTCAGAAACAATCAGTTCAGGTATGTGAATAAACACTTAGGGTACAAAATCTTTCAATGTAAATATCTTATTTCTCAGCCTGGATACCGGCGGCTTATAGTCCGGTGTAGCTTATATGTGACAAAATATATATTT
This sequence comes from Hirundichthys speculiger, assembly GCA_018398805.1. Lineage (NCBI taxonomy): Eukaryota > Metazoa > Chordata > Actinopteri > Beloniformes > Exocoetidae > Hirundichthys > Hirundichthys speculiger. The sequence goes on from JAGFBZ010000246.1 coordinate 205,440, forward strand.
CTTTTATATTTTAATGGGTGCGGCTTATATTCAGGTGCGGCTAATAGTCCAGAAAATACGGTAATTAAACTGATTTAGAAAGCTGGCTCTGTCATTGTCTGCAGACAGGACACATTTGAAGCTGTGGTGGAGAGGTGGACAGAGAAAAAACAGTTATCCATCATGGATAACCCCGACCCTCCTTTCCACCATATAATGGATGGAAAATGGAGCTCCCTCTCCAAAAGACTGACAGCTCCATTCTCATGGAGACTATTATGGGAATTTTTTTCTACCTCATGTCATAAGTATTTACAGCACATCATCTCACTATAATGGCACTCTTCGACATACACTTGCTAGGCCGCTTTCTGGTTTCTTTGGTTGGCTTTGTCATTTCACTGGTTCATCTGCTGGTTTAATGGTCACTTTGTTCTCTTTACTTACTTCACTGGTTTATTCTCTTGTTTTATTGGTTGCTCTGGTTTGTTTGCTGGTTTCACTAGTTTGTCTGCTGGTTTCAGTGGTTCCAGTTGCAATGGGCTGTCTGGGAGGAAAGACAGATGAAGAACGACTGGATGAAAAAGCAAAGAGAGAAGCCAACAAGAAGATTGAGAAGCAGCTTCAGAAGGAGCGACAGGCCTACAAAGCTACACACAGACTGCTGCTGCTGGGTCAGTCACCTGTTTGTTCAACTACAAGTCTTTCTGTCACGTACTGGATTCTTCTATCCACAGTGCTGTTCGTCTTAAATCAGTTCATTTCAGTCTGGTGATTTTTTTTTTTCCTTTTTCAATCCCTGAAGGGAAATTATATTATTACTAAAGAAGCTTTGCAAGGTTACAGTGGACCTACTGCCCTGATTATACATTTAAACATGACTGAGTATCTGATCACCTTAGGAGCAAGAGGCTGCTGGCTCATGGTCTTTGTGATGGACGTGGGTGAGAAAAATATATAAAACCTATATTTCCAGGTCATTTCACAGGTTCAAATATTGATGTTGCAGCGCAACGTTGTTCATTTATTTATTCATTTTATTTTACCTTTATTTAAACTCTGAAATACATTGAGGTAGAGACCTCATTTACAATGCAGCCGAGTGAAACAACAAAAATAAAAATAAGGGCACTTAGGGCCCAATCTTGCACCAAACCTCCTAAAGCTGCTATTAAGGGATAGCAGGTAGCAGGAGGGGCGTTCCCCCACAAAGAACGCAATCTTCCACCTCCCGAAACCTGTGATATTACCTGCGCCAACCACTATAATATGCACACATTATGCATGGGAGTGGTTAGGGCGTTCCACCTGTTTAACCAATCAGTGCGTCAGTAGCCATTGCCTTTAAGAGCAGGTTGCGGTACCTGCAAACTGCTATGGAGCGTCTTTTCACCCAGATCGGAGCAGCTCTCATGGGCAGCTGGTCTGGGACTCTGCTGTAGAGCTTCCTCCTCTTTGCCTCCTCCTCCTCTGCACTGATATATACATAACTAGCTTTAACTAATGTGGAGCAAATGATTTAATCATTTCTTTTGTACTCCAAGAAGTTTCAACAAACTGCTCAGAAAAAAATAGAGCCAGTGAGCTTCCAGGAAAGCATTTCTTAACTAGAAAAGCACTCAGAGAGCGCAGACCTCCGCCAAGCACAACAGTTCTCCCATACAGCGATTTACAGATTGCGATAAAATCCGCCTTCTGGATCAGATCCGGATCAGCCTCTGAAATTTTATAGAGGTTTTCATTGTCAGTACCTGAGTGAATAATAATTAATTATTAATAATTAACAGACATGTTGAAAAACAAAATTTCCGGCCTCATTGAGCGCATGTTACGGTCTCAAGCCGGGTTGTGAACCCGCAACCTTCCACCTCTGGGGCCCCTGAGCACAACCCACTGCGCCACCTTCAATCCTCCACATAGACACTCAGATCCACCTATGTTTCACCTTCCCATCCAACGAGCAGCCCAGGTGTGGCACTGCACACCTGTACCTATTCAGTCATCATTCAACCAGACTCGTCTCCAGATCTTCCCATAGAAACGATTTGGACGCGCTCTTTTACGCGCTGACATGCCAGTTGCGCTTTCCACAAACTTGGTATCTTGCCCGCTACCCTCTATTCAAAATCTGCGAGATACCAGTACCGCAAGATACTGAATTTGTGGAAAGCGCAAGAGACACGCCCATTGCCGCGCCCACAATGTGAGTAAGGGACTCGGCATAATGGGTGGCAGCTTTAGAGAGCGGAAGATTGAATTAGCGGTTGGCAGAGGCTCCTAAATCAACAATTTGCAGGTAGTGGGTAGTAGGAGGTGTAAGATCGGGCCCTTAGACACAGAAAAAGCCAAAGAGAAACTTAAAAGTGGCAACAAGAATAATAATAATAATAATAAAAAAACACAATAAAATTACAAGTAAAATGTATAAAATAAAATCATGAATAATGAATAGATTAATTAAAATGTCGAACACAATCAGGTAAAACAGGAACAGCTAGAAGTAAAATGTGATACAGTTAAAGATTTAAATTGTCGTATGGATAAAAATTATGAAAGCTTTAAATAGTTGTGCATGCTATTCTAAGTTACAGGTGCACAATATGAAAAAACTGGATTTTCCAAGTTGAGTAAAAACAGCTGGCACCTGCAGTGTAATCCAATCACTTGATCTAGTCTAAGAGCCCACATTAAAAGAAAGCATGGAACTGATGTAAGGAGGTAAAAGACCAATAAGAGCTTTATAAATAAATAAAACCCAGTGTCTTTCACATCTTACAGCAAGAGAGGGCCACCCAACATTAGAATACAAGTCACAATGATGGGTGTCATAGCTGTCTCCAGTGATTAATCTTAATGCAGAGTAGTAAACACTGATAAAAAAGTTGCCTCAACAAGCATCTCCCTACAATGCAGCGGGAAGGAAAGCCTGTTTCTATAGAAGAAACCAATTTTATTTTTATAAAAGACGTCACCAGCTTAGAAGCATGATGTTTAAAAGTTAATTTATCGTCTAACCAGATACCAAGGTACTTGTATTTATTGACCCTCTCAATATTTGTACCATAATTGGTAGAAATGATGAGGTCATCATGGATACTATTTTTTGATCTGGTGAACAACATGAATTTAGTTTTGCTTGCATTGAGTACCAGTTTATGATTGAGTGCAACTTTGTGTTGGAATTCATGAATTCATGGCTGAGTGTGCATCACTGGCAATACAAAACAAAACGGTGTCATCTGCATAAAGATGAATATTACACCTAGTGACAGATGAGGCAATATCATTGATGTAAATTGAAAACAGAATAGGTCCTAAAATTGAGCCTTGTGGCACACCTTTTGCCAATTGGACATATTCAGATTTGACATTATCAATAGCAACACATTGCTGCCTGTCGCTAAGGTAACTCTTGAACCATTTAAAGGCTAAATCATCAAATCCAAGACAAGTCTTTTTAACCCTTTAGGTGCTGGAGTTTTTTCAAGAAAATATTCAATTTTGACATCAACATTTCAAAAGGCTATAACTTGAAAGCAGTTTAAGGTAGAGGTATACAGTCAATGAGAAGATTGTTCAGTATGACTCAAAGTTTGTGATAGGAGTGAAATTATTCAAATTCAATTATATTATGATGTCACAAAGTGGCGGTCCTATTGGGAAATGTTCAATTTTGATATCAAGGTTTCAAAAGGCTATAACTTTAAAGTGGTTTGAGATAAAGGCATACTGTAAATGAGAAATATCTTCAGTATGAACCAAAATTTGGGATGAAAGTAGATTTGTCATCTAATTTGATTATAGTGACATCACCAGGTGGCAGGCATAGAAAATATCTATTTTTGTTTTCAAGATTTCAAAAGGCTGCAATTTGAAAGTGGTTTGAGATAAGGCATACTATAATTGAGAAATATTGTTGAAGCAAAATTTGGGCTGTAAGTAAATTGTCAACTAATTTGCATATTGTGACATCAACAGGTGGCGGCCATATTGGAAAATGTCAATTTTCTTATAAAGATTTCGAAAAGGCTATAGTTTGAGCAGTTTGAGATAAGGGAATACTTTCAACAGTCAATGTGAAATATATTCAGTATGAAATAAATTCACTGATCCAATTTGTATAATCTTTAACCAACAGGCTCATCAAAATTTGGGATCCACTTCAGATATTCTTCCTCTCCTCTCAAGAATTCCCAGCCATTATCATTATAATCATTGCCGCCGTGATTTGTGGTGCGGCGGTAAACGGCATCTCCACCGCCATTAGTGGTGTGTTTTCTCCCGTGGCCTCCACAACCACGGCTATTTTCATCCCCGCTACATTCACCCATAATTGCGGTGTTATGAGACCCTCTGACATCCCGACCAAGTCCTCTGCTTGGTTTCTGCAAGCCCCACTGAGGTGGAGCACCTGCTATACTGTGTGATGGTTGTGGACTATGGCGCGCGGACTCGCCGTTACTACTAATGTCAGTTTCATTGTCATTGAACAACTCTACGTTTTCCTCATTAGAATCGGAGTCAGCCAGTAACTGACGAAGTACTTCGTTGATGGTAAACCAACCTCTCAGCATCGTAAGTAAATGAGAAAAATACTCTTTCACTCTGTTCTGCTCTCGCTCCGTTCAGCAGTACTACCGCTGCTGCGCCGCCCCGTCTCTCTGTGACGGAGGGTGCTTTGCAAACTATTTTTCTCTGAAACTTTGAATGGCACCACCTGTAACTCCCGTTCAGTCACTGATGACACAAGGTGTTCTTTATCCACAGGCATTTATTAACATGTCTTGTCACAACACCGTCATGCCGTAATGCCATAATGCCATAATGCCGTAAGAACTAGATTAAAAAACACACAAACAGACATTAGACTCATTCTACACAAAGTGAGTTACAAAGCACCATAAAACGATAAAACAAACATACCTCATTGGCCTTCTTGACTAAACAGAGTTAAGGAACCTTTTATCTTCTTTCAGCTACTTCTTATTTTATTCTTTATATCTTATACACTTTTCCGACTTCTGATTACATCTAATTGCTCTACCTGAAGCATGGTGAAGAGAGCGTGCGTCGGAACAAAGGACCCCACAGCTACTTCTGGCGAACATTGGTTCCGCAATGTAAAATAACAATACAGTTTCTCCTTTTAACATTTTGTGCTTTTAACTATATTCACATGAAATAACAAAATATATACTTTTTTAAACATACATTATTCACGTTTTTAATTCAAAATAAATTAATAATTAATTAAATGAACTTAAACAGTATAACTGACTCTGATGGCAGCTATACTCCCACCAAATCACTGGTGATTTCTCTAATGAATTTAAAATAAGGATTCAGATAATAACTCAGATAATGTTTATGACATTGGTGTGAGGGGGCACGGCAAAGCTGCTTTACTCAGCTTCAAGCAGGGTTACTGTCTTGTGGATTGGTCTGACCAGATAGACTGGCTTGGTGAGTCGCTTCCTTGGTCATCTAGAGCTGAGTCACTGATAAGCAGTTGAAGCTTCCTCACACATCCATCCTCGCCAGGATATACTTCGGTGACCTTAGCCAGTTTCCACTCATTCCGTGGTGCAAGATCATCTTGTACAATCACTACATCGTTGACTCTTGCATTCCGATGTGTCTTGTGCCATTTTTGTCTCTGTTGCAAGTTTAACAGGTACTCCTTCTTCCATCTGGACCAGAATTCATTGGCCAAATATTGCACTTTCCGCCATCTTTTGCGAAGATAAAGGTCTTCTTTCATAAACTCTCCTGGAGGTGGCAAGATTATAGAAGACTTCATCGTCAAGATGTGATTGGGTGTGAGAGGTTGAGGTCCAGTTGGATCATTAAGCAGATGTGCAGTTAAAGGTCTGCTATTTATGATTGCCATAACTTCATACAGGTAAGTTCTCAAAGATTAACTATCAAGTCTCTGAGAAGACTGCTCCAGAATGGACGTCAACACACTTCGTATTGTTCTGATTTGCCTTTCCCAGGCTCCCCCCATATGACTGGCGGATGGCGGATTCATCACAAACTCACAGCCTAGTTGCTTCAAGCTCTCTTGGTTCATTTCCTTAATAGCTTGCAGGAACTCTTGTTTTGCACCAGTAAAATTGGTTCCTTGATCTGATCGAAGTTGTTGCACGATTCCACGTACAGCAATGAAAGTCCGAAGTGCATTAATAAAAGCATCAGCTGTCATGTCATCAAGCTGCTCAATGTGCACAGCACGAGAACACATACAAGTGAAGAGCAACCCGTAACGCTTCAGCTCTCTCCTTCCTTCCTTGACATAGAATGGACCAAAACAGTCCATCCCACAATAAGTAAAGGGTGGAGTTGTCTCCATGCATTCACGTGGTAAATCAGACATTTTCTGTTCTTCTGTGCAACGTCTGAATTTTCTGCACTTCACACACTTATAAATGAAGGATGACACAGCATGATTACATCCAATTATCCAGATGCCGTTTGATCGCAGCGCATTCATTGTTATGCCATGTCCTTGGTGTTGCACTTGTTGATGATAGTGCTTGATCAATAAGGTCGATACATGGCTAGCTTTTGGCAAGATTGCTGGATGCTTGACGTGAGGATGTAAAGCAGCATTCTTGAGCCGGCCTCCCACCCTCAGGATGCCCCGTTCATCCAAGAAAGGATTCAGTCGGTGCAGCTTGCTGGTCTTATCCTTAGCTGTGATTTCTTTCTTGGATTGAAGATTTTGAATTTCCTCTGAGAAGGCCGCCTGTTGGACAATGCCCATGATGGTAAATTCTACCTCCCTTCTCTCTTCGAGACTTGTGGCTTCATTGGTTCTGGATACCAAACCTTTAAGCTCTTTGACCCAACGCACAAGCCTGGCGATGGCTTGGACTAACTTCGTCCAACTGGAAAACTTAAGGAAGCGATCAAGAAATGAACCTTCTGTTGATACAGTCTTATTTACAAATGCCTTGCGTACTTCTGGGTCTTCAACTGTAATGTCTCCCACCTTAATATCTTTGCTAGGAAGCTCGTCACACCAGAGAAAGTTTGGACCCGTAAACCAGTTGGAAGCCATGAGTTCCTTCGCCTTACGACCCCGTGATGCGTGGTCAGCGGGATTTTCGTCAGAGGCCACATATCTCCATTGACTGGGACTGGTACTTTCCTTGATCCTCTGAATACGATTTGCCACGAATATGTGGAATCTTCTGGCCTCGTTGTTGACATACCCAAGAACGACTCTTGAGTCCGTCCAGAAGATTTCCTGCGCTCCTTCTAGCTCCAACTCCTTTCTAAGCATGTCGCTGGTGCGAACGGCAACTACAGCAGCCGAGAGCTCAAGTCTTGGTATTGTAGTGACCTTCATGGGGGCCACTCTGGCCTTACCCATGACAAGCGAGCAATGGATTTGTCCCGTTACACTGACTGTCCTTAGGTAAGTGCATTCTCCATACCCGGTGACACTCGCGTCCGAGAAATGATGGAGTTCTTGTCTTTGGACCTGACCGAAGCTTGCTGGCAGGTAACATCGCGCAATCTTAACATCTGCTAGATTCTGCAGGTCCACGAGCCAGGATTCCCACTGCGACCGGAGATCATCAGACAGTGGTTCATCCCAGTCGGTCTTCTCTTGGCACATCTGGTGGAGTATTTGCTTCCCCACTAGAATAAACGGTGCTACAAAGCCAAGTGGGTCGTAGATGGACACCACTGTTGACAAAACGCCTCTTCTAGTAAGCGGACGATCATTCACAACTACTCTGAAGAGGAACTGATCTGAAGAGATGCACCATTTAACACCTAGAGCTCTCTCAATCAGTGTCTCACTTAAGGCCAAGTCTTGATCTCTTGCTGTTTACGCACACTCTTCTTTGGGAAGTGATGCAAGTACCTTCTGACGATTGGAAATGAACTTGTGGATGCGTAGCTTGCCGGCGCTGCAGAGCTGCCTGGCCTCGTCGATCAGCTGTATTGCTTCATCGTCTGATGACACACTCGTCAGGCCATCATCCACATAGAAATTCCTTTCAACAAAGCGAATGCTTGCTTCACTGAAACGACCCTGTCCTTGGGCTGCAATGTGCTTGAGGCCATAGTTTGCACAACCTGGCGATGAGGCGGCCCCAAACAGGTGCACTGTCATACGATAGATTGATGGTTCGGACTGAAAGTTTCCATCATCCCACCAGAGAAATCTCAAATAGTCCTGGTCTTCTGTTCTGACATTAAACTGATGGAACATGCGTTCAATGTCGCACATCACCGCTACAGGACCTTTGCGAAACCGGCAGAGAACACCGATCAAATTGTTCGTCAGCTCTGGCCCTGTAAGCAAATGATCGTTCAATGACACGCCTTCATACTTCGCTGAACAGTCGAACACAACGCGTATCTTCCCTGGTTTCTGTGGGTGGTACACCCCATGGTGTGGGATGTACCAAGCAGGGTCATTACCGACATCTTCCTTTGACACCTTCACCGCATCTCCGTGAGATATTGTTTCACTCATGAAGGCTACGTAGTCTTTATGGTATTGTTTGTCCTTTTCAAATCTCTTCCTCAAACATTTGAGACGATGTTCCGCACATTTTCTGTTATTTGGCAGATTTGGCCTGCCTTCTTTAAATGGCAAGGGCATTTCACAGTGTCCCTCTTCTTTGACTCTGATTCCCTCCTCCATTATTGATAGGAAGCGGAGATCCTCTTGAGAGAATTGAGCATCTTCTACGCCCCTTTCGTTGAAGTCAGACTCAAGAGCCTTTATCACATTTGGTGGAGTGACGACTTCCTTTACTTGTGTTCGATATATGTATCGGACTTCACTGGTCAGATGAGCTGGCGACTGATGATAAGGTGTCACTTGTCTCACAATAATCTTGTGGCTGCTTCCAATCGCATCACCATAGTCGACATAGGGATTTGCACAGCCGACGATACTCCAGCCTAGGTCCGTTCTTTGGGCAAATGGTTCATTGTCTTTGCCGGCCACAACCTCTCTAGGCAGCAGGGCTTGAGAACAATTGTAACCTATGAGCAGGCCAATGTCACATTCAATTAAAGGAGCAATATCTTCAGCAAGGTGCTCTAGGTGAGGCCATGCTCTTGCTGTCTTAGGTGTAGGGATATGATTTAGATGGACAGGAATAAACTCTCTTGTGTAAGTTACTGGGAGAGGAATCTTCTTCGATGAATAAAAGCCTCTGACTTGCAACCCAGTTAACTTCTGACTAGGAATGACTGTACTTTTGGATGCTAGCGTGGAGAGTTTCAGTTGCACAGGCTCTTTCTGTGTATCCATAGTGTCAGCTTTTTCTTGCAAAACAAAGGTGGTGTCACTCTGATTGTCCAGAAGCGCATATAAGAGAACTTCATTCTGTGGGTTACTTGTTGTGGATAACCATACTGGCATAACTGAGGAGGTATGGGTACTGTATGTATCTTGTATCACCCGGTGTGAAGTTGCCTCACTTACTGTTGCATCAGTTGGTTTAGACTCTATTCTTTCCTTTGCCCTTTCTTTCTCTTTTGAGTGTTTACCACTCTCCTTTCTTTCATCCTCACGATGTTCTTTCTTTCTGTCCTCCTTGGCCCGATCTTCGTGCAGACATGTTGGATGCTTTCGTTTGCATGTGTCGCAGACGCTCCTCTTTTCACAGTTCTTTGAGAGGTGCCCTGTATTCAAACATCCAAAACACATTTTATTTGTTTGCACAAATTTGACTCTTTCTGGAATTGATTTGTCCATGAATCTCCGACATGTGTGAATGCTATGGTTTAGCTTCTCACAAAATACACAACCCATAACATCTGGTTTCTCTTCAGAACTGCTTGCCAGCACCTTTACACCAACACTTCGGGTCTTTGGAGATCTCACCTTCTCACCATCACTAGACTTCAGGGCATGAAGAGAGGTCACAGGGTTACAGGCTATCTTGGCTTCCTTAGCGACAAAATTAACAAACTGAACGAAGCTAGGGAATGTTTTAGTTTCTTCTTCAATCTCTATTACCATTCTGTTCCATCTGGCTGTCAACCAGTCAGGAAGTTTGGCAAGTATCCTTTGGTTTTCACCACAGTTATTCAGAATTTCAAGACCTTTAATCTCAGACATTGCTGCTTCACAGCCTCGAAGAAAGTCTGAGAACTCTCTTAGTTCGACACTATCCTTTGGTCCTATCTTTGGCCATGAAGTGAGCTTATCTTTGAAAGCTTTAGCAATCATGAATGAGCTTCCGTATCTTTCTTCCAAGACGTCCCATGCTGAATGGTAAGCTGCATCCGTGCCTATCAAAAAATAACTCTCAATAGCCTTTTTCGCCAACATATTTGCGAAGGTAGTAGACCTTTTCATTCACTGGAATGTTCTTCCTGCCTATCAGAGTTTGAAAGGACATCTTCCAGTCTTTGTACCTTAGTGGGTCTCCACTGAAAACAGAGGGCTCCGGTACAGGCAGACGGCTTGCATTGATTGATTCTGCTATCGCACTGGCAAGTGATACAGTGCTATGCTCTTGATGGGCGTTAATAGCAGGCTGCTCCCTTGTGGCAGTTTGCTTTAACACAGCAGGTTGTACGGGTGTACTATTTTGTGACTTAAGATGCACCGTAAGATCTCTTGACTTAGATGCAGATTTCTTTTGCCGAGGCTCATGGAGCAATTCTGATATCTCTTGATCTGAGTCTACCTCTTGTGTATAGACTTGTAGTCTTGCCTTTGCAGCATTCATCTTCTTGACTGTGTCTAAACGCTCTATCTGCATTCGCTTATCTTCCAAAGCCTTTTGCCTGGCAGCATTTTCAGCTTCTTGTAATGCAAGTTTCTCTCTGTTCTCATTTTCAAGCATTTCAAGCTCTTGTTTCTCACGTTCCATTTCTTGTAATACTTCCAAGGTGGCTTGAGTTGCAGCTAACTCTGCTACAGCTTCTTGTATTCTTACAGAGGACAGACTTGAACGTCCTGAACCTAAGCTTGAACTCTTTGCAGACTTGCCTCCCTTTGAGTCCACATCAGATCTCTGGGATGCTGCAGATAAAAACACTGAGTCAGTCTCAACCCAGCATACTTGCTCGTCTTTAGAGGCTTGTTCTTTATCTGTCTTTCCAATCAGATCCCATTGCAAGATCTTTTTTGTGAGAGCATCACATGTGTCTACTCGACGACGAGTCTCTCCATCAGGTGTCTTATGTTGACGCAGTGCTTCATATGCTTGTTTTACATCTGTTGAAGCATTGTGTATTTTAGTCATGTGGTCTTGCAATATCTCATTGGAGAGGGATCTGTCATGTGCCCCTTTAGCGTCCCTCACAAGAGACTTCCACTTCTTGTAAGCAGTTGTGAAACTTTTCAAAAGCCTCTTAGATTTGCTCTCTTGGAGTTCTTGACCCTTTTCAGTGAGTGTTCTGTTTCTCTGACTTCTTCTTGGTTCTTCTTGAGCAGCAGCTTGTTTCTCAATACCAACCTCACTGTCTTTTAGTGAATTTGCATTTAAATTAGCATCATCAGGCTCTTCAAATGGCTGGTGTACTTCTATAACTTCAGTATTATCATGGTAGAAAGCCATACTCAAAATTTTTGAGTTAACTTAACACGTATTTTTTAGTGTAACTTATTCAAATGTGATTGAAATGAGTTTACTTAACTCGCTTTAGCTCAAAGGATTACTGCTTAATATATCCTTTAAAGTGGCAATGATAATTGCAACTAAAACAAAATTTTTTTTAGCCTTAAATTTAACAACAATTTTTTACAGTGTCCAAAAAGACCCGTTTTTCACAACACAAATGAACTTGTTTTCACTTGCAATGAATTACACCACACATTTATCCTTAGCAGTGTCAAATGACTCTTCAAACACTTCAAATAGCTAAATAATAACAAATATGATAAGATCAGAATTACTTGCTTGTTATCATGTACACAGCACCAGAAAACGTCACACTTCAGCACTTATAGAGACCCTTAAGCAGTTGATGAGCTAAACCTCTTAACATTCAACTTGGTTTAAATGTTTTACTTGTTGTTAGCTTGCCAACACGATGCTCTTAGACTCTGCTTGCTGCTTGCTTCGGATACCGGGATGTGCACAGTCTTAATTGCTCGTTGCTTGCGCGCGATGTAACTCACTTGCAGCTCCGTCGACGGCGGGCGCACACACCGTCTTCCACCTCACGTCGGGCAGGCTGAGTACTTACTGTAACTCCCGTTCAGTCACTGATGACACAAGGTGTTCTTTATCCACAGGCATTTATTAACATGTCTTGTCACAACACCGTCATGCCGTAATGCCATAATGCCGTAAGAACTAGATTAAAAAACACACAAACAGACATTAGACTCATTCTACACAAAGTGAGTTACAAAGCACCATAAAACGATAAAACAAACATACCTCATTGGCCTTCTTGACTAAACAGAGTTAAGGAACCTTTTATCTTCTTTCAGCTACTTCTTATTTTATTCTTTATATCTTATACACTTTTCCGACTTCTGATTACATCTAATTGCTCTACCTGAAGCATGGTGAAGAGAGCGTGCGTCGGAACAAAGGACCCCACAGCTACTTCTGGCGAACATTGGTTCCGCAATGTAAAATAACAATACAGTTTCTCCTTTTAACATTTTGTGCTTTTAACTATATTCACATGAAATAACAAAATATATACTTTTTTAAACATAAATTATTCACGTTTTTAATTCAAAATAAATTAATAATTAATTAAATGAACTTAAACAGTATAACTGACTCTGATGGCAGCTACACCACCCCCAAAAAATCTACTCAGATTACAGGCACACATGTCTCCTATCTACTGGTGAAAAGTAGTGACACGATTCGGCACCACATTTATAGATACAGCCTGTTTTATTCAGCAATGTTGCTTGTCGCATTATTGCGACTTTGGCGCTTAAAGGGTTAAGAGCAACGTATAATCCACTATATCAAATGCTTTGGAAAAACCAATAAAAAAGAGCCGTACAGTGTTTTTTTTTGTCAAAAGCTGTTATAATTGTCATTTAAAACAACAGTGACAGCAGTAATAGTGCTGTGTCTTTCTCTAAAACCTGATTGATGCCTACTGAGAATGTCATGTGTTGAGAGGAATGATCTTAGCTGAGTATTGACAAGAGATTCCAATATTTTTGCTAAACATGATAATTTAGAAATAGGTCTGTAATTATTACAGTTGTCTGTTTCACCACCTTTATGTAATGGTGTTACATGAGCGACCTTCCAAACCTTAGGGACCGTGCCATTTAAAACTGTAAGGTAAAAATATGTCCAATGTAGCTGACCACAATTGGTGCTGCAAGCTTTAAAAAGTAGGGGTCAAGTTTGTCCTCACCCAGATACTTTTTAGAATCCATAGACAGAAGTGCATTGGCCACTTCACCAATAGAGAAGGGCCGCAATGAGAAACAAGGAGTTGGCATGACATGGGTGATGGGAACAACAGCAGACAGTGGGGGTCCTGTATAAGTTTCATCAAACAGGCTACCAGCTGATGCAAAATGTTCATTAAAAGCCATACAAATCTCCTTGTGGTCTGATATAGAAGACCCCTTTTCAGTGGTAAGAGGAAAAAACAAAATGGAGGACTTGCGGTTCAGAGAATTCACTGCCTTCCAGAAATTTGCTGGATTCGAATATGATTTTGGAATTAGATTTAAAATAGTAATCAGATTTAGCCTTTCTTATCACAGACGTACATTTGTTTCTAAGCCTTCTTAAAGCAAGCAGGTGACCAGGGTCCTCAGTACATCTGGCCAGAGTCCAAGCTTTGTTTCTCTTTAATCAAAGAAGAAATTTGTGATGAGAACCAGGGGCTTGACCTATTCTGTATTCTAAATTTTTTAAAGGTGTGTGCTTACTAACTATTAATGAAGAAACCATGAGGGCTGACTCTATGGCCAATAAGCTTCTTTGCAATAATACAAAAGAGTTTTGGAAAGAGGTGAAATATGCTAACAGTTGCAAACCACCTCTGCCGTACAAAGTGGACGGAGTCTCTGGTCCGAATAAGATTTCAGAGTTTTGGCAACAACACAATGGTAAAATATTCAGCAGTGTTCATAGTGAACCATTCACAGTAGACAACGTAGATGGTGTTGATACAATTAAATCACGAGGTGTACTTACCGTACCATACTGTCTTCTTCCGCTTATCCGAGGTCGGGTCGCGGAGGCATCAGCCAGAGTAAGGAAGCCCAGACCCCCCTCTCCCCGGCCACTTCTTCCAGCTCCTCTGGGGGGATCCTGAGGCGTTCCCAGGCCAGCCGCGAGACATAGTCCCTCCAGCGTGTCCTGGGTCTTCCCCGGGGTCTCCTCCCAGTGGGACGTGCCCGGAACACCTCACCAGGGAGGCGTCCAGGAGGCATCCTAACCAGATGCCCGAGCCACCTCATCTGGCTCCTCTCGATGCGGAGGAGCAGCGGTTCTACTCTAGCCCCTCCCGGATGACCGACCTTCTCACCCTATCTCTAAGAGAGAGCCCGGCCACCCTGCGAAGGAAGCTCATTTCAGCTGCTTGTAGCCGCAATCTTGTTCTTTCGGTCACTACCCAAAGCTCATGACCATAGGTGAGGGTAGGAACGTAGATCGACCAGTAAATCGAGAGCTTCGCCTTCCGACTCAGCTCCTTCTTCACCACAACAGACCGGCGCAGCACCCGCATCACTGCAGATGCCGCACCGATCCGTCTGTCGATCTCCCTCTCCATCCTTCCCTCACTCGTGAACAAGATCCCGAGATACTTAAACTCCTCCACTTGGGGAAGGACCTCATCCCCAACCCGGAGAGGGCACTCCACCCTTTTCCGGCTGAGGACCATGGTCTCGGATTTGGAGGCGCTGATTCTCATCCCAGCTGCTTCACAACCGGCTGCGAATCGCTCCAGCGAGAGTTGTAGATCACGGCTCGATGAAGCCAACAGAACCACATCATCTGCAAAAAGCAGAGACCCAATCCTGAGGCCACCGAACCGGATCCCCTCAACACCTCGACTGCGCCTAGAAATTCTGTCCATAAAAGTAATGAACAGAATTGGTGACAAAGGGCAGCCTTGGCGGAGTCTAACCCTCACTGGAAACGAATCCGACTTACTGTGGACCAAACTCTGGCACCGGTCGTAGAGGGACCGGACAGCCCGTACAAGGGAGTCCGGCACCCCATAGTCCCGAAGCACCCCCCACAGGAATCTCCGAGGAACACGGTCGAACGCCTTTTCCAAGTCCACAAAACACATGTAGACTGGTTGGGCGAACTCCCATGCCCCCTCCAAGACCCTGAAGAGGGTGTAGAGCTGGTCCACCGTTCCACAGCCAAGACGAAAACCACACTGCTCCTCCTCAATCCAAGATTCGACTATCCGACGGACCCTCCTCTCCAGGACCCCTGAATAGACCTTCCCAGGGAGGCTGAGGAGTGTGATCCCCCTGTAGTTGGAACACACCCTCCGATCCCCCTTTTTAAAGCGGGGGACCACCACCCCAGTCTGCCAATCCAGCGGTACTGTCCCCGACGTCCACGTGATGCTGCAGAGGCGTGTCAACCAAGACAGCCCCTCAGCATCCAGAGCCTTGAGGAACTCCGGGCGCATCTCATCTACACCCGGGGCCCTGCCACCGAGGAGCTTTTTAACCACCTCGGCAACCTCAGCCCCAGAGATAGGAGAGTCCGCCCCTGGGTCCCCAGACTCTGCCTCCTCATTGGAAGACGTGTCGGCGGGATTGAGGAGGTCTTCAAAGTATTCCCTTCACCGATCCACAATGTCATGAGTCGAGGTCAACAGCTACCCATCCCCACTGTATACAGTGTTGATGGAGCACTGCTTCCCCCTCCTGAGACGCCAGATGGTGGACCAGAATCTCTTCGAAGCCGTTCGGAAGTCGTTCTCCATGGCCTCTCCAAACTCCTCCCATGTCCGAGTTTTTGCCTCAGCAACCGCCGAGGCCGCGTTCCGCTTAGCCCGCCGATACCTGTCAGCTGCCTCCAGAGTCCCACATGCCAAAATGCCTGATAGGACTCCTTCTTCAGCTTGACGGCATCCCTCACTGCTGGTGTCTACCAGCGAGTTCTGGGATTTCCGCCGCGACAGGCACCAACGACCTTACGGCCACAGCTCCGGTCGGCCGCCTCAACAATAGAGGCCCGGAACATAGCCCACTCTGACTCAATGTCCCCTGCCTCACTCGGAACATGGTCGAAGTTCTGCCGGAGGTGTGAGTTAAAGCTCCTTCTGACAGGAGACTCCGCCAGATGTTCCCAGCAGACCCTCACAACACGCTTGGGCCTGCCAGGTCTGACCGGCATCCTCCCCCACCATCTGAGCCAACCCACCACCAGGTGGTGATCAGTTGACAGCTCCGCCCCTCTCTTCGCCCGAGTGTCCAAGACATGCGGCCGCAAGTCTGACGATACGATTATAAAGTCGATCATCGAACTGCGGCCTAGAGTGTCCTGGTGCTAAGTGCACATGTGGACTCTCTTATGCTTGAACATGGTGTTCGTTATGGACAGTCCATGGCGAGCACAGAAGTCCAACAACGAAACACCACTCTGGTTCAGATCGGGGGGGCCCTGCCTCCCAACCACACCCCTCCAGGTCTCACTGTCGTTGCCCACGTGAGCATTGAAGTCCCCCAGCAGAACGAGGGAGTCCCCAGATGGAACATTCTCCAATACTCCATCCAAGGACTCCAAAAAGGGTGGGTACTCTGAACTGCTATTTGGTGCATAAGCACAAACAACAGTCAGGACCCGTCCCCCCACCTGGAGGCGGAGAGAGGCTACCCTTTCGTCCACCGGGGTAAACCCCAATGTACAGGCGCCAAGTTGGGGGGCAATAAGTATGCCCACACCAGCTCGGCGCCTCTCACCCGGAGCAACTCCAGAGTGGAAGAGAGTCCAACCCCTCTTGAGGATACTGGTTCCAGAGCCCAAGCCGTGTGTCGAGGTGAGTCCAACTATATCTAGCTGGAACTGCTCAACCTCACACACCAGCTCAGGCTCCTTCCCCGCCAGAGAGGTGACATTCCACGTCCCTAGAGCTAGCTTCTGCAGCCGAGGGATCGGACCGCCAGGGTCCCCGCATCCGGCCACCGCCCAGCTCACTACGCACCCAACCTCTATGGCCCCTCCTGCAGGTGGTGAGTCCACGGGAGTAGGGGGCCCATGTTTCCCTTTTGGGCTGAGCCCGGCCGGGCCCCATGGGCAAAGGCCCGGCCACCAGGCGCTCGCCTCCGAGCCCCACCTCCAGGCCTGGCTCCAGAGGGGGGCCCCGGTGACCCGCGTCCGGCCAGGGGAAACCTTGGTCCAATGTTCTTATCCGTCATAGAGATCTTTGTGAGCCACACTTTGTCTGGTCCCTGACCTAGAGACCTGTTTGCCATGGGTGACCCTTCCAGGGGCATAAAGCCCCCGACAACATAGCTCCTAGGATCACTGGGACACGCAAACCCCTCCACCACGATAAGGTGGTGACTCATGGAGGAGGAGGTGTACTTAGCTATTAAAAATCTGTCCAAAAACAAAACAACTGGCAAGGATCTGATCTCCTCTGAACATCTTAAATTCACTGGTATGAGGTTATCACCTCTTCTGGCTCTTTGTTTTACAGCTTTTCTTCTACATGGTTTTCTCCCAGAGTCTATGATGTCTGTTGTTTTAGTTCCTGTGATTAAGGACAAAGTAGGAAAAGCTGGCAGTTCAGATAATTATCCACCTATAGCCCTTGCTAGTACAATTTCAAAAGTCTTTGAAAAAAAATATTCTGAGCAGGATTAATCATCTTGTTGATTCTTCCAATAATCAATTTGGATTCAAACCTAAATTAGGCACTGATATGTGTATATACGCTCTAAAGGAAATCATAAATAATTACAAAAGAAAAAACTTATCTGTTTTTACTTGTTTTTTTAGATGCCTCTAAGGCCTTTGCTTGAGTAAATCATAATAAATTATTTCATAAATTGGATCAAGCAGGTGTGCCTAAATTCATTGTCAGAATTCTGTCTTTTTGGTTTTCACAGCAGACCATGCAGGTTAAATGGGAAAATTGTGTATCGGCACCCTTTCATGTGTGTAATGGAGTCAGACAAGGGAGCATTTATCCCCAGTTCTGTTTAATTTTTATATGAATGATCTGTCAAAAAAGTTGAATATGTGTAGAACTGGTTGTATGGTGAGCAGTGCTGTGGTGAACCATCTAATGTACGCTGATGATTTGGTGGTCTTTAGTCCGAGTTCAGCAGGTCTAATGGGGTTCAACATGACATCAAATATAATGCTACAAAAAGTGTCTTAATGATCTGTAGAACGAACGAAGACAAATGTATAACCTTTCCTGACTTTAGTTTGGCAGGTGATGTTCTACGTGTCTCCAATAAGGTTAAATATCTTGGCCATTGGATTACTGATCAGCTCACAGATGTTGAGGACATTTACTCACAGCATCGCATGCTGTATGTACAAGCAAATATTTTATTACGGAAATTCGGTTCATGTAGTGATTCTGTGAAGGTAACTTTATTCAAAGCTTATTGTACTCCCTTGTACACCGCACATCTTTGGTCTCGTTATGAAAAAAAAACAAGCCTTCAGATCCTGCAAGTGGGATATAATGATGCCCTAAGGAAACTTTTAAAAAGACCGCGATGGACTAGTGCTAGTGAAATGTTTGTGGCAGCGCGAGTGAACTCTTTACAGTCTGCCCTGAGAGGTCTGATGTATAAATTTATTGGCAGACTAAATGACTCTAAGAATGAAATCATCTTGCTGCTATCAAATATTATGTTTCGTGCTATACGCTACCAGTCTGAGCTCTGGAGACACTGGTACAGTTGTCTTTTAAATTAATGTTGGTGTGTTTTTATGTGTGCTTTTTGGACCTCGAGTCTGTAATAAAGTTTATCTATCTATTAAGCTGAATGATTTACAGAAATGGTCAAGAGTGAGTTCAACATCTAAGATTTTAGCAGTATCATTAATATTACTTGCCAGGAGATCATTAAAAAAAATTTGCTTATCAAAATGTTTGAAATCCCTTCTGGATACCATACGGGGACATTGTCTTCTTACTCTGGTACTTCTGATGCAAGCGACAGGACAATGGTTGCTAAAACCATGTTCAAATACTCCTGAGTGCGACATTTTTTTATTTTCTGTTCGTTAAGATTAAATCCAGAAGAGATGACTTGGAGGGGTCCTTTAAGTTTGGCCTTGTAGGGTCAATAATTATTTGGGAAAGATTAAAATGACCACAAATCTCCTTTAAAAACTGGGAAGCTGAACTCAGCCAGTTTAGGTCAAAATCACTTAAAATAATCATTTCCGAATCTTCAAAAGGAGCTAAAAGATCAGCTATCTCATTAATAGTAGAAGAGGGCGCAGTGGGCGGTCTATAAATTCCAACCACCATAATAGAATTATTTTTTGCTATAGAAACTTTCAGTGCCAAGAACTCAAAAGATTTGTCCACAGATGCTGCTTTCAGAACAGTACAATTAAGGCAAGTTCTAGAATAAATGGCCACTCCTCCCCCTCTAGACTTTCTGTCCATTCTGAACAGGTTGTAACCATCCAAGGCCACCTCAGAATCACTTACAGTGCTTCTTAGCCAAGTCTCAGATATAACCACAATATCAGGATCTGAATGAGTTATTAAAATGTTCAGCTGATCCAGCTTCTCATGCTGAGTGATGCTCCTGATATTTAGGTGAATTAAACCCAGCCCTCTCCTATTCTTAAAATCTGAAGGAGTAAGAGTCAGGTGTAGAACAGATGCAGCCTTAAGAGAAACACTGACGCCAGACTTTAAGGCCTGTGAAGCTGAGGACAGAACTGATGCACATAACAGTGGAGAGTGTATTGGGGCTTGAAGCCACGTGGGCACAAGGGGGAGGTGATGTAGCTGAAAATGTTACGGATAAGAACCCACAAAGATCATTATGTTGGTAATATGGTGTAATTTTAATGCTGGAATGTTCACTATACAAGGCTGCGGTTTCCAGAGATAGCAAAATATTGCTGAATGTAACATTTAGCAACCAAGTAGGCAGGAAATGGGGGCACTGAGAGGGGGAAAATATGTGCAGCAAAGGGTCATATGGCAGGACTTGAACCTGGGCTGGCTACATGAGAGGCGTAGACTACCAGGGAAGCTGTACACCACTCCACAAGGACTTTAAGTCAAAGGGGAAGATGAAGAAACTGCTGCCGCAGACTCTGGAGTTAGTTTTAAGGAAACAAAAGCAATTTCCCAGGTAGCTGCAGCTATCCGGGCACCTCAGGATAACCAAATTCCGTTTTTTCCCTGAAAACTCTATCTATCTATCCATCTATCCATCTATCCATCCATCCATCCATTCATCCATCCAATTGAAATATTCTGAATAAGAACAGTTTTCTTTGCGTTTTGTGCAGTAACATGAGCTAAGTGTGCTAGTAGATAATTTACGTCAGCGCAGTTAAATACAGTCAATGACTTACAGCATTTTGCTGATTGTTCGTTCTTTCTTGGGACTGTCTTTGTCTCAGTGTCGCTTAATTGTCACACAGGTGAGGTCTTTGGCATGTTGTTTCTTCTAACAGCCTTCAGTGAACTGAAGCATTACTGTGGGTGACATTTACAGCTGCCAGTGAGTGAGAGTGCTGTCTTTTGCAGTTATGTCCAAACTAAAAGCCTGAGCTCCAACTAACAAAGATGCAGATATCCAAGTATTTCAGAGGAAAGAAGTGTTTTAATGTCATTGTACAGTAAATAACAATAACAGGATTGCTGAAGGACACTCACAGTATTAAAACACAAAAATCACCATACGATAATAAAAGTGAATAAAATTGTTACAAAAAATACATATATAATCACAAAGTGTATACAATAAATGGTGTAAAGTGCAATATAATGTAAAGCAGCAGAACAAAGTGTATCTTTACGTTGTGTGTTGACGGCTGTGGCGAAGAATCTGTTCCTGAGTCTGGTGGTTCTGGTTTTAACAATGCTGTTTCTCCTGCCAGGTGGCAGTGGGTCAGACGAATGACGGCCAGGGTGGGAGGGGTCTTTTGGTTTTTATGGAGCTGAAATCCATATAAAGCATGCTTGCATAGTTTTCTGGATTTCCAGATCACTTAGTGCAGTGTGAACCTTGGTAACTTCAGCAAACTGATATGGATCAAAGGAGGGTGGGATGTTGTCTCTAATGTGGTGTAGCTCCTCAGCCAGTGGCCCATCGCTGCTCACTGTGCTGTGTCTGCCCCCTTTGTAGATTATTTGCTGCACCCCCTGCCACACTCTCTGTGGATCATGATGTGTTAGATCTGGGCTGATAAACTCAGTCATGCAGGGGGCCAAAATCAAAAACTGAGTCCAAGGTGAGGGGCAAAATCGCAAAATGGGTCAAGATCTGTCAATCAATGTCCTTCTTACATACACGAAAGGCAAGGCTACACCTGGACATGTCACCAGCCCAAGGTCAAGTTTTATTTAGAAAAATCAGTATTTTGTAATTTTTTTTTCCCATGCACAAATATGAACTTTTCCCAAGATATTTTACAGAATTCAAAGAAAACCTTGCTTGATTAAATTCTGAAGAGATTGCGTTAAAGATGAGACATATTAAAAGCATTTGTTAGTATTTACTGTCAAATATAGAGAGCATCTGTCTGATTGTATGGAGAGCCTTATATCAAGAATGAAACACAGTTACTGCTTCATCCCCAGTCAGACTTTTCATTTCTAAGGAGTTTGATCAACTCCATTTGGAGATTTTATAGATGCTCTTTCCACGCCAACTGCAAAGGTTTATATGAAAACTTCAAAAGATGCAAAAGATTCACTTTTAAACAAAAGCAAAGATCTGGTGTTCTGTCATGGACCTGGAGCTTCATGTACAAAAACGCATTTCATACTAAAACTTTTCTTGGAAATCTGTCTATGCAAAGAAAAAAAGAAAAAGAAATGTACCAAACCCTGTGTATTCAGTTTCCATGTGTATTCTCTTAGTTAGTACATCAGTCATCACAACACTCCACCCTGCCTCCTCCCTTGAACAGACCAATATGAATCCAATAATGAGTATAAACAGGGAAAGTTGAGGACAGGAAAAATCTTTTGTTAGGCACTTTGTCTTCTGGCATAAATAATAAAAGAAAAAAAAATGAATGGGAACATATGGACTTTTAAAAGTAGATTTTTACATTGATTTCAGTTTTAAACACATAAAGTTAGGGTTAGCTAACCCAAACCCATCACTCACAAAGAAGCCACCAATCCTGTAACCTACCAGCTTGGAGCTTCAGCTCCACCATGCTGTTTGTAGGATATACGAGTCGTGGGTTGTTCCAGCCCACCTTGCCCCACAACAATAGTTGTGTTCAATTTGTGCATCACATATTTGCACAGTCATGGAACGAAAATTATTTACATATGCAAATTTGTGTTCACATGGCACCTTTATTTCAATGTGTGTGTGCAGTTGATTGCTCAGGAAATCCAGTGTTGTGAAGGAAGGGGTAATGTTCAGCTTCTCGCCTTGTCCCTCCAACGTCAGACACAACTGAGCACAGAGTTTCAAAAGGATAGCTCGTAACCAAGAATACAAATTCTGTTAACAAGAGCACAATCATCTTTCTCAGTAACATTTTTCTTTTGTCAAAAAAACATGCTAAATGCCATATTTGTACCCGTACGTTCACGTACTTGGGGAAATGATTCCTAATGTTTGGAACTTCAAGTGTCACCAACAGACAACACCTTAGAAATGTGCCTGACATGAAATGTGCGGTTCTCACACATTCTCACATTTATTTCACTCTTTGCCATTTTTACACATGTTTGGATGTACAAAGCACGAACCCTTCCAGTGCAACCACCACTAACACTACAAGTTAGTGGTGTATAGTGTAGTGCACTGTATAGTGGTGGGCCAGCTCTGATGGGCATAAGATGTTATCTCAAGGGCTGAGAATGATTGTAAGGCGGGCTAGAATTGGCCCATGGGCCAAGTGTTTGAGCTGTATCTGTTAGAGCACATGTGTCAAACACAAGGCCCACAGGCCAAATGTGGCCCGTCACGTCATTTTATGTCGCCCTCAAGAGCTTGAGCATTATTGGCTTAAATTTTAAACCAATATTTTAAGACTTAAAATAAGCTTACGCCGCTTTAAAGCGCATATTGACAATAAACTACATCTCCCACAATCCATTTCGTAGTTACCCACAACGATAATAATAGCTATGAGCAAGACGATTTTTCAGAATTGATGGACTTCAGAAAAATCTCTACAAACTAATCCCAAAATGTCCAAGAAAAGAAAAATTGATGCACAAGGAAGGGAGCTTCATGAACGATGGGAAAACAATTACAAATTTGTCTCTCAAGGTGAAATAACAGCATGTCTTTTGTGTTATGAGGCGGTGTCAGTCATGAAAGAGTTTAATCTACGTCGGCATTTTGACAGCAAACATGGAGCTAAGTATGCTAAATTTAGCCTGCATGAAAATCGCTTCTGCTTCTGAAACCAAGTTAATAGATACTCTTAAAACCACAAACTCCAAGTTTAATATAATAATAAGTCAAACATTTGAAACTTGAATACATAATAAATACAGAAACCGTTATTTAACCTTATAATAAGGTGTAGTTTAATTTATTTTGATTTACATTGCATTTTGTTACATTTACGCAGTCAATCTGGCCCTTCGAGGGCCACCATGATGCTGATGTGGCCCTCAGTGAAAATGAGTCTGACACCCCTGTGTTAGATGGTCCTCAATTTCTTTTCAAAGGCTTTTATTTGGATTCAGTCCTACAGCAGATATGATTGGAGCTACTGGAACAAACTGCTACATTTCTGTGGTTCCAGAACCATCAGCTGATGGTCCTGTCTCTGTCCATCTACCTGTCCGTCTGTCTGCAGGTGCGGGAGAATCGGGTAAAAGCACCATCGTCAAGCAGATGAGGATCCTCCACGTGGACGGTTTCAATGCTGAGTGAGTAGAACCAGATTGCTCTTCCCGCTGTCTCTGGTTTACTGTGCTGGAGTTCTGGAGTACAGAACAATTCTGTTTGGATGTGACGACTTCAAATGTTATTGTGTCTGTCTAAGATCTAGATGTTCCAATCAAAGGACATTTCAAAAAGTCTTTAACGTGAAGTCACAAAATGTCTCTATCCGCTCAAAGACTGCATTTGTTTTTCAGAGAGAAGCAGCAGAAGATTCAGGACATCAGAAAAAATGTAAAGGATGCCATTGTGGTAGGTCACAAGACTGTAGCAGGAACTCTGTGATACCTTGACCTGGTGCACATCTGTAACATCTGCCTCACCTTTTTCACCCAAGTGAAGGGGGGGGGGGGGGGGGGGGGGGGGGGGGGACTTTACATGGAAAAGCAGCTAGTCTCACTTCTCAACTTAGACTTTTTGTCCACAACACAAAAATGTCTTGCTTCCCCTGTAAAGCCTCATACTCTGAGGTGGCAGCATTTTTAAATTGCTTTTTATGTTGAATAATGCAGTGTTCATGTGACCTGAGGATGAACCTAAACTAAACCTGAGGCATACCGAACTAGATTTGTGGAAGAACTTAAGAAAATATTAGATCAGTCTAGTGCCTAGTTCCACATTTGAAGCATGGAGTTGCCTGTGTTTGTTTTTCTTTTTTACACACGAGGTCCCTCGGAATTGAACAACTCCTGTCTGATTTCTAAAGTCTTAGGTTTGGTAAAGATACTTAAATGTCATAAAAATTAGCACCATGGTTGAAAGTTGGCTTGAATGTGTGGAACTCCATCCCAGAGATGCTGAACTATGATGTAGAGTGGAGTGATCCAGTAAAGTGATGCCAGAACTGGAATGATGTGTTCATGTTTACTGGTTCCAGTTAAGCATTGATCAACTGTGTTTTACACCAACTGGAGGGATGAAGATGCCAGCTATGATTCTAGCCTGCTAGCCTGTCTGGCTGTAAAAGCATGAATGACTCCTCTCAATCTGTCATAAATGTTGCCTCACATTCTAGTCAATATATCTATGTGAAGCCCACGGGCTGAAAAATGGGGCCCCACATGAGATTATCTGCTGGTTCCATGGTGGTTCCATGTGGATTACTTACTTTATGTGGCTGACCCCAGTGGGACCCAGACAGGATACATATTTGACACTCATTTTGTGCCCATTCACCACCCATGCACCTCAGTATAATGAGCAATTCGCAGAGGGCCAACAAAATAATGCTGGACTATAAACCGCACCCATTAAAATATAAAAGAAATATATATTTTGTCACATATTAGCCGCACCGGACTATAAGCCGCCGGTATCCAGGCTGAGAAATAAGATATTTACATCAAAAGATTTTGTACCATCAGTGTTTATTCACATACCTGAACTGATTGTTTCTGAACAGAACCTGTAACACGGCAGTAAAAGTGCTGATCAAACAAAACAGAAAAGTCATTGATGGTTTTATTCATTTTCCTCCTGTACACTAAAACCAAGTTGCTTTATTTTTCCTCCTCCTGTGTACTGAAACCCCCCCACACAGCAAAGACATCCGGAACGGACCCGCGAGACGGACCCGTATCGGGGTCCACTTGCACTCAGTGCCGGATCCGCTTTGGAGCCGGATCGCGGACCTGCTGGCTCCACGCTGTGTCCGGTCCGCATCTGCGATTAAAACCTTACCTCTGCGGCGGGTCCGCTCAGAACCCTGAAATCTGCTGCGGAACCAACAAACTGACTAGACAAACTGATAAATCCAGGTGTGTTCGAGTAGCTACAATGGTCAGACACACCTGGATTAATCAGTTTGTCCAATAATGATAGGTTTTGATGCTCAATAAATGAATGTAGAGTAGCATAGCCAACATAGGCTACTGAACAAAAACAGAATAGCCTTTAACTATTTGGTTTGTTTTTGGTTTTTGCACTTCCTGCTAGAGCGCCCCCTGAGGGCTGAAGAAAAACTCATAGAAAAGCCGCATCTCTGTATAAGCCTCATCGTTTAAAGCGTGGGACAAAAGTAGGAGCTTATAGTCCGGAAAATATGGTATATCTATGTATATGTGCATGTATCTGTGAGTGTGTAGGTTTCAGATGACTGAAGCAGTTGAACATGGGCCGCAGCCAATTACAGGTTTTAGACCTTATGGGCAATTATCCAGCTAACATTCATATTCGAATGCCCATCTAAGATATAAATGGGCTGAAAAGTGGGACCCAGATAGGAACAGAAACCATAACGAGCAGTTTGCATGGAACCGGAGGGCAATCGTATGTGGGGCGCCATTTTGTTTGTCCATTTATACCTTAGATAGCCACATGTACAAATGTAGGCTTGTTGTTTTCTGAAAGGTGTGCTAACATTTGTGATGGTTGTATAACTTCTACATCTGATTGGGCCTTCACTTAATGGGTCTTCTGGAATCCAGTTTTGACATCACATGTGATGACATTTTGGAGTGTAGATCTAAGACATTTGTAGTGAGGCTGTGTTGGGACAGGTGTTCACACACAAAAATGGAAATGCTGCATATGATGTTCCTGTTAAAGTAGAGCTTGACATTTTTCTGAAGTCATAAAAACACAAAGCTGTGATTCAACCTTTTTTTTTTTTTTTATCAGAGACCATGGTCGTGGAATTCAGTGACTCAAAGAACAGAAAAGTTTTCATTGACCCTTGATGTTTTCTTTTTAGACCATCGTATCGGCCATGAGCATGCTGACCCCACCCATCCCTCTGGGTAACCCCAGTAACCAGTTCAGGCTGGACTACATCAAGAGCATTGCACCGCTGTCTGACTTCGAGTACACAGAGGTAAAGCACACACCCCTCCCCCACAGGTGAGGGAGATGTGATGTCAGTCAGGTGTTTGAGCTGCAGGTGACAGTCACCTCTGATGGTCCCCTAGTTAGGGCCCACCATCTCCATCTCAGCCTGAGGAGTATTTGGCATCCTGACATCATTCACCAAAACTCTTCTTTAAAAAAAAAAAAAAAAAAGAAACAAAGATGATGGAAGCGAATAAGCTGAAATGATATTACAGAATTACATCCCACATCTGATATCACATGTTGGCAGGTAACACAGCTGAACTTTCCCAGGAGACGGTAGTTTGTACACCATCAGCTTGTCATCTACACTGCCTTGTGAAAGTACTTGGCTCCCTTGAACTTTTCAACCTTTTGCCACATTTCAGGCTTCAAACATAAAGATATAAAATTTCAATTTTTGAGGAAATTTATTGGATATTTTAAACTTTTTTTTTAACAAATAAAAAACTGAAAAGTGGGGCGTGCAATATTATTCTGTCCCCTTGCATTAATACTATGTTTTGGATCATTGTCCTGTTGGAAGATAAATCTCCATCCCAGTCTCAGGTCTTGTGCAGACTCCAACAGGTTTTCTCCCAGAATGCTCCTGTATTTGGCTCCATCCATCTTCCCATCAGTTTTAACCATCTTCCCTGTCCCTGCTGAAGAAAAGCAGGCCCAGACCATGATGCTGCCACCACCATGTTTGACAGTGGGGATGTTGTGTTCAGGATGATGAGCTGTGCTGCTTTTACTCCAAACATATTGTTTTGCATTGTGGCCAAAAAGTTTGATCTTGGTTTCATCTGACCAGAGCACCTTCTTCCACATGTTTGGTGTGTCTCCCAGGTGGCCTTTGGCAAACTTTAAACCAGACTTTTTATGGATATCTTTGAGAAATCTCTTTCTTCCTGCCACTCTTCCATAAAGGCCAGATTTGTTCAGTGTAGTCTGATTGTTGTCCTCTGGACAGACTCTCCCACCTCTGCTGTAGATCAGTTCATCCAGAGTGATCATGGGCCTCTTGGCTGCATCTCTGATCAGTCTTCTCCTTGATCCAGATGAAAGTTTAGAGCGGCGGTCGGCTACCCGCGGTAGCGGCTCTTTAGCGCTGCCCTAGTGGCTCCCTGGAGCTTTTTCAAAAATGTTTGAAAATGGAAAAAGATGGGGGAGGGAAATATATTTTTTTGTTTTAATATGGTTTCTGTAGGAGGACAAACATGACACAAACATTCTTAACGTTTTCCAATGCTGTAAAAATGTGTAGAATAAATATTAAATTTCAACATTTCTGTCAACGAAGATTTGTGTCATAGCCTGCGACACACGTTTCTATCAGCAGGGCGGGATGCCAGGCAGGTGTCTGTTGTAAACAAACCGGCGGCTGTGTGATGGCCCATGGATCCCAAAGGGAAATAGAGAAAAATAACTGAGGAGAACAGAGGATTCAACATTTCTCGGACCGAATCATTTGCCAACGCGGAAGGATGGCCTGAATGTTTGAGAGCTTGCAGTCCTGCGTCAAGATTAAAGTTACATCTTACAAGCCCGATGTTGAGAAGCTGACCAGTGATGTCCGAAAACAAAGGTCAACTCAAGTGAGATTTTGAAAATATACACTCCCTCCCTCCTCCCAAAGGCTCCACCTCCTCCTCTTCAGCCCACCCCTCGAAACCACGCCTTCACACGATTCACAACTACATGAACCATAGGGAGGGAGGGAGGGGTGGGTGGGAGTGCATTGATATTTGATGGACGTATTAGGCAGCCAATGAAAGTAATGATGATCACTATTTTGACTGGTCAGAGTTTTTCTCTGATTATACCCTCTAGACCGGACCAAAACGTTTAATTTTTTTTTTTGCAAACATTTTATTTCAGTGGGTGCAATGGGAATGTGAAAAGGTTTTCAGGCAATATTGTAAAAAGTGCTGTAAAAAAAGAACACCTACCCCACCTTTAAACGGGTAAGAACACAATCCTGTCATAGGCACATAATTAGTAACAAAGTGGCTGTTTTTATAAAGTGATTTCTGATTTTTGTCAGTATTTATTTGGAATGACGCTTAGGGATATTATTGTGTTTTGTTGCTCAGGTCCGAGGATAGCTGCGTTAGTTGCGTGTCAAAAGAGAAGAGGATGCTGCTGCGTTTCACCCTTGCACTGACTTGCTTGGCAGTTGCACAGAAATCAAACTTAAACTGTATTAATTTGATTTTATATACTTTATCTTTTCAAAAGGCTGCTGTTTTATTTTTATAAATGCAGGCTGCGTTTTATTGCACTCTGTTTGTTGCCCAGATAAGGGGCACGTTATGCACGTTCCATTTTGATGTTGTTTTTTCGAATCCTCAAAATAAAAATGACATCAAAAATCTAATTTCTTTATCGCATTTCTTTAATTTCATCAAAGCAATGAAACATAATTCATTAATATTGTAATGAAGTTAAACTTGAGGCGGCATCGTACAACAGAGTAGTCACGTGGTGCGTCATTCTCTACAGGATGCACTGCAGGGAAAATAAACATTTTATCATGAAGGCTCATTATGTATTTGTAGCCAACTCAGTCATTTTGATAGTAGGCTAATATAGCTAATATAGATACATACAGCATGTGTTGCCTTCATTATAAGGCTTTCAATTTTTTGCGGCTCTAGACATATTTTTTTGTTTTTTTTTCCAATATTTGAACATTTTGGGTTGCCGACCCCTGGTTTAGAGGGACGGCCAGGTCTTGGTGGATTTGCAGTGGTCTGATACTCCTTCCATTTCAATATGATTGCTTGCTCAGAGCTCCTTGAGATGTTTAAAGCTTGGGAAATCTTTTTGGATCCACATCCATCTTTAAACTTCTCCACAACAGTATCTTGGACCTGCCTGGTGTGTTCCTTGGTCTTCATGATGCTCTCTGAGCTTTAACCAGAACCCTGAGACTATCACAGAGCAGGTGCATTTATACGGAGACTTGATTACACACAGGTGGATTCTATTGATCATCATCAGTCATTCAGGAAAACCATGGGCGGTTTGTTCATAAGGGCGATTGGGCGACGCACCACCAAAGGGGAAAACGGAGGGATTTTTTCTATCATATTCTTCCACAGAGTTACAGTCGCTGTGTCAGTTATAGACAGTTTGAGCTCCTCTGTATGTCATTGTCCAATCAGCGCAGGGCAGTGCTCCATGAAGTATCGCCCCTTTTGGGCGACTTCAGTCAGGTTGAAAATCGCCCAGATTGCTCTCATAGACTCTCATGTAAAATCAGTTTTTTTCAAATTTCAGTCATTACAATGCATTCTCTATGGATTCCGGGAGGGCTCGCCCTAACGGGCTTTCGTCACACGTAACGTGAGCATAGCCGGCGTAGCCACTGCGTTAGTCACATCCAAGGTCACCATGGGAAGTGTACGGAACAACTCGATCGTGTCACTGAAAGAAGTCCCTTTCAGTCGGCGTAGTAACGAAGATAAATTGGCAACGAAACAATTAGGACCTCCTAGACCAAATTTAAACATTAAACAAGTTTCAACTAAGGGGGGAAAATCATATAACCGGGGATTTTCACGGAGCTGGTACGAGCGGAAAACCTGGCTAGCGGGCTGTGAGGCAGCTAACGCCTTATTCTGCTACACCTGCACTCTGTTTCACCCTGATGGCGGCACGGCAGACACCACCGCATGGACAACCACAGGAGTCACCGACATGCACCATCTTTCTGAAAAGGTGAAGAAGCATGAGTCCTCTAAGACCCACATGGACAGTTGTCTGAGGTTTGCTGCATTTGGGAGGGTAAACATCGCGACGCAGCTGGATGAGAGCTACAGGCTAGCGGTTCGTCGTCACAACGATGAGGTGAGCAAGAACCGGCACATCCTAGCCCGCCTCATCGACTGTGTCAAATTTTGTGGAGTATTTGAGTTAGCTTTGCGAGGCAAAGATGAAACTGAGGGCTCCAACAACCCAGGCGTTTTTCGTGGCTTGGTTAACTTGGTGGCGTCGCTGGATGAGGCGTTTGAGGAGCACCTGAAAACTGCCACAGTTTTTAAGGGCACATCAAAGACTGTGCAGAATGAGCTCCTGGAAAGCATGCTGGCGGTCATCAGGGGACATATCACGGAGGAGGTAAAGTCCGCTAAATTTGTTGCTATCCAAGCTGATGAGACCACCGACGTGTCAACACAGACGCAGCTGGTGCTTGTGTTGAGATACATAGCCTCAAACCATGCGGTGCAGGAGCGTTTTTTTGAGTTTCTGCCTGTTATGGATGCAACATCGGAATCGATTGCCAGCATGCTTATTGACAGACTGAACAGCCTTTTTTCCGAAGGTAAAAGAGAGAAACTCATTGCGCAAGCATATGATGGCGCCAGTGTGTGATGAGAGGGAGAGCGGGCTGGTGTGCAGCAGAAGGTGCGTGCGCATTTCAAAAATGCCCATTATGTGCATTGCTATGCACACCAGCTGAATCTGATCATGCAGCAGGCCACTTCTCACGTGCCAGCAGTAAGAGTTTTCTTTTCGGACCTGTGCGGCATTGCCACTTTTTTTACCCGGTCACCAAAACGCACCAGCATCCTCGACCAGATTGTTGAAAGAAGGCTGCCAAGAGCTTCACCCACAAGATGGAACTTCAACAGCAGGATCGTCAACACTGTGCACGAGAACCTTGAAGACCTGATGCAGTGCTTTGAATCCATCAGGACATCAGGTTCATTTGACAGCACCACAGTGAGGGAGGCATCTGGTTTCCTGAGGATGCTGCAAGATGAGGACTTCCAGTTTTTTCTGCAGCTGTTTCATCAGATCATGCCTCACGTTGACATGCTGTACCAGCAGCTGCAGAAGAAGGACATTGATGCAGTCTTCATCAAGCATGCCCTCCAGAGCTTCACAAGCAGTGTGCAGGCAATAAGGTAAGATAAACTAATATTTTTCAATTCTTCTCAGTACTGAACCTTGTCATAAAAAATACACTCACTGGCCACTTTATTAGGTACACATGTGTAACTTAATTCAATCCAATACAACAGCTCTGCTATAAAATCTACATTAATCTAATTCATACATTTTCAGTTTTTGTTGTGAATAAGGTGATAATTCTACTTTTTTATTACTGAGGTCATAGTGGGTGATTGTGGAGTATGAGTGTGCATTATATTGACTGGTGTTCCTAATATTCTGTCCACTCTATTTACATACAAAATATTAGAAACACTTTTCAAGATAATGCAATTCAGTGCACCACCACCACCCACTGCAACATCAATAATACAGATAAAGTAGAATTATCACTTTTCTGACAATGCCAAGCTGAAAATGTATAAGCTTTGTAAAAGCATAAGTTATAGCAGCTGTAATTTGATTGAATTTGATTGCACAGGTGTATCTAATTAAGTGACTGGTGACTGTATATGCATAAAGTAAAGCTAGATACTATTATTACTAATAGCTAGATAAATATTAGTGTTTTGAAATGAGCATTTTCTTCACTTTTCTAAATACTACCAAGCACTCATATTTTCATATACTAACACTGTTGGTCTGCTTGCCCTCAGAGACTCCTCTCAACAGCAGCAGGAAGTAGCCACAGGAACCACAAGACCAAGGAGGGCCTTGGGAGAAGAGGACAAGCAGAGGCTGTCAAGGGAGATCTGCAACACAATCCTGGCTCACGCCAAACAAAGGTTTACCTTCACCGACCACCTTGTGAGTGCCACACTGCTACAGGCAGAGATGTTTGAGCAGCACTGCCATACGTTTCCTATTGAGGCTCTGAATGCCACTGTGAGGGCATATCCCATGCTGAACAAGGCAAAGCTCAGGACAGAACTGTCTCTCATCTATGAGAACCCAGAATTCAAGGGCTGCTGTGGTGCTCTGGCGCTGTACCAGCTTCTGCAGAGATACAACCTCCAGGAGCCATTTTCTGAGACTGTGGCTCTGTTGAACATTCTCATCACCACTCCCATGACAACGGCTGAAGCTGAGCGGTGTTTCTCCACATTGAAAAGAATCAAGACGTTCCTGCGCAATGCAATGGGCCAGGAACGTCTGAATGCACTGGCCATGCTCTCCATGGAGAGGGAGCTAGTCAGGAACATGCCTGATTTCAATGAGAGGGTTATTGATCACTTTGCTGCTTTGAAAGACAGACGAGCAAAATTCCAGTACAAGTGATGTAGTGTAGTTACACTCTCATACACTCTCATTTAGTTTATCTCTGTCTGTCACACACACACACACACAATCTATTAACTGTTGTGGTTGGTTTTTAATAATTTTTTTTTCATTCAAATGCTGCTTTCAGGCAATATGTTCATCTGTTTATTTTTGTTCATGTTCATTTTTGAAAATCTATACAATTGGCCAGAGCCATAATATTTGTATTTATAGTTCACTGTT
This sequence comes from Hirundichthys speculiger, assembly GCA_018398805.1. NCBI lineage: Eukaryota > Metazoa > Chordata > Actinopteri > Beloniformes > Exocoetidae > Hirundichthys > Hirundichthys speculiger. Next base: position 238,621 of record JAGFBZ010000246.1, read on the forward strand.
GAATCTGTGCACTTCCATTTGTACTTAAAGATAATTAAGCTACACAAAATCTTTAATATGTTAGTGATATGGAATTTACTGTATTTACTGTTTGTTTCTACAAATACAGAGCATTGTTGGTTCAATGTTTTGCAATTTGAATGCACTACGTGTGCCCTAAGATATTTGTAATTTAAAAGATACTCAAAAGAACTGTAAATAAATACTTTTAATGTTTTTGACTTATGTAGTCCCCTTCGTAATTAATGGTAAAGCAAGCGTATCCATTCATGTCCAAAGATATTTGATGGTAAACTGATTCAGTTTATCTCTCTGTTGATCTTCATTTGTAGAGCCAGGAACCAGAAAATAACAAGATGTGGCAATTGTCTTGCGGCCTATTAATTTTCCCATTGAACGGGTCACCTTAGTCATCATCAGAACAGTTGCCCCCCCTGAGAAATTTGTCAGGAGCCGCCACTGAGGAAAACATTGGATCATTCAGAGATCCTCACTGAACTTCTGGAGTCAGTTTGCTGCGCTAAAAGTAAAGGGGCCCAATAATATAGCACGCCCCACTTTTCAGTTTTTTGTTTGTTAAAAAAAGTTTTAAATATCCAATAAATTTCGTTCCCCTTTACAATTGTGTCCCACTTGTTGTTGATTCTTGACAAAAAATGAAGATTTTACATCTTTATGTTTGAAGCCTGAAATTGGGCAAAAGGTTGAAAAGTTCAAGGGGGCCGAATACTTTCACAAGGAACTGTAGGTTTGCAAAAATCTGTTAGTGACCTATTTATTTGAATCAGGTATGCTGAAGCAGCTACCAACTTTAAAAACCCGGTAGCCAAGGGCTGCTGGGTAAAAATTCTAATTTTATGCCCTGCCTAACAGATCATATTATAAAGAGAATATGTTTTTTCTTGTGCTTGTGTGAATTGTATTAACAGACCACCTTTGTGGCTGGCCTGGAAGCTTAGCTTAGCCATGCTCACCACAGCAGTCATTTCATGTCACCACCAAAACATTAGGGACTGGAGATCCTGCTACTGGGATGGTTTACTGCAGGTCCCAGCACTGTTCCAACTGGAATTATTTTCCATGAGTAGCTCAGCTCAGCTGCGTACCGGCTGACACAAAGCTGTCAGCTGAAACCTTGCTCAACCAACAGCTCATGGTAAATCCTTTAAGGATTCTTTACAGCGTAATAATATAGGGTCCTGGCCGGTCCCTCCACATTCAAGCCCATGGTGAACTGCAGCTTTTGCTCCCAGAGTCACGATTGTATACATCCACAGTTGTAAACGGTCTGTAATTTAAGCTAATTTAGAGCGCATGCACAGTTTGAGGAATCGATGGACCCTCTGTTCCATGGATGATATCTGTGACCCTGTGACATACTTTTGACACTGATTCCTCATTTCACATGAAGAAAACACAACCATAAAATTGTACTTCATATTCATAATCTTTTAAGGTTGTAACTATTCGAATCGTATTCTCTCAGACAAAATACGAATTGAACATTACATATATGACTTTACTTAGGGATGCACGATAACTGTTTTTTTAAACCGATACCAATAACCGATCATTTTCAGCTCCTGAAGTCCGATACAGATACGAATAACCGATAACACACACATATACCTAAGATCATTACATCAATACTATGAACAAAACCAAAAACAATTTTGACTCTTTAAATGAACAGATATTTATTTTTTTACAATGAAAAACTATTGGCAAGCCTCTCAAACATTTTCATAAAGCTATCAAACAAACCTATTACCTCACATCAACTTAAATAAGGTGCATTACTTACTGATATAAAAAAATAAACCTTGAACTGATGGAAATACATGCGTCAGATTTACAAACTGAAAAAATGCATTCTTAAATGACAATAAAAAATAATGTACTGTATAATGTACTGACACAAGTTAGACTTGTCTGTGTAAATAAACTGAAAAGTGCACTCCATAGTAAAAAAGAAATTACGTTTAAAGGATTTTGGCTTGTGGTTCCATTCAAATGGATGCCTTTAATTAAAGTAAATGAGGTTTGGTAGTTTTTTGTTTTTTTTTCTAGTCTCATGGAAGCTTTAGATGAGAGATGATGGTGATGAGAAGAGAGGAGAGGAGAGGGGTTGACTTGCTCCTGGCTATCTCATGTTAGCTCATGTTAGCTCACATTAGAGCGATTTCAAAACTCCATGGCAGCGATGGTTATGTTTCAGGTGGCTGATCGGGTTTGACGTATTAAAGCTTGTGCTATTTTTCCCTACTTAACTTGGAGCATTTGTCACAAATAACCAGCGAACTATCTTCCTCTGAAACTTTAACGAAGTTCTACACCATCGCCGCCATGTTTTTTTTTTTCAGCACACTGTTCCGCAATGCTGCATTCAAGGTGTAACGTAAATTCCTCCGTTCCCTCGTTTGCTCGTTGTTCTTTCGGCCTTATCTATTTTTTCTATTTTTTATGTGTAACTTGTGGGAGAATACTGCGAATATCAATTAAAGTCAGCAACTACCAAAGTTATGACCGAGTTAACGAGTTGTTTTCTGGCATGAGGGGGTATTCTTGATTTTCCTTACTGAGAAATCGTTTTTCTGATTATGCCAACGTCACTTGAACATAACATTCACTGCCGGTCATTCAAGGCTCAGAGGGAGCGAAGCACTGCTGTGTTGACAAAAATATATATATGTTATCGGGGCTATTGGTCATGATATCAGACTTATCGGGATGACGTCATAATTTCCTGTTATCGGCCCGATAGTTATCATGCATCCCTAACTTTACTTAAATGAGAATTTAAATATTTTTACTTTTTAAATTTTATTTATGCACAACTTTATATGAATATGCATGCATGCTAATTTGTAAACGCAGTGGTTTTTGACAGATGTCTCACTCCATAGGTTGAAGAAGGGGTGGAAGTAGACGGGGAGGAGGAAGTTGAAAGCATTTTTTGTCTAAACTGTCAAGGAGAATGTAAAATCTCTCGCGCATAAAATGGAGTTTGGAGTGCTGGTGAAGATAGACTGCTGGGAATTCAACAAAGGCATTTAAGTCAGTTCTGAGCTTAAGGTTGCTTCATCAATTAGATTTCAGAGGTGATTTAAACTCTTTGAATAAATCAGCCATATTTTTCTGTTATCAGAAGACTTCAGGATTCTGTCAGTGTTTATGTTTCAACTATCTCACACACCTACACAGTCTCAGGTGAGCTGTAGTCTTTCAGCTGTCATGAACTAGTGAGCTGAGCAGTTAAAGGTGAAGTGTTCCTTTTAAAGAAGCACCAGGAGACCTGCTTAAGAGCTTGTTTGTTTTAATGATGTTAATGACATGATGTAACGGTTCACCTGAGATAGAGACACAGACCCCTAAGGCCACCTGGGGCCTCATTACCCAGCAGGTCTATCTCTGAGGATGAAAGACTCCAAACAAGCCTCCTCTCCTGCTGTCGGACACTTCAGCTGGTTGGTCGATGCAGTCACACGCCTTACGGTGCTGCTGTCCAATGAGATGCTGTCACGGGAACACAGTCACCTGCAGACATGTTGGTGTCCTTCAGCTTCCACCATCTTTAACCTGTATTTGACTGACCAAGTCAAATACAGATTGACTGACAGGTTAAGACTGACCATCATTTCATCAAACGGGTTCTGCCGCAGCTTCTACTGAGATAATGATAAAAATATACTGCCTGGGCAAAATAAAAGTCACCACCAAAAACAAAAAAAAAATAGGTCATACACTAATATTTTGTTGGACCGCCTTTAGCTTTGATTATGGCACACATTCGCTGTGACATTGTTTCGATAAGCTTCTTCAATGTCACCAGATTTATTTCCATCCAGTGATGCATTAATTTTTCTCCCAGATCTGTCACTGATGATGGTAGAGTCTGACCGCTGCACAAAGCCTTCTCCAGCACATCCCAAAGATTCTCAATGGGGTTCAGGTCTGGACTCTGTGGTGGCCAATCCATGTGTGAAAATGATGTCTCATGCTCCCTGAACCAGTCTTTCACAATCTGAGCCTGATGAATCCTGGCATTGTCATCTTAGAATATAGCCTATCAGGGAAGAACAAATCCATTGATGGACTAACCTGGTCATTCAGTATATTCAGGTAGTCAGCTGACCTCATTCTTTGAGCTCATACTGTTGCTGAACCTGGACCTGACCAACTGCAGCAACCCCAGATCAGAACACTGCCCCCACAGGCTGGTACAGTAGGCACTAGGCATGATGGGAGCATCACTTCATCTGCCTCTCTTCTTACCCTGATGCTCCCATCACTCTGGAACAGGGTCAATCTGGACTCATCAGACCACATGACCTTCTTCCATTGCTCCAGAGTCCAATCTTTATGCTCCCTAGCAGATTGAAGCCTTTTTTTCCGGTTAGCCTCACTGATTAGTGGTTTTCTTAAGGCTACACAGCTGTTCAGTCCCAATCCCTGGAGTTCCCTTGGCATTCTGCGTGTGGAAATGGTCTTACTTTCACTATTAAACAGCCCTGAGTTCTACTGTTGTTTTTCTTCCATTTAATCTCACTAAACGTTTGAGTGATCACCAATCACGATCATTGAGGATTTTTTTCTGGCCACATTTCCTCCTGGAAGACGATGGGTCCCCGCTATCCTTCCAGTTTATAATAATGCGTTGTACAGTTCTGAACCCAGTTTTGGTAGTTTCTGCAATCTCCTTAGATGTTTTCTCTACTTGATGCATGCTAATGATTTGACCCTTCTCAAACAGACTAACATCTTTTCCACGACCACGGGATGTGTCTTTGACGTGGTTGTTTAGGAAATGAGAAGCAACTCATTGCACCAACTGGGGTTGAATAACTTGTTGCCAGCTGAAAGATAATCGCCCATGCAGTAATTATCCAATAGGAGGCTCAGACCTGTTTGCTTAGTTAAATCCAGATGGTGACTTTTTTTTTTTTTTTTTTGGGCCAGGCAGTGATATATATATTTTTTTTTCTTTTTTTAAGCTAGTTTTATAATTTGGTACCTGAAAATTTAAGGTGGAGACTGACTGACTGACTCACTCTAGTAGCCAGCTACTACTGGTCAGTAGAGGAACACCATGTATTCCAGTAACCGGGCTGACCTCAGGAAGAGTTGGTTTCTCCTCTGTCATTATCTCTGCAGTCTCCGGGGGATGCTGACATGTATCTCTCTCTTTTAGGACTTCTTTGAGCATGCTCAAAAGCTGTGGGAGGACGAGGGTGTGAAGGCATGTTTCGAACGATCCAATGAATTTCAGTTGATCGACTGTGCTCAGTAGTAAGTCACACACTTACACACATTTTTTACAAAATAGCCCCCCAAAGATGAGGAGAAACACTGTAAACCCCAGCTGACCAATTAAAACAGAGAAGCAGGTCAGCAACCGACTGCTGAAATCTGATGCCTCCAGACATCCTTCATTCCTCTTCTCTGCTGATGACATCATAGTCTCTCCCAGAGATCATGTGAAGACAGAGAAATCGAGGAGACATAACTGAAAGACTGAGATGAACCTCATAACTTCTTTCTTTCTCTGCAGCTTCTTGGACCGACTGGACTCTGTCAGGAGGAATGACTACACACCTACAGACCAGGTAACGCACTAATGCAGACCAGGTAACACTAATATCGACTGGGTAGAGGTAACGACAAAAAATGCATTATGGGAGATGTAGTTTGTCAATATGCGCTTTAAAGCGGTGTAAGCTTATTTTAAGTCTTAAAATATCGGTTTAAAATTTAAGCCAATAGTGCACAAGCGCTCGAGGGCCACATAAAATGAAGTGGCCGGCCACATTTGGCCCGCGGGCCTTGTGTTTGACATGTGTTGTAGAACATAGGACAGCCAGTTTGGATGAAAAGCGAAGATGTCCCCACAATTTTATCATGATGGTGATATTTGGTCTGCGACAGCCTAAAGTCATTCAGTATATAGGAGCCATCACACACCAGCCTATGAGGCTGCAGCATCGAGGCTGAATTCGCCTCCTTCTTCTTATCCCGCAGGATTTGCTGCGGTGCAGAGTTCTGACCTCAGGAATCTTTGAAACCAGGTTCCAAGTGGACAAAGTCAACTTCCAGTGAGTTTCCTTTGTTGAAGTCATGAAAACCCACACAGACGTCCACACCCCTGCCTCATACATGTTTGTGTGTTAGTATGTTTGATGTAGGTGGACAGAGGGATGAACGCAGGAAGTGGATCCAGTGCTTCAACGGTGGGAAACCCCAGATTAAGTACCAGATCAGAGATATTGGTCAGACATTGATCAGTATCGGATAACGATGTTTCCTCGTTCAGATGTGACCGCCATCATCTTTGTGGCAGCCAGCAGCAGCTACAACATGGTGATCAGAGAGGACAACTCCACAAACCGACTGCGAGAATCGCTGGACCTCTTTAGATCCATCTGGACCAACCGGTAGCTTACCATTCTGTGATTGGTTCAGCCTTTCTGAAATCTGATGGTTGAAGTTAGTTCCCCTCCCCCATTCTGTGACTGGCAGTCATTCACCCCCTTCTGCGCTGTGGTTGGCTGCAGGTTTCTGAAGACCATCTCGGTCATCCTGTTTCTGAACAAACAGGACGTGCTGGCGGACAAGATTCTGGCAGGAAAATCTAAATTGGAGGATTATTTTCCCGAATATCAGAACTACCAGGTTCCACCTGACGGTAAAAGCGCACACCAGCACCAACCCACACACATACTGAAAACCATGTCAGAGATCTGATCACTTCTTGATGTCTGTGTATGGGATTCCAGCTGTTCCAGATGCTGAAGAAGACCCCAAAGTGACCAGAGCTAAGTTCTTCATCAGAGATGAGTTTCTGGTAAAAAACACATGGCTGGTTTGATACATGATGATGGTTTCTGAACACAGGGATGTCAATTTTACGCGGATCCGCAGATTTCCGAGTTTTATTCCATCCTTGGGGTCATTTTTGAGATACGTGTAAATCCGCTTTAATATTTTCGGGGGGGGGGGGTTACCCTCCACGAACCTCCGACTCGGCCGAGCGAGAGATGATCCGATGATGGACCCAGCAGAGACTGTGGTTAGCGTGACGTGAATTCTCGATTGTGATTGGTTGATTGAGACCAGGGCATGATCACTGAGCCTTTGGTCCGGCTGACGTCACTATCTGTCTTGTTGACATACCGTCGGGGAATCCAACGAAATCTGGGTTATCAGCTGCCATCACAGCCAAATCAATGGTCAAAGTAAGCCCGAAGCACATATTTTCTGATATTACTTCTCCCTTTCTTGTTTGGATGGATGAAAACACTAGAATTTCGATGTGAAATGAGGTGAAAAAAATCACACTGCGACAGGCGATTCACCATGCCCCATGGTTGTCAAATGCTAAAAAAAATGAGTAATTATGTCGCCAGACCCATCAAATGGCCGATTTCAGGTCAATTTCCATCAAATTGTTGCGATGAAAGAACTACCAGCAGTAATAATGAATCTATGACTTAAATAAGTGGTTCTCAAACTTTTAATACTGCGTACAACCTAAGAAACTGTTCAGCTCTCGGAGTACCACCATGATGACCAACTTTAAAATATATAATGAAATGAAAATGAAAATGAAATGAAAAATACTTTATTTATCCCATAAAGGGAAATTCAATGAAGTAAGGGCTCTCTCTCTCTCTCTTTTTTTTTTTTTTTTTTTTTAAATAAAAAACAGACAGAAATAATAATAATAATATAATAACGGTGTTAAGTCTTGTTGTGGAGGCTGATGGCTGCTGGCAGGAATGATCTTCTGTATCTTTCCGTCTTGCAACAGACCTGCAGAAGCCTCTCACTGAACACACTCTGTTGTTTGATCACTGTGTCGTGGAGAGGGTGTGAAGAGTCCTTCATCATCTTCATCAGCTTGTGCAGCATTCTTTTTTGTACAATCAGTTCCAGCGGCTCCAGAGTTACACCCAGCACAGATCCAGCTTTCCTGATCAGTTTGTTGATTCTCTTCAGGTCTCTGGTTCTGATGCTGCTGCCCAAGCAGATGGCTGCAAAGCTGATTGCACTTTCAACAACAGACCTATAGAAGATGTGCAACATCTTGGTGCAGACATTAAAAGATCTCAACTTTCTTAAAAAGTAGAGTCTGCTCTGACCTTTCTTGTAGATGTATTCTGTGTTGCATTTCCACTCCAGTCTGTTGTCAAGCTGAACTCCAAGATACTTGTATTCCTCCACCACCTCCACCTCCTTTCCCAGGATGGAAACACTGCTGTGTTGATTGTTGCTCCTCCTGAAGTCGACAATCATCTCCTTAGTTTTGCTGGTATTTAATACGAGATGATTGTTACTACACCATTTCACAAACTGACAGATCAGTTCTTTGTACTCTGCTTCTTGTCCGTTGCTGATACACCCAACAACTGCAGAGTCATCAGAGTATTTCTGCAGATGACAGGACTCAGAGTTGTACTGGAAGTCAGAGGTGTAGAGCGTGAAGAGAAATGGTGCGAGAACAGTTCCTTGTGGTACTCCAATGCTGCTGACCTCCATCTCAGACACACAACCTTTCAGTCTCACAAACTGTGGTCTGTTTGTGAGGTAGTCATAAATCCAGGAGGTTGTGGAGGAATCCACCTGGAACTTATGGAGCTTCTCACATAACAACGCAGGCTGAATTGTATTAAAAGCACTTGAGAAATCAAAGAACATGACCCTCAAAGTGCTGCCTGATTGGTCCAGATGAGAGTGGGCTCTGTGAAGCAGGTAGATGATGGCGTCTTCAACCCCAAGCCCATTACGATATGCAAACTGTAATGGGTCCTGAAAGGTGCTGACCTGCTTGTTGAGGTGGGCCAGTAAGAGTCTCTCCAGGACTTTCATGATATGAGATGTCAGGGCAACTGGTCTGTAGTCATTAGGTTCAGCTGGTTGTGGTTTTTTAGGCACTGGAACAAGGCAGAATGTTTTCCACAGCACAGGAACTGTTCTCTGTCTCAGACTGGTGTTGAAGAGGTGCTGGAGAATCGGACATAGTTGCAATGAGCAGGTCTTGAGAACTCTGGGACAGACACCGTCTGGACCTGCAGCCTTGTTCTGGTTCAGTTTCTCTAGTTGTTTTTGGACCTGATGGCAGGAGACAGACAGAGTGGAGGGGGAGGCAGAGGAGGTCTTTGAGGTGGAGAAAGATGATGCTGGTTTCTGGTCCATGACTGAGCTGCAGGGTGACAGAGTGGAGGTGTGACAGGAAAGCTGTGGGCTCACCGAGGGGGTGTGGTCTGTTGGGCTGGAGGCGGGGGGGGAACTGAACCTATTGAAGAACGTGTTCAGTTCATTAGCTCTGTCCAGACCTCCATCAGTCTGGTCCCCCTTTGCCTTGAAGCCGGTGATCTTCTTCATTCCAGACCATACATCCCTCACGTTGTTCTGCTGGAGCTGCCTTTCTAGCTTCTTCCTGTAGTCCTCCTTGCACTTCCTGGTTTGTGCTTTAATTTGTTTTTGTGTTGTCTTCAATAACTCCCTGTCTCCATCCCTGAAGGCTTCCTTTTTGATGTTCAACAGCTTTTTCAGGTCTCTGGTGATCCAGGGTTTGTTATTGGGGAAGCACCTCACAGTTCTTGTTGGAACGATGCTGTCCACATACCTTCTCAATTAGCTTTAAATTCACAGGAGAGATGTTTATTAATTTATTATTCAAAAAGTTTATTCAAAATTTTCTTCGCAAACCCCTTCATAGTTTTCCCAATTTCCTGTTGACATCCCTGTGAACATGATAAAAGGTCAAAATACATTGTAAACACTAGTGCTCACTTCAACTAGCTGTAACAGAAAGCTAAACTGCGACACCAAAGCTAGCACTAACCTTAGCTCCCAATTACTGAATGCAGCACAAACCACTAATTAAAACCAATGTGTTAAATGTAATGTTTAATCTAACATATTAAAGCTGTCCTTTTAAGCTGACTTCCTAAAACTAACCTGTCACCTCTTGTTCTCTCCAGAGGATCAGCACGGCGAGCGGTGACGGCAAACATTACTGTTACCCTCACTTCACCTGCGCTGTCGACACGGAGAACATCCGTCGTGTCTTCAACGACTGTCGTGACATCATCCAGCGCATGCACCTGCGCCAGTATGAGCTTCTCTGATTGGCTGCTTGCCGCACCTCTTCCGTAGAAGTTAGCTTAGAGGCTTGCGTAAAAACTAATCAGTCCTGATAGGTGATCAATGCAGATAGATCCTCGTATTTATACTATGAAATCCGTTATATTTATTTATTAGTGATTGTCATTTGGACAGTGTGTATTTCTCTGCGTCATGCAGGGGAATGTGGGTAGTGTTGTCCTGATGGTGAACACGCTTTAGGCCCCGTGCTGTTGCCATGACAACATATACAATTTTTTTTTTTCGTGTTTGTGCAGTTGGTGTGGTGTACAATTAGAAGCTGTCCCTAATTGGTTGTTTCAGGCTGTGATGTCACTTCTCTGAAACATTAGCTTCTGTCTGTTTGGTTTCTCTCATACTTAATTGCAGAATATGAACTTTTATCAGGACTACAATTCTTCTGTCCTGATATTAAAGGATGTTTGTCAGACTCTGTGTGGAGTTTTTTCTGAAGGCCAGTTTGCTGAGAAGGACTGGCTTCTGCTACCTCCAGTGTGGACTTTGTTCTTTCTTCCTGCTCAGTTACATATTTAAACAGAAATTATCTGATCTACAATCATGTTCAAAAGTTAATACCCAATACGGGTCCATTTCGCGGGTCTGTTCCGGATGTCTTTGCTGTGTGGGGGGGTTTCAGTACACAGGAGGAGGAAAAATCCGCTCAGGTATTTGAATAAACACTTATGGTACAAAATCTTTCGATGTAAATATCTTATTTCTCAGCCTGGATACCGGCGGCTTATAGTCCGGTGCGGCTCATATGTGACAAAATATATATTTCGTTTATATTTTAATGGGTGCGGCTTATATTCAGGTGCGCTTTATAGTCCAGAAAATACGCTATATCATCCTATTCCAGCTGAGATACTGCTGGGTACCATCTCATGGCATTTGGATTTTCTGATTTATTTATCTTGACCCAACCTTATTTTATGTTCAATTAGTCTAATGTATGTAATTTTAATCAGTCTGTATTTTGTACTTGCACTTAGTGCTTTAAATGTTAACTTTTATTATGGTTTTATGACATTGTACAGTAGTCTGTTTCTTGTATTTGCATTTGAATACTGTCATTATTGTAAACCCTAATGTGTACTATTTTTGTTTGTCAAGGACTACAGATGGAAATTAGCTTGTGGCTAACTCTGGTGCAGCCATCTTTTAATGTACCTGCACATTGTCCTTTAATAAAACAATAGATGAAGAGTTTCCGTGGTTGCCGTGCTTGTGCAAAGGTGAAGGCCAGGAAATGGAGATGCAAGCCCTTTCTGCCATCAGTCATCATGGGAAATGTTAACTCTGACCAACAAGAGTGATGAACTTGAGATTCTGGTGAAGAGTCAGAAAGTGCACCATGAGTGAAGCCTTATGTGTTTTACTGAAACCTGATTGAATCAAAACATCTCAGACTCCATCGTGGATCATGCCTGGATAACCAGATAAAAGCATTTAAATAACTCCGGAGGCTCGGAGGACCATGTGGCCACAGTCAGAACTACCACTATAGAAAAATGTACAGCTCCATCAGTTATTACAGCTAGACACCAGTTCAAACAAGAAAGCATTAAAATGAAAACTGGAATAAACTTTATGAATCTTAAGAACATCCATATTCACAAGCCTTCATCCCAAAATGGAGTTGCATGAAATATGACTATTTTAAATGTGAGATCTTTTTTAGACAAGACTTTTCTGATTGTTTTAATCTGCATGTTTTTAACATAACATTAGATGAGCACACATGGACTAGTAACTCTCATTGAAGCCTCCCCTCCAAACTATCACTTCACATATTCAGCCAGGTCTGATAAACAAGGTGGAGGCACAGCAACCATATTCTCAGCATCTAGTGGTTTTAGACAGATTACATTTGGTCAATATGAATCTTTTGAGTATCACTCATATATTTTTAGTAAACCTCCTGTTCTTTGCATAGTAGTTTACTGGCCATCTTATAGAAGAAGCAGCTCTTCTTTCATAAGACTTTTCAGAATTGCTCTGCATTATTCATAATAACTACAATAAGATCATTACAAATGGATAATTTACAATGTACATTTCTGTTGCCCAAATAGGTACAATTGAAAAATTAAGAGATGAATGATGTCATAATTGGCTTAAAAAAAAAATATACACTTAAAAAAAAAAATAATTATTATTATATATATTATAATAATTATATTATAATTTTTTTTTTATTATTATTTTTATTATTATATATTATTTATATATATATATATATATTTCTTTCCAAAGACATGACTTGAGGTTGATTGGTGATTCTAGATTTCCCATAGGAGCGAGCATGAGTGTACATGGTTGTTTGTCTCCATGTTGGCCTGTGATGGACTGGTGACCCCCGCCTTTCGCCCGAAGAGAGGCTCCAGCTGATCTTGGTGACCCTGCCAGGACTAAGTGGGTGTTGATAATGGATGGATAAATGTGGAGAATGTAATTCACATTCAACTTATTTAATATCGTACTAGGAAATGACACACACATTAGTTGAAAAAAATACTTATATTCCAGTTCTAGGGTGTTTTTATTTGATAGTTGTTGACATGGGTGGACTAGTATCATGCAGTAACCCAGTATTACAATCCTATGAGTTCATCTTCTACACCACATGTGTCAAACAAGGTCCGCGGGCCAGATGTGGCCCGCCATGTCATTTTATGTGGCCCTCGAGCGCTTGTGCACTATTGGCTTAAATTTTAAACCAATATTTTAAGACTTAAAATAAGCTTACGCCGCTTTAAAGCACATATTGACAATAAACTACATCTTCATAATGCATTTTGTCATTACCCGCAACGATAACAGTATATCATCATGAGCAAGAATTCAAGACGATTTTCAGAACTGATGGATCTGAGAAAAACCTCTACAAACTAATCCCAACATGTCAAAGAAAAGAAAAATTGATGTACAAGGTGAATACAAGTTTGTATCTCAATGTGAAAAAACTCTTTTGTGTTATGAGGCGGTGTCAGTCGTGAAAGTTTAATCTACGTTGGCATTTTGACAGAAAACATGGAAATAAATACATAATCCGTTATTCAACAATATAATAAGGTGTAGTTTAATATATTTTGATTTACATTGCATTTTATTACATTCATGCTGTCAATCTGGCCCTTCGAGGGCAACCATGATGGTGATGTGGCCCTCAGTGGAAATGAGTCTGACACCCCTGTTCTACACCTGCTTTGTCACAGGTGGATATGACTTCTCTCACCTTTAATCAGGTAAGATTCCGGATTACTTATAAACTGGTACCCATAGTGATAAACAACCATTAACACTCCTTAACAATCTAACAGTTGTGTTTGTGACTGTGGGAGAACACAAACTCCACACATCCAGAACCCAGCTAGGACTTGAATCAGCAGCCTTCCTCCAGCTCTGCACCCTTGAGCGCTTTTAAACAAATGAGTTGAAAGAGGAAACAATAGCAGAATATGTTTATTGGTATATTTTTTTCTGCTTGTGATGAACTACGACCTTTGGGTTCTACTTCAAACTCGGGTTCTTGGTGTTCCTTGTTGCTCTCGGGGACAGATGTGTACCAGGTCATAAAGTATGTCCAGCCTTCAGCGACTCGTGCTGCGTTCACGGCCCACAGCTGTCAGACTTTCACGAACTCCAGCGACTCGTGCTGCGTTCACGGCCCACAGCTGTCAGATTTTCACGAGCTTCTCTGACAGTCAGGGGACGGCTTTCACCAGGATCCGGGGCCAGAACCAGATTCTCCCTGGACCTTCGCCGTCCGAGGCCCATCCAGAGCAGCAGTGCGCATGCGCCAGGGTAGGATGTTTGGCGCGCTGCCTGCGTGCCGCCGCAGTGTGTGCGTGCTGGCGCAAAGCGCGGCCTTCAGCTCTGTGCTCGTCCTCATCATCATCAACAACAACAAAAACAACAACAAGGACCGGGAAAGTTCCGGCTCCCGCGCGCGGACACACCCAGAGCAACGCACTTTCCCGGCCCCGCGTCACGGTAAGAGCACGCTCCTTGGCCTCGCGCCGTCCTCGTCACCCGCTCCAGCCGCCGTCTCCGCGGGGATGGCTGCGCGCTCTCGAGCTGCTCATGGCCGCTCGCTCGCTCGCTCGCTCGAGCTCTGTCTCGTTCGTGTCGCCGCCGCTCGCGTGCCTGCGTGTCCGTGCCGGGGGGGCTCGCGGAGCCGGCACGCGGTCGCCGCCGTTGAGCGGACCGACAGAGAACGGGAGCTAACCGATTTTAAAAACGCCATTTTGTGTTTTGGCCGGACACGTCCGCCATTTCACACAAAAAAAGAATAACCCGAGTTTAAAAAAAAAAACACAGATTTGGGCCGAGAACGTGCAACTCTCTCATTCACAGCTGCGCGTGTACGCCTTTGCAGACACCGAACCATTGATCCGGACCGGTACCGGTGGTCTGTGGCCGTAAGCCGCGGTCCAACCACCGGCAGCGGCTTTGGTTAGCATGTTAGCCGCCTCAGGTTTACGGAAGCTCCGGGAGACCGCCGCCTTCTGGACTCTGGAACCGGTTCGGGGCGGCTGCTGCCTCGCTGCCCGCCGCTGTTAGGGTGAAGTCAACAGAACCGGGACTCGGTTCGCGTCAATAATCGGTGTCGTGAGTCCGTGCGTCCGCTGCCCGCGTCCGACCTCCCAGCTGAGATTGTGGAGCGTGCACGCGCAATCATGCGCGTGTCCGGCTGAGAAAGCGGTACATGAACTGTTGGAAATAGATGGAGCGCGAGGTATCACCGGTGATGACGTAGCGGCCCCTCGCCGCACGTTAGCGCACACCGGAACGAGCACGCGCAGGACAGAAAACTGTCAGGAGCGGGACACGTGACCAGTGTCCCCAAACTGCCCTGATTTAGATCCATCCCTTCCTGCTCCACATTAACTCAGACTCAGCGCTGTCTTTTCTGTATTTTGAGTCAAATTTTACTTTGTTCTTATTAAAGCTGCACATATTGGTTACAACACAATATAAAATGAGTGGTTCCTAAACAAATGCCTGAATTATTCATGTAATTAGTGCTAATGATTGTATTTCTCTAAACCTAGATGCACACAAAGGCAGCTATACACAGTAAGGATGTAACGATATGGAAAACTTGATATCTCGATTATAGCGACCAAATTATCACGGTTTACAATATTATCGTGGTATTCTTAATTGCTGTACAAATGTCCAAAAAACACATACATTTTAATAATTTCACAAAATCTTGTGATTTTCTTGTCATACTAAAACATCAGAAGCCAAAATCTTATCAAAATGAAACTTTCACATCAAACGGGCAAACAACTGGCACAGAAAGAGTTTTTATTTTAAATGAACAAAATAAGTAACAGGAACAAAGCTTATTTGTCTGGTGCAAATTTAAATAAAAACTTTAACAACCATAGTAAGTCAAAATATGCAAACAATTATCAGGAACAAAAATTATAGTGCAAGTTAAACTGAAATGAACTTTTGACTTTAAGATGAACCTTAAATAAGTATAAATGTGCAAATAACGAAACAGTTGTAAAGGAGCCAAATATGTTGTTATGAATTGTAGTTCACTCTGTGTGTCTGTGGGTGTCGCTGTGTTGTTACCTGAGGGTCAGGTATAAAGGTAGCTGCCTGTTATTGGTTAGGTGTTGGACCTGGAAGGGTAAAAGGTTTTTGACCGCTGTGGCGCTAACTGCCGGCATTATGGTTTTCGGATCAGTTAATGGAATAAATAAATATTTTAACTGCATCAGAAGAACATCATTCCGGTCATTTTTCAATGTAATTTTTCCATGTCCTGCATGCTATCACCACTTTCCTCCATGCTTATGTTACGATGCTGATGTTACAAGCTACAAATTCACGCGAGACACAGTCGCGAGTCGCTCACAGACTTGAATGAGGCAGATATTACATATCCCGGTAATCGACCGCGATAATGAGACGAAGTCAGACATAAACGGTAATCATTATCGCGTAGAATTTTACCGCGCTTTACTGTAATACTGGTAACCGTTCCATCCCTAGTACACAGTGGTTCTGTTTTTACAGTCTGTTTAAAAAGTGAGGCCATACCAGTGTGTAGAACACATGTGTCAAACACAAGGCCCGCGGGCCAAATGTGGCCCGCCACGTCAGTTTATGTGGCCCTTGAGCGCTTGTGCACTATTGGCTTAAATTTTAAACCGATATTTTAAGCCAATAGTGCACAATAATCTTACGCCACTTTAAAGAGCATATCAACAATAGACTACATCTCCCATAATGCATTTTATCGTTACCCACAACGAAAACAGTATATCACCATGAGTAAGAACTCAAGACGATTTTCAGAACTGATGGATTTGAGAAAAACCCCTACAAACTAGTCCCAACATGTCAAAGAAAAGAAAAATTGATGCTCAAGTAAAACAGTTTCATGAACGATGGGAAAGCGAATACAAGTTTGTATCTCAAGGTGACATAACAGTATGTCTTTTGTGTTATGAGGCGGCGTCAGTCGTGAAAGAGTTTAATCTACGTTGGCATTTTGACAGAAAAGATGGAAATAAATACAGAATCCCTTATTTAACAATATAATATGGTGTAGTTTATTACATTTTGATTTACATTGCATTTTGTCACACTCATGCTGTCAATCTGGCCCTTCGAGGGCAATCATGATGCTGATGTGGCCCTCAGTGAAAATGAGTCTGACACCCCTGGTGTAGAAGGTCTGGACACCTTCCTGTGACATCACCCACAGGGTTCTGAAGTCTGACTCAGAGTTACTGTATTTAGTTACTGTATAGTCCACTACAGAACATGGTCACCATTATATAATGGTGTCTGGATACTTAGTGAAAATTGTTGATCCCTATATGCAGAACTCAAACTCCCACAGTGCATCATGAAAAGTAATGAACAGTCGATGGTCTCAAGCAATACGCTCAGGAGGGAAAAATAGAAGAAAAAAGGATATGGACTGACACTATTTAATATTAATTGCATACTGAAGTTGGTTTTATTATATTTAAGAATGCTTACTTTTGTTAACACTAGAATCTTCAAGGTAAATATGTTTGACAGTGATAAAACACACCGAAGTTTACTGCTACGGATGTGACAACCAGTTGTGCAGTTGCTAAGTTTCACCAGGAGGGGGTGTAGTCTGACATCATCTCAGTCACCTCAGCCTCATAATCTATCTTGCCTTTTGTCTCAGAATCAGAATTGCTTTCCCAAAATTATTTGAGTGATAGAATAAAAAATTTAAAGGCTTATATTGAATTCCATTTCACTGTGTTGAAAAAAATGACTGTCCTGTGACAAATAAGTAATATCTGACACATTTCTGATGGGGATTTCTTTTTTTAAAGGTATCCTTCCACAACAAACCATTTAATTCTTTTTTTTTTTTTTTTATTACCATAGATCAGTTCAAGTTGCACTTCCATGCTTAACGTCAAAATGCTCTTCTACCCCTGTAGTCTGTATCAGCCTGTAATAAAAAAAAAAAAAAAAAAAAAAAAAAAAAACAGCCGGAAACACGAGCGGATCGGAAAAGCAGTACCAGCCTACGTCACATTGAACAGTAACCCCGCCCCCGGAAAAACATTGGGGGCCGCAGGCTGTCTGCAGGCAGGGGGCGGAGCTTATTAACGAGCGAACAAAGAGGCGCTAACAATTCAAAAACATGGCAGAGAAAGTTCGTGACTGCTGTTTGCAACAGTAACAAATCTACATTGCATGTCTTGCCTAAGAAAGAGGATCTATGGAAGAAATGGTTGGAATTTATTTTTGGATCACCCCCAGCAAAATATAATGTAACTTCAGGGCTCGACAATAGCATTTGCCCGATGGCCTGAGCGTTTTTTTCGCCTGTCTCGGGCCAGTACGGGCCAGTAAACTTTATTAAACACTGGCCCACCACATTTTGAGGCAATTTCAGATTTTTCTTATGTATATATTCGTCATAATCGCCAAGAAATGACTTGTATTTTATCGGAACATGAAGATGGTCCGCCATGTGAAGAACGTAATTTCGCTGCAGGAGTGTGTCGCGTCTTCGTGCATTTCCGGAACTGTTCGGGAATGTTCGGCAGCAGCACTAGCACAAGCCTATAAATCAATGAATGAATGAATGAATGAATTAGGAGAATGATAAAATAAATTAAATATAACGTTAACACATAGCCTAATTTACCGCTAGCGTTAACGTTACAGTAGCATAATCTTTATGGTTTGTTGACGTTAGTTATAGCCAGCGTTGCAGCGTTCCACAGTTTTTAGTGTTTGATTATGGGAATAGATCATGCTATTTCCATAACCAATCATTAAAAACAGCGATAAAATACCTTCATCTGTAACTGAAGGCCACTGCCTAACATCATCAATCCAAGACATGTCTGCGTTATCCGTAAATAATGCTCCACGCTGCTGTGTTTGGGTTAGTTGGTGGAACACCGCACACTCCAGTTATGGCTGGGCCACTAGGGGGCGCATGTCCACAATTGCAAGTCGAAAAGGTGTATACAGATGCAGAGTTGGAAGAAGAGTTGCTGCAGTTGGAGGAAGAACTGACTACAGGCTGCTTTAGCACCTCCTATGGGTCTGAGGAGATAATGGTTTCTTTAGGCTGTGACAGGGTGGAGGACGAAACTGATGGCTGTGACAGGGTGGAGAAGGAAACTGATGGCTGTGACAGGGTGGAGAAGAAAACTGATGGCTGTGACAGGGTGGAGAAGGAAACTGCTGGCTATGAAGTGGTGGCACAGGAAACACAAATTACAAAACTATAAACAGTTAAACATGAAATAAATAATGAACAAAATGTACCTAGTCAAATATATACTCAGGAAGATGCCATGTGATAAATACCAATTTGAAAAAGTCTCATAAAGCATCTGTGATGAGAATTTATTTAGTCAATGCCAAATATAGCATAAAATCAAAATAATTACTTCAAAGGAAGGACTTGTGATGTCAGAGACTGTCAAACACTTAATATGTGTAAGTTTTTCATACATGATGGTTATTGCTTGATAGTAAGTATCAAGACATGAGTAAGTATTCTGTGCTTTTCAGATATCATCTAATATCACATTGTGAAAACAGTGAATAAAATTTCTACTTTGATATGTAAAATGCAGTTTGATTATTTTAGTGCCAAAAACAACTTACCACATACTCACCTGCTGCCTCCCTCACACTTTTATCCCAGACTTGGGACTGGGCTTGTGTGTTGTATGTTAGGTGTGTAATCATTTCATTAATTAAAGATTATATAAAAGTATATTATAAGATTGGAGGAGTGCATAATATATTAAACCATCACCAAAGCATGAATGATTAATTTTGATAAATCTAACAGGTTATGGACCAAAAAGGTCCATGCTACAAAGAAGGTATTTTAGAAGTTTATACTAAAAGCAACAAAGCATCACACCACATTAACAACACAGAAGGTGTTTTACGACAGTAATACTATGTGCATCTACAATGCAGGCAGGAAAATCTACGGGGTTATTCTTCAAGATTATATGTGCATGCTACCTGCAAACAGAAAAAAAGTTATTCAACAAAAATGTTGTGTCAGATAACATAATATTGCTAAAATATGTGAGACTTTTTATTTCTTCATTTCAGTGTCAGAATGCACCAGAATGCACCAAATTACATAATTTTTTCAAAATTCCTTCGGCGGCCGCTGTTCCGCACGCCTGCGAATAGTTGGGCCACTGATTTATGAATCAGGGCCAGTACATTCCAAATTTTTCTGGCCCTGTGGGCCAGTGCTCTAAAATGCTTATTGTCAAGCCCTGAACTTTACTTGTGTGTTCTGATCATCAAAGTGACTGTTACGCTGCCGACAGTTGCGGATAAGTTGTGTTTAAAACCTGGATCTGTGCCATTACAACGATTGACCACCCGCTCACAGGCTGGAAGTAAATCTGATCAGATATCAACCGGCAGTCATCTAAAGCCAAACAAAAAAGGATAAATATTAATATCAAATTAATTGTCATTTTTGGAAATGGGTCTCTCGTCTAGGGCACATACTCATTCTGAGAAAAACAAGAATAGATGTCCATGGGCAGAAAATGACATTAATGCCTATGATTAAAGAGGAACGTTTATTTGGACGTGTGTTTAGATGCATGCATCATATTGACAAGCCTCACTGATACCTTTCCAACATGGTGGCCATCATAATGCATGCTCATCTACTGGTTTCTGTATCAAATGTTAGAGATCTATGGTCCAGCTGGTGTCCTCTGGTTAGCACCTCCAAATAGAGGTGAAGATGGCTGGTTTGGTTAGCTTCCAGATCATCTGAAATGAATATGAGTGGTCTCATTTGACCAGAATGAATCTAGGGTAACATTATTTGGCGTCGCAGGGTAACATTGGGACAAGCTAATCTCAAATAGCCATCTTATGGTAACTGAGCTTAGATGGGTGTATTCCAACCATCTGCCAGTCTAGTCGGTTCCACTCATTTACCAATTTTTTGGAAAGAGCACCCACAGCTGGGCTTCAAAACCGCCCTCCAGAAATCTATGGGTGACAGCTCAGGTGAATTGTCCATGTTTTCTTTGCACTCCAAGGTTTCTTCAGGTTCCTGTAATGAGTGGACCACTGGATAAATAATGAAACATGACTGTTTTCATGACATCAGTTGGTTTCAGATCATTTGTCTTTCTGTTGAGTTTCAACCATGATAGCTGCATCATGATGGTTCCTCAGCTACCTGCGGTTTCATTTTACCTGTGTTCGACACATATGAACAGATGTGTAGATGCAGTGGTTGGCTGGTGAGGTGCATATGTGATGAGGCTTTAACACACCTGACCTGTTACCTGAATCCTCAGATGGCAGAGACGGTGAAGTACGTGGACGATGAACACAAGAGCATCTTCCTGAAGCTGCTGAACGAGCAGAGGCTGGAGGGCGACCACTGCGACATCGCTGTAGTGGTCGAAGATGTCAAGTTCAGAGCACACCGCTGCGTTCTTGCTGCCTGCTCCAACTACTTCAAAAAGCTCTTCAAGAAACATGAGGTAGGACTAGTGGTGCAAGATAACTATCGGGCCGATAACAGGAAATTATGACGTCATTCCGAAAAGTCCGATATCATGATGAATAGCCCGATAACATATATATTTTTGTCAACACGGCAGTACCTCGCTCCCTCTGAGTCTTAAATGACCAGCAGTGAATGTTATGTTCAAGTAACATCGGCATAATCAGAAAAACGATAACTCAATCAGGAAAATCAAGAATACCCCCTCATGCCAGAAAACGACTTATTAAGTCGGTCATAATTTTAGTAGTTGCTGACTTGAATCGATATTCGCAGTATTTCCCCCCATGTTACACATAAAAAAGAAAAAAATAGAAAAGGCTGAAAGAACGACTAGCAAACGAGAGAACGTCGGAATTTACGTTACACCTTGAATGCAGCCTGCAGCACAGCGTACTGATCCCAACAAACATGGCGGTGATGGTATGGAGCTTCGTTAAAGTTTGTGACGAATCCTCCAAGCAAATTCTACGAGGAGGGAAGCACAAGCTTTAATACGTCAAACCTGATCAGCCACCTACAACATAACAATCGCTTCCACGGAGATTTGAAATCGCGCTAACGCGAGCTAATGCTAACGTGCGCAAGCCAGCAGCAGTCTCCCCTCCCCTCTCCCTCATCTCTCTCATCTAAAGCTTCCATGAGATTTAAAAAAAACAAAAAAAATCACTGAACCTCATTTACTTTAATTAAAGGTATTAATTTAAATGGAACCACAAGTCAAAATCCTTTAAATGTAAATCCTTTTCAGTTAGTAATTCTGATGCATGTATTTCCATCAGTTCAAGGAGCCTTTATTTTTTTTATATCAGTCAGTAATGCACCTATTTAAGTTAATGTGAGATATCAAATAGGTTTGTTTGATAGCTTAACAAAAATGTTTGAGAGGCTTGACAATAGTTTTTCATTGGAAAAAATAAATATCTGTCCATTTAAAGAGTCCAAACTGTTTTTGGTTTTGTTCATAGTATTGATGTAATGATCTTAGGTATATGTGTGTTATCGCTTATCGGTATTGGCCTTTAGGAGCTGAAAGTTATCGGTATCGGTTTTAAAAAACAGTTATCGTGCATCCCTAGGTAGGGCCCATCCAGTACATTCACTCTCAGTACAGGTGTGCCTGCAGATGCCGCAACTCTCATCTGTACCTGCTTGTCCTCAGGTGGACAATTCGTCTGTGATCGAGATTGACTTCATCCGTTCAGACATCTTTGAGGAGGTGCTGAACTACATGTACACGGCAAAGATCTCCGTGAAGAAGAAAGATGTCAATCTGATGATGTCATCAGGGCAGATCCTCGGCATCCGCTTCCTCGACAAGCTCTGTTCACAGGTAATGTACAGGTAACACAGAGTAGTATGAGGTTCCATTTATGACAAAAATATGTTCAAATGCTCACTGTCTATGTCCACTGATGATTTAATAAGACATTTTCCCATCCATATTTAACTTTCAACTATCCTCACTTTGATTGTATCTATTCAACTTGTGTTTACATTTCTGTTGTCTTCTGTCTGATTTTGTCACGTGTGGTGTTCAGATGTGTTGTTGCAATATGACATCACAATCTTCTGATGCGTTGTTCTAATGTGTGGTTATGATGCATTGATCTGATGTGTTTTTATATCAAAATGGAATCAGGTCCCCACGGCCTGTTTATGGAGTGATGTTGATATCTAATGTGGAATATCTAATCCAATGTGGGATATCGCTCAGGCCTCATCGCATGATTTTTGGGACACGTAGCTGTCGGGAGAAATCAGCTCAAGGCTCAAAGTATTGATAAACAGGGTTTAAGAGTAACTGCATTTCCTCTGCTAATTGTCTTGTGCTGACAGCGGCTGTCTTGTACGCCTGTATGTGAGTTACCTGACCATCTCTGCTTGTATACAATGGAGATTAAATCTGCTCTGCACCCTTGTCCGATTGTCAAGTGCTTTGTTTAAGTGTCGTATAACTGCCTCACTAGAACCTCGATCAATTATTGGTAAACTAATATGCACAATAGTAAATTTTAAACATGTCAATTTGAACATTCCTCTGATGTGATCTCCTTGATGGTCTTTTTGTATATCATATATTTGCACGTCAGCCCAGGTGTGATTGCATTGAAATTACATCACTTCCTGGAAAAGCCATGGCGGTCGGTGTTGGGTTACCAAAGTAACAATCACTTATAATGACCGCTTTTTGGTGTGGATTTCCATCGGTGGCCCAATAAGGAGAACGCATCAGAAGGATGTTTATAACAGCACATCGGACTGACACTGGAGGACAACGACATCAGATCAATGCACTTCACCAACACATTAGATGTGTCAGCTAACGACACTTCAGAACGAAGCATGATAGATTTGTCAGAACATTACATTTTTTAATCACGATTAATCGCAAGATTTTCATTGTTAACTCGCGATTAATCGCACATGAATCAAATTTTTTAAATGTTCTGTTTATCCTTCCATCCATCATCTATACTCATTTTGTCCTATACAGGGTCACGGGGATCTGCTTTATTTCTTTTAAGCCTTTAATTTGAAAACCGGAAGTCCACCAATGCTGCTACTTTTTGGGGGCTTAATTCATCAGCTTCTTTGTGTATTTTGTCGGGGCTGCTGCTTGTTGTGAAGGACGCTTTATTAATGCGTCCTTGACAACAAGATGGCATTGTTAATGCGTTATTAACGTGTTAGCTTTGACAGCCCTAGTAACAACACATCATTATGACAGTGTAACAGCACTTAATAACAACGCATTAGAACAACACGGGTGACACAATCAGAGATTGCAAGGAGACAACAGTAGAGCAAAGTAAATAGTAAATAGATATAATCAAACGTTGTGCCAAGTGAGTAATCTATATGAACATTGTAGTTGTTTAAAAGAGCTTTGTCACAACTAGAGCATAGTTGAAAGTTTAATAAGCATAGCCAAATGTCTAATCAAATGGTCAGTGGATATAAACAGTGAGCTTTAGATGATAATTTTGGCATAAAAGGAACCTCATACAGGTGAAGCACAGACAGGTGGAAGAGTCCTGCCCATGGGTGAGATGGTCCATTTGTGTTTTCAGAAACGAGACATGTCATCAGAAGAGAAAGAGAAGTTCCCGTATGACATTGTGAAGATGGCGCTGCCACCTGAAGCTCAGCTGGCAGCTGACTCTGAGGTATGGTCGTCCCTAACCACTCACCTGCCACCTGTAAGTTCACTGTCCACCTCACTGCAGGTGTCTGTCTGCAGGTCCTTGATGACCATGATGACACACCCACAGCCGATGACCTCGTTGAGGCGTCTGCCAATCAGGAGCTTGACAAGTCTCCGAATGCAGCACTGCACGTGCAGGAAGCCATCCTGAAAGAACTGACCAATGAGGACGTTCACAAGGTGCCCACACCTGTCCTGGTGCATGTGTGCTCGTGCTGAGCTAGAATAGCAATGTTTTCATCTTAATCCATAAAATTTATGTTTATAGAATCTGACAAATTCTTTATTTTCATAAAATCTCACAATGAAATCACCTTTGCACTGATAAAGTTTAACGATTAAGTCACTTTTCCATCTATAGAATTTAACAATAAGGTCACGTTTATTTTGATATACAGTGACCCCTTGTGCTTCAGTGAGGGAAGCACGAGCACGATCTTTAATACATCAAACCTGATCAATCACCTACAACATAACAATCGCTTCCATGGAATTTTGAAATTGCGCTAATGCGAGCTAATGCTAACATGCGCAAGCCAGCAGAACCTCTCTCTAAAGCTTCCAAATTACTACTCTCATTTAATTAAAATAAAAATCCTTTAAATGTTAATCCCTTTCAGTTAGTAATTCTGATGCATGTATTTCCATCAGTTCAAGGAGCCTTTATTTTATATCAGTCAGTAATGCACCTATTTAAGTTGATATGAGATATCAAATAGGTTTGTTTGATAGCTTTATGAAAATGTTTGAGAGGCTTGCCAGAAGTTTTTCAATGTAAAAAATAAATATCTGTTCATTTAAAGAGTCCAAACTGTTTTTGGTTTTGTTCATAGTATTGATGTAATGATCTTAGGTATATGTGTGTTATCGGTTATCGGTATCGGCCTTTAGGAGCTGATCGGTTATCAGTAGAGGTTTTAAAAAACAGTTATGGTGCATCCCTACGTACGACCTAACCTTTTCCTGAGCAGCCGTTTTTATTGGGTTCATAATCAGCAGTTGTGTGTTGTGTGTGTGGCAAAAAAAGTAAAGTTCCTACTACTTGCAGATACAAGATGTTCACACAACAGGGCATGTACAGTGATTAACAAAAGAACAGGATAACATGTCACAGGATGAGTAATAATATCTGCTCTCTCCAACACCTCCACCTGTGTGACTTGTCCAGGTGGCCTGTTATGACCAGGATGTGGTGGCAGAGATGGAGACAGAGCCTAAAGACTTGGGAACAGAGCACCACGCCACGCAGACGCTGGCGTTTGCGGACAGTATGGGCGAGGTGAAGGATGAACAGGCGCCCGGCTGGTCGACAGCCACCACAGACATGAAGTTTGAATACCTGCTGTATGGACACCGAGAACAGCTTGCCTGCCAGGTATGTGGGAAGACCTTCCTGGATGAGAGCAGACTCAGGTACGTACACACCTGGATGCTAACATTCAGCAGTACACCTGATGAACACATGTGAACCCCGCAGAAATTGTTCACTACAGGAAGCACGAGAAACTGCACTCAGCAGAGCGGCCGTTCACCTGTGAGATCTGTACCAAGGCTTTCACCACCCACGCCCACCTGAAAGGTAAAACTAAGTCTCAGCTCAGGTGATCTCACTTTAACACTGATCTCATCACATGTGCTTCTTTTAGTTGGCAGCTAATACTGGCCATGTTCTTTTCAGTGTGTTAACTGACCCTGCCCTCACCTGTGTTCCAGAACACCTGAAGATCCACACAGGCTTTAAACCGTACAGGTGTGACGTTTGTGGGAAATCATTTATAAGAGCTCCTGACCTGAAGAAGCATGAACGGGTTCATAGCAATGAGAGGCCATTCGCCTGCCAGATGTGTGAAAAGGTCAGCTCACCTGCCTGTTTCCTGTCACACACCTGATTCACCTGTCTTTCATGTTACTCTCACCAGTGTATTTCACCTGCCTCTCACATCTCACCTGTGCATTTCTGTGTGAGAGTTATTAGTCTCTTACCTTTCTCACATGTCTTTCACTTGTGTTTCTTATTCATGTCTCACCCATCTGTGTCTCACCTGTGTCTCTCATTCATGTCTCACCCATCTGTGTCTCACCTGTGTCTCTCATTCATGTCTCACCCATCTGTGTCTCACTTGTGTCTCTTATTCATGTCTCACCCATCTGTGTCTCACCTGTGTCTCTCATTCATGTCTCACCCATCTGTGTCTCACTTGTGTCTCTTATTCATGTCTCACCCATCTGTGTCTCACCTGTGTCTCTCATTCATGTCTCACCCATCTGTGTCTCACCTGTGTCTCTCATTCATGTCTCACCCATCTGTGTCTCACTTGTGTCTCTTATTCATGTCTCACCCATCTGTGTCTCACCTGTGTCTCTCATTCATGTCTCACCCATCTGTGTCTCACCTGAATCTCATTCATGTCTCACACATTTGTGTCTCACCTGAGTCTCTCATTCATGTCTCACCCATCTGTGTCTCACCTGTGTCTCTCATTCATGTCTCATACATCTGTGTCTCCCCTGGGTCTCATTTATGTCTCACACATCTGTGTCTCACCTGGGTCTCTCATTCATGTCTCACACATCTGTCTGGGTCTCTGCAGGCATTTAAACATAAATCTCACCTGAAGGATCATGAGAGGAGACACCGAGGAGAGAAACCGTTTGTTTGTCCATCCTGCACCAAGGCCTTTGCCAAGGTAATACTGAGTACTACTGTGAGTAGTATCAAGTACTAATGAGAGTATTACTGATGGTAATAATTAGGGGTGCACGATAACTATCGGGTCGATAACAGGAAATTATGATGTCATCCCGATAGGTCCGATATCACGACGAATAGCCCCGATAACATATATATTTTTGTCAACACGGCAGTGCCTCGCTCCCTCTGAGCCTTAAATGACTGGCAGTGAATGTTATGTTCAAGTAACGTCGGCATAATCAGAAAAACAATTACTCAATCAGAAAAATCAAGAATACCCCCTCATGCCAGAAAACAACTTAAGTTGGTCATAATTTTAGTAGTTGCTAACTTGAATCAATATTTTAGTGTTTCCCCTCATGTTACACATAAAAAGGAAAAAATTAGAAAAGGCTGAAAGAACGAATAGCAAACGAGGGAACTTCGGAATTTACTTACACCTTGAAAGCAGCTTGCAGCACAGCGCTGATCACAACAAACATGGCAGCGATGGCATGGAGCTATGTTAAAGTTTCAGAAGAAGATAGTTTGGTGGTTATTTGTGACGAATCCTCCAAGCTAATTCTACGAGGAGGGAAGCACAAGCTTTAATACGTCAAACCTGATCAACCACCAACAACATAACAATCGCTTCCATGGAGTTTTGAAATCGCGCTAATGCGAGCTAATGCTAACGTGCACAAGCCGGCAGCAGTCTCCCCTTCCCTCTCCCCCATCCCAGGTTTGTTTGATAGCTTTACGAAAATATTTGAGAGGCTTGCCAGTAGTTTTTCAATGGAAAAAATAAATATTTGTTCATTTAAAGAGTCCAAACTATTTTTGATTTTGTTCATAGTATTGATGTAATGATCTTAGGTATATGTGTGTTGATATCGGCCTTTAGGAGCTGAGAGTTATCGGTTATCGGTATCGGCCTTTAGGAGCTGAAAGTTATCGGTTATCGGTATCGGTTTTAAAAAACAGTTATCATGCATCCCTAGTAATAATACTCTTAGTAGTACTTAGTAGTGGTGAGTTCTGCTGAGTGTTATTGCAAGTACAGAATATTACTGAGAGTACTTCTGAGTACTAGTGAGTATTGAGTATAAGCCCAATTCAGTCTAATTAGAATCAGATTATATTCCACTGAAATTTGCTGTCCCTCGATGGTGCATTCAACAACAGCATAGCACCTTTTTACACACACGATTTATATGTTAGAAAATTCACTGTCCCTCTGTTCTATCAGGCATCGGATCTAAAGCGTCATGAGAACAACATGCACAGTGAGAGGAAGCAGCTGAACCCTCTTCAGAGCGATACAGAGACCCTGCAGGCGGCCGCCATGGCGGCGGAGGAGCAACACCTGGAAAACATGAGCTGCTCTTAACACCTGGACTGCTTCTGTGTTTCCACACACCTGGACTGCAGATCCTCTTATCCACCTCTGGACCTGTTTGCTCATTTTCCTCCAGACTTTAATGAAGTTATGTTTGTCAGAAGTTGGTTTTCCTGCTCTGATTCAGCGAACACACACTGGCTGTAACATGCAGTGATGAGCTCAACAGTTTGGTGATAAAAGTGTTACATGTGACTGTGCGCCCACCTGTGGCTTCATGTTTTACCTGTAGTTTGCTCTCTGTCAACACACAGTCTGGAACTCCATAGAGAAAACGTTGGATTCTGGAGCTGTGTTGTACATAGAACAGTCCTGTGACCTGTCCACTGGTTGTTTTTTGATCTGAACCAAACTCCATAGAGAAAACGGTGGATTCTGGATCTGTGTTGTACATAAAACGGTTCTGCTCAGTTTAATGAGCAAGCTGCCACGTTATAAAGCACACGTCTGTTTGGCTTCCCCCGTTGCATCCTGGGACTGAACTACGGGAGCCCAAAATGGACACGCGGACTGCAGTTATGGTCGCTGCCCTGATAACGAAATAAACCTTTTTAAAGTATCTTTTCAAACATTTATCTGTTTTTAGATTTGTTTTGTGACAAGTGATCTGTGATCTCACATGCAGTTACAGTACAAACAACCACCCATATTAGTAGACAAAAGGCCATCAGCAGATCTTTATTGTTGTACAGCAACAGGATGTTTGTTATCACAGTAACAGTATGCAAAGAACAGAGCAGGTGATCAGATAACCATTACTGATTGATTGGGAACATTCAGATCAATACAAACCAGCATGTCTCATCGGTGACTGGAGGTGATGTCAGAACCAGGTTAGGGTTTGATGAGCCAATCACAGTCAGGATTTACTCTGTAAACATCCAGCAAATGGCAGTCTGGGTGGAGACGGCGCTCACCTGAGAGACAGAGACACACCTGTCGTAATGAGCTCTAGCATCCAGGTGAGGACTGATGACGTCATCAAGACACTCACAGATGTTTCCTCCAACCTCGTACAGATGCTGGGCAGGGCTGAGGACAGATAGGTGGTCAGGATAGGTGTGGGCTCGTCCTCACAGACACGGGGGGGACAGTTGTGAAGGTGTGTGTTCTACCTGGTGTCAGACTCGAAGCGGGACATGATGTCTTTGGTTGTCGTCTCTTCATCAAGTTGTATCGCCATGGAAACCTTGGCGTGCAGGGGCGCGTGGACCCGGATGATGCCATCACACAGCTCTGTGATCTGAATGCACATAGACCAGAACCTGAGCTGAGGCAGCTTTTGGAGTGGACCAAAAACTGGACCCAGGATATGATGTGTTCACTTTAAAAAGGACTGAATTCTCTATCTGGTCCACCTCAGAACCGCAGACTGGATAAGGACTGGACAAACTGTGACCTCACCTCTGGGTTTCTTACTACACAGTGCCAGGTTACAGATGGGTGGAACAAGTAGGTCTGGAAGCCGGCTGGAGTACACCTTCCTTATGTCAATCACAGTTAGCTGTTTTAGCTTGATTGACTTAGCTAATGCTCACCTGCTATGCTAATTAACATTACATTCACTCTGATCAGATCTGTCCAAACATCCTCTTTTCTGATGTAACTACCAAATGTAAGGAGTGCTGCCAAAGCTGAAACGAGGACCAGCAGTGCTCTGCTGGGACCTCTAGTCCACCCTCTTGTCACCTGCCCACCAAGGTGACGAGGGTTGACAGGCGATAGCCACTAGTCCTTCTGTATCAGGCTACTCCCTGTTTGGGGTCGCCACAATGGAGTGATCCACATGAGAGGTTTGACACAAGTTTTACACTGGATGCCCTTCCTGATGCAACCAGGATTTGAACTTGGGATCTTTGCAGCACTACCACTAAGCCAGGAGACGAAGTGAAGGCTACTAGTGATATGGCAAACGACAGCTGGTCCAAGCAGACCTCCGCTGAACAGCTAACAGATGTTAAAACCAACACTAAACAGATGTTAATATCAGGACTAACAAATATCAATATCAGGTCTACAGAGAGATCAATACCAGAAAAAAACATCAGTCAATACAAGGACTTAACAGTGGTTAATACCCAGACAACCCAGATGTTAATGCAAGGTTTACACAGATGTTAACAGGACTTTAACAGGATTTTAATACTTGGACTGAACAGAGATTAAAACCAGGACAAAACAGACATGAATATAAGGACTAAACAAAGTAATAGCAGGACATACAGGTGTTAATACCAGAACTACACAGACGTTAATACCAGGTCTACATAAGGTCTAAACAGATGTTAATGCCAGGACTAACGGATGTAAATCCCAGAAAGAAACAGATGTTAATACCAGTCCTAGTCCTAATCTTGGTCCTGGTTTTAAACCTGGTCCTACCGTCATGGCTGAAAGTTTTGGCACCCTTGCACATAACGACCCAACATCTCCAAATGTCTGTAAAATAAGTTGAAATTGACAAAAGTATTTGGTGTCTCAAATTCTTTATTAAACTAACACAGAAACTTGTTTTTTTAATCATAACTTAATATTTCATTTTAAATAATATATTACAGAGAAATTGCTGTGGCAAAAGTATTGACACCTTGAATTCAGTATTTGGTAGCACATCCTTTGGAGAAAGTGACTGCTGTCAAACTCTTCCTATAGGTTTCAGTGAGATGCCTCCACCTTTCTACGGGCAGTTTGGACCACTCTTCTTTTGCAAACTGCTCCAGTTGACCCAGATTAGAAGGGTGCCTTCTTCCAACTGCCATTTTCAGATCCCTCCACAGGTGTTCAATGGGACTGAGATCTGGACTCATTGCTGGCCACTTTAGAACAGTCCAGCATTTTCTGTTGAACCATTCCTGGGTGCTTTTTGATGTGTGTTTTGTATCGTTGTTCTGCTGGAACACCCATGATGTTCGAGGAAGACCCAGCTTCATGACACTTGGTGAAACATTTCTCTCCAAAATACCTTGGTAATTGCCAGATTTCATAATGCCACGCACACATTCAAGGCACCAGAGGCTGCAAAACAACCCCAAAACATTAGTGAACCTCCTCCATCTTTGACTGTAGGGAGGCTGTTCTTTTGCTTGAAGGCTTCATTTCTTTTCCTGTAAACACAGAGTCTATGTGATTTACCAAAACGCTCCAATTTGGTCTCATCTGTCCACAGGACATTTTCCCAGAAGGATTTTGGCTTGTCAGGTGTGTTTTGGCAAACTCTATCCGGGCTTTCTCGTGTCTCTTTCAGTAGAGGCTCTTCTTCTGGGTCTCCTACCATAGAGCCTCTTTCATTGAGCTGGCGACGGATGCTACGCGTTGAAATAATTGTACGTTGTGTCTGAAGGTCAGCTTGAATCTGTTTAGCAGTTGTCCGAGGTTCTTCTGCCACCATTCGAACAATCCTTCGCTGCATTCTTTCGTCTATAATTCTCTTGCGGCTACTTCTTGGAAGGTTGGCTACTGTACCATGAGCCTTAAAGTTCTTGTTAGTGTTAGTGGATACAGGAACATGAAGGTCTCTGGAGATGGACTTGTAGCCTTGAGATTGTCTATGCTTTGCTACAATCTTTTCTTTGACTTCCTCTGACAATTCTCTGCTTCTCTTTCTTTTGTCCATCCTCAGTATGGTCATGCAGTGACTCACAACAGCAGAATGAGGGAGATGCTCCTTTTAAACTGGTTGGATGACTGATTACTAGACTGCTGTCACCTGTAAACTCACCACAGGTGAGTTCAAGGTGAATGACATGCTTGAAATTCATTTATTCTTTGTAAATCTAAAAGGGTGTCAAAACTTTTGTCACAGCATTTTCTATTATTTAAATCTATTATCTATTATTTAAAATTTAATTTTAAGTTCTGATTAAAAAAACAAAGTTCCAATACTATTACAAGTTTAATAAAGAATTTGAAACACCAAATACTTTGGTCAATTTCAACTTATTTTGCAGATATTTGGAGTTGTTGGGTCTTTATGTACCAGGGTGCCAAAACTTTCAGCCATGACGGTAGTCTCACTCCTATTCTCAGTCCTGAACCCTGTTCAGTTCTGGTTTCAACCCTGATTTGAGTTTGGGCTCAGGTTGCAGTCCTGGTCTCAGTACTGGTCTTTCCCAGTTCTGGTCCCAGTCCCTGTCATGTCTCACCTGGTTCCTGTCATTCTTGTGGCTCCTCCTCAGCAGGTGTGACTTCGTCCTGCTCAGGTGTTTCTGATTGGATGCATGGTTCATCTGTCTCACTTGGGACAGCAGGAAGTTGGGGACCTGTCACAGTAACAGTAAGTGATGTCACAGGTGACAGAAAGTCACAGACAAAAATAAGTGGTGTCAAACAAAGAGGGGACAGTGATGTCTAAGTTGATAGAAAGTGATGTCAGAGAGGTGACATTTATGTCACGGTGCCATTCTATGTCCAAACTCACGGTCCAGAGCAGGTCCTGGTGTCGGATCATCAGCTGGATCAGGTTAGCTCCACCCACCGCCTCCTCCATCTCCTCTTGCTGCTTAGCAATGGGGTTCTTGTTTCCACGGTTACAGCGAGCAAACAGGTTAGGAGCCATCACCATGGAGACATTCCATAGGGACATCCGATTCTGGTCTTGGTGGGAGACCACTTTACGGAGGAAGATTAGTAGGGCCTGTAACCATGTGAAGAGGAAATTTCTACATCTGCTTTTTTTTATATATATATATTGTTTTTAGGTGTTTGTAAAGTGTAATCATGTAACTGGCTATACTTATGATTTGAAGCGTGACTCTAGGGGGAAATACACTATATTACCAAAAGTATTTGCTCACCTCCATTGACTCTCATCTGATCTTTAGCTCCTCCCATTCCTAATCAATATGACGTGGCTCCACCCTTTGCAGCTAGAACAGCTTCAACTCTTCTGGGGAAGGCTGTCTACAAGGTTTAGGAGGTTTAGAGTTTATGGGGATTTCTGTCCATTCTTCCAGAAGAACATTTGTGAGGTCAAACACTGATGTTGGACCCGAAGGTCTGGTTCTCAGTCTCTGCTCTAATTCATCCCAAAGGTCTTCTATCAGGTTGAGGTCAGAACTCTATGCAGGTCAGTCAAGTTCAACCACACCAGACTCTTCCATCCATGTCTTTATGGACCTTACTTTGTGCACTGGTGCCCAGTCATGTTGGAAGAGGAAGGTTCCAGCTCCAAACTGTTCCCACAAAGTTGGGAGCATGGAATTGTCCAAAATGTCTTGGTCTGCTGAAACATTCAGAGTTCCTTTCACTGGAACTAAGGGGCCAAGCCCAGCTCCTGAAAAACAACCCCCCCACCATAATCCCCCCTCCAC
Source organism: Hirundichthys speculiger (assembly GCA_018398805.1). Lineage (NCBI taxonomy): Eukaryota > Metazoa > Chordata > Actinopteri > Beloniformes > Exocoetidae > Hirundichthys > Hirundichthys speculiger. Next base: position 272,410 of record JAGFBZ010000246.1, read on the forward strand.
CGAACTTTACACTTGGATCAATGCAGTCAGACCAGTACCGTTCTCCTGGAAACCACCAAACCCAGACTCTTCCATCAGATCACCAGATGGAGAAGTGTGATTCATTACTCCAGAGAACATTCCTCCACTGCTCTAGAGTCCAGTGGTGGCTGCTTTACACCACTGCATCTGACACTTTCCATTGTTCCTGGTGATGTCTGGCTGGATGCAGCTGCTCCACCATGGAAACCCATTCATGAAGCTCTCTGCTCTGTTGTTGAGCTAATCTTAGAGGTCTTCACGGGTCCACTTTCATGGACCCGAACCCGAATGGACCTGCAATATTTGGACCCGGAACCGACCCGACCCGAGTCTTTCATTTCCAATCACGAACGGAACCGAGTTACCTGAACAGAACCGAGACAATACAGCCCATAGTTGCTCATGTTAAAGTTGTCTAGCGTTGAATAAAACTTGATTTTCTTACCTAAACGTTGTCTTCTTCTACCCGGTTCAGTTGCTACATAGGCTACATGATGTAAACAACAATAAATCCACATCATTATTTTCTTTGTGGATACAGATGCTATTGGAAGCAATTGCTAACGCTAATAGCCTACACCGGTCAAGACGTGTCGTAAATATGTTCTCTCATCCAGCGTTGTCATGTTGGCAATCCGTTGTGCTTTACAGCTGCTGGGCAAACCGCTAATAACACGGTACGGACACATGATTGTTTCATGACAAACATGCCACGTAATGAATAATCATTTAACTGCCCCGAGTCCTGACATTAGCTGCCACCGCCAATATCTTTACCTCTCGAGTAAACGCGGACCCAGCCTGTCAGAGAGCACCGACCGGACCCGAGACTAACTACCGATTCCGACCCGAACCCTGAGTCACGTCTTTTGAATGGACCCGAGACCCGATTTGGGTCGGGTCGGAACCTCGGGTTTTAGGTTGTTTCCAAAGACCTCTAGCTAATCTGAAGGCCTCATGAAGTTTGGAGGTCTGTAGTGATTGACTCTGCAGAAAGTTGGTGACCTCTTCCCACTATGTTCTTCATCATCCTCTGACCCCGCCCCCTTGGTTCACGTGTCCTACCACTTCATGGCGGAGTTGCTGTCGTTCCCAAACACTTCCATTTCCTGATAATACAGCTGACAGTTGACTGTGGAATATTTAGTAGAGAGGAAATTTCACCACTGGATTTGTTGCTCAGGTGTCATCCTATCACAGTTCCACCTGGAATTCACTGAGCTTCTGAGAGAGACCCATTCTTTCACAGATGTTTCTAGAAACAGTCTGCATGCCTAGATGCTTAATTTTATACACCTGTGGCCATGGAAGTGATTGATTCGGATAATTAGGATGGGTGAGCAAATACCTTTGGCAACATAATGTAAATGTGTGTATTCAGATAGCCTGCCCTCACAGTATATACCAGGAGACAAGAATGACAAGGATGGCAGACATGGTTCTGAGTGTGTATATGGGGAAGGAGAGGTGTTGTCGGACCTCCAGCTCTGTGGGCTTGTAAAATAGGGACTTCTAGCATCCCCAGGATAAGAAGACAGCAACAGAATGCTCCAGAACATCATTTGTTTTGTATGTATATAAATGCTAATCATACCCCATAAAATATTCCAGCTGACTCTGAGAGTCTCAGAGTCTCACTCCGATGTTCATGCAACTCTGTGCGACAATTCTCCCTGTGCATGCACTTGTAAAGCTTTGCTGACTCAACTTGGACGTCTCACTGTGCTTGATAGATCCACGAGAAAAATTCTACAACATTCTGGGCAGCAGCTGATTGTGTGGATCTCACCATTCTGACTGCTGTTCACCAAAACTGATGGGGCAGTGGGACATGGACGCTTCCCTTCTGGTGGGGAGGAGCATGAGCTGGTGAATGAGGTCAAGAGGTACTAAATAGATATAATTGGTCTCATGTCTATGCACACCCTGGTTACTGGAATAGTAATTTATTTGAATTTCTTTGGTTGTTTTCACATATAGCGTGTACCTGTGGTGCGGCCTCGGTGTGCACAGGTGTTTTGTGAGAAAATTTATCAGGTTCGGAGTGGTCGGCTGTACAAAATGAAACACACAGACACTCGCTTTTTGCTAGAATGATATATGTTTATATATATTCCCCACAGATAGCAAACATTGCACATAGAAAACACACAATTGCTCTTTTGCTAGAATAATATATGTTTATATATATATTCCCCACAGATAGCAAACATTGCACATAGAAAACACACAATTTCTCTTTTGCTAGAATAATATATGTTTATATATATATTCCCCACAGATAGCAAACATTGCACATAGAAAACACACAATTGCTCTTTTGCTAGAATAATATGTGTCAAGCTTATTCCCCACAAAATATAGAGCAAAACAGATCACTGACAGTTCATCAGGGCTAGGCCTTATAATCTCTTACCTTGACACAAAAGGACTGGAGAGCCGGACAGTCCGGTAGAGTGGCCAAAAACCCGGCTGGGCGTCGTGCACAAACCCGCAGCTGACTCTACCGGACTGTCCGGCTCTCCAGTCCTTTTGTGTCAAGGTAAGAGATTATAAGGCCTAGCCCTGATGAACTGTCAGTGATCTGTTTTGCTCTATATTTTGTGGGGAATAAGCTTGACACATATTATTCTAGCAAAAGAGCAATTGTGTGTTTTCTATGTGCAATGTTTGCTATCTGTGGGGAATATATATATAAACATATATTATTCTAGCAAAAGAGAAATTGTGTGTTTTCTATGTGCAATGTTTGCTATCTGTGGGGAATATATATATATAAACATATATTATTCTAGCAAAAGAGAAATTGTGTGTTTTCTATGTGCAATGTTTGCTATCTGTGGGGAATATATATATAAACATATATTATTCTAGCAAAAGAGCAATTGTGTGTTTTCTATGTGCAATGTTTGCTATCTGTGGGGAATATATATAAACATATATCATTCTAGCAAAAAGCGAGTGTCTGTGTGTTTCATTTTGTACAGCCGACCACTCCGAACCTGATAAATTTTCTCACAAAACATTTGGCGTTGTCGGCAGGATTAAAGAAAACTGATTAATGTTTTATTGAGTGGCTGCGGTACAAAATGTTAAATCGTAAAGATAAGGAATGTGCTGCCGGGGGAGACCCCGGAAACGGATCTGGATTCCTCCCTGACGGGAGGAAGTGGCGTCCTGTACCTCAGAGCCTGACAGACAGAGGGAGACCCCCGGGTCCTGGTTGTCTGAGGCTAAGGACGAAATTGTAGATGAAGCATGCGTAATGTGATTGTAGGACTGTGGTGTTTTGAGCTCAAATGTGAAAAAAAAAAGGACAGGGACGCCTGTTCTGTACTGATTTGTCTGTTTTTGAAAGTGAAGAATTCTTTGGATGAGTAGAGTCAGCTGCGGGTTTGTGCACGACGCCCAGCCGGGTTTTTGGCCACTCTACCGGACTGTCCGGCTCTCCAGTCCTTTTGTGTCAAGGTAAGAGATTATAAGGCCTAGCCCTGATGAACTGTCAGTGATCTGTTTTGCTCTATATTTTGTGGGGAATAAACTTGACACATTTATTCTAGCAAAAGAGCAATTGTGTGTTTTCTATGTGCAATGCTTGCTATCTGTGGGGAATATATATAAACATATATCATTCTAGCAAAAAGCGAGTGTCTGTGTGTTTCATTTTGTACAGCCGACCACTCCGAACCTTGATAAATTTTCTCACAAAACAACAGGATTACATGGCTTTATTCTTCCCTTAGTTTGGTTCTTACTCACATAATGTGGTGTTGTTGAAAAATGGAATCAGGTCACTATGGCCTGTTTCTCAGAATCTAATGTAGAATATCTAATCCGATGTGGGATATTGCTCAGGCGCCACGGTATGGTTTTTTGAGACACTGCCTGTCAGAGGATTTAGCTCAAGGCTCAACATATTGATAACGTTTTGATAAAATTATGTTGATCATAATTATGAATCGTGTTATTGTATTTTTGTGTTTCATTTACTCAGCCACGGGTTTTTGTGAGATGTAAGTGTTTGTCTTGACCTTTCAGGAGATCAAGGTTACCGTAGTGATGGTTGGTACCGTGTGATGGTTGGTACCGTGCGATGGCTGCGTCGATCGATGGACTAGGGTTGATGAATAGTGATTATATTTGTTCGACACTGTCTCGTTTCACTATTACCTCATTCCTGTTTGCTCACCTCCTAGTTATTTACTGCGGTAGAAACTTGGGGGTGTTAGTGGCGGTCAGGAGGAATGTTATGAACACGGTTCAAGATGCGGATCTGGGGGATCTGAGAGCTCCGGATGTTTCGGACATCTCGAATAAATGCAATGGGTCCATTCTGAATTATTTTATAGTGCAGTTCACAAGTAACACCAATCGGACCGAGGGTCCAAGGGTTTCTTTCATCTTTTGTTGACTGTCCTCCATATGTCATATGAGGCCAGTTTATTTCTCTTGGTCGTGTGCTCTTTAGTCATAGCGGTTTAGGATCCCTAAGAAAGCTACGTCCGAGGTTTGGGTGCTTATGGCGTCGTCTGTGATAAACTCCTTTATCAGTCTTAACCTCGGGCTAGTGTGGGACGTGCTATTTGGCTATTTTTCTTCCATGTGTGGGTGTTCATGATCCAGTATCCTGCCATCGTGTTAATATGCAAATTATCCACGATGTTAATTGGGAGTACTTCAGACGTTCTCAGTTGGAGTTCAGATCCTGCACATCGTGGGCCTGCAAACCGCCTGGTCTTAGACCAGCTCTTAGACCAGCTCTTAGCTGGGCATGGGGGGGGGATCTGTCTGTTGTAGGTGAAGCCTGCTGCGATCATGTTGTGTTTCAGTGGTGTTTACTCCAATCATAGTTTGGGTTTTTGAATTTTGCGTTTCTTCCTTTTATTTTTCTATTTTATTTTTCTGTGAGGTTCCTTGCTTGCGTCACATGGTGCTAAAACCAGTGATGCCTCTTTTGCATAACAGGAAACCTGATCCTTTCCTGACCTTGCCCGACGGTCGACTGGGGGATGCACCTGTAGGTGCTCCTGGTGATTGAGTACTGGTCGTTCAACCGTTTTTCCTGATGGGTTTTGGCTGTAGTCTAGTGTAGTTAGCCTCCAGGGGATTTTTTGTTGTTCCTCTTATTTTTGGAGATCTGGCAATCCAAATTAAACTAAATTCAGGCGATCAACCAATTCCAATCTGATCTTGACACATAGTGAGGAACAGCTGCTCTAGTACTGTGATCTAGATAAGTTTGTCACATTTACAACAAAAACTGGGTTGAAAAACAAAAAGTGGGGAGTGTTGTTTAAAAATGGCATCAGGTCACTATGGCCTGTTATGGTCTGGCCAGTATCTAATGTAGAATATCTAATCTGATGTGGGATATTGTTCAGGTGCCATTGCATGATTTTTTGAGACAATTAGTAATATTTTTACAAAATGTGGTTTTCACTCTTGTCCAAACTCCACATCACAAGTCATGTGACAACCAAAAGTTGTCACATGACTTGTGGTGTGGCTTTGTGTGTAGATGAAATCATCCGCTCAAACCTCAGGAGCCCACATTTGTCCACAACTACTTTCCGCCATGTTTGTTCAGTGGTTCTTCGTGGGTTCAAACCCACAATCCACTTCTCTGCAGACTATGGAAGCCTCTTTAGCTCAAATACCTGTTGTGCACCCCATAGTAGAGTTAAACCAAGAGCCCGGAGCTTTCACAACCCAAACAAACCACACCAGAGTTTTATAAATAGCCCTATCAAGACCCTGTCATTAGAAAGGTTTCATGGTCCTGTAATGTAAACCTGGTCCTGTTTCATGGACCAAGTTCTGAAAGTGGACCTGGTCCTATGATGTGGACTGGGTTTTGTTGTATGTTCTGACCAGGTTCCAGTGACATAGATGAGACTGAAGCTGCTTACTCTCAGAACCTCTCTGTGGGCCTCAGGAAGCAGCAGCGCCAGCAGCTGCAGAGCCTGGATCTGATGGAACTCAGAGGACACACCTGTGGGAACACACCTGTCAATCACCTGTGTGAGCAGGCACTGTGTATGTGTGTGTGTGTGTGTGTGTGCATGTACCTAGCACAGCACGATAGGTGGACAGGTGTGTGTGTGTCAGCAGTGGAGTGGGCAGCTCTCTGATGAAGAGCTTCAGCAGACCTGAAGCGTCCACCTGTCGGACCGCTGACCAGTCGAAGGCGGCACTGCACCGGTCCAGATCCCTGCGCAGCTGCTGCAGACGGACAGATGGATCAGAACAGATTCTGGTGGAATGAAGAAAGGATGATTTTAATCACTTATTTCAGTATGTAAGGAGTATCTTTGGCCTGGCGCCAGTCCTACAACAACCATCTGCCTCAACAACACATTTGTCAAAACTCAGAACTCAGGACCACAGATGGAACGAACCACTTATGTCACCTAGAGATTCCTGAAGAGTGGCTTTAAAACCCAATTTCGGGAGCTTTGGGTTCTGCCAACTTGCTTGATCTGACACCCCTCACCCCTGTTAATTGCAAAATGGCCAAAAAGGTGGAACAAACAAGCTGAAACACACCCACCTTACCTCATTTAGCACAAACCCTCTCTGAGATGAAAAATCACTGAGCTAGCAGTTGCAGAACAAAAATTAATTTAAAAAAAATGCTTGAAAAAACAATTATATACTTTTAACACACAAATTCTATGGTTAATATAGTGTTTTAGAGACTTACACTGACCAAAACTACATGTCCTACAATGCATTATGGTAATCACACCACTAAGGCATCTTCTTATTGGCTGTTGGTAATTCAAATAAAGTCATTTCCTACAACAGTTTAGTGGCTGAATGATGGGTTTGGAATAAAAACATTCAACAAATTAAAGACTTCTGCAGCGTGAAGACAGTTGAGAGGCAAAGCACATTTCTGCTGAACAGAAACAAATTGGTATGTTTTTTTCAAATAGGACAGTAGCAGTGCACTAAGAACACCATTTATACTGATCTTCCTGAGATATGGCCTTGTACAACACATCAATGTATCAAAATGAGCCGTATGGAAAATCTGTTTAAAGAATTGTCTTCAAAGATTTTTTTTAAAACTCTCTGTTCCACAACAGGATAATCAATGTTGGCCCAATAAATGATGAGATGTCCTAGAATTGATTTCTAGAGTGTCTAAGTTTTCGCTACATGAAACCAAACAGATATCACCTGTAAAATATTTGAATATTTGTGTTCCATCTACATTTACTGTCGCCCGCTAACATGAACACTCAATCTTTCCCTTCTGCTCGAATCCCAGATGTGTTACTTTCACACAGACACCAGATTTATTCAGATACACCTTATCGTTGTCAAGATCTACTCATTCTAGATTAGACATGTCATTTTAGAGCAGGAATCTCTAATGTAGACCTGGTTCTGAAGGGGCTTGTTTCATTATGTCTGGGTTGCTACTGGACTTTGTCTCTGCTGTTACCTTCAGGCGAGCAGCTGATCCTGGAACTCTGAGGATCCCCTCCGTCTGCAGCCCTGTCTGCTCCAAAATACACAACAACTACATGCACACACACACACACACGCAGACAAGTGGTCTGAGATTAGGTTCACCGCTGAACTGCTGTCCAATCACTGAGCAGCTGCAGCTGCTGGCAGGTCACATGATCCACCCAAATTCAACTGAAATAACTGCAGCTTTGAGACACCCATTCTGATGGGAATGTTCAGCTGTTAATAGAAACGTCCCGTCAGGAGACAGCTCAAGTATGAGGAGGTTTGTTGTTCAGTCTCAGCATCAGAGCTGGGATTCAGCATGAAACTGGTTCAAAACAGAGCAGAGACAGACAGACCTTCTGGAAGACGGCGGGAACTTTGATTCCTGGAAACTTTTTCCTGTCGTTCTCCAGCAGGGACGTCAGAGATACCCCGAACACACCGCTGTCTGATGGGCAAACAGGCATGGATATGTTAGATCCACCAGACATGAAATGTCGACAGACATGAAACTTCAATACAGATCAGAGACGATTCTTCTATTGTATTTTATTTAATCTAACCTCTAGTGCCACAAAAAAGTCCTGCTGACATTCACCTCAAGAACCAATCAAACCTGCTTCAGGATCATTACAGGACTATGAAACCAGTAAAGGATGCCTCATGAGGCTTCATCTCACCATCACTACCCATTGGTCTATTGCACATGTGTCAAACACAAGGCCCGCGGACCAAATATGGCCCGCCACATCATTTTATGTGGCCCTCAGGAGCTTGTGCATTATTGGCTTAAATTTCACACCTCAAAGCCATCACTGACCCTCTCCTGGACCCCCTGCAGGTCGCCTACAGAGCCAACAGGTCTGTAGACGACGCTGTCAACCTGGCCCTCCACTTCATCCTCCAGCACCTGGACTCCTCAGGAACCTACGCCAGGATCCTGTTTGTGGATTTCAGCTCTGCTTTTAACACCATCATCCCTTCTCTGCTACAGGAGAAGCTCTCCCAGCTGAGCGTACCTGACTCCACCTGCAGGTGGATCACAGACTTCCTGTCTGACAGGAAACAATATGTAAAGCTGGGAAAACACATCTCGAACTCACGGTCCATCAGTACTGGATCCCCCCAGGGCTGTGTTCTTTCTCCTCTGGTCTTCTCCCTGTACACTAACAGCTGCGCCTCCAGTCACCAGTCCGTCAAGCTCCTGAAGTGTACAGATGACACCACCCTCATCGGACTCATCTCTGATGGTGACGAGTCCGCCTACAGGTGGGAGGTTGACCATCTGGTGACCTGGTGCAGCCAGAACAGCCTTGAGCTCAACCCTCTAAAGACAGTGGAGATGGTTCTGGACTATAGGAAGAACTCAGCCCCACCTGAGGCCTTGACCTGGACTCCTCCTGAGACCTAGACCTGGACTCCTCCAGGACTCTGAGGCCTGGACCTGGACTCCTCCAGGACCCTGAGACCTGGACCTGGACTCCTCCAGGACCCTGAGGCGTTCAGGAAAGATTGTGGCTGATCCCTCCCACCCCGGACACCAACTCTTTAAGTCACTCCCCTCTGGCAGGAGGTTGCGGACCATCAAGACCAAAACCTCACGCCACAAGAACAGTTTTTTCCTGCTTTTTTGCTGTCAGCTTTATCAATAAGACCCAGCACCCCCCGACACCCCTCACTCTCCACCTCTGACTCTGACACTGCTGTCACATTGACAAAACTCAGAACACTATGCGTTACCTTAACGCTCAGTCTGCACTACCTGTTCATTTTAAACATTTTCATGGCACATCACTCTTAGTCACTCTGCCCTTAATGCAAAAAACAGTTTGTGTATATATATATATATATATTTATATTGTAATATTTTTAGTTTACATTGTTTGTTATATTTTTCCCTTAATTGCATGCACCATCATCGCCACAACAAATTCCTCATATGTGTAAAATCGTACTTGGCAATAAAGTTGATTCTGATTCTGATTCTGATTCTATTGCATTTTGTTACATTCATGTTGTCAATCTGGTCTTTGTTTGACAATAGTCCATTAAATGTTTTTAAGCTTGAAACTGCAATGCATAAACTGGCTCAGAGTTCTGACATCACTCCCTCATTTGTCCAGGAAACAACCTCTTCTCCCTCATATTCGTGTGGCGAACACGCTGCTTGTCTCAAACCTGCATTCAAACAAAGATGGAAAAACGAAGCACACCTCGGGTCCTGTTGCGTGGCGGACGGGCCCGTTTGGTCTGGACGCCCAGAGCCAGCAAGAAGGTGGAGAGCTCAATGTGAGAGATGAAGCCAAGCCGCATGAGGTCACGAGATGACAGGTCATCTGCACAGGTAAGGCCCTGCGCGGGAGAAACAGGTGCAAACTGGACAAACACACATACACACAGCAATTCTCAGCATTTTAACCAGACATGAGTGGGAGGAGTTATCTTCTCGTAGCAGCTCGCCCTAACCTGCAGCTCGCCGTTCTCGTCTCCTTGTAAACGTAGACAGTCCCAACAAGCCCCACCCCGCTTGTGCTCAGCCACCCCCTCTGAGTACGGAGTGTCCCGCAGTAGCCAATCAGCTCGCCTCAGCTGGTTCACCCCGGGAGAGTGTGCATGAGGAGGGGAGGGCATGCACATGGCAGAGTCGCTGTTTGTGGGAGATGACACCTGTCCAGGTAGTTGGTCCTCAAAGACAAACGTGGGAAGAGTAGGTCGCACTGTAAATGACAACAAGACAGACAGTGAACCAACATGGAACCTTCTTTAAGACTTCCAGCTCCACCTCGAGTACCATAACATCTCCCTAACGGTCTTCTAGAGCCATCAAAGTATCCTTAGAACCAACTGAAGAACCACCTGGACTGATGACATCCCAGTGAGGCTTTGGTGGCCCAATCTTTGACCCCTTAAAGGATCTGTAGAACTGTCCAGAACCTTTCTGTTATAACACTAAGATCTGACTGCTCTGTTTCATTCATGAAAGTTTAGAATGACAATCAAGTATCCCTGAATCTTTAAATTCTTGAAGAGAAGAGACATAGGGATCATTTAAGTGTAAATTACACCTGTTTTTTGGCTCCCAGAGTCCATAATAGACCATCAGAAACAGTGAAAGAACAAATGAACTAAACTAAACCACTAGAATGACCCAAAGTACCACCTGGATATCTAAAGTTCCAATTACCCTAACCCTAACCCTAACCTTAACCCTAACCCTAACCCTAACCTTAACCCTAACCCTAACCCTAACCTTAATCTTAACCCTTACCCTTACCCTAACCCTTGCCTCCTCAACTCTAAAAGGTTCTACAGATTCATCCAAAATAAGAATTTTAAGGATCTATAAAGTCCGAACGGAACTTATTTATTGTCCTCTGGAATTCAAAGAAGATCTACAGAAATAACCAAATAACTAATTCACACAACTGAAGGACCATTGGGATGATCCAAAGGGCCAGACCTCAGAAAAGACCTTCGCAACCTTTTACAGAAGGTTTAGAACCTCTATCCATCCATTTCTACACCTGCTTTGTACTGTTCTGAGTCACAGCAGTCTGCTGGAGCACTTCCCAGGTCACCGGTACCTCTGTGGGTATGGCGGCGGATCGTCTTGGTGGTGGTATGGTACCGACTTGGAGGCGACTCAGCATGATGCAGGGGAGGGGAGGGGCAATTGTATACTGAGTCATCATCAGGCTGAAACAGAGAGAGAGAGACAATGCCGAATCATGCCGCTGTTCTCATGTTTCCCAGAATTCACTGCAAGACAGGTACCCGGGCCGAGTTGTGTGTTTGCGATCACGTGTGTGTTGTCTTTATGTATGTGTGTTATATTTGTGTTCATGTGTGAGTTGTGTTGTTTGCGCTTCTCACCTCAGTAAAGATATCCCGGACATCTCTTACTGGCTGCCGGTTCCTCTTCCTCAGTGTCTCAGTGTAGTTGTCCAGCCTCTTCCTCACTGTGGCAGCCTGCTGTCGCGTCAACGTGGACAGCACGGCCTCAGCTGCTGGCCGGATCACCTCTGACATTGGAGAGTCCGTCACCAGGGAGGATAGTCCGGCCTCTGTCAACCATGCCTCCTCCAGCTCCACCTCTGCAGGAAGCAAAGTTGGGTGGGAGGTGAACCAAAACGAAAACGTTTCATTCCGCTGTCAGTCTGACTTACCATCCATACTCTTCCTCTCCTCCTCCTCCTCTTCTCCTTCCTTTTCCTCTTCAATGCTCTGCACCTCCCTCCAGTAGGTTTCCATCGCAATGCGTCTGGGTTCAGAGGTGCGAGATAGAGGACGGGTGGAGGTGCTTGAAGGAGACGATATCATCCTATAGAGACAGGAAATAGATCCTTTCAGCCAATCAGAACAAGTCTTGATTTAATAAAACCTCTGCTCACTGAGCTATGGTTCATGTTTTAACTGGATGAAAGTGACAGGAACACATTCAGAAACACAGTTACAACATCTCTTTAAATACAGTTTTTTGTGTAAAAACTAGGGCTGGGCAACGATTAAAATTTTTTATCGCGATTAATCGCATGATTTCCCCGATTAATCACGATTAATCGCATTGTATACGAAAAATCAAATAATGAATTCAAAAGTAGCATTTTTTTTAAATGTTCTGCTGCCATATGAACTTAAGTGCCATAACATTTGTTGTTCAAACACTTAATATCAGCACTTGCCAGTAACACATACTTTGTGTATATCTCATCTTAAAAAATGTAAAATAAAATAAAGCTTATTGCCACTGCCAGGGTATTATTGTCATTATTGTTTTTTTTTTTAATGAAAAATAAAAAAAGTCTACCAACAAAATCCTAACAATCTAGAGGCCACAATCAGAACATTAAAACAGGTAATTTTTGAGGTAACAGCAGAGACTTAATAACCTTGTTCCTGTTGAATCGTCCCCTGGGAGAACTTTATAATGAAAATGTCCATGTTAAAGTTCTGTAACTTTATCAATCTGTAATTATCTGTGTATCATTTTTTTTTTCCCATTTTCGATTGTCAATCAAAAATTTAAAAAATGAAGAAGTGCCTTTTAATTTTTTTTTCCGTTTTTTAATCTAACACAGAAAAAATGCCTGTTTTTTTTATATTTCAATTTTAGCAAACAGGTTACAGGACTGAATTTGTTTTTGATATTTTATTGTCTGGTTTACGTGACCCAGAAATGTCTTTGTTTTATAATCAAGGACTGGACATTCTGTTGTCGTTACACATCTGTGCCACTAGATGGAGCCGCACTGAAGTAACCAGCTAGAGAACAGCAGGACAGTGAACACATGGAGCAGATCTGATGGAACATGGAGGAATGACGCGATCGTCTTGAACAAAGGGGTTTGAAATTTTTTTTTTCAGACAGAATTGTTAATATTGCTGCCTGAGTTGCTACCTGAACTGTAAAGTGCACAGATTTTTACCGCTCTCCATGTTTGTTTTAGCTTTCCTGCAACTGTTTACCTGACAATTGTTTTCTGGTTCCGCAGCAGCCAGTAACAGACTTTCCTTGTGAGCAACATGTGTTAACGTGCGATAAAATAAATGTCGGCATTAATAAATTAATGCGTTAACGCGATAGTAACGCGTTAACTTGCCCAGCCCTAATTAAAAACATAAAAATCATCTAAATGGGGTCGGTCAGAGTACCAGCAGAATCAGTACCAAGACTAGTAAATGGATCAGGACTCGGACCTGGACCAGGTCCTTGGCCTGGACCAGAAAAGGGACCAGAACCAGAGTCAGCAACAGGATCAGAACCATGACTAGGACTAGTACTGGGACCAGTACCACGACAAGTACCTTTACCAGGATCTCGACCATAAAAGGGACCAGGACCAGGAACAGTACCCAGACCAGATGGCCATTTGTTTTAAGAATCTGTTATACAGAAGAGTTCATGGTCCCAAACCATGACTCCTCCGCCACCATGCTTGACAGTGGATATGACATGCATGTCGCCAGACACTTTTTACCTGGGCACATGCCCCGGTAAATATGTAAAATTATCAATGAAGTTTCATGAATGAATCTATTTTCATAACAGACGACTGCGCTATGACTGACGCGTCTAGAAGTCGGTGACCGCTCCTGTGATAGCACCCAGCGTAATAGGGCTGCAGCAAAATCACTTTAAAGAGAATAGAGGTTGTGTTGCATGTGTAGGCATTGGGTGAGTCTATGCTGCATAATCGCTGACTGGAACAGGCGACACCCAGTGTGCGAAATTTAAATACAAACATTACTATTGTTACGCTGTCACACGGAGTAGATCGTAATACACTACATGCATGGACATCAGAACGTTTTTCAAAAACAGAAGGGACAAGGAAAGAGAGGCAGCAGGGTTGAGGAAAAATGGAAGTGAAATGGAGAGAGGTTGGTTAAGTTGTTTTTGTTCGTGCACTGCGCTGGAAATTATTATATTAATAACTATATATCAGGAAAGAGTCCAGATAAAGTAGCTATCTTATCCACAGGACATTTACGCACATGCAGTTCTCCATTGGCTGGGATATTTATCGGGGTATTTCTATTTTTAGATTGAGGTAACAACAGCATACATTTGGTAATAAAGCTGTCTTTTAACATCAAACCAAAACAATAAACAAAATGTCCAATATCAGATTATAATACAATTATTCTGCAGTATAAGGATTATCTAACCAAAATGTGAGTGAAAATATGAATAATGTGCGTTCATGGTGGTATTTCCATGAATGAACCCACACAATGAAACAGGAAAAGTCCCTTATGAATGGTCACTATCTTGGCTGTTGAGAGGGATCAGTCAGATAAAATCAGTCAGCCAAGTCATTGGCCGTTTTGCTGACATGAAGAGTCGACGGTACATGTTGTTGTAGACTTGGACTGTTTAAAGTGAACTACACTTCGGGGCTTCTGGGGCCAGTCTGGCCCTGGGGCGACGGGAGTTAGCTGGTGTTTTCTCACCCGTGGGAGGACTTGAGCTGGACTAAGATAAGGAGAGTGGTGATGGTAATAGTGGTAACAGTTTCCTTGGTACTTGGGTAACTCACATGTGAGTGTATGTGGGCATGGACACATTTATTCTTTACACCCCTCCTCCAACACCCCCCCCCCCCCCCCCCCACTGTCAACACAATCAGTCAATAATGTTTACATCAATCCTCCATATACAGGTCTACAACTCGGTAGATGGTGTTCATCCAGTTTTCTTATTTGTGGTTTCTGCTTCTTACATCTCATCTTCTGAGTTTGTTTGCTGTCACAACACAATCCACTACACAACACCCCTCACACTTCACAACCCAGCACACACCACACCCTCACTGTCGTGTCTCTTTAACTGTCTTGTCTTTAAATGTTTCACTGCTGGTGTTTTTTGGTCCTCTCTGACAAAATCAGGATTTAAGATGTTAAAAAAGACGTTAAAAATTACTGCCAGAGAGGACTGGTGAAGGACACATTCACCCTTCACACTTCCACAAAAAAAAGTCTGCTATAAGATTTAACTGCATATACATACTAGATGGTTTTGCTAGACAATGGCATTAACCATGAATGCAGACACAAAAATTAAATAAATAAATAAAATAAAAATAAAGTGAACTACACTTAACTACACCGTCCTCCCTAAAGCTACAGGTCTACCAACGCCCCTGGGATATGAGGTCTATCTGTTTAAATTCTATGTTTTGTTTTCCGTAAAAATGATTCTCCGCATTAAGACCAAACAACTCCACTTTGGTCTCATCTGTCCATAGGACTTTGTTCCAGGAGTCTTGTGTTTTGTTTAGACACATTTTTTAGAACCTTTGTCATGCTTCCTTGATCTTTTTTGATGTAAGACTTTAACTACTCTGTCACTACACCGTCTTTTAACTTGTGAATAATCTTTCTGTTGAACGTTGGACTCCAGGTAGTCTGGAAAGGGTTTTAGAACTCTTTCCACGTTAATGTGTAGCTGCCTCTTTGAGACCATTACTGATGTTTTTCCCTCTTGGCATTGTATTAACACACGCCTGAACAGACCAGACCACTAAACTGATAAAACATCTGTTTCATCAAGGACTGGCTGCAACGTACCCTCATAAATCCTATCGTAACAGTCAGGAGGTACTTAGGATTTGCCACTTTCTTTTTTTCCTTTTTGACTAATTTTTTGTTAAAGAATTAAAGAACCTGATGTCTGATACTACAACCCACTTCGCTCAGATCATTTAATATTATGTTTTTTCACAGAAAACACATTTTGAATATAAGAGGCAGTAACAGTTGATACAACAGCAGGTTGTTGCATGTTGAAATAAACACACAACAGCATGGTCATGCCACCAGATCACATGTTTAGGCCGGGTCTTGGGTCCCGGTGCTGCTCAGATGGACTTCATGTCCCATTAAATATTGAAACTGTTTGACAGGAAGTCAGATCCTCTAGCATATTGATCAGTGTGTGTGTGTGACTGTATATGTGTATTGGGCGGGGGGCTCTGCCTAATGGTTCTGGTTCCCAGGGGAGGACAGAGCGGGGTGCGCAGGATAACGCTTGCAGCTGCTCAGCATCCATTAAGAGGAAATGGATGCTGTCAACCAATTAGAGATAAGTGTTTTTTAAATCCGGTCCTCAGATCGTAATCGGACCTGGTTACTGATCCAGCAGAGACGGGCAGTCCCCTGAGAACCAGAGTTCTGCAGCTCCACACTTCCTTCAGACCAGGTTCTGACTGGGTCCAGACAAGGTCAGCGTTGGGTCTAGTCTGGGTCCAGACTGGTTCCAGATTCAGACTGGGTCCATCTCTCTTTTGGTCTAATTCAGAACAGGATCTGGGTCTGTTGGACTTGTTGGGCTCAATACCTGGTTTTGGACTTGTTTCTGTCTTTCAGGACTTAGGACCAGAGTCCATCTGAGTGTCCAGGTCCTCAGAAACAGACATTCCTGAATCACAGACTCAGTCAGAAACCAGAACTAGATCTCAGTTTCAGTTGTTGACTGTCACCAGTCACAGAGTCGATAACTCACTACAACTACATTCTAGTAAACAGTTGTACATAAACAACTTCTCCATCTGCAGTTTGTGAAGAACACCAGTTCGGTGCAGCTGACTGGTCTACCTTGTATTGTGTATCCCATAATGCACTGGGCCACCAGACCGGTGAATGGCAGCAGTCGTGAACTTAAACTTCACAAAATCAGAAACTGGCCACAAAAATACTAAAACGATCCAAATAATGTCAGGTTTACAGAGGCACCCTGCAGAATAACTCAGAACCCAGGACCTAGTACCAGCAGTAGGGACTGGGATCAGGACTGGAATAAGGACCAGGGTTAATCCAGGATTTGGACTGGATCAGGATGGGGATGAGGAATGGGATCAAGTCCAGGATCAGCACTGGAACTAGTACCAGACCAGAACCAAGATGATGACCAGAATCATACCAGGACTAGGACTACTTTCAATATCAGATCACGACAAGCACTGGGACGAAGACCAGCACCAGGATTAGTACCGGGACTAGTACCAGGACCAGTAAGTGTGTTGGAGGTTCACCTCACCTGGTTGTGGTGTCTCCAGTGGGAATCGTCCAAGTCTAGCAACTGGTCCTGCTATCCACCTGGTAGACGGAATGAGAGTCACCTCAAAGTGGGTGGAGTTGGCACCGATGACCCGCTGCTTGAAATCTTGAAGACACTCCAACTGGCTGCAACTTTGCACGAATGTAGTCAGAGGGCAGAGCTTGAAGTAACCATGGTGACTTACGAGGATCGCTGTAACCCTGAAAATCTGAAGTTACGTCACTAACATGCAGCTCTGAGGTCACAATCCACTGAACCAATCCACAGTCTCACAGAAGTCTCACAGAAGTCTCACAGAAGTCTCACAGAAGTCTCTGATGCTGGACCCTAGGCTGGGCCGGTCCAAGTCCTGAAGTCTGTTCCAGATTTTGCTGGTTAAACTGGTTTATCTGGTGAAGAAGCAGCTCATTGAGGTTCATCTGATCAGAGCTAACATGGTCCCAGTTTGGTCCCGGTCTCTTCTGGTTCCACCAATGCAGCAGCCAATCAGAACCACAGAACTGGTTTACTTTCAGTTCATCTCTGGATCTCAGCTGACATGAAACCAGTCAGGATCAATGCGAACCAGTAACAGATGAGCAGAAACTCTGCTCGTCTCAGTCCGGCTGCCTGTCTCCTCTGAAGGAGGTGCGGGGAGGGGAGGGGGAGCTGTGGGCAGAGCCTTGGGAACTCCCAGTTTAGACCAGCAGCTGCACATCACCTCAGACTGGGAGTGCTGGCCAGATTCACACTCAGCTGTCTGAGAGCAAACAGATGGCTAGAAGGGACCGGAGTAGATTTACTGGTTTGTTTCTGGACTCTGAAGCTGATCAGAACTGAGCTGAGCCAGGAGGAAACAACTCCAATGGTAAAGCCACTGAGCCTCAGGTGGGGTACCTGCACAGGTGTGAAGCTCCATCAATCCTGAACTGCCTTCATCAGTGTTCTTCATCAGTGAGTGCTGATGCAGCCAGCAGAGTCTTTTCATCATTAACAAGTACAGCAAGCCTGAAAAATAAAATATCTAACCTTCTATTGCATGAATTATTATTTAAACATGATAAAAATGTTTTAATGTGTTTTTATTACTTAAAATTGCTAAATAATGGAAATACTTAAAATATATATATATTTTTTTTAAAGGGGGGTAATTGGTATATTGTTGCCAAATGGCAACACTACGCAAATATGGAAAGTACCATAAAATCACATTTTCTCTCAAAACATCATTTTATTGAAAACAAGACTAAACAAATCCTACTTATACTTAGTGAAATGTAAAACCCAATATTTAGTTGGGCATTTTCTGAGATCTGGGACTGGCAGTCTCTTCGATAGAGGAGCCATGCCTCTACTAGGGTCAGGTCCAGCATGTGGAAGACAATGCGATTGTAACATTTATTGGACCTGATCTTGGTGGGGAAGAGGGTAATCAAAGAATCCAGAAGATCCACTCCTCCCATGCTCTTATTGTACACTGAAACAATGTTGGGGCGTGGAACGCGGATCATGTCTTTTTTTTTTTTTTTTGTCCCACCTTTGCATTTTTTTTGGTTGGGTTTGCTCCTACAAATGTGCTCAGGAGGATCACAGGACGGTTGTCAAACAACTTGACGACCCATTGCTAACTCCGCCCTGCTTCTTTCCCTCTCCTGTAGAAGAAACTGGCTTCCATGTTCTATGAAAGCAACACATGTAAATTGGCTATGCAGTCAAAAAAACCAGAAAATGCTGCATATAATTCCAAGTAGTCTACTGTCAGTACAGTACTGTAATGTCTGAAATTAAATATAAATAATGTTTTTTCCATTTTAAATCTAATTAAAAACTGTGAACATAGTCTCAGAGTAGCCTAGTGCTATGTAAGTCAATTACAGTCCAATAGGTTGAATACACACAGATCACTTCCATATTTACAAATGCCATTTGGCAACAAATTCATTTTGAGCATTTTACAAAAAACATATAATATCTAAACTGGTTTTAGGGTGAAAATTAAAAGTTAACTTACCCAGATAATATTTCAGTTTTTTTTAGGGACTTTTGCTTAAATACATTGCAATTAGACAACTTTGGGGGCCCCTCAGATGCTGACTCACCTGAATGTCTGTGTCCATGCAAAAAGATTTCCTGGTCATGTAATGTGATGCATTATTTGTCTCATCAAAATGAAAGACCCCCTTTTCACAACTGAACAGTAAAAAATGGATACTGTCTTTTAGTAAAATTGAGATAAAGTAATTGTTGCCATATGGCAACACCATGCAATACAGGGCTAATGACCACTAACACTCCTGTATGGCAAACCTGAAGGGCCAAATATCTGTTGTCCACCAACATACATGTATACGAGAAGCCTGTAGTGTCAAATATTTTTTGTCCACCAACAAACAAGTACAGCAAGCCTAAAAAGTTAGATATATTACTGTCCACTACCACTGTAGTCTGAAGGTTCATATATCTGTTGTCTGCCAATAGTTATTCTGGACTCACACTCCATCGTCTGTGTCTGTCATCTGCTTCCGTCACCATAGACTTTGAATGGGGTGACGTCGTTCATTACTGAAGTGAATTGTGGCGCTCCATCATCATTGATTCTGTCAAAAGTTGGGGGATTTTCAACTTTTCCCACTTCAACGCATGTGTTAGCCAATTGGGTTGCAGCTGTACAGCTAGAGCTAGCCAATGAAATTGTACAGGGAGACTACTGCTAATTCAAAGCATGCGGGTCATTTGTGTAGAGAGCAGAAGGGAAATTTATTGGTTGTTTTTGGTATGATGAAGAACCGTCAGAAACATCACCCCCATTTGTTGCCGCAACGCACCCGTGTGAATCCAGTGATAGAGTATGCAAACCCTGAAGGATCAAATATCTGCTATCCACTTACAATTGAGTAAGTACAGTAAGCCAAAAGGGCCATATATCTATTCTCCATCCAGGCAGAAAGTGTATGGCAAGCCATAGGGGTCAAATGTTTGCTGTCCACCAACACACATGAGTTTGGCAAGCTTGAAGAATAAGATATTTAGAGTCCTCAAATAGACCCCTGAAAAGAAACACTGGAAAAACAGTGTTGGAAAAAAAAAAATCAGCCTTTTCACAAGAGGGAAAAATACAAATTTCTTTAACTGAATGACACTTTTATGTGTGCTTTTAATTTTAAAAGGTTCTTTTTAAAAGGTTACCTTTTATTTTATTTTATTTTTCTCTTGTGTAATCTTTAAAGACCAGATTTGGTGTTTTTTTTCTCTCTTTTTTTCTGGTAATGAAAATATATATTCTCTGTGGTGACACCAGCATCAGAAATACTTATCAATCCTTTTTTTTCTTTAACAACTGTCCGAATATATAAATGGACTGCACTTATATACAGTGGCCTCTCATTCACCCATTCACACACACACACTCATACTCATACTCATACTCATACTCATACTACTCATACTCATACTCATACACCAACTGGCGGCTGCTGCCATGTGAGTCACTGCCAGGCCCAGTGGGGGCAGGTTAGGGTTCAGTGTCATGTGGAGTCGGGATCGAACCGCCAACCTTACAGTGACTGGTCGACCCGCTCTACCAACTGAGCTACAGCCACCCCTGCATATGTCAATGGTTAGTGCCACAATCTGGCAAAATCTGGATATATACACAATTGAATCTTGCAGCAGGTCAGTGTTCTTGTGCGTAAGTGTGATTCAATGCGGTTACGTGATGTTTTTTAATTCGGAATTAATAATTCCGCATTAATAATTCCGAATTAAACTATTTTCCTTTGAGTTTACATGGAAATAGTAATTCCGAATTGAGGTTTACATGGAAAACACGTTTGTTCAGCTTTATCCAATTCCGCTTTAGGTCTGGGGGTTGGGAAGGGTTCTGATTGGATAGGGGGGGCGGACGTCTTTACGTCTTTACATTTACTGGAAGAAAACAAACTTAGCAACAACTCAGTTAGCAACAACATTCCACTTATTTTTGACCTGGGTGGCGTCTCTATCTGCGAAACCTCCTTCATTTAACCTAGCCGCTACAACTTTGAAAAGGTCACAATTTTTATGTTTCCTGCCATCTGTTCTTTTAATTATTTCCAGTTCCTCCAAGCTATTTATTAAATAAATCGTCTCTGCTCTTGAACACTGTTTACTGCGTGCTGCCATTTTAAAACTTTGTTTTGAAAACAAGCCCAGCGCGGAATATAAGCGTCATCGTGACAGACGGGCAAGAGAACTAGCATGCGCAGAAAGACGGGAATTAATTTAAACAGGAATAAGTGTATACATGACCACGGAATTATTTTATTCGGAATTAAAATGGGAATAAACCAGCCACTTACTTCGGAATTAAGTTTAATTCGGAATTGACATTTTCATATGGAATTAAGTGTTTACATGGTAACTTTTATTCTGCTTTAACTTTAATTCTGAATTAAAGAGGAATTAAACCTCCCATGTTAACGCACTGAATGATAGTGAGTGTGTCCTTCACCAGTCCTCTTTAACAGCCAAATCTAACATGCTTTAATAACTCCTAAACGCCTTGATTCTGTCAGAGGACTTTAATATATACTGTAATATAAATACTTATAAATCCTGCTCAAAATCGGGATCAGGATCTATGACTTCAAATGTCCAAATGATACCACTTAAATTTTATGAACAAACTCTCAGTTTGTCTGTTATTCTAAAACCCAGCACAAAAAGTTATGTAGTTGTTGGCAGATGATGGATGGATGATTCAATTTCTATATCACTTTATTTATCCCCGAAGGGAAAATTCTTACAACCTGAATTCCAGAAAAGTTAGGATGTTCTTAAAATTTGAAAAAAATGAAAACGAAATGACTCAAATCATAAGAGCCAACATTTTATTCACAACAGAACCTAGATAACATAAATGTTCAAACTGTGACATTTTACAGATTCTATCTACTAAATGAGCTCATTTCCAACCTGATGCCTGCTGCAGGTTTCTGCAGGACACAATCATGCTGATGAGAGATGCAGGGTTGTCTGAGGACCTGAAGACAACCGGCAGACCATTCAGCCTTGTCCCTGATGCACAGAGATGTCTCCAGTTTCTCTGAATCTGTAGATGAGGTTTTGCACTGTAGATGATGAGATTTGAAAAGCCTTTGCAATTTGACATTGAGCAACATTGTTTTTCAAGTATTCCACAATCTTTTTACGCACTCTTTCATAGATTGGAGTCTCAGTCCATCTTTACTTCTGAGAGTCTCTGTCTCTCTAAGAGATCGATTTTATAGCTGATCATGTTACAGGCCTGATATCAATTAACTTCAGTAGTTGTTGGATGTTCTCCCAGCTGAATCTTTTTTAAATGTCTGTAGCAGGCATCGAATTTGAAAAAAATACATTAGGTGGATAAGAGTGAAACATTTCCCACTTTAAACATTTGTTATGTTATAATAATTTGGTTGTAAATAAATAAATAATTGTCTCGTGATTTGCTGGTTTTAGTTTTCATTTTATTCAAACTTTCAAATGATTCACATCCCAACTTTTGTGGAATTTGAGTTGAAGATTCTGATCATTTAATAATGACAGTCTCTTCAATGACTCATAGATGGTTATTGCTGTGTTCAGGAAGGATCTCCTGTAGCGTCTGTGGTGCAGCGGATCTGAAGAAGCTTCTGACTGAAGACACTGTTGCTGAATTACTGTGAAGTTTAGAGGAAGTTCAGGGTTGTCCACGATGTTCTTCATTTTATGAAGTTTTCTCCTTGCATCACCTCCAGAGGTTCCAGAACAATCCCCAGAGCAGAGGCAGCTTTCTTTATCAGTATATTCAGTTTCTTTAAGTCTCTGCCTCTGATGCTGCTCCCCAACAGATGACTGCAGATAAGACTGAACTCTCCACAGCAGCGTTATAGAAGCAACATCCTGCTGCAAACACTGAAGGATCTAAGCTTCTTTAAGAAGTAAAGTCTGCTCTGACCCTTCTTATCAACAGCATCAGTGTTGTGTCTCCAGTCCAGTCTGTTGTCCAGGTGAACACCAAGATACGTATTTATAATCCTCCACCACTTCCTCTTCTTCTCCCGTGATGGAAATGCTGTTGGACTTGTTCCTGGTCCTCCTAAAATCCACAATCATCTCCTTTGTTTTGTTCACATTTAAGATGAGATGGTTGTTCCCACACCATGCTACAAAGTCATCCACCAGTTCTCTGTACTCTGTCTCTGGTCCACCACTGATACACCCGACAACTGCAGAGTCATCTGAGTATTTCTGCAGATGACAGGACTCTGACTGGAGGACTCCTGGAGCTGCATCTCAGTAAAAAAAAAAACAATACTGCACTTCTGAAGCTGCAGATCTGTCTTCCTCAGCACTTCAAGCTTGTCCATCTTATTTGCGAGAAATCTCAGTTTCCTCACAATCAAGGGAAGAGCTATCCACTATGCTGCTAATCTACATCCTCGACATCTCCTCTTCAATTTATGGGAAATTTGGGGTCTTACTCTGGGTTTGATTAGGGCTCTTGAAATCTCAGTCAGCTGCTCCACCTTCTAAAAACAACTCTTGCATTGCTGTGGTTGCTCATCATAACAGGTGGTAAAGAGGAACAAAGGAAATCCCTCAAGCACTACAGTGTAAAAACCAGAATAAATAAACATCATTTTGAAAACAATCATTTTTTTCAATGAAGATGACTCTGTAAAAAGAAGATTTTAAAAAATATTCAAAAAGCAGGTAATGGGCAGAGCTACTGCAACAAGCTAACTGAATTATATTTAACTTTGTAAACTTAGAATGCTTTCTGCCTTTGAGATGACTTTGTTGTGAACTGGTGCTGATACAAATAAAGTGAATAAATAAAGTGAAAAGATAAAATGATGAATTGATAGATGATGGATGAAAGGATGGATGGATGAATTGATATATGATGCATGTTTGATGGATTGATAGATGGATGATGGATTTATGGATAGATGATGTTTAAAGGATAGATGGATGGATGAAGGATGAATGTTGGATGACAGATGATTGATGGATAGATGGATGAAAGATGGATGTTGAATGAACAGTTGATGAATGGATGTTTGATGGATGGATGGATTGATAGATGATGAATGGATGGATGGATAATGTTTAATGGATGGATGGATAAATGTTGGATGATATGATGGATGAATGATGCATGGATGGATAGATGGATGATAAATGGATGTCAAATGGATAGTTGATGGATGGATGTTTGCTGGATGAATGGATGGAGTGATAGATGATGGATGAATCAATGGATGATGTTTAATTGATGGATGGATGGATGAAGGATGAATGTTGGATGATATGATGGATGGATGATGCATGGATGGATAGGTGGATGATAAATGGATGTCAAATGGATAGTTGGTGGATGGATGGGTGTTTGGTGGATGAATGGATGGATTGATAGATGATGGATGAATCAATGGATGATGTTTAATGGATGGATGGATGGATGGATGTTTGGTGGATGTATGGATGGATTGATAGATGATGGATGAATCAATGGATGATGTTTAATGGATGGATGAAGGATGAATGTTGGATGGATAGATGGATGTTGGATGGATAGATGATCGATGGTGCTCTTTATTTTTCTGTTTCTGTCAGTGGTCCTTAGACCTCTATAACATGAACTCCTTAAACGCAGCACGTGCTGTATGACTGACAGCGTGGTGCTGACGTCACATATCAATATTCAGCGGTTTACAGGAAGTTAATCTCTCTCTCTCTCCCTCTCTCCCTCCCTCCCCCGTCACCCCGCCCTCTAGAGCATGCGCAGTGTGCTCCTTCCTCAGCGTTTCCGTGTTGTCCCGGGTGTCAGGCGGTGAGGTGGATCGTCTCAGTCGGTAAGTTTTCGCTCTAAACTCCGGTTCCGGCAGCTTCTACACCCCCGGTTCCGTGTATCCGAGTCCGCGGCTCCCCTATAGCGGGTCGGACAGTCCCAGGGGGCCCTGCGGCGGGCAGCGGCGGGGGGCCGCGGATCAGTGCCTGATCCTCTGTTTGTTTCCTGACTGAGGATGTCAGCGTTGACATGGCGGCACACTTCCGGTCCACCTTCACAGTAAAAGCCCTGGGATGTTTAGTTGTTCAGCGGCTCGTGCTGAAACACCTGGTTTCCATGACACCTGAGGTCAGGTGGTGGACCTTAGGTGGGATGAGTAGGTTACATAAATTGATCTAATCTGAACCAAAGAACAAAAAAGAGAAACAAGCAGTTTAAAGCGGCGATGACACAGAACAGCAGCTGATTGGTCAGTTTTCAGGAAAACTCTGATACCAATATTCACCTGCAGATAAACCTGACTTGAGCAGATGAGTGATCAATGAGCTCATCCTCTGCTGGGTGAGTGAGTGGCTTCAGACAGGTGTGTCAAGACCGCAGTTTCCCTCTTCATCGTTGTTTTAATCAGACCTTAACAGTAATGACATCCTCATAACCCTGCCACCATCACTGCCATTAAACTGATCAATAATTAACTCCTTCTTCACAAGGCCTATTTCAGTGATTCCTACTGCAGAATGACCTGGAACAATGTTTGAATGCATCTGGTATCAAAATAAAAAAAGAACGTGTAACAGAAGTGTAATAGTGTAACAGATACATGTCACCAGACCAGAGTAAATGAAGCTGGAACACAGAAAGCTCATTAGCAACGGGATAATGAAGGTCAGCACGTCAAAGTGATGCCTTTGGCTGCTGCCCGTAACACATCACACCTATCCCACATGGTTCCTCCTACAAGTGATGAGTCCACACATCATTTGTTTGGGCTGAGAGAGGCCTGGCCGCCAGGCATTCACTGATGAGTGCCTCTCCTGTCCTGTCCTAATGAGCCTTTCCGAGTTCACAGTGGACCTTTAGATGTTCGACACATCCTCTAAATGGTTCTAATGGACCTTCAGTGGGTTCAGGAAGAAATCCTTCAAAATGGACCAACTGGTGATGAGTTATATTGATTCTAGGAATCTTTTTAGTGGTTCTGCAAATCCTTTTGGAAGTCACAGATGTTTTATCTATCATTCTGGTAGTTCTAGAAGTTACTTCACTGGTTTTACAGTCCTGTAATGGTTCAGGAGCATGCCAGGCAGGTGTTGTTGGTTCTTTGAGTCGTTGTGGTGGCTGAAATGAGTTTCCTCTCCAGGGTGGCTGGACTTTCCCTTAGAGATAGCAGGAGAAGTTCAAGAAAGACCCGGGAATCCAGGAAAGACTTGGAGTAGAGATGCTGCTCCTCCACATGGAGAGGAACCTGTTAGGGGGGTTCGTCTGGTTAGGATGCCTCCTGGTCACCTCTCTGGGCAGATGTCTTGGCCATGTACAAGACCCAGAGGCACACCAAGGACAAACTGGAGAGATTCTATCTCTTAGCTGGTCTTCGCACGCCTCAGTGTCCTCCTGGAAGAGCTCAAGGAGGTGGCTGAGGACAGAGTGGTTTGGGTCTTTCTATTTAGCCGGCTCACCTTGCTTATATTTGAGCAGAGTCCTTGATTTCTAGATTAGTAACTCAAGATCAGTTTATTTTTTCAGAGCGTCATAATCCTTATTGGTCAGTTCCTTCTGACATGATGAATTGAGTAAAATGCTTTTATTTTGATGGCAGATGTGTGTTGACTCTCTGTGTGCTGTTTTGTTTTAATGTAATGACTTTCTGTCCTGGTGAGGAGCGCAGATCAGTGGATGATCAGAAAATGTATTGATCCATAGCTAGGGGTGCACGATAACTATCGGGCCGATAACAGGAAATGATGACGTCATCCCGATAAGTCCGATATCATGACGAATAGCCCTGATAACATATATATTTGTCAACACGGCAGTGCCTCGCTCCCTCTGAGCCTTGAATGACCGGCAGTGAATGTTATGTTCAAGTAACATCGGCATAATCAGAAAAACGATTACTCAATAAGGAAAATCAAGAATACCCCCTCATGCCAGAAAACAACTCGTTAACTCGGTCATAATTTTGGTAGTTGCTAACTTGAATTGATATTCGCAGTATTCTCCCACATGTTACACATAAAAGAAGTAGAAAAGGCTGAAAGAACAACTAGGGAACGTGGGAATTTATGTTCCTTGAATGCAGCCTGCAGCACATAGTTTGGTGGTTATTTGTGACAAATCCTCCGAGCAAATTCTATGAGGAGGGAAGCATAAGCTTTAATACGTAAAACCCGATCAGCGAACCTACAACATAAAAATCTCTTCCATGGAGTTATGAAATCGTGCTAATGTGAGCTAATGGATGCTATGCTAAAGTGTGCAAGCCAGCAGTAGTCTCTCCTCTCCCTCATTCCTTTCATCTAAAGCTTCCATGAGATTAAAAATAAAAACTACTGAACCTCATTTACTTTAATTAAAGGTAAAAATTTAAATGGAACCACAAGCCAAAATCCTTTAAATGTTAATCTTTTTCAGTTAGTAATTCTGATGCATGTATTTCCATCAGTTCAAGGAGTCTTTATTTTTTTATTAGGGATGTCCCGATCCCGATCCCCTGATCGGATCGGCCGATCAACCTTATTATAACACGCCGATCTTTTTTTCATTATTTTTTTCCTCAAAAAGTGATCCTGATTAACACAAATTAATAAAGTAATCATATTACACAAACAACAATATTTTTTAAACTATATACATTTAATAATTTGCACTGAAATGAGGTTTCCCAGCAGCGCTGTCATGTATCCACCTTAAAAGTTTTAAGACTGGCGGCGTCAGGCTAAACTTTAGCAAAAATGTCAGCAGTGTGGCAGCGCTATAAAATTACAAAGACCGACGCTTCGACTGCGACTTGAAACGTGTGGAAGGCTGAGATATCATGATGTTTAAGTAAGAAGAGAGTTTACAATACCACCAATTTAATCAGACACTTAAAAAATCACGCAGCACCGATCACCGCAGCCGACTGGTGCCGTCGGCACCAGCTTTGGCAGCAAACGCTCTGTGAAACTTTTAAAAGAAAGGACACCGAGCTAAACCGAGCTAAAGGACACCGAAAAATCACCGAGCTAATCGTGGAATGTATTACCGAGGACACGGAGTTTGTGGAATACAAGGCATTTAACCGGTTCATTAATTACCTCGAGCCTCGTTCCCGTCATTACATGAACAACAAAGGACACAAAGGTGCGCGAACATGTGCAGCGGGTCTTGAAAGAAGTTAAGTTAATATTTTATGTTATTTTTATTCTGATGTGATTTCATTGATTGCAAAGACTTCTGCTAGTGTTTTCATTGCCTTAAACTGCTAGCCAAGTTCACCTGCTGCTATTTAAATGGAAGTGCTTTGTTCTTTAGTACTGAGACTGTTGAACAGTCACTGTTCTGTAACTAAATGTGTTTTATAATAATTCTCCCAAACAAAAAAGAAAGAAAGAAAGAAGAGTGTTTAAATAAGTTATTGTTTATTTTATGAGATGATAAAAGCTATTAATCTCAGCTTGGATGCAGGCCTATTTATTAATGTACACAGGAAATAAAATGCATGGGAAATTAAACTCTGTTTGCCCACTCAAAAAAAGTGAAATCGGATCGGAAAAAATCGGAAATCGGCCGATCATCAAAATTAAAAGATCGGAATCGGATCGGGACCCAAAAAACGTGATCGGGACATCCCTATTTTTTATATCAGTCAGTAATTAACCTATTTAAGTTAATGTGAGATATCAAATAGGTTTGTTTGATAGCTTCACGAAAATGTTTGAGAGGCTTGCCAGTAGTTTTTCATTGGAAAAAATAAATATCTGTTCATTTAAAAAGTAAAAACTGTTTTTGGTTTTGTTTATAGTATTGATGTAATGATCTTAGGTATATGTGTGTGTTATCGGTATTGGTATCGGCCTTTAGGAGCTGAAAGTTATCGGTTATCAGTTATCGTGCATCCCTATCCATAGCCATTGTGTTATTTTGTTGTTGTGATTAAATACATTTTTAATGGTTTATTTTGATCATCAGTCAGATCAATGTTTCAGATATATTAATAGAAATAACATGTAGAATAGAATAGAAAAAACAACTCACTGCTTCCACAAGCAGAAATTCCATGTGCAGATTGATCAAACCCCTGTGACCAATCACAGCCCAGCCCATCTAACCCATGTGGGGTCCCCCGCCCCCCTTAGACCAGATTCAGTTCAGAAACAAGCATCCTCCAGCTGCCTCTGTTGCTGTGGCAACGTGACTGGCAGTAACTGACAACTAACCACTAACCACTAACAACAGAGAGAGTGGGTGTGTAACAAGCTGGGTGCTCAGTGGAACACACAGGAAATAAAGGATTTAAGATCCACCCTCTAACAGACCCAGAGAATTAAAACAACAGTTAAGATGAATAGAGATCAGGACTGCAGAATACGGAACCTTCAGCTTTGAGGAATGTTGTATAAATCAGTCATTGGTCAGTATTTGAAGGAAATGTCCCATGGTCCTCTGAGGGCTACTCACTTTGACCTGAAATACACCTGGATCCCCTAAGTAGATGCTGCAGCTGAAACGAGTGATCAACTGACAGAACGGTCATCAGAAGTGATCATATCATCCC
Source organism: Hirundichthys speculiger (assembly GCA_018398805.1). Lineage (NCBI taxonomy): Eukaryota > Metazoa > Chordata > Actinopteri > Beloniformes > Exocoetidae > Hirundichthys > Hirundichthys speculiger. The sequence goes on from JAGFBZ010000246.1 coordinate 301,990, forward strand.
TTCACATATCCTCTGATGTCCCATGTGGGAAGTCCAGGTTCAAATCCCAGTTGCATCAGGAAGGGCATCCAGCGTAAAACTTGTGTCGCTCAATCATGCAGCTCTCCTAACTGGGAGCTGCTGAAAAGGACATTATCCTGTGATATCATCAGGATGTGGTTCCAGTTTACCTTCGTTTGGACCAAAGTGAAACAGAAGCTCCTCTCGTTAAATCCTGTCCTTATGAAGATTCATGAAAGTATTGATTACCTGTCTGGATTTAGCTCACCTTCACTTACATCTTGTCTGAACAGAAAACAACCAAAAAGAAGAGGAACACGAGGAAATGAAGAACAAAGTGAGCAGCACTCAAGGTAAGAACATCTGATGAGCCATCACGTCTGTGATGCCACATCCACTCACAGCCTGAGCAGCATCATGTGACTGGGAATCAGCTTCCTGCTGCTGGGCACAGACCAGTGAGAGCAGTGATGTGATTGGATGATCTGTGTTGCTCCTCAGTGAGCGTTAAGAGGCGGTCCTGGTCCTGGCAGCAGTACCTGAACGAGCAGAAGGCTGAGGCAGCTCCGCCCTCCCTCTTCACACAGGTAACATACAGGTGACCCACACACCTGATGCACACAAGTAACCCGCACAGGTGATCCGCATAGGTAAAACCAGCCATTCCCAAAGTGTGGGCCGTGGCCCCCCTGGTGGGCCGTCGTGGGGCTGCAGGTGGTCATTAAAGTTAAACAAGTGTGTTTTAAATCCTCGATCTTTTTTAAATGTTTTTAATTACTGTAAAATATTCATGAGATGATTTTAAAAAAAATGTTAAGATGTAATAAAACAAACCAGTTAAGTGTTATTCTACTGTCATTTTAATTCAATATGACAAGTGTCACCTTAGTTGTTGACCCTTTACATTAATATCAGAACATTGCTTCTAGTCAGTGTTGTCAGGTGTACGATAATTATTGTATTTGTACGATAATTTGGCCCTCTGTACGATCAATAATCCAAAAAAGGCCAAATGTACGATAATTTGACTATTTCACATTTTTGTCTGTCTGAGATTTTTTTGTGTGTGAGAGTGAACCCCGAAGGCATCTGTTCCCGTGTGACATGTTTCCAGCCAATCGTTCTTTGCTGAGCGTGAGATACGAGTGTTTGTCTCAGAACAACGAACATGATGGGCTGAATGGTCAGCTTCCCCCGCTATTTAACACTAGAGTGATTCAATTTGACTAAAGCGCATTATTGGGCTTGTATTTTGGTTATGACAGATGTACGATAATCTCCCTCAAAATACGATAATTTTGAGTCTCTGGTACGATAATCCTACATTTCCCACCTGGCAACGCTGCTTCTAGTCCTGTATGTTGACCACAGTTGTGATTAAAGGTTCGGGTGGGCCGCAGAGATTTTTCATATTTCAAATTGGGCCTTGGTATTCTGAAGTTTGGGAATGGCTGGATTAAACACAGGTGACTTAAACGCCACTCAGTCGTCTGACAAAATCTCTGTTGTGAATAAACACTGTTCCTCTACTGACCACTAGCGAGCAGATTTAGCAGTCAGTTGATCTTCACTGAACTCCACTTTAAAATGTCCAACTATACAGTTGAAATAAACATTTTTCCACCCTGTTACAAAAACAGTTTTGACCTCCATAGCTAGATTTTACATCCATGATAACTATATGGGGGAATTTTATGTACCTCATTTGGCAAAATTATATTTAACCACACATTTATGGGTAATTAGAGATTGTCTGACTGTTGGAGTCAGGCCCTAGAGCAGGGGTGCTCAAATGGTGGACCCGGGTCCACTTGTGGACCCAGATGAGGTCACTTTTGGACCCAGAAGAAATTGAAAAGAAATTGAAAAGGAACACCACTGCCCTAGAGGAACTATAATTGTCTTATTTTCTGGTTAAACAATGAATAAGATTTGGTGCATCGATTTAAATACTCACTGATCCCGATACCCTTACTTTTTTTTTGGGCTGAATAGGTAGTATTCGCTGACATCACCCATCTGGGTACTTCAACCCATGCCATTTTTAGCATCAAAGTTCACAGTACAGCACCTGTGAACTAGTTCATTCATTCATTTATTCCAGTGCTGTTGTGTGGTCTCAAGTTACTAACAGTCATCAGAAATGGGTGAAAGTCATCAGATAGCGACACCCAACCTGCATCATAAGGCACAAAAGAAAAAAAGCAGAAGTACGTGGAAATGGTAAATGCCCGATCTAAATCTGGTTATGTGAGAAAATAGCAGCAGTTGGTGAAATTGACTAGAACAGATGGCTAAGAAGGATTGGATCTATGATCTGAAGGACTTATACAATGTTTTTTACCCTGAGATCTACAGTTACGTTGTTTCTCAGGAGGCTTACCATCAGTTTATGTGCAGCTGGGTGGAGGATGTAGGCTACATTTGGTCAACAGGACTAGGGGTGCACGATAACTATCGTGCCGATAACAGGAAATTATGACGTCATCCCGATAGGTCCGATATCACGACGAATAGCCCCGATAACATATATATTTTTGTCAACACGGCAGTGCCTCGCTCCCTCTGAGCCTTGAATGACCGCAGTGAATGTTATGTTCAAGTGACGTCGGCATAATCAGAAAAATGATTACTCAATAAGGAAAATCAAGAATACCCCCTCATGCCAGAAAACAACTCGTTAACTCGGTCATAATTTTAGTAGTTGCTGACTTGAATTGATATTCGCAGTATTTTCACACGTTACACATACAAAATAGAAAAGAATAGAAAAGGCCGAAAGAACGACTAGCAAACGAGGGAACGTCGGAATTTACGTTACACCTTGAATGCAGCCTGCAGCACAGCGTACTGATCACAACAAACATGGCGGCGTGGAACTTCGTTAAAGTTTCAGAAGAAGATAGTTTGGTGGTTATTTGTGACGAATCCTCCGAGCGAATTCTACGAGGAGGGAAGCACAAGCTTTAATACGTAAAACCCGATCAGCCACCTACAACATAACAATCACTTCCATGGAGTTTTGAAATCGCGCTAACGGAAGCTATGCTAAAGTGTGCAAGCCAGCAGCAGTCTCTTCTCTCCCTCATTTCTCTCATCTAAAGCTTCCATGAGATTAAAAATAAAAACTACTGAACCTCATTTACTTTAATTAAAGGTAATAATTTAAATGGAACCACAAGCCAAAATCCTTTAAATGTAAATCCTTTTCAGTTTGTAATTCTGATGCATGTATTTCCATCAGTTCAAGGAGCCTTTATTTTCTATATCAGTCAGTAATGAACCTTATTTAAGTTAATGTGAGATATCAAATAGGTTTGTTTGATAGCTTTAAGAAAATGTTTGAGAGGCTTGCCAATAGTTTTTCAATTGAAAAAACAAATATCTGTTCATTTAAAAAGTCAAAACTATTTTTGGTTTTGTTCATAGTGTTGATGTAATGATCTTAGGTATATGTGTGTTATCGTTTATCGGTATCGGTTTAAAAAAACAGTTATCGTGCATCCCTAAGCAGGACACATCTTGGCTGCAGGAAAGGTTTGTTGACATTAATTTACGATCTGAGCATGCAAATTGTTTCCAAATTCCCCCAAAAGGATTTTCTTACTACATTTAGCCTACGCCTACATCTTTCATTGAGTCTAGAGTCACTGTCGTCCATAATATCAGGAGGAATGGAGCAAGTGATGTCCATCCGTGGTAGTCATGATAATATTATTAATTTCTTTCTTCAGGTTCCTGAATGGGATCCTTGAACTTTGAAAAGTTGGCCATTTCATTTAAATTAAGAACAACTCTGGCCAGTTCTGAATGTTTACTGTATGAAATAAATAATGTATTAAGTAGAGTAGGCTTGGTTAGGTGTGGTAGTGATGTCAATCTATGGTAATCTTTCCCAATTTGATTTGAGAAAGATTACATAGAGAATCAAAGCTATTGGCACAGAAATTATTAGACCTACCTTTGACGAAATGATCAGAACACATTGTCCTCTGTGGGAATAAAGTCTTTGTGGTTTACTTACACATCCATGTATCTCACTTGTCTGCTGAATCCTTTGGTCTTTGATCCTTAATGTACTCCAATTTTAACGAATCTGTATGGATCCAATCTGTCCTCGCTGCCATGATCAATACAAGTTTGTGGCATTTTAGTGACTTAAATGGCGATTTCAGCCTCAAAAAGTTCAGTTTAGTGTGAAATGTAAGTAACACTCTCGCTGCACAAAGCATGAAAATTATGAATGAATTGCTTGACACACAAAATGATGGTTGGCTTGTTGTGATGTCGTGTGAGTACTATCTATCTGCGAGTATTTTCAATGCTGGTATCAAAATCAGAACAAGTATGAAATCAACATTAGTTAGCATCATAGGTTAGCATTAGCTAAGCAAAAACAGCTGCAGGTGGCTTGTGTTAACTCAGGTAAGGTGGGCATGATCCAACCAGCTGCCCATTTGTGGGTCAACCGGATGCTGGGCGCAGTCAGGGTTGGTCAAGCTCTTTTCATATGGTCTCTGGGTAACTGACACATGATGGATGCCTTTGATATATACCTGAAAGACCTGTCTAATCTGTGTCTCTCAGGCCCAGTCCTTCCCTAGTAGGAGAAGTGGTTTTAAAGTGGGGATGAAGCTGGAAGGCATCGACCCGCTGCACCCCTCTATGTTCTGCGCGCTCACAGTTGCAGAGGTAACACCTCTCTCTCCCACACACACTCAGACACCTGTGTGAGGGCGGCCAGGTGAGTGTCCTGTCTCTCTGCCAGGTGATTGGATGCCGGCTGCGTCTCCACATAGACGGGTACTCGGAGTGCTATGACTTCTGGGTAAATGCTGACTCAGCAGACATCAAGCCAGTGGGCTGGTGTAAAGAGCACAACCACAAGCTCCACCCACCCAAAGGTGAGCAGAGGAAGCCCCTCCCTCCACAGGTAAACCCTATGACTCGGGTAACTATGTCTGTCTGTCTACAGGTCACAGCGAGGCGGAGTTCGACTGGCAGCGCTATCTGGAGTCCACGGGATCTGAAGCTGCTCCAGCCACCATCTTCCCCTGTCGCTCTGCAGTCAGTACACACATCTTTGTCTGTTGGACCCGTCCACCTGTGGCCCCATGGTTACAATACACCTGTCTGTCTCACAGGGCTGCAGCTTCCAGGTGGGGATGAAACTGGAGGCGGTCGACAAGAAGAACCCTGGACTGGTTTGCGTCGCCTCCGTCACTGATGTCATCGATGACTGTTTCCTGGTTCACTTCGACAACTGGGATGACACGTACGACTACTGGTGAGACAGATGGGTAAAATAGAGACAGCTAGACAGGCAGGTTACCTACAGTCAGGGTGTTTGTAGTAGTTCCTGTGCCGAATAGGGATGTAACGATATGGAAAATTTGATATCTCAATTATAGTGACCAAATTATCACGATTTACGATATTATCGTGGTATTCTTAATTGCTGTACAAATGTCCAAAAACACATACATTTAAATAATTTCACAAATAATTTCTTGTGATTTTCTTGACATACTAAAACAGTATGACAAATCAGAAGCCAAAGTTTTATCAAAATGAAACTTTCACATTAAAAGGGCAAACAACTGGCACAGAAAGAGGTTTTATTTTAAATGAACAAAATAAGTAACAAGAACAAAGCTTATTTGTCAGGTGCAAATTTGAATAAACACTAACAACCATAGTAGGTCAAAATATGCAAAAAAATTATCAGGAAGAAAAATTATAGTGCAAGTTCAAATGAAATAAACTTTGGACTTTAAGCTGAACCTTAAATAAGTATAAATGTGCAAATAAAAGAAACAGTTGTAAAGGAGCCAAATATGTTGTTATGAATTGTAGTTCACTCTGTGTGTCTGTGGGTGTCACTGTGTTGTTACCTGAGGGTCAGGTATAAAGGTAGCTGCCTGTTATTGGTTAGGTCAGTGGTTCTCAAACTTTTAATCCTGCGTACCACCTGAGAAACTATTGAGCTCTCTGAGTACCACCATGATGACCAATTTTAAAATATAGCCATATATGCCTTCTCAATTACCTTTAAACACACAGGAGAGATGTTTATTCCTTATTGTGGTTATTTATTGTTACCTGAATTTCATTTGAAACGTATTTATAATGCATTGTCATGCATTGACAAGTCATGACGTTCCCCCGCGTACCACCAGAGAGCGCTTGCGTACCACCAGTGGTACACGTACCACAGTTTGCGCACCACTGGGTTAGGTGTTTGACCCGGAAAGGCAAAAGATTTTGGCCACTGTGGCGCTAACTGCCGGCGTCCAGTTGTCGGATCAGTTAATGGAATAAATGAATATTTTAACTGCATCAGAAGAACATTTTTCTGGTCATTTTTCAATCAACACGCAACGGTAACGTTTACGAAATGTGAGTTAGCGAAGCGCGTCGACCAGGTTACTCTTGGTCAAACATCTCAGTAGCTTGAAGCATTAGGCTTTGCTCATTCAAGTTGCTTCTACAAATCACAATAAAATGTAAACAAGTGCTCTGCAGACAGGATAATTGTCCTCCACCAGTTGTTCCTCTGCATTATTAAAAAAAAGAAAAAAATCCCCAGACCTCCGATTTCATCCTTTTAGTGGGTTAGTAAATGTCCTGCGTGCTATCACCAGTTCCCTCCATGATCACGTTACGATGTCTATGTTACAAGCTACATATTCACGCGAGACACAGTCACGAGTCGCTCGCAGACTTGAATGAGGCTGATATTACATATCCTCGACCGTGATAATGAGATGAAGTCAAACATAAACGGTAATCATTATCGCGTAAAATTTTACCGCGCTTTACCGTAATACCGGTAACTTCCATCTCTAGTGACGAACAGCAGGTCATCTTATTGATCCATTGGGACGTTCTTCTGAGTGACTGTGTATTTTAACACTGATCTTTGTTATGTCTCTGATTAGGTGTGACAGCAGCAGTCCATACATCCATCCTGTCGGCTGGTGTGAAGAGCAGGGGCGACCTCTGACAGCTCCACAGGGTATGCAGAACTTCTCCAGTCACTTCTAAATCCCCCTTACACATGTGGATAGTTGTCCTCTTCAAGTTCAGGTCCTGAAGTTTGGAGATTTTCCTCAGTGTTCTAGCTGATCCTCTGACTGTGCTCCTCTGGACAGAGATCTCTGTGTCTGGAACCTGCTGGAACAATTCTCCCACTGTGGAGGTCACAGCTCTGAGTGGATCAGTTACCACTGGCTCTCACCTCTCAATTTTCGCATCTTTTCTACCTTCTTCATGTTGTTGTCTCTTCGGGTTGCTACATTTATAATTGCTGCTTTCTTCTGGATTTTGTCTACCACCACAGTGTCTGGTTGGTTAGCCATCACCAGTTTATCAGTCTGTTAGGGCTGGGCAAGTTAACGGGTTATAATCGCGTTAACCCATTCATTTTAATAACGCCGACATTCATTTTATCCGCGTTAACGCATGTTGCTCACATGCTTTTGTTTTGAAAAGTCTGTTACTGGCTGCTGCGGAACCGGAAGACAATTTGCAGGTAAACTTAAGGAAAAGCTAAAACTGAAAAGAACGGTAAAAATCTGTGAACTTTATAGTTTGTGTAGCAACTCAGGTAGCAATATTAACAATTCTGTCTAAAAAAAAAAAAAAATTCTGAACTGCAACAAAACTTTCATGTCATTCCTCCATGTTATTTGTAACAACTGACAAGTTGAACTCCCCGTTAAAAGTCTGCTGTTACCTCAGAAATGACCTGTTTTAATGTTCTGATTGTGCTGAGCTACAATCATTTTGTTGGATTTTGTTTGTAGACTTTTTTTTATTTTTTATAAAAACAGGATGATATTAATGCCCCGGCAGTGGCAATAAACTTTATTTTATTTTACTTTTAAGATGAGATTTACAACAAATGTTATGACACTTTAGTTCATATGGCAGCAGAACATTTAAATAAAAGTGCATTTTACACTACTTTTGATTTCATTATTTGATTCTGCGTATACAATCCGATTAATCGTGATTAATCAGAGAAATAATGCGATTAATCACGATTAAAAATTTTAATCGTTGCCCAGCCCTACAGTCTGGATTTGGAAGTCCCACAGGATCTTTGTTCTGTGAAGGTATCTCCCATCCCATGTAACATCTCAACCATTTGCAGGTTCAGATTAGCAGGATCTGGGGTAGCGTCCCAGGAACTTACTGTTTCTGCACATCTCCATTACAGGGAGACTTCTACAGGGCCAAGACAAGTCCATGTCTTGGATTTGGTACTTCAAAACCTGGTGGCTGGGGATGTGGTGTTGACTCCATGCTGACTGGGTATTCTGTAGGGAGGAGATGACTCTCAATGTCCGCTTCCTGTTCTGGTCTTCTCATTCATTGCCACCACTGCCATGTGTTCAAACACAGCAAACAAAAATGCAGCAACCATCTCAACTCTTTCTTTGTTTATTCCATTTTTCCAGTTTGCTTTTCTTCTTCTTTCTTGTCTGCCTCTTTGATTTATTGGTGGTTGACGAACATTGAATGTGGTCCACTACTGTTCCAGTGGTAATTTGCAAAGTCAGTCGATCCAACAGAAGTCCGATGCTGTAATGGAGAGCCATAGGCTAAAATCACTCCGGTTACAGGTCCAGCCTCCTAGATCTCAACCCGGAAAACCGAACTGCAGCTAAACGCTTCTATACTCAGCAGAGAGGTTCTTGTACACTTTTACAGATAACCATTTTTGTACTAGGCTGTAAGTATGTTTATGCTGTAAAGTTGAATATTTAAACATGGAAGTCGATGTAGAATGACTCACTGTTGGAGCCAGGCCCTAGTGGTCAGTAGAGGAGTTGCATGTTTTGTTGCCACCTTGAAGGCTTCAACCTGGAAGCAGCGATGTTGGAGCTGGGGTGAACCCACTTGTCTGGGTCTTATCCACCCATCCAGCAACATGCAAACACTCCTTTGATGTTTTTCAGGTCACCCCAGCCCTGAGAACTTTGTGTGGGACGAGTACCTTCAGGAGACTGGTTCCACGGCTGCTCCCAGTTCTGCTTTCACACTGGTGAGAGAAGGAAGCATTGATCAGGTCCAATCAAAAAGCTGCCTGTGATGACTAACAGCTGTTTCTCCACCCCCTGTCCAACCAGAGAGCTCCACACGGCTTTCAGGTAAACCACAAGCTGGAAGCAGTGGACCGGAGGAACCCCATGCTGGTCCGCGTTGCTACGGTAACGGACACAGAGGACTACAGGGTAAAGGTAGGGCCTACGCTTTCTTTCCTGTCTGCATACCTGTATGTGATGTCACTGTAGGGTGATGATGTAACCAGATGTCTTTTTGTAGATTCATTATGATGGCTGGTCCACACAGTTCGATGTCTGGTGTGACAGCGACCTCTGCGACCTGCATCCTGTCGGCTGGTGTCAGCGCACAGGACACCCGCTGGAACCGCCCTCAGGTCAGGGAGACGGGTCAGGTGGGTGGGAGTGGGACAGGTCAGCCAGGTCAGGGAGACGGGTCAGGCCAACTGAGGTGAAGAGCAGCGATATCCTCGGTGACGTTGCTTGTGTTGTGTCCCACAGGCTCGTCCCCGCTGTCCTCTCCCTCTCAGGGGGTGTGTCCCACAGCAGGCTGCAGAGGAGTTGGACACATCAAAGGAGCCAGATATACTGGACACCACAGGTACCTGTCTCACCTCTCAGGTAGCTGAATGAAGCAGGTGAAGCAGAATCAACTGATTTTAAATAAGTACTTTTTTCCTTTTTTATTTTCTTCTCTACAGTTTAGAGTCTTGTAATCTGTTTATAACTCATTCCAGTCCTGACTATCAGCTTTATTAGAAGACTGGGGTAGTTTCCAGATTAGAGATAAATATACGCTGAAGCTCTGTCTCCCAGGCAGTCCGTTCTTTTAGAAAATGAAAAATGTTGCATTGCATCTGTCCGTTATCCATCTTCTATAGATTGTCCCTGCTGTCGTCAGGTGAGAGGTGGAGTCTCACTTGGACAGGTCAGCAGACCATCACATAACCAAAGAGATGGAGACGCTGCTCTCAACCCGATTTAAAATTCTCCCGTTAGTCTAGGATTGCAGGTGTCTGAAAAATGCAGCTGCGGGTCCATGATTCTGATTGGTCCACAGTCAAAACACCTGAGCTCCTGTGGTTTGCTGTGATCTGTTAGGGTTCAAGTAGAAAACCAGAAGATAACCTGGATATGTTGAACCTGCTTCATAGCCCAGACCATCTGCTCACCTGTGGTTATCACATTTTTAAGTTTGTCAAACTGCTGAGTCACCTTTCTCTTTGCTGAGTCATGGTGATCAATTTTTTAAAATCTTTTTTATGTATTTATTTATTTTGCTAATTGCTGACTCAATTTACATTTTTTATTGGCTCATGTTTTGTTTTGTTCACTAGCGTTCTTTTCTTGCTTTTCTTTAGTCTACTGTCTTTTGCTGTTATTTGCTGACTTGTGTTAACTTTTGATGACTAATGTTTGATGGCTTGTCGTTGATCCGTGTTAATGTTCAACAACTTGTGTTAATGTTTAAGTAATTTTTTAGTTTGCTGACTCATCTTCACGTTTGATGACTCATCTTTTGTTTTGCCAACTCATGTTACAATTACATGACTCATTTTTTAGTTTTCTGACCCGTGTTAATGTTCAATGACTCTTGTTTCACGACTCGTTTTAATGGTTCATAACTCGTGCTTTAGTTTGGTGACTCAGTAACATTTGCCAACTTGTTTTCCATTTTTCTGTGTCATGTTTGACCCCTCTCTTTGTATTTCTCCTTCTCTTGTCCAGTGCCTTTGGCTGTCCGTATTCGGACATTAACATGCGTAAGGAGGTGGTGCTTCCTGATAGGCTGGGAGGAGAGAGGTCCGTTACCCTCGTACCTGTCATTTTACATCACCACAGTAACCAGCCAAACAGGTAACCTTTTTATCATGAGCTTTTATTGTGAAAGCTGTAAAGATAAAAACAAACGAAACGGGCCAATCACAATGTTGGTTAGCATGTGGCTAACTTAGCTGCTGTTAGGATGTGGCTATCTTAGCTGCAGTTACTAGTGTCCTACATAAACCTGGAACATTTCCAGTCTAACCAGTAGCTAAAGTCCCAGCTGAATCTGATTGAAGTGTTGACTGTCTGGAAGTAGCTATAATGTTAACATTAACCTGAAGAATCAGAACACCTCCATGAAATCAGCTGTTTTATGGGCAAAACTGATTTCCCATTGAGTATTGAGAAATCAATAATACCTGATCAGGAAATTGGAAATCAGAATCAGCAATGAAAATTCCAATGTTGTATTCCTGTAAACTGGAACAGATGATCTGCAGATGATCAGCTGACAGTTGGCTCAGGGAAACCAGACTGATGGAGACAGGCTGGAGTTGACTGTAGTACTGACAGCAGACAATAGAGGGAGCTCTCCAGCAACGCTGACAGTTGTAGTACCGATGGCAGACAGCAGGGGGAACTCTGCTGTTCTGGTTGATCGTGTCTATTCATAGTCTTTGATTATCTCCCTGTCTGTCTGTGGAACAGGAAAGGAGTTCAGGTGAAGGCGGAGTCTGGAGACGAGTCGATGCTGCTTCCTCTGGGGAAGAGAAGAAGACTGACAGACAGGTGAGACTGAGGGACAGGCGATACAAGCAGAAAGGTTTTGTACGAAGCAGTTGGATGTTTGCAGGAGTCCCTAGTCTGGGTACTTCCTGTTAATGCCAGTGTATTGAAAAAGCCTGTGTGTTCACCAGGGGGCGCTCTAGAGACAGTATACACATGAACGTGAGCCAATAGAGCTAAACAGCAGAATTATTCTTCATAGCTGGATACAGGCCAGAGAGCGATCTGATTTAATTTTGATTTTTAGCAAATACAGCGTTGATTATGTATCAGAACTGAACTGAACCAGAATCACAGCTATTTTTCAGTCGGTCATGTTCTGGAACAAAGTTGTGTTTTCTCGTTTCGAAAAAGCCTGTCCAAAAATAATGGTGACAGATGTCCAGAACCTTTTTAACTTTGAAAGGTTCTCTTTCTGTTTCTGCAACACTCCAGCCACAATGATTACATCTGTGTAATAGAGAACCCACCCAAGTACCGCAAAAACGCTTCTATTTTTACCTGTTAGGTGGCAGCACGAGTCATAGCACGTTGCATTTGTGGCTTTTTGTGAACACAACCACTTGCAGTAAAGAAAGCCACATTCCAAAACAAGCGATGGAAATAATTAATTTCACATCATTTATAACTTTAAACAATCATGCTGTACTGCTGTGATGCTGCGGACTGTTCATCACAGAGATCCAAAGCAAAGAAGCTACTCATCTGTCCTTTCATGGCTGTTGTGACTTGGGTAAAATTGCTGAAAGATCTCTCTGCAAAGAGAAGAGGGATGACACTGATTCACTGTAAGAGGGAGGACAAAACAGGGAAAAATGTTGATGTGCTGAACGTCACAAGAAATTCCAGGCGATGCTCCCTTCATACGAGTGGTGATCCTGTCGACTTTGCCAGGAATAACTGGAGGAAGCTACTAGTACACAGAAGACTAGGAAGTAGGGATGCACGATAACTGTTATTTTAAAACCGATATCGATAACAGGTAACTTTCAGCTCCTAAATGCCGATACCGATAACCGATAACACACACATATACCTAAGATCATTACATCAATACTATGAACAAAACCAAAAATAGTTTTGACTCTTTAAATGAACAGATATTTATTTTTTCCATTGAAAAACTGCTGGCAGGCCTCTCAAACATTTTCGTAAAGCTATCAAACAAACCTATTTGATATCTCACATCAACTTAAATAAGGTTCATTACTGACTGATATAAAAAATAAAGGCTCCTTGAACTGATGGAAATACATGCATCAGAATTACTAACTGAAAAGGATTTACATTTAAAGGATTTTGACTTGTGGTTCCATTTAAATTAATACCTTTAATTAAAGTAAATAAGGTTCAGTGATTTTTTTTTTTTAATCTAATGGAAGCTTTAGATGACAGAGATGAGGGAGAGGGGAGGGGAGACTGCTGCTGGCTTGCGCACATTAGCATTAGCTCGCGTTAGCGCAATTTCAAAACTCCATGGAAGCGATTGTTATGTTGTAGGTGGCTGATCAGGTTTGACGTCACAAAGCTTGTGTTTGTGCTTCCCTCCTCGTAGAATTCGCTTGGAGCATTCGTCACAAATAACCACCAAACTATCTTCTTCTGAAACTTAAACGAAGTTCAATGCCATCGCCACCATGTTTGTTGTGATCTGTACGCTGTGCTGCAGGCTGCATTCAAGGTGTAATGTAAATTCTGATGTTCCCTCGTTTGCTAGTCGTTCTTTAAGACTTTTCTACTTTTTCTTTTTTATATGTAACATGAGGGAAAAAACTGCAAATATCAATAAAAGTCAGCAACTACCAAAATTATGACCGAGTTAAGGCAAGGCAAGTTTATTTGTAGAGCACAATTTGTACACAAGGCAATTCAAAGTGCTTACAGATGCCTAAAATCACAAGAAGGCAAATAGAATCATTCCATACAAGCATAAAAATAATAATAAATGAAATTAAAAAATTAATTGAAAAAAATTAATTAATTAAATTAAAAATGTAGAGTGCAGATAAAATCCTTTCAGTTGTCATATGCACATCTAAACAGAACTGTTTTGAACCTGGATCTGAACATTGTCAGACTTGAGGTCTGTCTCACATCTTCTGGAAGACTGTTCCAGATTTTAGGAGCATAAAACTGAAATGCAGCTTCACCTTGTTTAGTCCTGACTCTGGACACCAGCAGGAGACCACTACCTGAGGTTCTCAGAGTCCAGGTTGGTTCATATGGATCTAACAAGTCAGAGATGGACTTTGGGGCCATGAAGAGACTTGTACACAAGTAGAGTTGTTTTAAAGTCTACAGTGATCCCTTAGTTAACGCGGTTAATGGGGACCGGCGCCCCCCCCCGCAATAATCAAAATCCGCGAAATGGAGCCGGAGCCCCCCCAAGCCTAAAGGCAAAGGCTAAACTGTGGTCTTTCTGTTTCCCTCACAGCCTCTGGTCTCTGAACTGTCAATCAATCAATAACTTTTTTTTTTTTTTTTTTTTCATAATAAAGACCTAAGCTATAGTCAGGAGGGAGGGCTTTTCACCTGCTATCTTCTCCTCCCGGTATTTAAAAGAACAACAGCAGAGGGAACAAAGGAGTGTTTCTTTTGTCTTTGCAAAAGGGAGTCTAATCAGTGAACCTGATCTGTTAAAATTCTCAAATCCCGTGATCAGCGGCCCACCAGTGGACCACTTAAATTGGTACAAAGTCTCTCTCTTACTAAAACAGTTTTACACCAACGTTCATAACACATACTCCACCTCCGCATGATTTCCCAGTTGTTGCAGACCCTCTGTCGGTGCGGAGCGGTGATCTAGACGGGGACGGAGGTCTGCTCTGCTCCGCACCGACAGAGGGGAGGAGCGAAGGGAACGGACCTCCGAACCCGTCTAGATCACAGTCAACGTCCCTTTCCCCGAGCCAGGTCTCAGAGACCAGAATGCAGGCTTCTTTAAATACATGCTGGTGGTGAACAAGAGCCTGTAGTTCCTCAGTTTTATTGTGGAGAGAGCAGACGCTGGACAGGATAATTGAAGGGAGGGGGATGCGCAACAGGTGTTGCCGTCTCATGCGCTCCTGTACGCCGCCTCTCCTGCCTCGCCTCCTCGGTTTCCATCGTGGAGGTACGTGCTCGAAAAGTTCCTTTAGATCAGAAAAAACTAGGTCCACTGGTGGGCCGCTGATCACGGGATTAGAGAATTTTAACAGATAGTCTCTCTGGAATATTGAATGGAGCTGTCAGCAACCCCAGGTGACATGAGGACGCAGCACCGCCAATAAAAAGATCAGAGTCAGATCCACGTCACTGAATCATGACACTCTTAATCACACAAAAGTGAGGTTGATCAATTCAAAGTGCACAGAGAGTTTAAAAGTTTAAGCATAAAATAACAAATTTAAAACTGACAGACAAGACAGACATGCTTCCCACTGCTGCCGGTCGCTGCGTCGTGCATGCGCCCAGTAAATGCGTCTCGGTCAAACAGCGCCCAGATTCTAGAGTTCTGTCTGTGTTTTCTTTGTTGCTTACAGGAGGCTGTGAGTCATTGTTTGATGTTTTGCTGGCAGCTGTGGCCTCTCGTCTGCTGTGGGGTGGATTTTCGCAGAATTTCAGCGATTATTTCTTGATTTTTTTTAATTTAATATATTTCTGAAAAAAATCCGCAAAGCACTAAAACCGTGTTAGTCAAACCGCGAAGTGGCAAGGGATCACTGTATTCTCTGAGTGACAAGAAGCCAGTGCTTCCTGTCAACGAGTTGTTTGACATTTGTCCTGTTCATTTGTCCGTCCTCAAGTTGTTGAGGACAAGTTGTTTTCTGGCATGAGGGGGTATTCTTGATTTTCCTGATTGAGAAATCATTTGTTTGATTATGCAGACGTCACTTGAACATAACATTCACTGCCGGTCATTTTTAAGACTCAGAGGGAGCGAGGCAGTGCCGTGTTGACAAAAATATATATATGTTATTGGGGCTATTTGTCGTGATATCAGACTTATCGGAATGACGTCATTATTTCCTGTTATCGGCCCGATAGTTATCGTGCACCCCTACTGGAAAGGCATAGATTTGCAAAGCCCTGGATGAGTGTGAGTACTGCCACCTTACACATCATATCCCGCAGTATTCGGTTAGCCTCTATTGACTCAAGATAAGGTCCTTCTACATGAAACCAGCCACTTTTGAGGAATTCTGGGAGGTTTTTGTCCACCGTTTCACTTTAGGATGACTCGAGACCTTCTGATGATTTCTGAGAGGCAGTAACTCCTCTGTTTGACCCCAACATCATCACCGAGAAGATGGTTTCTACAGGAAAGACTAACAAACTCTTTCTAGTCCATCACGTGGCCCGGAAATGTGGAACTGCTTCTACTGAAGACTGGAGAGTACTCTTTTTTAGAATCAATAAGAAACCACTTTTTGAGTCATATAATGGAGTTATTGCAAAACAGGTGTCTTTCCATTGGATGCCTTTTCTTTTCACAGTTCTGATCAAAGCCATTTCATGGCCAATTTTAGCGCATCTACTGTCTATTCATTCTATTACCACGAACCACTGACTGTAAATAGTTGGCAGTTTTCTAAGGAAGTGTGTTCATGGACAGTTGATATTCACCACAGATTATATCATGATCTGTGACCTCAATGGCTCTCAGAGTTTGAAGAGATTTTCTGAAGGAGGACCAGGATGACTGAGGAATTGCTGGTTGTATCAGATCACATTGTGGACATGAGGGGGCTATGACCTGAATCTGGTTATAATCAACTCAGGCTGATCAATTAAGGGTTTCATCATATGTAATGTGATGTACAGTTTAAAGCAGAAGTTTACATATAATGCATAAACACATAGGCCCCGATCGTACACCTCTCTGCTACCCGCTAACCGGTACCCGCAAATTGCGGGTTTAGGAAACCTGCTAACCGCTAATGCAATCTTCCGCTCCCTAAAGCCGCTACCTGTTATGCCGACTCCCTTACTCACATTGTAGGTGTGGCAATAGGCGTGTCTCTTGCCCTTTCTGCAAACTCGGTATCTTGCGATCGCTGGTTGCGGGTTAGCGGGTAGCGGGTGGTCTGACCAGCTTTTCTTTACTTTCAAAGGTTCAAAGATGTTGTATTTCCAGTTTTCAGTTATCTACCTGTCAATATTTAGATGTGATTCAGTTCAAACTGAAACATAATCTGTGTCGCTGTCACTGTGTTGCTGTCTGATTGATTTATGAAGTTCGCCAATAACAATGGAGTGAGCGGAAAATAGAGGGAAGAAGATTAACAGGGTGCCCACCAGAGCACATAGGAAATAGAAGATTGAAATTGCATGATCTAATAGACCCAAAGTTTTTGAGCCACGATCAAAGTCAAACAATCTCTGTTGTGGTGCTGATCAATATGGATATGGACAAATACTGCAGAATATGGGCTTTTTTCAAAGGATTTTTTTTTTTTTCAGAACTGAAACAGTGTATAAAATGTCTTGTTTGAAGTAGGGGTGTAATGATCCATCGATCTAAATTGATACATTAATTTAATCATGGACAATCCTGTATTATTGATTAAAAAATTAAAACCTCGATCAGACATCAATATATGTAATCCTCATCAGTGGATGGGATTAAGTGGCATTTATAGTCTTTGTTTTTCAGTTAAGCAGAAATAAAGATATCAAATTATGCTATTACGATTTTAAATGAATGGAAGTGATTGTGTTCAAATAATACTTGATATAATTTCATTTTGATTGCTGGCTCCTGAATCAAATTGAATCAAATCCGTATTGTGACAGATTTTCTGATATTGCTACACATCAAATCATCATCTGGTTAATTGATATATTTCTACAGATCATTTGTTTCCATAGAGAGACAAAGACAAAGTGAGAAACATCTCTCATATAAACTTTATTTACAGGGTACAACTCCTCTAACTTGCATTCATTTTAAACTCTCTCTCTAGAGCGCCCCCTAGACAACCAGACATTCCGGTTGAAAGCTCTGCCTACATGTTACACTGCTTGTAATCGATAACGTTTATCTGTCAGCAGATTTTCAGAATAAAGGTCAGGGTGTGTGTGTGAGTAGATTATCTCTGGATGTTATATAAAAATAGATTATATAACACACACTCAGAGTGGTTATATTCATCTCTGCAGAGGGCTCACCCACGGTACCGTTACACTAAAATGTTTTATATAATCACAGACTGAGTGTGTGTGAAGAAGGTTACACACACACACACACACACACACACGCCTCTACAGAAGAACTGCTCAGTAAACATCACTAAACAGGTGGATCACAGAATTGCTGCAGAATCATGGTGGAATTAGAAGTAGAATCCCAATAAAATTGCAGTAGAATCTCATATATAATCACATTGGAATCACAGTAGTGTAACCCTAGAGTCACAGTAGAATCAGTTAAATCTGGTGGAAACAGTAGAATCCCAACAGAATCTCTGTGAAACAGTTAAGTTATAATAGTCACACTAAGGCCAAACTAGAATCCCAGTAGAGTCACAGTTGTGTCACAAAGAATCACTGTAGAAGGCCACAGACGAGACCACTACATCTGGGTACTTCCTGCCTTTGACCAATGTTTTTTTGGTGAAAACGGCCCATCAAAATGGACTGGTGGTCATTCCAACCAATGAGGTGCTTGCTGATGTAAATGTAATAAAGACTACCAGACTAATCGGACCAATTAATGGACAATCAGCATCGGCTAATGACTGAGAATAGTTAGTTGACTTAAGGACAGGCGCATCTGCGGGCAGCCCCGCACTGTGATAGGTCCTCCCCAAAAGGGAGTGTGGTTATCAAGGGGAGTGGTGTGGAAATGGAACACAAGATTTTTTAATTTTTTTTTTATTTTTGTGGGACTAGTGGCTTTTATTAACAGTGGAAGAGACAGGAAATCAGGACAGAGAGTAAACAAGGAAGACATGCAGCAAATGGTCACAGGCCAGGAGTTGAACCTGCAGCCAGCCACAGGAGGACTGTAGCCTCTGTACATGGGACACCTGCCCTAACCACTGCGCTACCGGGGCGGCCCAGGAACATGAGATTGATGGTAGAATCACAGAATAGGCATGCTGCAATTTTTGAAAACATCGATTTAAATCAGTTTTTTAAAAACACAATTCAAATCGATTTAATTAAGCCATGAATCGCGATGTGGTCTCCAGGCCAGAAGAGGGCACTCTCGAGTTAAACTAAGTTCTTGTTCAACGTCCCTATATGCGGCGCTACGTGTGACATGCCGCGTGCTATGTGAAACATGCTATTGTCGTGACACATCTGCGCCACTAGATGGAGCCACACCGAAGTAAATGGTAAGCAAATAGTGAATGCATGCTAGCAGGTAGAGGTCTTCGGAACTACCCGAACTGGCGGTGGCAGCTAATGTCAGGACTCGGGGCAGTTTAATTAATTATTCATTAATGTGACATGTTTGTCATGAAACAATCGTGTTGCCGTAGCGTGTTTTTACCGGTTTGCCCGGCAGCTGTAAAGCACAACGGATCGCCAACATGACAACGCTGGATGAGAGAACATATTTACGACACGTCCTGACCGGTGTTAGCAGTTGCTACCAGTCGCATCTGTATTCACAAAGAAAATAACGACTTGCATTTATTGTTGTTTACATCACGTAGCCTATGTAGCAACTGAACTGGGTAGAAGAAGACAACTTTAGCTAAGAAAATCAAGTTTTATTCAACGACAACTTTTAACATAAGCTACTGTGAGCTGTATTGTCTCGGTTCTATTTGGGTAACTGTCGTGATTGAAAAACTAAAGACTCTGGTCGGGCTGGTTCTGGGTCCAAATATTTCGGGTCCATTCGGGTTCGGACTCCCGGAGTTATGATAATAGCTCGGGTCGGGTCGGTTTCGGGTCGAATTTTTACGGGTCCATTCGGGTTCGGGTCCATGAAAGTGGACAGGATAGGTAAAATGGAGGAGCATGCGACCAACTTGAGCAAAGCGATTAGAAATTTGATTTGCAGTTCAGAATTCGTTTTTTACAGACTGAATTATTAATGTTGTTCTTGCAACCAAGTATAACTCAACTTTGATGGTTAAGCAGTTATTGACACCATTAATGCAGTTATTGAACTATATGGTTGCTGCTCGTTTACTGAGTCATAGTCTTAGATTTTAAGAGAATAAAGTTTATTAAATAGTACTATATCTTGATCTTAAATAACATAGACACCTGACACGTACCTTACCTTAAGTATGGTACCATACTTCCTAAAACAGAAGAAATCATTAAAATGTTTAACAACACAGCAGAATGTTATCTCTGTGTGATTTATTTGTACAATTTGTACAATAAAAAGTTGTTTTATGAATAACCTCATTGTCTTTATCATCTTTTTATTTTCCCAAAATGATGTTTGAAAAATAAGGATTGTCTTATAATCAGAGTCATCCTGTATTTGGGCCAATATGGTAAATTGGTAAAATTACTATTTAAATTTTGTTCAGACAAAAATAAATATGCCTTAGTTTGTGCCTGGCTTATCTACCTCAGGAATAAAAAAAAAAGCATTCTCTGATGCAGTATTGATTTGGAAAGAGTGTAAGAAAAGACCGGTTTAGCTATGTTTGTATAATGCCTTAGTTCAGTAATTCCAAAACTTCAGAATACTGTGGCCCAATTTGAAATGTGAAAAATCTCTACGGCCCACCCGAACCTTTCATCACAACTGGGATCAACATACAAGACGAGAAGCTATGTCCCAATATTAAAGTAAGGGGTCAACAAATAAGGTGACACTTGACATATTAGGTTAAGATGACAGTAGAATAACACTCAGTTGGTTTGTTTTATTACTTCTAAATATTTTTTAATCATGTAATAAATCTTTTACAGTAATTAAGAATACATTTAAAAAAAATCATGGATTTAAAACATATTTATTTATTTTTAATGACGTCTCACGGCTCACCTGCAGTATCTCGACAGCCCACCAGGGGGCCGCGGCCCACACTTTAGGAATTACTGCCTTAGTTTATGCCTGGCTTAAAGTAGAGTTGACTTGTTATGTATTAAAGAAAAAAAATCTTGATACTGTACTGATTTATTGAAAAGAGGGCAGTAGGACTATTTAAAAAAAAAAAAGAAAAAAAAACAGGATTTGACAGATTTGAGAGTTGATAAAACAGTTTCCACTTTCCAGTCATTTGCTATGCAGGTATAAAGTGGATAAGAAAAAAAACTATTGAAAAAAAAAAAAAAGAAGAGATAGAATTTTTCATTGTCATTTGCTGCTAGTTCTACTATGTGTTGAAAAGAGCGTAAGATAAAAAACACCACAGTATTGTTAAAAAGGAAAAGGCTGGGTTTGTGTGAGAGAAATAATAAGAATAAAAAAATTAGTCATTTGCCTGTAAATTAATTTTGTGTTAGTACATGATTTAAATCGTGATTTGAATTATATCGTGAGTTGAGTGAGTCGTGGCATGCCTACAGTAGAACCATGGAAGAGTCTCATTTTAAAAAAAAATGTGGTAGTATCATCTGTAGAATCATTTTAATGAGGAATTACTTAAGAATCTTGTAAGACTTGCATAAGAATCTTACTCAGATGATTTTGGTGGAGTCATGGTCGAATCAATGGAAAAAAAGCAGCAGAACCACAGTCGAGTCTCTTTGGTGATGATAATGGTTGTTTCCTGCTTCCTCTCTAACTCCACCCCTCCAGGTTGACCCAGCCTCCAAAACTGCTTCGTGTGAAACAGGAAGAAGAGGAGCTTCAGCTGCGAGCCATCAGTCCAGGTATAGTCTGCAGAGTTCTGGTTCTGGAACAGTTCCTGTGTTTGGTGAGTGAAAGCTGGACAGGTGTTTGAATGTGTCGGTGTGTAAATGACACTGGAAGAAGCTTTCAGACTGTCACAGTTAAGCCTGAATGTCCTCACATCTGCACACAACTGCAACATCTGTATTTGTAAGTACATCAGAACGGGTACTGGGTCCAGAAAAATTAATGGCCATGCAGAAAAAGGAATAAACAATCTTTTGAGGTCTTTAACTGCCATATGTCCAAAAGAGACGCCACTAAAACAACAGTCCAGCTGTATATTTGTCCAGACAGTGTCTGTCTGACGAGCTGTCTTTTCTCCAGAGATGGTCCCAACACCACAGAACATAAAATCAGCTTAATTTATGCAACCATGTTAGCTGTCATATGAAGCCAGACTGATACCAGCATTGCATATCTGAAAGATGAAGATGTAGAGAGATGCTGGAGTGCATGAACATGCAGGACAGTGGATCCTGGAATTAAGAACACTGAATTTTCTTTTCTTTCTTTTGGTTTATTCCAATTTACTCAGACGTGAACAACAGTCACAATGATTCCTGCACTTGGAATACATTATTTGCAGACTTGTCTGTGCAAGATCATCTGTATGGATCTTATGAAGCTGGTTTTGCTTTATGTTTGAAATGAGCCATACCTCAGAATATCACAGGGTTGAAGCTTGTTTCCAGCTGACAAAATGTGACTTTGACTGTTGAGGATTTTTTTTTTTTTTTAAAGCCAGAACCAACCCCTAAACATTTAGCCATGATGAGAGTTCAGTCACATCACCGAGGATGGTGGCTGTGCTCCAAACAGTTAAACATTAAAAAAAATCCTTCAAACATGATGTCTCTGTAGAGTATTTATACAGCTCCTTCTTTCAGCGGTCTTGTGATCCATCAGAGATCAATTTAGTCCATCAGCATGATTAGAGACCTGTCTGCAGATGTGAGCTGCAGCTCTGAAAGTTTCATGAAGGAGAAAATGGAGCCACAATGAATATTGGAAGAAGGTGGTCATGAATAACGGAACAGAGAGAAAGAACGGTCTGAATCAGAACTACCATGCTGTTCTCAGCATCACACGATACTGTGGTGAATTCAGCTGGCTACTAATTCAAAACACAGAGCCACCTCTGCTTTTCAGAACTGAAGCTACCCTGGAAGCACAGGAGTAGGTTCTGGGTTGGTCTGGAAGGGTCTGGGGCTGTGGAGGATCATGTTAACCTCAAATACTAACATCAACATTCATTCTGAATATGTCTATCCATCCTCGCTTGAGATGTCGCTATCAAAATGACAGATAATACTGGCTAATGTAGCAGAAGCATCGTAGTTTAGCATAAACTAAGTTATAACAGATAGCCTGTAGTAACTGAGGTAAAGTGGCCATGATCCAACCAGCCACCAGGGTTTTTCATTCCTAACATTTACCCATTTGGATTAGCCGGGGACGGGTGATGGCATCCATTAGACCTCCCAGAGCTGGGACAACACCAACAGTTCCACTGAAACGTTCCCAGAGGGTGTGTCCTATTCTTTTCATACAGTTTGTGACTGGCGAGAACACATACAAGTCCCCAGGTGGGTGGGTGGGCGGTCACCACAGGAAAAGAGAGGATGCCATTCACGTATCTGATTCACTCTGAGATTCACTGACAACTTCCTGTTTCCACTCAAAGTCCTTCAGGACATGGAAACCAGAGGTGTAATTTTTGTGCTGATCACCGTTCATTAAAGCAGATGCCCCTCCCCCATTACCCCACAGCCCCCTGTGATGTCACTCAAATGGAGTTGGCAAATCAGTTGTCATGATGATGGGGGGGCAGAGTCACTCTCATATATATCTGCTGCACAAACAACCCCACTGTGGAAACACTGCCCCCCACCCCTCTCCTCACTTCATCTCCATGGAAACAGGCAGTGAGGTGACTGTCTCCATGGAAACCGCACACTGTGTTCACTGCAGTGCTGGCCATGGGCCGACAGCTTCAGTCTGCAGCAGCCATTGATGACTGATCAGCCTCTTCATGGTCATGTGACCCACGTCACATGACCTACTGTCTCTAAGCAGTAGGTCGAGACACTCGCCATCACTTTCTGTTTGATTCAATAAAACTTTGATCATTGAAGAGAAACTATTTTGATGTGGTTATAACATCCCTGTGAAGTATTTTATAGAAAATGATAGTCAAGTGGGAAAACCTTCTCTCTAAACCTGTGTGTGTGTGTAAGTAACTTTCTAAATAGTTAATTTCTCAGTAATTCTTCAATAAGATTCCTCAACAACATAAAACATATTTTATGGCAAAGGGAATAAAGATATGAATGTTATTTTCCTCATTTGTAATCGGAAGCTTAAAAGCAGGAAGACTGGTCCTCATGTAAATGGCTTTGTCCTGTATTAACCAACATATGTGGTCCATTAGTTGTGGTTAATGAGGGTTTATGAGGAATTACGCTGTTGTTGCAAAGTGCTCTCTGTCTGGTTGCTAAGGAATTTCCATATGGTTGCTAAGGAGTTTCTGTATTTCTCTAAAGGGGTTTCCTTGTGGTTGCTAAGGGGTTTCTTGTTGCTAAGGAATTTTAGTATTTTCTGCGTGGTTTCTTGGATGTTTTTGTGCTGTTGCAAAGAGTGTCCTCGTGGTTAGTTGGTGGCTTCTGTGGGATTTCCATGTGTTTGTTCAGATATTTCTGGCTGATAATGAGTTTGTTTCTTCGGTTCACTCCAGACGGGTTATCTTGTGGTTGCTCCAGTTGCTGTCTATGCAGTTTCTGCCTGGTTGCAACACTGTTTCTGTACTGGATATTTCAGACTGGTTGCTGAGAGGTTTCTTCTCGTCAGTCAGTTTCATTATGTTTCTCATTATGCAGTCACGAACTTTCTCTTCCATGTTTTTGAATTGACCTTTCGGTAAGCACCGCCCCCATCATAGTTACTTTTGCTAGGTCAGACAAACTTGCTGCTCCTCCATTAAGGACTGTGTTAATTCGCTATATTTTTCCGATGTGTATCATCAGTGTTAATATTATACTATAATAACTCCATGGTGTAATATTGCTGCTGGGGACCTGCAACAGTGACTCGAGGTGTCTGGAACGTTTGGAGGGACATTTTTATTCCCTTTCCCAAACCAAAACAAAACCTGTGGGTTAAGTTGTTCCGTCCACACAACAACTGAACGTGGGGAAAGTTACAAAACACACCTACATTTACTCCAAGGTAAGTAATTTGTTTATTGAATGAATGATTTAACCAGTTCAGTAAAAGTAATAATATGATTTAGCGGCAAGGAGGGTAATGAGTTCTCTGTTAGCATTAGCTCTGGTCCATAGGTCTATCCCACACCAGAACTACATGAGACAGTCGCAGCATTGTATTACTATAAAAGTTACTATTACTATAAAGTGACGTGAACATCACTAGCCTCACCTTATACCTAACAAAATAAATATCCAGGGCCATATATATTTGTAGACAACGAGGCAGGCTTATAGGTGGCTAGTGAGCTCTGGTCCATAGTGGAGAAGTCATCGACACTAGGGACCAGAGCTAATGCTAACAGAGAACTCATTACCCTCCCTGCTGCTTAATCATATTATTACTTTTACTAATTGGTGGTTAAATCAATCATCTAATAAACAAAGTAAACTTACCTTGGAGTAAATGTAGGTGTGTTTTGTAACTTTCCCCACGTTCAGTTGCTTGTGTGGACGGACACATAACTGAACCTACAGCCTGCATGTTTCCAGCGTTTGTTTTGGTTTGGGAAAGGAAATAAAAATGTCCCTCCAAATGTTCTGGACACCTTGAGTCACTGTTGCAGGTCCCCAGCAGCAATATTTCACCATGGAGTTATTATAGTATAATATTAACACTGATGATACACATCGGAAATATAGCGAATTAACACAGTCCTTAACGCAGGAGCAGAAAGTTTGTCTGACCTAGCAACAGTAACCTGGAAGGGGGCGGTGCTTACCGGAAGGTCAATTATTAGCACCTCTTTGTTCACTCGTTAATAAGCTCCGCCCCCTCGTCTCCACACAGCCTGCAGCCCCCAATGTTTTTCTAGGGACGGGGTTACTGTTCAATGTGACGTAGGCTGGTACGGCTTTTCTGATCTACTCGTGTTTCCAGCTGTTTTTATTATCACAGGCTGATACAGACTACAGGGGTAGAAGAGCATTTTAAAGTTGAGCATATAAGTGCAACTTGAACTAATCTATGGTAATAAAAGAAAAAAAAAGAATTAAAGGGTTTGTTGTGGAAGGAGACCTGTAAGGGATTTCTGTATGGTTTTCTAGGGGATTTTGATTGATTGCAGTGGATTTTCCGTCTAGTTTCTCACGGTTTCTCATTTGGTTTTTGAAGTATTCTTGTCTTGTTTCCAGGGTTAGAGCTTTCATATTGGTTGCTCGTGAGTTTCTGTAAACTTCTGAAGGGCCACTAAGTTTCTGTCTGATGCTCCCTTATAGTTGCTAAAGGGTTTTCAATTGATTGCTAAGGTCTTCCATATGCTTGCTGTGGAGTTCCTGGTAGCCGAAAGATCTTGTATTTTTCTTAAGGTGTTTCCTTCTGGTTGGCACGATTGGTTGCTGTCTAGTTGCCATGGAAATTGTTTTCTGAGGTGTTTCTATCTGCTTCTGGGTCCTAAGGGGGTTTCCATGCGGCTGTTTCGGGGTTTCCATGTGGTTGTTTCGGGATTTCCAGTTGGTTGCTGAGAGATTTCTATAAAATACGTCTGGGGACCATAACACTGTCCACGCATATGCACACACACAAACATCTTCTCTTCTCACTGTGTCACAAACTACTTGCTTCTGGCTCCGACCATTGCACACAGGGGTACTGCATTTCCAACAGCAATTGATGGCTTTGCGATCCTTGTTTCTTCGACACAACTGGCACTTCCTTCTCTTCTGCTGGCCCTGTGTGTGTGTCTCTCCTGTGGCTGGATCGCAACAGTTTTTGTCACTCCACACCTTCCCAATTTTTCAGTAATGTAGGTTGGTAGGTTCAGGTTACCTTCCAGTTGACTTTTCACACGAGGAGTCAGAAGCTCCTCTGAGAGCTCTGTGAGGAAGTGTCATCGTCCATTGGTGATACCTGTGTAAAATTCAGGGTGCTGAGCCCTGAAAAATGAGTTGGCAGTCAGAGTGGTGATGTTAATCATGTTGTACCAAAGCACCATGGGCCACCTCTACGTCTGGCGCTCGCAGGTGTAGTTGCCAACCATCTGGTCCACAGTATCTACTTCTTCTTTGGTCTGGTTGTAAAAGAAGATCGCCTCTGTTTTTTTCTTTTGATTTTTTTGTCCACCATCTTGCTGTGGTGCATTGTGCTAAGGAGCAGAAGAGCCATTCCCTTTTTTTTCACATAGCTGATCATGTTCATGCTACCATTGAACCAAATTCAGTACAGTGGACCTCCCTGAACCTGGAAGCCTTCATGACTGGAGGGATATCTGGCTTGTTCTGTCGGCGCACTGGTGAAGAAGTTGTCAATGGTATTGTTGCGACCTGTGTGTCTGAATCCACTGCACAACTGATGGACAGTGTTTTCCCCCAGATTCTTCTGTATATCTTCCTCTGGTCGTCTCCCTGTGTACATGATCCCTTCAATTGTATATGGCGTGCATGCATCACAAACCCAGAAAATCTTAATGCCATACTTGGCAGACTTGCTCGGCATATACTGCAGAAGCCTAGTTCTCCCTCTGAACGGCACAAGTGGTTCATTCACTGTAAATGGGGGTACTGGGGATTAATTTCTGCCTGCAGTTGACCAGGAACAGGTCCCATATGTAGCGGAAAGCTGCCATGTGGTCTTTTTCCAGTCGGCAGGCTCTGGTCTTCTTGTCATCATAGAATTTCATAGAAGTTCATAGAGGATTTCATAGGAAATGCTTGGGGTCATTTTTGACCCCGCTTATGGAAGAATGGGGTAGTGATACAAAAACTGCAATTTCTTAAAATTAATGAAAAAATAAATAAAAATACAAATGGCCTCATGTCACAAACATGTTTTATGAGGAATACCTGGAATAGGAAAATATAACATTTAAGTTTAAAGATTTTGAAGAATAACAACACATGGGGTCATTTTTGACCGCACTTATGCATCTAAGGGTTAAAAGAACAGATGGCAGGAGACATAAAAATTGTGACCTTTTCAAAGTTGTAGCGGTCAGGTTAAATGAAGGAGGTTTCGCAGATAGAGACGCCACCCAGGTCAAAAATAAGTGAAATGTTGTTGCTAACCGAGTTAGCTAAGTTTGTTTTCTTCCGGTAGATGTAAAGACATCCCCCCCCATCCCCCCCCCCCCCCCCCCCCCCCCCCCCCCCCCCCCCCCAATCCAATCAGAACCCTTCCCAACCCCCAGACCTTAGGCGGAGTTGGATAAAGACGAACAAACGTGTTTTCCATGTAAACCTCAATTCGGAATTACTATTTCCATGTAAACTCAAAGGAAAATAGTTTAATTTGGAATTATTTAATGCGCAATTATTAATTCCGAATTAAAAAAACATCATGTAACCGCAACCATTTTGGTGCTGCTGACTCTGTGTGTCTGTGGTTACGTCTGTCTGTAGGAACAGACTCCAGTCTGCAGGCCGCCCTCCACCAGTCTGTCTTTCTCTCGGCCATGTCGGCGCAACCCGGACGTGACCTGACACTCTGTTGGGAACAGCATCGTAAACTGTTGCCTGGCGTCAGTGGCGTCCACGCTGAGACTGTCCAACACTGGAGCGTCCAGCAGGTGAGAGTGATTCTGATGTGCTGGTGCTCCGTGCAGCTAAGTATTCGCTAGATTATTACTGGCGTAATTATTTGTCATGCTCCATCTCAGGTGTCGGATTTCATTGAGTCGCTTCCTGGTTGTGAGGAACAGGCCAAACAGTTCAGGGATGAGGTGAGATGACCAACTACCTGTTGCCGCTTTCATGACATCAAGATGACACTGCTGTGATCTGATTGAATTTTGTTTCTGTCCAGCAAATAGATGGGCGCGCCTTCCTCCTGCTCACCCAACGGGACATTGTCAGGATTATGTCAATCAAACTGGGTCCCGCCCTCAAGATCTACAACTCCATCCTGATGTTCAAACATGCTGAGGGCCACAGCCAATCACACTCTGAGGATAAGAGCCAATCACATCCAGAGGATGAAAGGCAGTCACACACAGAGAAAAAGAGCCAATCACATGAAGAGGATGAGAGCCAATCACGTGAAGAAGATGAGAGCCAACCACACCCAGAGGATAAGAGCCAGTTGCACACAGAGGATAAGAGCCAATCACACATTCAGGATTCCAAAACCTGAAAGTAAAACGAACAAATCCAGAGTCACCTTAAAATAAGCCCCTCCCCCTGGTCACCAGCCTCTCCCCACAGTGGTTCCTCCATTTAGGAGTCAGATCTGAATCAGTGATGTCACATGAGCTCAGGTGTTTCTGTCCCAGAGAAAACTGCTGCTTCTTTCTGCCCTTTTACCTGAGAACACCTGAGCCTCAATTCAGACTCCACCTCTCTGGAGGGACGGGGCTTCTCCCTGACCAGAGCAGACTCTGTGGATGGAGGCAGAGCCTGAAGCGGCGCTGCAGGTGACATTCGGCTCACCTGTCAGGAAACAGAGCTGCTGCCAGCTGAGACACCAATGATCAGGAAATATTCTGCAATAAAGTCTTACAAATACAAGGTTTAATCAGGTTGTTTACTACAAAGATGTCAGAAAATAAACACATAACTGCACCAAAGAGGGAAAAAAAAAATTATATGACAGCTGATTTTATTTTACAATTCAAATAACATTTCTGAGTTTTTACTTAAATGTTATGAGAAAATTTTTAGAGTTCAGGTGGAATTCAGAGACGGATTTTGAGAACAATATAGCAGAAACTGCAGTTCAAGATGGTTTCAAATTTTGATTATGAATTAAAAAGTGATTTTAATGACATGTTCACGACACCTTTAACTGTGTTTCTGACTTTCATAGCCGTCTTGAACGTAAACGTTTTAGTTTCTCGTTTACATCGCTGCTTGTCAGTCGGCAGGTCTCCAACAGGACGCACAATGATGTCACCGTGGCCCCGCCTCTCTCCTAATGACTGTTCCTCTCAGGATTTTACTCTTCAGACGTAAGCAGTGACATCACCCAGCCTGCTCTGCTGTGATTGGTAGAATCAACCAATCAGATGTCTAGACTGTTCCTCCTGGTGGGTGGAGCTTCTGATTCTCTCATTATCTACTCGTTATCTACTGTGTCTCTAGAGTTCTATTTTAAAGTACAGATTTGTATTTCGCTCCCGCTGGGATTTAAACCAAAAAGCTCACACTTCTCTCTGACCCTTCCCCTTCTGTGATGTCACAGCGAGGGCGGAGCTGAACTCTGTGCCCTCCTGGCACGTCAGGGGATGCTTTGCTGCACATGCTCAGTTTATAAGTGTAGTTTCTCCTCAGGTTTCCATGGTAACAGCTGATGTGTTGCAGGTCCTGGTGATATTTATATTCACTTCCTGTCTGCTGTTTCTGTCAGTGTTTGAAAAGATCAATAAAGTTTCTGATCTGATATGTTTGCTGTTCATTCATTGGCTACTCTGGTACAGTGAGTTTGTTGATGTCACACAGGTGTTTTTCACTCTGCTGAGCTGCATTTCTTTATTTAAATTTTTTTATTAACCCCCAAAGGGAAATGGTAGCACTGTAAATGAAAACAAACGAGGTTTAGAATCTGTTGGAGAGTATGCAGTTAAATCTCTAGAGATCAAAAAGGCATTGGGGTGTTGTTTGTTGCCTAGCAACAACTGTAGCAAGGAGAACATTGGTAGGTAACAGATGAACTCTTAGTAGACATGGAAACTCAATTCAACATCTGGGGTGCAGAGGTGCTCCTTCACAGTCACATCTCCAGGATTACATCATCGTGAACAAGCTGATGTTTCAAAAATCATAGTTTCAACGAGTAACAAATCTCAAGCACATATGAAGAAAGGCACAATTTGACAGAGCAACTGCAACGAGCTGCCACTAGAGCAGCACCATTCTAGAATTGACCTTACGGTAAGCACCGCCCCCTTCCTAGTTACTGTTGCTAGGTCAGACAAACTTTCTGCTCCTGCGTTAAGGGCTGTGTTAATTCGCTATTTTTCCGTTGTGTATCATCAGTGTTAATATTATACTATAATAACACCATGGTGAAATATTGCTGCTGGGGACCTGCAACGGTGACTCGAGGTGTCCAGAACGTTTGGAGGGACATTTTTATTCTCTTTCCCAAACCAAAACGCTGGAGAATGCTGGATGATTTAGCAGCAGGGAGGGTGATGAGTTCTCTGTTAGCATTAGCTCTGGTCCATAGTGTTGATGACTTCTCCACTATGGACCAGAGCTCGCTAGCCACCTATAAGCCTGCCTCGTTGTCTACAAATATATATGGCCCTGGATATTTATTTTGTTAGGTATAAGCTGAGGCTAGTGATGTTTACGTCACTTTATTAATTATATTAACACAATGCTGCGACTGTCTTGTCTGATGTTAGCATAGCTCTGGTGTGGGATAGACCGATGGACCAGAGCTAATGCTAACAGACAACTCATCACCCTCCCTGCTGCTAAATCATATTATTACTTTTACTAAACGGTGGTTAAATCAATCATCTAATAAACAAAGTAAACTTACCGTAGAGTAAATGTAGGTGTGTTTTGTAACTTTCTCCACGTTCAGTTGCTTGTGTGGACGAACACAACTTAACCTACAGCTGCTGTTTTCCAGCATTTGTTTCGGCTTGGGAAAGAGAATAAAAATGTCCCTCCAAATGTTCTGGACACCTCGAGTCACTGTTGCAGGTCCCCAGCAGCAATATTTCACCATGGAGTTATTATAGTATAATATTAACACTGATGATACACATCAGAAAAATAGTGAATTAACACAGTCCTTAACGCAGGAGCAGCAAGTTTGTCCGACCTAGCAACAGTAACTAGGAAGGGGGCGGTGCTTACCGAAAGGTCAGTTTACAGTTGACACACATGGACACATGCACCTGTCACTCAAAAATCAAAAATATAATTCTGCATACATTAGTGGTTCAATATAATTTATCCTGATGAGACACATAACTCCCCTCTCCATGCAGTTGTTATGGTTGTGATATCTGGTTATGGAGACCACAACTAATATTTGTACTGGGCTGTAAGTATGAGTATTTCTACTGTAAAGATGCATATTCTAACATGGAAGTGAATGGGATTGACTCACAGTTGGAGCCAGTCCCCAGTGGTCAGTAGAGGAACAGCAGGTTTTGGCTCCTGCAGGTTGGACTCCGTTTACAGAACCAGAAGTCGTCCCTTGATGTGTTTGGACCCCGTTTACAGAACCAGAAGTCGTCCCTTGATGTGTTTGGGAGGTTGCTGATGAGGGAACTGCAACTCTCTGGCCATCTGTGAGACAAACATTTCTGTTATCTTCAGGGGAGTGTTAGTGGGAGGAGCTTGTGTGTGTATGTGTGTGGGCGGAGCTTATGGACTCTGCAGAAGGAGAGCGGGGAGACAAGAGGAGAGGAGAGGTAAAAAGAGGAGAGGAGGGGTGGAGACGTTTAAAGAGACACTGCAGCAGCAGGAGGACAGGACAAGAGAAGAGGAAGAGGAACGGAGGAGAAACATGAAGCAGCAGCTCCAGCAGTGAGAACCTACACGTTTGTGTGTGTGTGAGCGAGAGAGAGAGAGAGAGAGAGAGTGATTGATCTGCATCGATCTGTATCAACTCATGTTCTGTGATAGTGATTGATTTGTTTGAATGAAGCCCAATTTGATACTGATCAGTGATCAATGCTGCTCTGTTGTGTGTGTGTCTTTTTTTTCTGATCAATATTCTGATCATTTTTGGTTAGTTCTGAACTGCAGTGACTGGTACAATTGATCAAGTGGTTGTCAATCTGCAAGCTGATTAATTACTGATCAGGACTCTGGCCTCAGCATGGTATTGATCTGTAGGGATTAATAAGGAAATTATGGATGACATCAGTGATGAGTGGATGTCTCAGTAACCGTATTAATCATGTATTGATTAGCTTGTGTATGAGGCATGTCACCAACAGAGATGCAGTGTGCAGCTCTTCAGGGAACAGGAACAGCAGTAGAAGGGCTATCATTGATCGGTATTTGTCGCTAGCTCAGATCAGAACCAACTGGTTCTCCCACGAGTCTGTTCAGACACAAGAACTCCTCTGCTATGGAGCAGCTGCAGTGCATGCTGGGAGACATGAATGTCAATAGATTCACCTGGTCAGGTGGATGTATTCCAAACAAATGCCATTCATTTTTGTTATACTCATTTGTCCATTTCTGGATGAACCTGGAGGGGGGGGGGGGGGGGGGGGGGGGGGGGTCAGCTCCTCCAAGATGGCATCCAACAGAGATGCCACAGTTGCACTTTACAACCATTCTTCAGAAACGTGTGTGTGATGTCACAGCAGTGTTTGTGCAGTTTCGTTATTACTGTCTGTGGTTTACATGTTGCAGCCAGAGATCGACTTCTAATCATGGGAGTTCACATTAGTAAACTTGGGGTGAAACCCGTGAATTGTAACGGGGTGAAAGTAGGCAATGATGTCCAGGACCTACAATCTGATAAAAAAAAATTTAAGATGGACACATTCTGGTAAGACAAGAGAGCAGCTGCCTCTCCAAAACCCACAGTCAGAACATGTCATAGCAATGCTTTTAAAAAGAAATCACTTCTGTTAATAG
Source organism: Hirundichthys speculiger (assembly GCA_018398805.1). NCBI lineage: Eukaryota > Metazoa > Chordata > Actinopteri > Beloniformes > Exocoetidae > Hirundichthys > Hirundichthys speculiger. Next base: position 335,166 of record JAGFBZ010000246.1, read on the forward strand.
TGAACCATTTTAAACAGCTCATTGTCTCTTTACTAACTGCTTCCAAGTTGTTCTGAGCCTCTTACTTGTCTGTATGTGTGTCCTGATTTTCCATTACAACTGGTCAAAGTGAGAATTAGTTCGCTTCTGTTGTTTATAGTCCTGTGGGACCTAAGAATGCATATATTTTTTCTACGGCTGGGCAACGATTAAAATTTTTAATCGCGATTAATCGCATTATTTCCCTGATTAATCACAATTAATCAGATTGTATACGCAAAATCAAATAATGAATTCAAAAGTAGTGTAAAGGTCACTTTTATTTAAATGTTCTGCTGCCATATGAACTAAAGTGCCATAACACTTTTAACATCAGCACTTGTCAGTAACACATGTTTAGTGTAAATCATCTTAAAAAATGTAAAATAAAATAAAGCTTATTGCCACTGCCAGAGTATTAATGTCATCCTGTTTTTATATAAAAAAAAAAAAAGTCTACAAACAAAATCCAACAATATGATTGTGGCTCAGCACAATCAGAACGTTAAAACAGGTAATTTCTGAGGTAACAGCAGAAACTTTTAACAGGGAGTTCATTGGCAGTTGTTACAAATAACCTTGTTTCTGTTGAATCGTCTGTCTGGGAGAACTTTAAAATGAAAATGTCCATGTTAAAGTTCAGTAACTTTACTAATCTGTGTATAATTAATTCTTTCCATTTTCAATCGTCAACCAAAAATTAAAAAAAATTAAAAAGTGACATTATATTACATTTTTCGTTTTTTAATCCAACACAAAAAAATTTTAAAAAAAAATGCCTGTTTTTTTAAAAATATTATTTAAATTTTAGACTTGGATCAAAAATACGAATTGAAAAAACGGGCCACAGAACTGAATTTGTTTTATAATCGAGGACTGGACTTTCAGTTGTCGTTACACATCTGTGCCACTAGATGGAGCCGCACTGAAGTAACCAGCTAGAGAACAGCAGGACAGTGAACACATGGAGCAGATCTGATGGAACATGGAGGAATGACGCCAAAGTTTTGTTGCAGTCCAGAATATTTTTTTAGGCTGAATTGTTAATATTTCTACCTGAGTTGCTACCTGAACTGTAAAGTTCAAGGAATTTTACCATTCTCCATGTCTGTTTTAGCTTTTCTGCATGTTTACTGTTTTCCGGCTCCGCAGCAGCCAGTAACAGACTTTTCAAAACAAAAGCGTTAACGCAATAATAACGCGTTAACTTGCCCAGCCCTAATTTTTTTCACATTAATGCATTGCTTTAATAACTACACTTATCGATAAGAAAAATCCTTATTTCAATCCCTTCACTACAGCAGACTACTAGGTGTAAACACGTCATCAATTACCTTTACTCCAACGTAACAGTAACTAATGCCTCCTAGAAAGATTATTAATCTCCACCTGAACTGGAGCTGTTAACAGCAGAAAAGCACAACCAATGTTGAGGGAGGGCATCATAAATGACAAGATACAGATCTTTACACATTATGAGCAACTATCACAAACTCCTCTCAAAAAGCATACTGCCTAAAGCAGGGGGGTCCAAAGTCTGTCCTCGAGGGCCGCTGTCCTGCAGGTTTTAGATGTTTCCCTCCTTTAAACCCTGATACAAGTGGCCGTGTCATTAACAGACATGTGCTGACCTTGATGACAAGATAATGATGGCCGTTAATTAGGATCAGGTGTGTTAAAGCAGGGAAACCTGCAGGACAGCGGCCCTCCAGGAACGACCCTGATCACCCCTGGCCCAAAGCATGCTGGGGAACACTAACCACTATATTAGAATCTTTAGATATTAGATTTTTTTGTTGGGGGGGGGGGGCTGAGATCAACAAAACAGCTGAGGTGCTTCCAGTAAGAAATTAAATCTATCACTTTCCCCTGGACTGAAACAGGGCCGACCTCTTTATTTGTCTTGTCAGCTGTTTGTAAACGTCTCATCACATCCCACAATAATTAGTGAGGCCACCAGGATCTACTGGGATTGTTGTCAGGTCAGAGAGCGGTGATAAGCAGTGTTGACAGAGGAGGCGAAAGCTGGGCTACTAGCCCAGTAGAGGAAACAACTATGTATACTTTGAGAAACACATAGCAGAGCATATTAAAGCCTCTCAGGTTTGATCTTTATCACTTTGCACTTTCACTCCACTGTTCCTCCTGGAGAAGCCAGAGAGTTGTCCCACCAAGCAAAGTTACGCTGGAAAGACAACTTTGTCAAACGTCTAGACCACGTTTGATTTGGTTGAAAAGTTAAAGGTGAAAAGCCGTCACTTCCGAGACATTTAAAAGATGTCTACATGAAGACCCCATCGACATCTAAATTTGGTTGAAAATTGAAAGGTGATAAAAGATACATAAAGGGATAAAATCTGTCACTTTTAAGATGTTACAGTCTCTCATTATTGTGGCATTTAAAAAAATGAAATAATTTAGATAATCCTGACTGACCTGAAACAGGAGAGGTTTAGTCTGATTTGACTTCAGACAGAGAGAGAAAAAAATTGTGTGTTTTTGCAGTGTATTTAAACTTCTTGCTTCAACTGTAACATCTTAAAAATGACAGCTTTTATCCCTTTGTGTAGTGTCGAGTGAGGCAGAGAAGTTGGAATCACCACGGCTCTATTGGAGAGATTTTTTTCTAAGGCTGAGCCACAAAGGAGAGAAATATCGCATCTGAGTGATTGCAGAATGCAAATTATAATCTGATTATGCTCATAGTGTGGTAGAGTAACAGGAATGTGATTTCTAATCAATAACAGGAGGAACAATGTTAATTTTAGTAATGCAGAAAATCAGTAAGAAATGGTTGTAATGCGGATCTGAAATAACGCAGAAAGCTGTTCGTTCATGCTGAACTGAAACAGAGTCTGTGTTCCCAGAACAGCTCTCTTTCAACTGCAGACGTTTAATGAGAGTTGAATGAGAAGTATTGGTTATTAAAGGGATTTAATTTCTCTAATGACAGACTTAAAATAGATGGGGAAAGTGTGTTTGGGATAAAGCATAAATTAGGGTTTGTTAATTAGGTAACATTTCTTTTGAGAGAAAAGTTAAACTGGTTATGCAAAACATATTCTATGTGCCACAAGCTTATCAAATGCCAGCGACCTTAACAGCCCAGGCTGTAAGAAAGGCCTATCATGTGAGGTTGTCATTAAAATACTGAATTCTCTTCTACATACACAGCTGAGTAGCCGCTGTTAGCACGTGACAGCGAGAGAGAGCCAGGGGCAAGTTGTTTTGGCAATGTCTGGAATAGGGAGGGAACCGTTACCGGTATTACGGTAAAGCGCGGTAAAATTTAACTCAATAACGATTACAATTTATGTTTGACTTCACCTCATTATCACAGTCAATTACCGGGATATTAATATCAGCCTCAATCAAGTCTGCGGGCGACTCGCGACTGTGTCTTGCGTGAATTTGTAGCTTGTAACATCGGCATCGCAACGTGAACATGGCGGAAAGAGGTGATAGCACGCAGGACATTGAAAAATGACCAGAACAACGTTCTTCTGATGCAGTCAAAATATTAATTTATTCTATTAACTGATCCAAAAACCATAACGCCGGCAGTTAGCACCACAGCGGTCAAAAACCTTTTGCCCTTCTGGGTCAAACACCTAACCAATAACAGGCAGCTACCTTTATACCTGACCCTCAGGTAACAACACAGCGACACCCACAGACACACAGAGTGAACTACAATTCATAACAACATATTTGGCTCCTAAACAACTGTTTATTTATTTGCATATTTATACTTACAGTATTTTCTGGACTATAAGCCGCACCTGAATATAAGCCGCACCCATTTAAATATAAACAAAATATATATTTTGTCATATATAAGCCGCACCGGACTATAAGCCGCTGGTATCCAGGCTGAGAAATAAGATATTTACATCGAAAGATTTTGTACCATCAGTGTTTATTCACATACCTGAACTGATTTTTCCTCCTTCTGTGTACTGAAACCACCCCACACAGCAAAGACATCCGGAACAGACCTGTGAAATGGACCCGTATCGGAGTCCACTTGCCCTCAGTGCCGGATCCGCTTTGGAGCCGGATCGTGGACCTGCTGGCTCCACGCTGTGTCCGGTCCGCATCTGCGATTAAAACCTTACCTCTGCGGCGGGTCCGCTCAGAACCCTGAAATCCACTGGAGAACCAACAAACTGACTGGACAAACTGATAAATCCAGGTGTGTCCGAGTAGCCACAATGGTCAGACACATCTGGATTAATCAGTTTGCTCAATAATAATAGGTATTGATGCTCACAAAATGAATGTAGAGTAGCATAGCCAACATAGGCTACTTAACAAAAACAGAATAGCCTTTAACTACTTGGTTTGTTTTTTGGTTTTTGCACTTCCTGCTAGAGCGCCCCCTGAGGGCTGAAGAAAAATTCATAGAAAAGCTGTATCTCTGTATAAGCCTCATGGTTTAAAGCGTGGGACAAAAGTAGCAGGTTATAGTCCAGAAAATACGGTATTTAAGGTTCAGCTTAAAGTCCAAAGTTTATTTCATTTGAACTTGCACTATAATTTTTGCATATTTTGACCTACTATGGTTGTTAAAGTATTTATTTAAATTTGCACCAGACAAATAAGCTTTGTTCCTGTTATTTATTTTGTTCATTTAAAATAAAACCTCTTTCTGTGCCAGTTGTTTGCCCTTTAAATGTGAAAGTTTCATTTTGATAAGATTTGGCTTCTGATGTTTTTAGTATGACAAGAAAATCACAAGATTTTGTAAAATTATAAAATGTATGGGTTTTTTAGACATTTGTACAGCAATTAAGAATACCGCGATAATATCGTAAACCATGATAATTTGGTCACTATAATCGATATATCAAATTTTCCATATCGTTACATCCCTTGTCAGGAAACAGCCCGAGCTTGGGGCCTGGCGAGTGCTGCAGCTTCGGGCAGAATAATGGCAAATGAGCACATAGTCTGGATATTATCCAATCAATCAATTAATTGAGTTTTGGGTACCCTTTGTGACATACATAGGTACATAAAACATTAGGTAAGAATTAGCTTTAGCCACTGGACCAGTAAACAGAGTAACCTTGGGACCTGAGAGGAGTGGTGTGTTTGGCTATGCACGCCTCTCTTGAGCATAAACCAATCAGGAGAGTTATGTGATCCTGCTTTAATTTATGTACATCCTACTGTATGTGAAATCAATCATGAATTGTTATGTAAATGTAACTATGTATGCCCTACTGTGTAAGACTAATCATGAAATGCTATGTAAATGGAATTATGTATACCAACTAGGGATGCGCGCGTTTAGTCGTCTAACCGATTAAACGTCCGCCCACTTTTTAGTCGGCACCAGAAATATTAGTCTTTTAAACCAATTTGTGTTTTATTCATGTACAAGGCCGCTTAACTGTCATACAGCCGCCCGCCACTAGTTAGGGCTACAGAGCCGTCAGACACCAGCCCCCCTCTCCACAACAATGCTCGAGTAGACTGGAGTTTTAAAACGGCACGGTGGGAAGATGGTCTCGCAAAACCAGCGCGGTTTGGCGGTACTTTAATCTAGAAAATGAAAACAAGGTAGTATGTAGACTGTGTCAGAAACAACTGGCATACAATCACTCGACTGGAGCAATGCGCAACCACATTCGACTCAAGCATTTGGATGTTAATCTGCACGAGACGACGGCTGCTGATGCTAGCGGTGCTAGCCACACTCAGGCCGATTTGACATTGTTTACCCGGAGACGGTGTTGTCCCGTCCGGTCTGAGAGATTTTAGATGTTTGTTTAATTCTACACTCATATTGAACTCATATTGAGCTTAATAATTCAGCAGCAATTTATCTTTTTTAGACGTTACATTATTTGTTAACTTTAAGTGAGTTTTTGTCGGATGTGCAGGGTTTATATTCATACTGCATGGTGCAAAATGCTGCTCGTTTCAGTTGAAATTTAATTATAATTTAGATGTTTTATTAACTTGAAAGTGAATTAAAGCTATAATTTTTGTCGGATAATCTGCAAGATTCAATGTGTCAGAGGCAATTTATTTATTTTGGTGGTTAACGTTTGACTGAGTTGCCTTCATGTTCACATTCATTCATACTGCACGGTGCAAAGTGTCTCATAATTCAGCGGCATTTAAAATCCGACATGGTTGTTGAACATTGTGATTAAAGGCTTTAAGAACTCTTGTTACACACAATATTTTTTGGGACAATGTTTCAAATTCTGTTTTGATGTTTCATTAAATTGTGCTAAATTTTCACTGTTTTCTGAGTGTTTTCCTTTTTTTTAGACTAGTCGACTAGTCTTAATTAAAATTTTCGTTTAGTCGACAGGGAAATTAGTCGCCAGGACAGGGGTGTCAACGGGAAATTGGAAAAAACTCTGAAGCGGGGGGGGGGGGGGGGGGGGGGGGGGGGCGCTCGAGAAAATTTTGAGGTACTTTAGGAGGCATTCTGAGCACAGCATTGTGTATTTGTCCATATTGTTACTTTGATAATGAAAAGAATATTTTTTACTTACAGAAGATCCAACAGAATAAACATTTTATTGAAAATTTTTGTTGTCAGTGAAAAGATCTTTTTTTTTACTTACTGAAGATCCAACAGACTAAACATTTTACTGAAAATGTTTGATAGTGAAAAGAACATTTTTTACTTACAATTTGTAAGTAAAAAATGTTCTTTGTGTTTCTGCATGGTTGAAACAAAAACCTGCAGCCACACGGCCCTTTAACAGATCAGTTTGACACCCCTGACTTAAGCCTTTACAATATACCTGGGGGGATAATTGACATTACATAATGAAACGCAAAACTCGCAATCTGGTGTGGCTCACTTCACAGGTTTGCATACTTGCTCATACTTAAAATCCAATTCTTACTTTCCCTCAACAGAAAATAAAAGATAAAAATGGCACAAAGTTTAATTATTCCTGCTAATGTGAGAATCCACTGAGCATAAGGCTGAGGTTAGATATCAAAAATAAAAGTAGTTGTTATAAAACAATTAAGTTGCCTATTAAAGGTAAAAATTCAGAATAACTAGTGATTCAGTCACTGGTGAACTTCAACAGTAAAACATCACTGACAAGATACATGGATCCAAAACTTTAGTAAGCAGTTATAGAAAATAGCATGTCAAATTCAACATGTCTTTTTGAGGCCTGTAACTCTGAACATTAGCCTTTCTTATTTTTTTTTTTTTTAATTACAAAAGGCTCTACTGAATAACTAATACTTCAGGCATGAAAATCCCTCACCTTTCGGCAAAATTTGCCGTTTTGAAGTCAAAAGAGAGACCTACGTGAATCGTGTAGATCCGAGGAGTTTTCTATTTTGAGAGGGGAGGGGGTCGGCGCTGGGAGATTTTTTTTTATTTAATTGTCATATAATTGCCCTAATATGTAAACTGGGCACTTCAGAAATCGGCAATTTAAATGTACTTGGAGGTTACGTTGCTAAGCGAGATGAGAAGCAGGACCTAGCGATGTCCACGCCGGTGTCGAGGCAAACGAGCTTACGTTTCCTACATTTACCAGTGGTGAGAAGCGCTGTATATTTCATCCGCGTTGTCTAACAATAAATAAGTACAATAAGGAATAAACATCTCTCCTGTGAATTTAAAGCTAATAACCATCCATCCAAGCAAGAAAGGGAGAAGTAATATCAGAAAATATGTGCTTCGGGCTTACTTTGACGGTGGATCTGGCTGTGAGGATTGTCAACGGGCTCATTGCGCATGCCCTGGTCTCAATCACTCAACCAATCGCAATCGAGAATTCACGTCACGTTGGTGGCGGCGGCGGGTACCCCCTCCCCCCCGAAAATATTAAACCGGATCTGCACGTATCTCAAAAATGACCCCCAGAATGGCAAAAAACTCTGAAATCAGCGAATCCGCGGAAAATTGACACCCCTGGCCAGGAACATCCCTAATACCAACCAATCAGGGCTTGCGGGTTCAGAACAGTGCCAAACAAGCACTTTGGGGGATGGAGCAAGTGAGGCGCGGCTGGCCGAAGAGGGATAAAATCTGAGGATTTGAGGAAGTCTGGGTCTTCAAAGGAGTAGGACCGGCAGGGACCGAGCTGTCTAACCGACACTAAAGGGATTTAAGGATTTATGCTTCAAGAACAGAGAAAGAAGACGCCAGAACGGATAAACCAACAATTTCCCAAATCTTGAAGGATATATTTGGTGCCTTTTTGGATTTACCCTAGCTCGCTGCTAGCCAGGAGGAGGGGCCTGAAATTGGAGGATACCAAGGGCTCTTGGCCTGCACTTCCACCACCTCAGCAGCCTCGAAAGAGCAAACTGGCCATTTGCTCACCCCAACGGTCCTTGGATCAACACAGATGAATCGATTCATAAGCCACAGCTTGATTTTTTTGGAGTAGAATTAGAGAGTACAGTGATCCCTCGCCAATTCGCGGTTTAAGTTCCGCGGTTTTAGTTATTCGTGGATTTTTCAGAAATATATAATATAATTTAAAAAAAATTTAAAAAATCGCGGAAACATCACAGGATGTTTTGCGCGTTCTCTCACAGCGAAGAAATGTTGTGAGCCAGCCTGACCCTTTTAAGAAGGTGGCCTTATGGGTAATGTAGTGTGTGTGTCGTGGGACGGCAGAAGAAAACTGGGTTAGATGAAAAGTGGAGGGAGCATCAACAGCAGTCCAGCGGGTATAGATTTACATTCTCTGTTAACCGACAGGAGCCAAATAATACAACCTGTGTGATGTTACAAGTTCCTGCAGTGCCAGAATAAAGTTCCTGTTCCATGCAGAGAAAACCGGACTTTTTATTTTGTTGTTGTTAGCGTGATAGCGTGATAATTACGAACCAAAAATAGCACAATACCAGCAGTTTCGTTACTATGGTTCAAAGACCAGAGGCTGTGAAGGTAACAGAAAGGCCACAGTTGAGCCTTTGTCTTGTTTCGCTGCAGTGCCTCGCTACTTTTTGCAGTTTTTAAAGATATTTTAAACACATTATTGAGGCTCGGGGGGCTCCAGCTCCAGTTGGCGGATTTTGATTTTCGGGGGGGAGCGCCAGTTCCCATTAACCACGAAAAATAAGGGTTCACTGTATATTTTGTAATGTTTAATCAATGAATGCTGCTGCTTTACCCTTGCTAACCTGCTTAATAAATACAAAATTAACACAAGATGCCGTGGTGGACATTGATTCTGTCCTCACAATTGTAAAGTTTTGAGTGTGCCTCTGCATTAACAACACAGGTTCTTAAAGGTTACTCTAGCCCAGTCCTTCTCAAATAGTGGGGCACGATGCCAGGACGGGCGTGTGTGACCCCGGGGAACAAGCCTTTTTTTTTTTTTTTTTTTGCCATACTGGAATAAAATGTAATTGCACATGTACTCCAGTAGGGGGCAGTGGTGCTCTCAATTATCACAGTCTGTGCAGGGAGTATTAGCAGTGTTGTGTCCGTTTTTTTTTTTTTTTTTTTTTCTTTGGCCCGCACACAGCACAGAGCAGGAGATAAGATGTGAACAAACCCTCAAGAGACACCACGGAAAAATATTTAACAGGGATGAAGAGAAAGGCGGAGGGAGACGGAGATAATAAGACAAACAAAAGTCTCCAGAAAGTTAAGAGGAGGAAATGTGACGATGGTGATGTAGCGCTTGGCTTCACTGTGACTACAGTGGGATTGATGCACTTTAAATCTTTACAGACTAAAAAACTATTTTAATAAAGATATATTTTGTTATCAGTTACATATATTTATGTTATGTATATTTCTTTCTTTTTTGTTTCTCTTAATGTTTCGCTGCAGTGTTATGCAGAGGTGTACTTATAACAATTTTGTAGACAAATTATACTATTTATAGCCAGGAGGGGGGGTGAAATGTTTTCTTCTTGTGGAGTGGTCCAAAGGGTCTTGTTGCAGAGAATCTGATGTCACAGCAGTGACTTTGAACATTCGGGTAGTGATTTCCAGGCAGAGAATCAACACGAAATTGATTGTATTTAAGATTGCAACTAAGGCTTAAGAAGGAGAGTCTCCTTCTTAAGTCTGTCCCTTCTGGGCATGCTGCGATTGGTAGATGAAAAGAGACGACAGTATGAAGACTGATTGTTGACATTAGGCTACAACAAGGTAAACAGCTACTTTTTCTGAGGGGTGTACCACGAAGCAAGTTTGACACAGCCAGGCTTTCTTTGGGTGAGCTGGCTGAACAAACCTGAAACTCGCCATCAGAGATAACTAGTACCATGACGGTGGTTATCAACTATCTTTGTTAATCGCGGCTTTCTGCTTTCTGCTCTGGGCGCATTCACATAAAAGGGGGCGTTTGACGCGTCATTTGACGCCTATTCCGGATCAAATGGATAGATGGCGGTCCGTATATTTCAGTCAGGAGGAGCAGGTTTTAATAATGCAGGGCTATGAGGATTTCAAAGAAATCTTTACGGCCAAAAGCAATACTGTAGGTGCGAATAAAGCCAGAGAGGAGTGCTGGCAAAAAATTGCAGATCGTGTAAATTCGTAAGTTATATTTATTTCACCACTTAATGCACCTTAATTAATCTCCCTCCCTCTTTTAGAGCGTTTAAACTTTAAACTTAATGCAGCAGATTTAAACATTATCAGGGGTGTCAACGGGAAATTGGAAAAAACTCTGAAGCGGGGGGGGGAGGGGGCGCTCGAGAAAATTTTGAGGTACTTTAGGAGGCATTCTGAGCACAGCATTGTGTATTTGTCCATATTGTTACTTTGATAATGAAAAGAACATTTTTTACTTACAGAAGATCCAACAGAATAAACATTTTATTGAAAATTTTTGTTGTCAGTGAAAAGATCTTTTTTTTTACTTACTGAAGATCCAACAGACTAAACAATTTACTGAAAATGTTTGATAGTGAAAAGAACATTTTTTTACTTACAATTTGTAAGTAAAAAATGTTCTTTGTGTTTCTGCATGGTTTGAAACAAAAACCTGCAGCCACACGGCCCTTTAACAGATCAGTTTGACACCCCTGACTTAAGCCTTTACAATATACCTGGGGGGATGATTGACATTACATAATGAAACGCAAAACTCGCAATCTGGTGTGGCTCACTTCACAGGTTTGCATACTTGCTCATACTTAAAATCCAATTCTTACTTTCCCTCAACAGAAAATAAAAGATAAAAATGGCACAAAGTTTAATTATTCCTGCTAATGTGAGAATCCACTGAGCATAAGGCTGAGGTTAGATATCAAAAATAAAAGTAGTTGTTATAAAACAATTAAGTTGCCTATTAAAGGTAAAAATTCAGAATAACTAGTGATTCAGTCACTGGTGAACTTCAACAGTAAAACATCACTGACAAGATACATGGATCCAAAACTTTAGTAAGCAGTTATAGAAAATAGCATGTCAAATTCAACATGTCTTTTTGAGGCCTGTAACTCTGAACATTAGCCTTTCTTATTTTTTTTTTTTTTATTACAAAAGGCTCTACTGAATAACTAATACTTCAGGCATGAAAATCCCTCACCTTTCGGCAAAATTTGCCGTTTTGAAGTCAAAAGAGAGACCTACGTGAATCGTGTAGATCCGAGGAGTTTTCTATTTTGAGAGGGGAGGGGGTCAGCGCTGGGAGATTTTTTTTTATTTAATTGTCATATAATTGCCCTAATATGTAAACTGGGCACTTCAGAAATCGGCAATTTAAATGTACTTGGAGGTTACGTTGCTAAGCGAGATGAGAAGCAGGACCTAGCGATGTCCACGCCGGTGTCGAGGCAAACGAGCTTACGTTTCCTACATTTACCAGTGGTGAGAAGCGCTGTATATTTCATCCGCGTTGTCTAACAATAAATAAGTACAATAAGGAATAAACATCTCTCCTGTGAATTTAAAGCTAATAACCATCCATCCAAGCAAGAAAGGGAGAAGTAATATCAGAAAATATGTGCTTCGGGCTTACTTTGACGGTGGATCTGGCTGTGAGGATTGTCAACGGGCTCATTGCGCATGCCCTGGTCTCAATCACTCAACCAATCGCAATCGAGAATTCACGTCACGTTGGTGGCGGCGGCGGCGGGTACCCCCCCCCCCGAAAATATTAAACCGGATCTGCACGTATCTCAAAAATGACCCCCAGAATGGCAAAAAACTCTGAAATCAGCGAATCCGCGGAGAATTGACACCCCTGCATTATGTAGGTCTGACTGTCCCATTATGAATGATAAATGAAAATCATTTTAGTTTTTTGCTAAATCTATGTGAAATTAATTTAAGATTTAATATTATCTGTGATACCAATATACACTCACCGGCCACTTTAATAGGTACCCTATCACCCCGGGGAATCTTATGAATGAATTATATTACAACATTTCACATGAAATTCCACGTCACACTGATTATCAACATAATGGACTATTAATTTATGTTACCTGAGATTTAGTAAGACGCTTCTTTTATTTGAAGCGTGGGCAGATGGCCAGGGAAAACTACAAACATATTCAGCAGTTTAGTAAGAGCAAGTACAACCTTTATTCCAGTATTCTGGCTCAGATTTTCTGCATCACCAACTGAATGCATGTAGGTTCCCGCGGCAAAGAAACGCAAAGAAACGCACACCGTTTGCGCTACTGTGAGCGCGCGGCTGCGTTTGGTGGCGCTGCCAATATATGGCGCTAGCAGATTACAAATGTAACGGATTCCCTCAGCTGGAAATCTATAGCGTTCATAGAGAATATGGTCATGGACAATCTTGGCGCTCAAATCAACGGGATTGGGTGAAATTGAAAGGGCGCGCTTTTTAGAGCCAATTTGAACCTAAACTCTGCACATAACCTGCTCCGGACCAGGTTAAGCTTGCAGAGTAAATTACCATGGTGATCTAGCCAGGTTAAAAGAGAGCCACCTTCGTGGTACCAGAAAACCTGGTTTTAGACTCAACATACTTCGCTAACCCTCTAATCTCGCTTCGTAGTACACCCCTCTGTTTATTTATTTTTTTATTATTTAGCAAATAAATCACTGCAAGTGTTAAAGCAGCAATATGTGGGCAAACTCTGGAGGAAAGATTGACTCCACGCAGTTCTCATGCTCAGGTAGTCAGATAATGACACTTTGGGACCACCAGCCCAAGGCGTTGATTATTATGGCTAGCGTCTAGCTTGTTAAGCAGGTGGGCAGTCGGCTAATTCAGGCTCGGCTGTTTGGCGCTGTATGAGACAGGCTACTTTGCAACAGAGACAAATAAATGCACCTTATAGCTTATAGCTTGGCAACTGAGGCTTAGGGGGCAAACAATACACTCGACTTATTTATGTGTTACCTGGTGGTGGCTAGTAGGTCAGTACACTGCAGCTCTGCAGACAGTCCAATGCTGCTGCGACGTGCAATTGGGTCCGCTCTGCGCGTTCACGTTGACAAACGAAGAGATGGGGCGGGGCACGGATGTGTGTGTGTGTGAATGTGTGTTTAATGTTTTAGTTTTAAAAAACAACAAACGTTGAGGAGGGCACCTGCTTGGTCCAGAGGGCAACGGGCAAGTGCTCTAGCACCACCTGGTGTCTATCTGTGCACGCAACTGCCCAGCACCCCCTGCTGAGAACATGTTCCCGCGGCTATGTTTGTGTCAGCCACTTTCAGCGTGGCTAATGTGGGAAAACGAGTGAACAAGTCCCCCCCCCCCACCCACCCCCACTATAAATCGTATCATTTGTCTGTAAAATTGTTATAAGTACACCTCTGCATAACATTGTATTCTTATTAACATTAAGGGAAACAAAAAAGAAATATAGATCAATTTATAACAAAAAATAGCTTTATTAAAATAGTTTTTTAGTCAGTAAAGATTTAAAGGAGCAATAAGTGGAAATCCATTATTTAAGACTGAAGGAATTAAAAAATCGCTACATGGAGAACGAGAGGTGTAATTTCATCTGGAGTATAGGATGACGTCACACAGCCGCTCTCTGTGTTGATCTCCAGCCTCAAGTTTACAAGCCGGTCCGGCCGCGCGTTCATGTGCGTTCATGTGAAACTTCGCCTCCTCCCTCCTCCCCCCTCCCTCTCTATAAAACGCGACAGCCAGTGAGTAGTGACGGCGGCAGCATTTTCGAACTGAAATGGCAGACAGCGGAACAAAACCTTCCAAAGAAGACGAGCAGGAGCAGACAAAAAAAAAAAAACGGTCATTGGCAAAGAAATTGTCCGATAAAGAAAGAGATAAAACCAGAATTAACATTGGCCTGGCGTTTCCGAGGTGGAGGGAGCTACGAGAGCTAAAGGGGCTACAGTCGGACTCGGATTTATTTACCGGTAGATGTATTTGCAGGAAAGCTATTCACTGCCGTCATATTGTTACTAACGTTGAACTGTCTGCTAACGCAATTAGCGGCGAATAGATAACGTTTGATGCTAATGGTGACTCACTAAATTAGTGACATAAAGCTTAATTTACGGACAAACCAGTATAAACATTATAATGTTATAAATGACTTACTTTGTTACTCGCCATGGTGATGTTTTGCTCGGTGTAGGTAGATCTTCGAAGCGAGCGGGGGTGTAGTGGGGGAGTGTGTGGTGTGTGGAGGGGGGGGGGGGGGTGTTGGTGGCGAGCAGAGGGAGGTGTGGCTAATGGCACACTTTGTTTTGGTCTACAGGCAGTGCTCAACAGCAAACCTAGCGGTGAAATGATTTCGCTTTTTGCTCCTTTAAAGTGCATCAATCCCACCATAGTCACAGTGAAACCAAGCTTATCAGCATCGTCATATTTCCCCGTTTGCTCTTTCTGGCGACTTTAGTTTGTTTCATTATCTCCATCTCTCTCTGCCTTTCTTTTCATCCCTGTTAAATATTTTTCCATGGTGTCTCTTGAGGGTTTGTTCACTTCATATCAACTGGTCTGTGCTGTGTGCGAGCATGTCCGTGCAAAAATATAGCTAAGCTAACACTCCCTGCACAGACTGACAATGAGAGCGCCACTGCCACCTACTGGAGCATATGTGCAATTACACTTCATTCCAGTATGGCAAAAAATAGCCACGCCCCCCCCCCCCCCCCCCCCCCCCCCCCTAGGGGTCGCGCCTTACTATTTGAGAAGGACTGGTCATACAAGTCCTCTCCCCATGTTTTTTTCTTTCAGAAACTCCATTGTCAAAAACTCCCTCTGTTATTTCGAAAGTATCATTAATCCCTCAGATAAAAATGAGGAGCCGAGCAGTGTCTTTTACATCGTTGCTTTCATCCAGTGCTAATGAATATATTTTATTTAAGATGCAGGTTATATCTTCATCTATCAGTTCCACACGGCGAGTCACTGTCCTGTGTGATAAACTGATTTTTTCAAATTTGTCTTTGCTCTCTGGACAGAAGACACCTGCTTTCTTTATTTTATTTATTTATTTATTTTATTTCTTTTTTATTTTATTGATTCATTACAGAAATGTCAAAACAATCTTTTAAAGCATAGACAATTTTAACACTATCATGAATCTATGTATCTGAAAATAAATATATTATATTTATAAAATATATAATAATGCATAAATCAATATACACTGACACATGTGCATAACCATAATTTAGAAACATATAGAAACTCTTGTAAATAAATCTAAATATTAAATGGAAAAGAAAAAGAAAAAAAAAGATTTATACCCAATCTATACACACCGATCTATATACATACATATACATATCAATATGCAAAACACATATCTGGTTTAACATGTCTGAAAGGGGTAGGAAGAAGTAAAACTTATTTAATCCTACCCCTTCTCCAATGTTCCATGATTACCCTCACCTGTCTTCAACATACCTACCTGTCTTCAACATACATTCTTTTAAAAACTCACCTTCAGACAGAGGCTTGCTGGCCTTTGCTAATTTAAATGAAAGCATAAAACTCAACTTGGTACTTGACTCATTTTTGCTGAATCTGTAAATTAGCTGCCAACCTCCGAGCAGTTGCCTCCCGTTCTTTCGTTGACTGCTCGTTAGCATAGTTGGCATGCCTTGTAGCAAAGTGCCGGCTGATATTATTTGAAAACCGCAAAACCCTCTTGGCATGTCAGGCACACAGCAGTTGATCGGTGTTCGATGAAAAAATATTTAGCTGTCCACTCTTTATTAAACACTCGACGTTCTGTATCAACTTTCCTTTTCTTAGGTCCGCTCATCTTTACAGAAGGGCTGAGGGGTCAAAGTACAGGCAAACGTGGAGTAATACGCTGCACGTCAATGGTCAAAGTATCTAGAATCCCCCATCTAGTGAGAAAATTTGAGAATTGCAGGAAAAATAAAACATTAACAAGATTTATTCATATAATTTTTTCAAGTTCGGCGGGCCGGACTAAAAAGCTTTATGGGCTGCATATGGCCCGGGCCGTAGTTTGCCCATTCCTGCTTTAGAGGGTTTTCTTTCATGCATAAAGAAACGCCTTGAATGTAACATGCTATAAGATGGATATTTATTTTATAGTGTTATAAAGAGATGATTCAATTTGGAATGGGACATGAGAGGGCTGAATGTCCTCTACTGTCTCTACCCACTCAGGACTAAGTCAACATCACCTCCTAATCCAGAGCGCCACTTAAATGGAACCACTGACCTGCTGGACCAGATCATCATCAGCCCCTCAGTGATGTCACAGGTTCAGGTGTTATGGCAATGACAGGTGATCTCTCTCTGTCTCTGTTTCTGGCAGAAGGCTAGTCACTCGGTCCAGGTGAGGAGTCAGTGGGCGGGGTTTAACCCGCTCACCATCTAATTGGTGGGAGGTGATGATTGCGACAGGTGGCCTGCTGAGAATCAATGCGCGGCGCCAGGACTCACTGAGGTCTAAACCGCACAAACCACACCCACCCAAGAAGAAGAGCAAGAACAAGAGGTAAACACACACTCAGGGAGTAACTCAGCATGTCCTAGGGACAACGGCCACATCATGACAGGATGATATCACTTCCTGTCCCTAGACGGAGCGAGGTGGTGGTGGTGAAGGGGAAGCTGAAGTTGTGCTCGGTCTCAGGTCTTGTGGCTGTGCTGGGTGTCCTGGTCCTAATGGTGGGTGGCGTAATGGCAGCTCTGGGCTACTGGCCTCGTGATGGACTTTTCTTCAGCACTCTGCCAAAGGTGGGCACTCCTATGGCCTCAGTGTCCTCCAGCAGCTTCACACCTCCACTTGCTGATGTCCAGGTGAGACCCCAGCCACACTAGACCAAGACCAAACAGTTTGTAGAGGGGACCATGTCTGTGTCGGATCCATCCGAGCAGCCTGATTTTAAAGTTCTAACTCTGTTTTGTTTGCCTTCAGCGAGGGGCGATGGTGGAGCAGCCAAAACTTGATGGGGGAGAAGAAGGTGGCAAAGGTTTTAACCAAACTGAAACCATTAATGGGACATCACAACAGCCCCCCCGAAGCTTTCTGGAGGACTTTCTGGACAGGTAAATGGACCCACTAACAGTCATCAGTATAGGACTACCAGGACCATGAAAACAGATGCTTTGAGGGCTTCTGAAGATCCTTCAGGGGGTTCTGCTCGTCACTTTAGGGATCATGATTATGATCATGATGCTCTATAGAAAAGCATCATAGTACTCAGAGAAGATGAAGTAAAAGGTTCAGAGTAACAACTGTAGTTTCTGTTCTATCATTCTTTAAGTGGTTCTGGTGGTCCAGATGGTTGTAGAGATCATATAGAGGTTCTTTTTTGCTCCATGTGTGCTGTAGAAGCTTATATTAGTGACAGACCAGATTTTGGAGCCCTCTTGAGTTTTTATTTCATGACTCTTTGAGAGGTTATAGTTATTTTAAACCATATAGTTATGCAAATTCTGTTGCATTTCTAAAATCACTTATAAGACTTAACAATTCATTTGTTTCTGTATTTTGTTATTTTTTGTTTTGTTTTGTTTTTTAACCTAATTTTAACTTGCAGCTTATCTGCAGGTTAGCTAAGGTTAAAGTTCGTTCAAGTTAGCTACTTTAATCTGTACATTAAAGCAGCACAAAGCACTTTTGCTATTTTCAGCACTTTTTGTGCTCCTATAGGCAGTGGAGATAAGTCGCTTTTACAACACTGTCTAAAATTTACTCTTGTTCGGTCTCTTCCTTGGTCACTCTCTCAATTTGTCCTCTGGCGATACTTTCTTGGGCGTCTTAGTCCCTTCTGCCTTCATGTCCACTCTATCTGAGTGACTTCGTTTCATCGTTGTTGACGTGTGACACAGTATGTTAGCAATACACATTGTCCGACCGAGACGGGGAAGAAAGTTACTTTGTCTGGTTTTTCCCAATAGCAGGCACAGATGATCACTGCAGCTAGACGACGCTCCAAAAAAGTAAGCAAATATTCATCAAATGAAATTGAAACTGATATTTAAATGTCAACAAAAGTCATTTGTTCTACTTTAGTAGCTAAGTAGCCAATGCTTACTTTCACTGTCCTTACAAAAACAAAAAGATCAAACTGCGTCACCCCGTTCTCTGAAGTGGCACATTTCAAGTAGGAACTACCAGGTCCACAAGTCCAAACTTGTATCTGGTACTGAGAAATGGCTCCAGTGGCGCTATCCATCCCATCCACTGGCGTTTTTCTTTGAGGGGTGGTTTATTCTTTACAGTGTCCTTGAGTCTCTTGAAAGGTGCTTGTAAATAGATAAATTACTATTATTATTAGTGCTGGGCGGTATACCGGTTCATACCGAATATCGGTGTTTATTTTTCTTACGATATGAATTTTTTATATACCCTAATACCGGTGAGTATGTACTGTAGCGTACACAACGTTGGGAACGCCGCGCGGTGGAACGTAAGTTCTCTAGCACCAGAACATTGTTTGACAGGGGACTGTTTTGCAGTTGCACTGGAGGCCCAACACGCTACTAGTTTCTGCTTAAATGGTGATGGCTGCAAACAGCGAAAGTCCCGAAGTGGAACTCCAGAACGGCAACATGAGACTGAGGAACTTCTTCCTAAACGAGGAGCCGTGTCTGTCATGTGGAAGTTCTTTGGATTTAAAAAAGAAAAGACGACGTCCAACAAACTACAATAATCTGCAAATGTTGCCGAGCTAAAGTTGTAGCCGCGGCAACACCAGCAATCTGCTGCTTTATATGCTGCTACAGGATAATCCTTTTTTTTTTAAAAAACTTGAATATTGCAAGTTGCATACTTTGTTTACTATTTATTTGTTAAAATATCTCTAGAACACTGTTTACATTGTGTAATTAATGTTGATTTTTTACTAAATGTTTTTTCAAGTTGTTTGCAAAATTTGAAAAATGAAAGGGTTCTGTATTTTATGGAGCCCCGTTTGGGTCTTAATTCAATGAATAAATGAGTCTATTATTATGAAATACAGGTGTTTATTATTATGAAATACGTATCCATTATTATGAAATGTTTCCCATTATTATGAAATACATGTTTATTATTATGAAATGATTATGATAATGGTTTCGTTTTTCATAAGAATGAGCTTTTACACAATAATGGCTTTGTTTTTCATAAGAATGATTTGTGTGTCAATCACAGCAGAGAGGGCGGAGCCATTTATGTGATTGGCTGCTCTTTCATTCAGGTATAAGCAACAGAACAGTGAATATTGATAGGGGAGAGAGGTGCAATGTATATACTCCAGGTTTCCCGTGGCTCATTCCAAGCTGCCATAGCTACAATCGGACTAGGAGCGCACCTTGATGACGCCACGGCCCGCTGCTAACGGGACCTCACGGCCAAAACTAGTCGATGTCAGAGCGTAGAATGGAGAAGGATCAGCCAATGAGCGAGCAGGTCAAGCACTGGTCCCGCCCACTGGCAAAATGTCATTATTATGTAAAAGCTCATTCTTATGAAAAACGAAGCAATTATGTAAAAACTAATTCTTAGATACAAAAGCCATTCCGAAATAAACTATTATGCATTTAAACTAAGATTAAATAATAATAAAAATATATTTCATAATAATTATATTTTTTTTCATAATAATGGGAAACATTTCATAATAATAGATACGTATTTCATAATAATAAACGCCTGTATTTCATAATAATAGACTCATTTATTCATTGAATTATGACCCAAACAGGGTCATAATACTATTTTAACTGCAACTATCATGCATTCTGATTCCTTCACTTAATTAGAATCACGAGTGCCACCTCTTTGTAAATAGTATCATTTTGTGAGGCCATGCAAACCTGTATTAATACTAGTGTAGATATGAATGTTTTTCTACAATATTCACTCCTCCTGACAGTAAAATAGGTCATTCTAAGCCAATTTACTCCAGCAATTCCTCTCTAAATGATAAGAAAATGTGGTTAACACCCAGTTGTGCCTTCAAAAAAAATGCTGTGATATACCATGAAACCAATATCATTTTAAAAAATACAGTGATATAATTTTTTTATTATATTAATTAATTTTATTAATATTATTATTATAATATTTTTATATGATTTTTGGTCATACCACCCACCACTAATTATTATTATTATTTGTTGGGTTTAGTGTTCTAGCTAATCTGATTGTCTGTGTCACCTGTCTCTGCAGGTACCTGTACTCTGATAGACTGAAGGTTTTTGGCCCGCTCATCATGGGGATTGGGATCTTCCTCTTCATCTGTGCCAACGCCGTCCTACACGAGAACCGTGACAAGAAGACGAAAGTGATCAACCTGCGGGACATCTACTCCACTGTCATTGACCTTCACAGCCACAGGAAACCCGGTTCCTCCGGCTCTGCTCGCTCCTCCTCCACCAACCCCCTAAATGGCCTCGTTAACTACGTCCAGTCAATGAGCCTGGAGACCAAGTCCAGGACGTACCCCCCCCTCCCTGCTGACTAGGAAGGAAGCCAGAAGACCAGCTGGGGGCGGGGATGGAGGAGGAGTCTTTAGTATCTACCTGGACCAGCCAGATGCTCCTCCTCTTCCCTCTTCCTACTACAGCCCCCCCAGCATCCCTTCCCGTTGGTCCCCCAGACAGAAGGAGGTGCTCAGCTCCACATTACCCTTGCGACGGCCACGCCCCCTCAGCCCCCACAGGAGGCACTCAGTGTGGGGCGGTAGCAGACGAGGCTGGGGAGAAGCTGATGGAGGGGAGGAGGAGCCGAGGAGGTGGGGGGAAGGACAGGAGGAAGTCTGTGCAAGTCCCCCACCTCCTCTATGCGCCTCCACCCCTCCCCCTCAAAGACCACTCCAGGAGTTGTCATCAGGAGCCTCCCAAGCCCTGCTCCTTCTCAGCCCTTACCACTTATCGCTCTCCTCCCTGTCCCGCCTCCTCTCTTCCCCCTCATCTTCACGGCCCCCTCCACAGAGGAGGCAGAGCCTCCCAAGTGGCAGCATCAACGCAGGCTACACCCCGCTGAGTCC
This sequence comes from Hirundichthys speculiger, assembly GCA_018398805.1. Taxonomy (NCBI): domain Eukaryota; kingdom Metazoa; phylum Chordata; class Actinopteri; order Beloniformes; family Exocoetidae; genus Hirundichthys; species Hirundichthys speculiger. The sequence continues at coordinate 356,530 of JAGFBZ010000246.1, forward strand.
CTGGGAGGACGTGTCATATGACTGTGCTTCATCGCCAGGTGGCGCTGGGAGGTCACAGGAAGTGACATCACGGAGAAGGTTCTCTGACAAGGAGGAGCTGGGGATGATGTCACCGATGAGGGGGAAGGAGGAAGAAGAAGGCTAATGGGGTGGAATGACAAATCAGGAGCAGACTTCAAAAGCACAACTCAGATGTGGCCTCAATGCCATCAGAAGGTAGTTATGTGAATTCCTGATCTAAACTGATGAAGACAACGAACGACTGTAGCAATCAGCAGTCTTCCAGTGATGATCAGTTTCCTGTTGACGGCATCAATCAGCCGTGTACAGATATTACGTTAGCAGTTAGCATGCTAACTGGGTGGAGGTGGGGGGGGCACGCTATTTCTTTTATTCATTTTCTTCTCATAAAAGTGAAAGCTATGATATTACAAGAATTAAGTCACACTTTTACATGAATTAAAGGAGCTGTAGATGAAGAACCACAAATGTAATAGTTTACACCTGCCATTTTCAGTCTTGACACATTACTGGAGACTCAAACAGCTTCTCCTTTTCTTCTTTATTGACAAACTGTTGAAACAGAGACAGTGACACATCTATTTCTGTGCATGAGTGGTTGTACAGGACTGTAGTGGCTCCACATGTGTCAGTAAGTGTGGTTCTATAAACAAGAAGACTAACTGTCAATGACAACACAATATCTAACAACATTAATAATGTTCTGGATGTCTAATCACTATCCAGATTGTTAAGTCAGTGGTTGGACGAATTAGGAATTACCTCAAACTAAATTAATATTTACAACAACAAATAAAATTAAATGAATTCACCATAATAACAGAGTGACACCAGCTGACTTTAGCGAGTTATAAAGCCAGCTACCAATGCTACAGTAACTAGCAGCTAATGCCACAGCATATGACTCAGCATGTAGCAAGAAAATTAAAATTAGCCGGAATAAATATCAATTATCAGAGCAGATAATTTTAGCTGACCAGTCAACATAAAATACTTAAATGCAGGTTTACAAAAGACTGCAGTCAAAAAATTACTTCCAGTTTGTAAAAAAATGTACATGAACCGAATGATCTGACTTCAACTACCAAGCCATGCTTAAGACTGTTAATATCTGTCCAGGAGATGGCGCCAGTGTTCCAAAATACAACAAAATAAAGGTGGAAGTGATTTATCAGTTACAACTCTACAACAGGGAGTCTAAATATGACAAACCCATAACTTCTGAAACATTCCAACATCTTCATCTCAACTTTCCCTTTCCATTTGATCTCTGTTGATATTTTTATTTGCTTTTCTAACAGCAGCACAGCAGAAGAATTGGGTATTTGCTCTGATATGGTTCAAAATGGATGTAAATGCAAAATACTAAAATAGCCATACTCACAGATAGCTGTACACTTTTGACCAGCTGGATTCCACTTTAACCAGCAAAAAAAAGCTAAGTCTTACCAGAGAAGATCTATTTTAGTTTACAACAGCAACAGGTGATGGATCCCAGCGTTCAACCCAACAGTATAGGTAGCTTTATGTAACACACTGTATCTCAACAAATGACCATAAATCCTTAAAAACCTTTTGCCACAAAAGTGTCTGAAAACCACAAAAACTAAAAAAACAGCAGGTTTCAGTAGAACAAATCACACTCTGACACCAGTCTAAACTTTTTAAAGCCGTTTCTCAATTCCAAGTACGTCAAGTTTGGACTTGTGTACTTTAACCACAAATTTCATGTCATAACTTAAGTCATAACTTTCTCTGACACTCCTTTCTTCTCCGCTATAACTGCTACTTGTTGTTGTGAAACGTTTTTTCGAGAATAATTTGCCTGTCTCAAGCCTACCCAAGGCAGCTTATCAATTCCAAGTACTGGGAAGTTCATGCTTGGCAAGTACAATATGGGTGAACACACTTGGGAGGATAGGAGGACACAGTTCAGTCATTCTGCAAATGGATTAGCATCACAGCTCCGCTAGCAAGCTAACACATATTCAGAAACTAGTCTAGTTTCCACTATTCCTTCCCACAACTTCACTGTGTGGCTCATCAACTTTATTTCTCTGTAGCTGCCACAACTCAGCGCATCTCTCTTGTTCTCAAAAACTGGCACCAGCACACTTCTTCATTCTTCAGGCATCCTCTGACTCGCTAAGATTTTGTTGAATGAGTGGCCCTCACAGACTGGGTTTGGACACCCTTGGTCTACACAAATTATAGTACACCTGTGTGCTCCTTCCACCTCTCTTATAAGTCATCCTATGTTCCTGCCTCTTCTGGAAGAGTAAAACTACAGCTTATGTTATAGGTGGGGGGCTTCAGTACCAGAAAACAGTTATAGCCTAATCAGTTATAGCCCAAGAAAATGAAGTTGGTTGTTGTTGCTGAAAGAGAAGCAGTTTATTTCATCAACATCAATGTATCATTGGATGGGAGGCTTTTGATGAGCCTTCATCATACCAAAAATTACCAATAAAATTTCTTCCTGCTTGGTAAACAAATAAGTCGCTTGCTTTGAAACAGTCCGGCCCTTGTGTATAATTTCATTGGCTAGCTCTAGCTGTGTATCTTAAATTTGATTGGCTGATGGTCATGTTAAAATGTGAAAAACTGATAATTCCCCAGCTTTTGATGGAAGCTATGCAGTCAACACAAAGCACGTAACCCGCAATTAAGTTCAGTAAAGTTTGACATTACCCCATTCAAGTCTATGGAGGCTCATGCTGAAGATGCTTTCAGCATATACTTGTGTATATGGGGTAACCGGACAAAAAAATCTTAATATCAAAAGAATAGTTTTATATTTTGAGACAAAGTGGTAAATTTAGTCAAAAAGTCATAGCCTGTTTCTCGGACTTGTATATCTAGAACTAAGTTCTCCTGGGTTGTAGTTGCCAAGAATGAACTTCTGCGGACAGGAGGACAAATTTCAGACTTTCTACTACTGGAACAGCAGCATACTTGATAGCATCACATCTCAGCTAGCAAGCTAACACATATTGACAAATATCGACAACTGAATTGAGTATAAAATAAACATTCTGAATTTTAATGCAACTCAGAATGGCCAATGAACTTTTCTCCCAAAAGTGTTTATAACTGTTATTTAATCTGATGTATGTTTTTTTTGTTTTTGTTTGTTTGTTTGTTTCACTAGTGGCCTTTCATTAATAGTAAGAGAGACAGGAAATCAGGCCAGGGAGAGAACGGGGAAGACATGCAGCAAATGGTCACAAACTCGGACTCAAGCCTGCGACCAGCTGCAGGAGGACTGTAGCCTCTGCACATGAGCTGCCTGTCCTAACCACTGCGCTACCGGGGGGGGGGGGACAACATGTTGTGGTTTTAATAGGTTTTATGCTTTTGTATTTCAGCCGTATTATAAAGTTTAGTGGCAGTGATAAGAAAATAACTAACAAGACATGGGAGGAATCTTTCAAATAGGCCTTATCTTGATCAATTAGCCACAAATTTGAAGTTAGAAGAACTATATTCTCTGCCATTACTGCTGGTGGTTGATGCGAAATGCATTCTGGGATACTTTGCTGATGGATCCAAAATAAAACGGGTGGAGCAAGAGCACATCCCAGGATTTCTACTGTACTTGTCTAGATGCGGACGTAGAATTGGAACAGTTCATTATCTGAGACTGATAAAGTTTCACAAGTTCACAAGCACAGACAAGTATGCATATTGAGAAATGGCCATAATGTCAAAAAAAAAGAAGCTGTAATTTGACAATATAGTCATTAAAAAATGGGGGGGTGCAGTGCCATCCATTCAGGATTCACCAGTGAGGAACTACCTCCTCTTTGGTGCATCAGCATGACATGATCAGGAGTATCAGGACCATGCACGAAGGTGTGTTTTTTCTGAAGTGTGCTGAATGAAGTTTGTTTTGTGTTAAAAATATTTTCTCGTAAATTTAAGAGTCAATTCAAGAGCTAATACCGGTTTGGGCGGCTGGGTAGCTCAGTGTTGGTGACCCATGTGCAGAGGCTCCAGTCCTCCTGCAGCAGTCGCAGGTTTGACTCCCAGCCTACAACCCTTTGCTGTGTGTCCTTTACACTCTCTTTCTACCCCAATTTCCTGTCACTCTTCACTGTAAATAAAAGCCACGAGTGCCAAAAACATCTTTAAAAAATAGTTAATTTAGGATTCATTACCGCTTACTGTGGCCCTCCCTAATCCGTAGTAGAACAGAGTACTGCATCCACCACAGAATCAAAACACAGAGGTCTGGTTTCAAACCCAGGACATGTAGTTGTGGATGTGGTGCCAGTTTGCAGAAGATCACTGGATCACCAGGGCTCTCATGTACAAAGACTTGTGTGGATTTCAAATGAATCTTTGTGTGGAAGTTTACATACACACAAAATAATTCAGATGTATTAAACCTTGCAAAGAGGCAAATCCATGCATATTCTCTTTGTATATGGCAGTCAACTTGAACACAACACTCCATCCTGTCTTCTCCTTCAAATAGACCAATTTGAATATGACAAGTATAAACAGGCATGGGAAACCCTCTCATCCAAATGTAGAAAATGGCAAAAGCAAGCAGAAAAGGAGAAAATTAAATGCATGTGAACTCAAGACACTAATTTCTGAAGTTGAGGGCAGGAAAACTATTTTATTCAACACTAAAAAAAAAAAAAAAAAAGTGGAGTTGGTAGTGTGGTAGAAGACCTCAGTGCTGTGGGCTTTCAATGACCATAAAAAAAAAGTTCAGACAGAAAGGTGGAGGTGAAGCGGAGAGCTGCTGTGAAAAGCATAGCCAGAGCAGGTGTGATCTCACACCTGCATCCCCCTGGTCCTGTCAAGGAACGCCACCAACGTTTCAACTGCCCAGGTCTGTAGGTGATCTACCTCCACACCCAACTATAAACCTCCTCTGTTACATTCAGCAGGGCATTTTCAAACTCTGAGGCTTGTTGTGATTGGTCCCCTGAATATTCTCGTAGTGACGTTCAGTAAAAAAAAAGAATGCTGGAAGGTTCAATCAGCATTTTTAAAGGCAAACCTTCACTGCAGGGTTTAATATTTGTGCAAAAGTACTGTCTTCTCTTTTAGTACTATGTTTTTTTTTTTTCTGTGTGTTTCCAAACTATAACAGAAATCATCTGATCATAGGAGGTCTTAATATTATGTAAAACACAGCCAGGTTTTGCTAATCACCAGTGTTTGATTAACTGATCATCAGCAGGTGTGCAAACCTCTACAGCAGCAAAAGTTTCAACAATTTACTGGTCTGGAGCATTCAGTTGTCTGCTAACACAATACCGTGAGGGAAAGGCATGGTCTTAGAGAAGCAGCTGTTACTGAACACCGGTCTGGAAAGGATAATAAATCCATTCGCAAATGGTTCAAGCGCTCTACAGTGAGAAAGATTATTCACAAGTGGAAACAATTCAAGACATCTGTCAATCTTCCTAGGAATGGACATTCCAGCAAATGTACCGCGCAAAAAACCCCAGAGCTACAGGTCTCACTGAGTATGTTAAATGTCTCACATTCTGCCATTCTAATCCCTGTTCATATTGATTAGCACCACAGCAGAGCTGTTTTACTTCAGAGTTCCTGTATTCTGCTTTAAAGTCCATGACAGCACAATTAGAAGAAGGCTAAACAAGTCCAGTGTGTTTTGAAGGGTTGTCAAGAGAAAACCTTTTCTGTCTAACAAGAACATGGAAGCACAACTGAGATTCGCACAACTGTGATTCACAAAACTGCATCTGAACAAACCAGCAGACCTCTGGAACAATGTGCTATGAAGATATGAGAGCACAGTGGAGATGTTTGGCCTTAATCATGTTAGAAGACCAAACACAGCATTTCCAGCAGAAACACCTCATACCTGCTGGAGGGGTTCATGATATGGAGCTGGTGAGCAGCAGATCTGCATCACAGATCTTGTTTTTACAGAGAAAATATAAGGCTTAAAAGAAAGAGTACTAACTTTTGAACATGACTTTCTGGAGAACCTCTAAGGATGGCAGGATCCGACTAGTTCCAACACCAAATCCATAAATGTGGTGTTCTTGCCCTTACAGGAGTCCAAACTGTAAATTCAGATTAAAGGTCCAACACAGCAGGTCTGACCCATCTGGACAACAGTTTCTGATTTCTGGTTTCTGGTTTGTGTGATCCCGTCCACTCCGACATGAATGTACCTGCTCAGACCATGAACACAGGAATGTTGATGTGGTTCTGACATGAACTTTGAACATTTTGTTTTAGGGTGACAGCTGTAGCTTCACGACGTCTTCCACTGGAAGCTGGACCTGCTTTATCAAAACCGCACAGATCACCAGATCCTGACTGACACATTCACACTGAAACCTGAATAAAGCACATTCTCCTTCAGCTCATCTAATCTGTGTCTGTCTCACTGCTCTACTGCCGTTTGACTCGCTCTTTCACCTACACTTGACCTTACACTTTCATAACAGTCTTCAAGGTTTCAGACTTAATAACACAGTGGGAAAAAACCCTTGAACAGTCTTTCCTGAGTTGGTGTCATGGTCTGGGTCGGCCATGGCAGGCATTCTTGGTTTTCTTCTTTGTTTTCTGTGTTTAGTTGGTGTCCTGCGTCTACCGTGTTTCCTGTTTTACTTTGAAGGTCTGCCTTGTCTACCTTTACTTCCCCGTGTATCTCCCTGATTGTTTGCACCTGTCTCCCATTTGTTCCTCTGTGTATTTAAGTCCCGACGTTCCCTTTCTGTTTATACATCCTGTTGTCTCTGCTCGTGCCTTGTTTTTCCGTCTTCGTTCTGTATTTTTGAGTTTGGACTTTTGTTTCTTTGTTAATCAAGAACTCAACTGCAAACTCCCATTTGGGTCCCACCTCCAACCTGCTTGTGAAAGTTGGGATCATCTGCGATCTTAGTCGTTAGGTGTACGGTGCCAACCAAAGTTAGTCTTTTTTCTCTCTTGGCACTACGATATGTTTATTAGTCTTTTTTTAATGCAAACTGTCATTCCATGATGTGATTATACAACTAATAGCAGTGTTCTCTGTTGTGTGTAGACGTGTAATTACAGTAGTGACTCCACACGATTCATAATGTTTGAGAAATCTCTAGTCTGTGCCACAAAGACTAGCACTTTAGTGATATATATTGTCATTGTCATAATGACACCCACACATACAAACTATTTATATATTTTATACTCCTATTTTATAGTTACTTTTATGCTTGTATTTTAAACAGAAAAGAAAATCTATATATCACATATGGTTGATTAACATTTATTTCTTAGCATTACTGGGAGTGAGAGCCATTAAATCTATACCTCCAGAATTCTAACGCTTTGGATAAACATATCATTTGATACCTCGGCTACAGACAAGAAGAATAAAACAGATTTGGTTTTCCTGAATCCCATTACATTTTAGCCTTTTAGCTCTATTCTGTGTCAGAATTAACCTGCTTGACACATTTTATAGTTTTAATATTATGCTAGGGTGACCCAAAAACCCAAATAGAGGACACCCTACCAGCCTCTTGTTGATACTACAAAAATACTCAAAGATAGTCAAAGATGACAAAGTAGCTTTATGAACCATAGATTTATTAAAAACATTTCTTTTTAGTTTGAAATGAAAACTTTGTGATCTGTAAAAATAAATAATGTCTCATAACCAGTGACATGTGGTGAGATTCATGGCTGGTGAGACACTGACTCCATCAGAATCAGATTTACACATTTATGAACCCAACAGAGGAGATTATTCACCATTTGGTCAGCAATAGTTAGCAGGTTATGTTTTATATGTCATATCAGCATCTTTTTAAAAGATTTTCTAGTGGCCTTTATTGGATAGAGAGAAAGAAATTAAAAAAAAAGGACACAACAACATATTACAACACTGGAAATTGAACCCACAAACCACCATATGAGAGTTCACCCACTGAACCACTTAACCACCTAGCAAATACTATTGTAGGACCCTGATATTATACTGATTTTCAACTGACATGGAAAACTTTTCTCCCGCTCAAACTTACTTGGCTTTTTTTAGTTTTAATTTTTCCCATCCACCTTTCTCCTTGCGTTTTCTGCTTGCCATCTCTTTGTTGACAGACACTAACGTTAGTCTGCTTTGTTGGTTTTTAGGCCTATATCTGATAAATGATCATCTCAGCGCCCCCTGCTGTTTGTTGATAGACTAAAAATTTAGGTTATTGAACAGAGCTGAAGGTCATAGGCCAGACGGCCGTTCTGGACTTTTTGAGAATGCACAGATTACCAGTCCACCCCTGCATATATAGTCTTTTTCAATTCAGTCAATTTAAGCAGCAGTCTAAGCAAAGAAGAGGCCCAAACCTCCCTTCTCTAGCTCCTCCAGGGAAGTACCAAGGTGTTCCCAGGCCAGCAGAGAGACATAATCTCTCCTAAACGGATCCTGTGTCTGCCCCAGGGCCTCCTCCTAGTGGGACATTCCCAGAGCACCATTTGATCGAGGCCTCCAGGGGGCGTCCTCACTAGGTGCCTGAAACACCTCAACTGGCTTCTCTTGATGTGGAGGAGCTGCTGCTCTCCCAGAGAACTGAATTTCTCACCCTGTCTCTAAGCGGGAGTCCAGCCACCCTGCGGAGAAAACTCATTTCAGCTGCTTGTATCCACGATCTCATTCTTTCGGTCTCTACCCACAATTCATGACCACAGGTGAGAGTTGGAACAGAGATCAACCAGCAAACTGAGAGCTTTGCCTTTTGGCTCAGCTCTCTCTTCACCACAACAGACTAGTACAGAATTCGCACCACTGCAGATGCTGTACTGATCTGCCTGTCAGTCTCCTCCTCCATTCTCCCCTTAGTCCTGAACAAGACCCCGAGGTACTTTATTTCCTCCACTTGAGGAAGATACTCACTCCCAAGATGGAGAGGAAATTCTGCTCTTTGCAGCTTAAAACCATGGTTTCAGATTTGGAGGTGCTCATTCTGGGGTTCTTCTGTTTTTCACCCTCTTGGACAACTGCAAGTTGTTATTCCCAAGTGCCTCATATATGTTGTCTAGTGTATTCTAGTATTTTGTTTAAACCATTTGTATTACTGATAGTCTTTGTCTTTCTGCATTGATCTGATGAGGTGTAAGGTCAGACCCCTTATGACCCCTTATGCATCCAAGAGATATTAAATTCACTGAATTCCAGTCATAGTCAAGTTTTATTTAAGTTTATTCACAGTCTTACGCAGATGTTTTAGTCACCAAGTGGTTGTTTTTCCACAACAGCATAGTCCAGAGATTCTGCTTCCTCTGTGAAAGGTGCTCTGGTGGGATTGAGAAGATCCTCAAAATATTCCTTCCACCCCCGAGGACATCTCCTCGAGCAAAAACCACTACAGTGATCCCTTATTTTTTGCGGTTAATGGGGACCGGCGCCCCCCCGCGAGAATCAAAAAATCCACGAACCGGAGCCGGAGCCCCCCGACCCTAAATAATGTGTTTAAAATATGTTTAAAAACCCCAAAAAAGTATCGAGGCACTGCAGTGAAACAAGACAAAGGCTCAACTGTGGTCTTTCGACCAAATGGAAAGGAGGTGGTACTCCTGCAAATCTGCGGACTCCCATCGTGCCTGGAGAGATAGTTTAATAGTCTACAAAAGAGCCCTACGCAGAGCTAGAACATCTTATTATTCTTCGCTAATAGAAGAGAACAAACATAACCCACGTTTTCTGTTCAGCACTGTAGCCAGGCTGACAAAGAGTCACAACTCTGTTGGTCCATGCATTCCTGCTACTCTCAGTAGTGAAGACTTTATGAGCTTTTTTAATGGGAAAATAATCAAATTAGAGATGAGATCGGCCAGACCCAGCTGTCGGCGGCTGTGGACGTCCCTGCAGTTTCGTTGATCTCTTCCGTTTCTGATTTGACTCTGGACTGTTTTTCTCCTGTGGGCCTCTCTGAGTTGACCTCAACTATCAGTAAAGCTAAACCATCTACATGTCTGTTGGATCCCATCCCAACTCGACTGTTCAAGGATGTTATATCCTCTATTGGTATATCAATTTTGGATCAGATTAACCTATCTCTACAATTAGGATATGTGCCACAGGTTTTTAAAGTTGCAGTCATTAAACCTTTGCTCAAGAAACCATCCCTTGACCCGGACATCTTGGCAAACTATAGACCAATATCCAACCTTCCATTTATCTCTAAAATTCTGGAAAAAATAGTTGCTAGCCAGTTAGGAGAACACCTGCATAGAAATGATCTATTTGAGGTCTTTCAGTCAGGGTTTAGAACTCATCATAGCACAGAAACTGCACTGATTAGAGTCTCCAACGACCTCCTCATGGCCTCAGACAATGGATTAGTTTCTGTCCTTGTTCTGCTGGACCTCAGTGCTGCTTTTGATACTGTTGATCATGGCCTTTTGCTGTACAGATTAGAGCACACTGTTGGAATTAAAGGGACAGCATTAGGCTGGTTTAAGTCATACCTATCTGACAGGTTCCAGTTCGTCCATGTTAATGACGTTTCTTCTACACGAACTAGGGTCTGCTATGGCGTCCCACAGGGTTCAGTTCTGGGACCAATCCTTTTCACTTTATACATGCTTCCCTTGGGAAAAATTATCCAGAGCCATGGCATAAACTTTCATTGCTACGCTGATGATACGCAGCTGTACTTATCTATGAAACCAGAGGAAACAAAACCTTTGGCTAAACTTCAAGGGTGTCTTAATGATATTAAGTCCTGGATGTCCTCTAACTTTTTGCTTCTAAACTCGGATAAAACAGAGGTTATTGTCTTTGGTCCCAAACACCTGAGGAATGGATTGACTGGATTTACGCTGGCTTCCAGCACAGTTGCGAAAAACCTTGGAGTTATTTTTGATCAGGATATGTCATTTAAGCAGCATATTAATCAGGTTTGCAAGACTGCCTTTTTTCATCTCCGAAATATTGCCAAAATTAGGAGCATCCTCTCCCAGGGTGATGCCGAAAAATTAATCCACGCGTTTGTTAGCTCTAGACTGGATTACTGTAATGCGCTGTTAGCAGGATGTCCGAAAAGCTCGCTAAATAGCCTTCAATTGATCCAGAACGCAGCAGCGAGGGTGCTGACAGGAATCCGCAAGCGAGATCACATCTCTCCCGTGTTAGCCTCCCTCCATTGGCTTCCCGTGAAATTTAGAATTGAGTTTAAAATTCTGCTTCTCGCATATAAGGCCCTTAATGGCCTAGCTCCGCGCTATTTACAAGACTTGATAGCATGTTATGCTCCTAATAGAGCTCTCTGCTCTCAGAGTGCAGGATTACTCGTCGTTCCTAGAATATCTAAAAGTAGGTTTGGAGGACGGGCCTTCTGCTACCAGGCACCTTTTTTATGGAACCAGCTACCAGTTTGGGTTCAGGAGGCTGATACTATCTCCATTTTTAAAACTAAATTGAAAACATTTCTGTTCAGTAAAGCCTACAATTAGTCTTAACTATAGTGTGTAGGGGCTAATAGTTATAACTATAGTTGTAGTAGTAAGACTAGAGTAGCTCGTCTTAATCACAGCTTCGTCATAGTTATGCTGCTATAGGCCTACGCTACAGGGAGACACCAGCATGATCTGCTGAGTGGTGTCTCCACTGCTCTTCTCCCTTTCTTCCCTTTCTTCCTCCCTTCCTCCTCCTCCAGCTCATTTATAATTATTTGGGAGCACCCTGCTACTGAAACTGTGCTCCATTTTCTTTGCTTTCCTGTGTTTGTTGTGCTGTTTCTGCCCCCTTTTCTCTTTGTGTATTTGCAGGCCAGAGTTTCCTGGGTTTCACGCTGACTTGCAGTTCCATCCACTGTCCATCCCGGGGTTCTCCTCCACTTGTGTTTGGGTACCGACTGGCGTGGTGATCGGCGACCTGGTCCTCTGGCCATCTCATCCCAGTGCTGCTGCCTCCATCTGTTTATGTTTATATATTGCATCCTTTTGCTTGAAATCCTACCCTTCTCTTTTCTTAAACCCAAACCCCCTCCTCCTCCCCCTTCTCTCACACACCTCACCTACACCCCACCCGCACATTACTGATACTCAAGAGCCTATCATGGCTCATTACGCTGACCACACGCCCAAGGGCCCTCCATAGCTCGCTTGCATTCACCCTACAACAATTCCACTACTTCTTTATTATTATTTTTACTTTTTCTGTGCTCTCCTCTCTCTGTCCTACATCCTCTTTCTGTCCTCCATCTTCTCTCTGTCCTACATCCTCTCTCTGTCCTGTCTCCCCTCTTTTCTTTCTCTACCCGGCTGGCCTTCGGCAGGAAGGTCCCCCCATATGATCCAGGTCCTGCTCAAGGTTTCTTCCTCTTAAAGTGGAGTTTTTCCTTGCCACTGTTTGGTATAAAGGTTTTTTTTCTCCCTACGTGGGAGTTTTTTACCTGCCATTATCATTGATTGGATTTAATTATATAATCTTAGTTGATGATATTTGCTCGGGGGTCATGCTCTGGGTCTCTGTAAAGCGCCTAGAGGCAATTGTCATTGTAACAGACGCTATATAAATAAAATTGAATTGAATTGAATTTCTGTTACCTTCACAGCCTCTGGTCTCTGAACCGTAGTAAACAAACTGCTCTTTAATCTAACCTCAATTTCATTCTGACGTCCCACGACACACACACTACATTACCCATAAGGCCACACCATTACCCATAAGGCCACCTTCTTAAAGGGGCCAGGCTGGCTCACAACATTTCTTCGCTGTGAGAGAATGCGCACAACATCCTGTGATGTTTCCCCAATTTTTTCTTGATTTTTGTTTTTTTTTTAATATTATATATTTCTGAAAAATCCACGTATAACTAAAACCGCGGAACTTAAAGTGCGAATTGGCGAGGGATCACTGTACTCACTATACTTTTGGGTCTACCAGGTCTGTCCAGCATCCTCTCCCACATTTGCCCCATGGGTGAAGGCCCGGCTGACAGTTACTTTCAGACTCTTCTTTAATATCTTTTCTTTCATAGACTCTTCTATGGAGTTTATGGTTGGACATGTGCATACAAAAGTTTACAAAGTTTATAAAAGGTTATAGTACATTTTTGCTGCATTCTGAAATTTCATCCAAAAGCTGAATATCCCAGACTTTTTGTGGGTAGTGTATCTTCTTTAAGTCTTCTGTCGAGAGTGCAATCCTACCTGCAGTCATCTGTTGGGGGAGCAGCATCAGAGCCGGTGACTTAAAGAAACAGAACAAACTAATAAAGAAGGTTGGATCTGTTCTGGGGACTGCACTGGAGCCAATGGTGCAAAAGAGGATACCTAATAAAATAAAAAAAAATAAAAAACTAATAATAAAAATCATGGTCAACCCTGAGCATTCTCTTCACAGCACAATGATTCAGCAACAGTGTCTTCAGTCAGATTCACTGCAACACAGACCGCTACAGGTGATCCTTCATGAACACAGCAATAACCATCTATAATGAATCTTTGAAGAGACTTAACTAATGAAACAATTAATTTCTCTTTAGGGATTGATAAAGTTTTTTTTAATTGAATGTAATTTCTATCAATATGTTATCAAGTGGCTTTTTATAGTCCACCCATCCATCCATTATCTATGCCCTCTTAATCCTACATAGCGTCACGAGGATCTGCTGGAGCCTAAGCAAAAGACAGGGGTTCACCCTGGACGGGTCACCAGTCCATCGCAGGGCCACACGTAGACAAGCAACCACTCACGCTCACATTCATAATCACTCTTATGGACAATTTAGAACCACCAATTAACCTGACATGCATGTCTTTGGACTGTGGGAGGAAGTCAGTACCCGGAGGAAACCCACGCAAGCACGGGGAGAACATGCAAACTCCACACAGAAAGACCTGCTGAGGTTTAAACCAGGAACCTTCTAGCTGTGAGGCAACAGTACTTACCACCAAACCACCGTGCTGCCCCTTTTGTAGTCCATTTTTGCTAAATGAACAGATTGTCATTTAACTATCTAAGAGAAATCAGAAATAAAAGCTGAAATTATATTCGATAGTTACTAACTGCAATTTGATATTAGTGGAAGTGAAGCATAATTTGTACCTCTACTTAGACTTCTACAAACTCCAGCAAACAAAAACCATCGCAATTCTGCAGACTTTGACAGACTCCTGGAGATTCCTGCAGACTCCAGTAAACCCTTACAATCACTAGTAAAAATGCCCCAAATGTCATTTCCAGGGCCGACTCTTGCTATAAGTGATACAGACAGCTGTGAACGCCACATCTGTGGGAGATGGAGGCCACTGCTGATCACGCAAAGTGCCCCACACTTCCCTTTCTGACATCATCACAGCAAAATACGTATTATTTATTTACACGCACTGCTGTCCATTGGTGCCCCTTCCTCTTGTTCTGCCTTCAAAATTACAAATTCATAAATGAAATTACTTGGCCCCATTTGTCATCGCTTTACTGATCTGTGACTGTCTGCTCTTGGTATTGTGTCATGTGATGTGAGTGTCCATGGAAAGTTTTATATCCAGATGTCTCATCAAACTGGCTTGAAATTTCTGAGTGGAAGGACAACCCCTCCATGTTTCACGTTTTACTTAATTAAAATGATCTAAATCTTGCTGTTTTAATGATGCATGTCCATGTCTTATTGGTCATGTGTAAATTTTCTACACAGGCTGTTTGGTCATTCAGGATAAATGAAGGTCTGCTCAAATCTTTATAAATACACTCGAAACATTATAGAGAACAACAATCTAGGTTTAAAAAGGTCACCACAAAGTATTATTTAAATAATTAAAGCATGTACAAAAATCTGTATCTGCACACATCTCAGATTACAAACAAAAAGTCTTTTATTTTCACTTCACAGGAAACAGTTTCACAAAGTCAACCGATATCAAAGTATCTTCAAAACAACTCAAAACACATTTATTGTGGGTACTTCATAATTAATGCCACATTTACTTCCAGTCTTTTGTTGCTCCTCTCTGCTTGTATTCCAGTGTGCCAGCATGATCAAACTGCTGTTTTTCCTCATTTTTCTTTTTTTCCTCCATAAGTATGGCCATGAGTATTTCACCTGAGAGGGCAGGAAATCCCACACCTGTTTCTTAGCTTTAATAAGAAAAAGGAAATGACAAAGAGCTAACATGGAGCTGATAGCACAGAAACAAGGCTAGTGTTAAGCTAATGCTAACACCTTCAGGTGACGCACTTCGAGTTATTACTACAAATGTTGAGGTCAGAGAGCTGGACCACCTGACTTGACATGATGCAGATTTAAGGATGTTTCACCACAGAGAGTGACTGATCATGAAGCTATAACAAAGGTAAATGCTGTTAATGTGCTAAGATTAAGGTAACTGCAGCCAACATGAAGCTAAGATTAAGCTAACAGCAGATAACGTGAAGCTAAGATAAAGCTAAAAGTGGATAAAAATGAAGCTAAGAAAGAGCTAACATAACAATAAGATACAGATACAGCTAACATGTTGATAGCACAGTGTTCTTTTAATGTAAACATTAATGGGACAGAAATGTTAGCAGGACTGAGTGACTTATTGTTTATATACCCCAGAGAGGACACAATTTTAATAAAGAAACATCCTATAATTATTCCTGGTGGCATAGATTCAATGGGGTGTTGGAAACATTCCTCAGAGGTTTTGGTCTATATTGACATCACCAGCTGTTGCAGATTTGTCAACTATACATCATGGATGAGAATCTCCCGTTCCACCACATCCCAGTGTGCTCTGTTGGATTGGGATCTGGTGACTGTGGAGGCCACTGAAATTTAGTGATCTCATTGTCATGTTCAAGAAACCAGTTTGAGATTATGTGATATTTTTGACATGGTGCATTATCCTGCTGGAAGTAGCCATCAGAAGATGGGTCACTGTCTTGATAAAGGGATGGACATGGTCAGCAACAGTACTCAGGTAGGCTGTGGTGTTTAAACAGTGCTTATCTGTCTACATGCCTAAATGTCATCTACCATATGATTGGCTGATAAACTATTTGTTTTAAGAAGCAACTGAACAGGTGAACCTAAAAAAGTTGCTGGTGAATGCAAGTCCAGATGTTGCAGGAGGTAAATATTCTTTCAGTAACTGATGAATAATCAATAATCACCACTCATATTTAACAGTGTCTCAATCCCACTGTCTGTTCTGTGACTTTGGTTCATTTACGTTATCCTGCACACCAACAACATCCCAATAAGGTCCAGGTAAGTATTCCAGTAATGTTCCAGTAAAGTTTCCAGTAAGAGCCCAGTGAGGTTTCCAGTGAAGCAGCCCACACTGCAGTCTAATGTTCTTTCCTTCTGATGGAGAACATCTCCGGAACGTTCTTCAAATCTCCATGATGTTGATGGAACCATGTGAATATCACAGCTATGATGCCACCTGCTAATCAATACTGAGGTCAGCGCCGTGTCCATTTGATCAGAGTCTCTGGTGATCGATACAAGAAGATCAGTTTGGCGTAAAGCTCCTCCTCCAGCTCCAGTTCACCTGTCTCTCTCACCTGTAAGAAAAACAACCAGATTATAAAATGGTCATCGTGGATGTATCTGTCTGGATCCCAGGTGTGTTGTGGATGGGGTCAGTGTGACTTTCGCATTTGAAGGTGTACCAGGAAGATGTCCGTGCAGAGCTTAAGGATGCGGTCCACACATGGCAGCTCCTCGAACATGATGGAGTGACTGATGCCGCTGAAGAACTCTCTGACGAACTTCCCAATGACCAGAACCACAGAGGCGTACAGGCCCATGATCCTGAGGGGGGACAGGTTACTGAAGAGTTGATGTTTCCCCGAAGCTAACCAATGCTATCATAAAGCTAAGATAGCACAAACCGAAGCTACCATGAAGCTAACATCGATTTTAAAAACTTCCAAAAAAAAAAAAAAAAATATTGTTTAAATGTCTAAATCAGAAATAAAAACTTTTATCTATATTTTTAAACAGCACGTTTGTAACAAAGCCTTTTTTCATCTCCATAATATCGCCATGCGTTTGTCACTTGTTGACTATATTATTGTAATGTGTTGAGAGTAGGATGTCCAAGTAATTCTCTGAGTAATTCTCCAAAATGTAGGAGCTCGAGTGGTGACAGGAATCATCAAGAAAGATCATGTTTCTCTCGTGTTAGCCTCCCTACTCTAGCTTCCTTTAAAATGTAAAATAAAATCTTTTACTTGCATATAAGGCCCTTAATGACCAAACTCCTAGTTATTCACAAGACCTGAATAGATAGATATCCAAAAGTAGATTTGGAGGACGGGCCTTCTGCTATCAGGCACCTTTATTATGGAACCAGCTACCAAGTTGGGTTAAGGAGGCTGACATTACCTTCACTTATAAAACTAAACTGAAAACATTTCTGTTTAGTAGAGCCTATAATTAATCTAAACAACAGTATGTTAGGGCCAATAGTCACAGCTACAGCTACAGGAATGGCTGAAGCCAAGACTTGACAGAGAAAAGAGAGGAAAATCCGCACACTTGTTAGAAGCTCCCAATGTATCTTTAATTGCAACGTTTCGACCGAATGGTCTTCCTCAGGCAACTACTGTTTTGTAGTTGCCTGAGGAAGACCATTCGATACATTGGGAGCTTCTAACAAGTGTGCGGATTTTCCTCTCTTTTCTCTGTCATGATCTTCTGATCATCCTGCACCTGGCCTAATAGGATTGGATGTGCGCACAACTATTCCTTTTTTCTTGAAGCCAAGACTTGAGCAGGCTGGTCTCAAACACAGCCTTGTTACAGCTATGTTGATATAGGTCTACGCTGCAGGGAGACACCAACATGATCCATCTTCTCTCCCCTCTTTTCCTCTTGTAACTGTAATGTATGTAACTGCGCTTCATTGTTCTTGTACTTTTTTTGTGCTGTCCTGCACCCCCCTTTTTCTTTTTTTCTGTATATGTTTGCAGCCCAGAGCTACCAGAGGGGGCATAGTGACCTGTAGATCCACCCTCTGACCACCTCAGTCTTTGCTGCCTACATCTGTTTATAAAGTAATCTCATCTCTTTAATATATTTTGTCCAAAATAATATTGCTAATATATTTGTGCCTCTCCTCTCTCTGTACTCCATTCTCTCTGTCCTATCTTTCTCCTCTTTTCTCTCTTTACCCGGCTGGCCCCAGCAGGAAGGTCCCCCCTTATGATCCGGGTCCTGCTCAAGGTGTCTTCCTCTTAATTCAATTCAATTCAATTCAATTTTATTTGTATATTTGTCTGTTACAATGTCAATTGTCTCTAGGCGCTTTACAGAGACCCAGAGCATGACCCCTGAGCAAA
Organism: Hirundichthys speculiger; assembly: GCA_018398805.1. Taxonomy (NCBI): domain Eukaryota; kingdom Metazoa; phylum Chordata; class Actinopteri; order Beloniformes; family Exocoetidae; genus Hirundichthys; species Hirundichthys speculiger. Next base: position 374,810 of record JAGFBZ010000246.1, read on the forward strand.
TATGATTAACTAAAATTATAATATTGAATCCTAAACAAGGGATAATGGCAGGTAAAAAAAAAACTCCCACAGAGGGAGAAAAAAAAACCTTTAAGCCAAACAGTGGCAAGGAAAAACTCCACTTTAAGACGAAGAAACCTTGAGCAGGACCTGGCTTCCTGCTGAAGACCAGCCGGGTAAAGAAAGAAAAAAAAGGGGAGACAGGACAGAGAGACTATGGAGCACAGAGAGAGGAGAGCACACAAATGACTGAATGTAATGGCTACATAAACATAGACAGATGCAGATAGCAGCACTGAGGTGAGATGGTCAGAGGACTAGATCACCGGTCACCACACCAGCCAGCACCTGAACACATCTACACACACAGGTGGAGGTAAACGCTGGGATGGACAGAGGATGGAACTGCAAGTCAGTATGAAACTCAGGAAACTCTGGCCTGCAAACATACAGAAAGAAAACAGAAAAAAGGAGGGAAAACAACACAACAAACTACAGGAAAGAAAATGGAGCACAGTTACAGTAACAAGGTGCTCCTAATTAACTATGGAATGAGCTGGAGGAGGAAAGGGAGAAGAGCAGTGGAGACACGACTCAGCAGATCATGTTGGTGTCCCCCTGCAGCGTAGGCCTATAGCAGCATAGCTATGACAAAGCTGTGATTAAGACGAGCCTACTCTAGTCTTAGCTCCTACAACTATGGCTATAACTATTAGCCCCTACACACTATAGTTTAGACTAACTGTAGGCTTTACTAAACAGAAATGTTTTCAATTTAGTTTTAAAGATGGAGATGGTTTCAGCCTCCTGAACCCAAACTGGTCGCTGGTTCCATAATAAAGGTGCCTGGTAGCAGAAGGCCCGTCCTCCAAACCTACTTTTGGATATTCTAGGAACGACGAGTAATCCTGCACTCTGAGAGCAGAGAGCTCTATTAGGAGCATAACGTGCTATCAGGTCTTTAAATCAAAATCATCAAATTTATTTATAAAGCCCTTTTCATACACAAGTAACACAAAGTGCTTTACATAATAAAAACAATAATTAAACAAGATAATAAGATAATAATTAAACAAGGTCTTGTAAATAGCGAGCTAGGGCCATTAAGGGCCTTATATGTGAGAAGCAGAATTTTAAACTCAGTTCAAATTTTCACAGGAAGCCAATGGAGGGAGGCTAACACGGGAGAGACGTGATCTCGCTTATGGATTCCTGTCAGCACCCTCGCTGCTGCATTCTGGATCAGTTGGAGGCTATTCAGCGAGCTTTTTTTTCTTTTTTTCCAGAATTTTAGAGATAAATGGAAGGTTGGATATTGGTCTATAGTTTGCCAAAATGTCCAGATCAAGAGATGGTTTCTTAAGCAAAGATTTTACAACTGCAACTTTAAAAACCTGTGGTACATATCCCAAAGGGGAGTTTTTCCTTGCTACTGTTTGGCTTTTTGGTTTTTCTCCCACTGAGGAGAGTTTTTTACTTGCCATTGTTAATTTACTTAATCCTTGCTGTCTCTGTGTTTGCTGGCATCTCAAAACCAAATCATGCTTTATTTCAAATGTTGTGTTTTTGTATTATTGCTGTGTTTATATTACCCGTATCCAGCCAGGAACCCCAGACTCGGAGGGCTGACTTTATCACTGAACACAAACAGCTGTAGCCCCGCCTCCCTCACATCATTCATTTTAGCCTTGCCCCTGAGAGGGACCAGGGTGTCAGCTGGTTGGTCAACGATCCACCACTCCTGGATCTCTCTGCTCTGACTGGACCGCTCCAGGGCCAACAAGATAGCTCTGTATTGGTCATCTGATTGGCAGAGAGAAATGTAACTGGATGAGCTGGTTCCAGCTGTTATGGTGTTTGAAGTGAGCAGCACTGACCTGAGTACAGCTGCTCAATGGGTATGGCGTTGGAGTCGCTTGGAGCTCGAATAAAGCAAGGAAACACGTCTTTAATCACCCTGACAACAGAGAAAAGTCACTTCGCATAGGTTCATGGATGTCTGCTGCTCTTTTAGGCATGTTTGTAGTCTTTTAGGGAGAACTCCACCGCCTGTTGGTTTGAAGCATTTAGCCACCTCACAGCCTTTTTATTAGAAATATGTTAGTAATCTCTGAGTTTTACATTAATTGAGACTCCACTCTCTAACCCACAGCCCCTCCCCATGTATGTCACCCACCCCACCTCCCTACATTACATCACACTCACACAGGGTGGCTCCGGGTTCCATTGAGCAGCTCGATCAGCTCCACACGAGTCTGATTGTCCAGGTATGTCACATGTTTACCTGATGCAAGCTCAGCCTTTGCCCCAAGACTCAAGTTCCTGTTCAAAAATACAACATCAGGGTATTTGTGATTGGTGAGTGATTGATTATTGATCAGAACCACAGGACAAACCTCTGCACAGTCCAGGACATGGTCAGGGGAAAGTGGTCCAGGCTCAGGACCTGGCTCAGGTACTGCCTGCTGGGGGGGCTTATAGTCCAGAGAGAGTTGCTGCTGCCCTGCAGCTCCGCCACCGTTACATCCTCATGATTGTACACCTCCAGGAACTGCAAGGCATTCTGGGAAACGTAAGGCACAGTGTTAGTGCCATGGGGACTGGTACAAATGCTGTGCACAACTACAACAGTGGAATACTTACAGGTGTGTAGCTGTAAGAGCTGATGAAGGAGCTAAAGTCTTCCTTGGTCAAGTCTCTGAGCTGATTCTGCTGAGCACTCATCGTGAAGATCGGCTGAAAAACAGCAACCACAAAGTAGTACCTTTGTGAAAGTACTGCTGCTGAAAACAACACAAATACAGCAGACAAGATCTGAACGGGCTTTTAACAGCATCAGTGCTATGGCTATACTAAAAAGTAGGCATGCCACGATTCACTCAACTCACGATACAATTCGAATCATGTACAACACAAAATTAATTTACAGGCAAATTACTAATTTTTTTAAATTTTTATTATAATTTCTCTTACACAAATCCAGCCTTTTCCTTTTTAATAATACTGTAGTGTTTTCTCTTATGCTCTTTTTTTTTTTTTTTTACAATACTCCTACTGCCCTCGTTTCAATAAATCAGTAAAGTGTCAAGATTTTTTTTTCCTTTAGTACATAACAAGTCAACTCTACCTTAAGCCAGGCATAAACTTAGGCTTTATATACAAACAGAACAAAACCAGTCTTTTCTTACACTCTTTCCAAATCAATACTGCATCAGAGAATGCGTTTTTTTTATTTATTTTTTTTAATTCCTGAAGTAGATAAGCCAAGCACAAACTAAGGCATATTTATTTTTGTCTGAAGAGAATTGGAGTTCGACCCCCACCATGACTCATGCTTTTTTCTTTGGTCGCTCTCTGCTTGCTGGCTGCTGCACTTTTTGATTGTAATCTGCATAGGCACAATGCGCACCCCGCCTTCCTTAGCTGGCGCGCTGCTACGTGTGACGTGCGCCGCATATAGTGACGTTGAACAAGAACGTAGTTTAACTCGAGAGTGCCCTCTGCTGGCCTGGAGTCCACATTGTGATTCATGGCTTAAATAAATTGATTTGAATTGTATTAAAAAAAAAACAATTTATATCAATGCCTACTAAAAAGTATTAAAACCTCTGAAAACACGTCAGGTGTGTAGACCATTGGTGTGTACAGGTTAGGTGAGTCTACCTGGAAGCCTCCCAGAGTGATGGTCAGAGAGACATCCAGTGGCCTGTTAATGACTCCAGCCACAGATTTGATGAGCGACATGAAGAGTAGTGGAAACCAGACGATACAGATCAGTAAGAGGACGATCAGACCTCCCATCCCATATTTCACCACCCGCTTCTTCTTCTTTCCGCGGGGCTGTGGGTACCTCTAAATAAAGGTACAAGTATCTACAGTCAGGATGCAGTATGGACAACGAACAGGCTGTTGATGTGGGTTCATTCACACCTTCTCTGACTCCCTCCAGCACTTCAGGACGAAGCAGTGGGCGTAGACATCTTCCACACAGATCCAGGAAGACAGAGACAGTGTAGTGTCCGTCCACACCCAGTCCATCACAGCCCTCAGTTCTGTAAGGAAGGGGACCAGGCGGAACCTGCAGAGATGCAGACAGGTGAGATGGACGTGCTGGAGTTCTAGCTAGACACTTCCTGGTGGAAGTCATGTTAAAAACTGTTGGAAGTCCAGCTGCAGAAGTGAGACTTCTGTTTATTTACACTCACACATCTCTGATAGCTTAGTCTCTTAATTGAGGTCCTCAGGAGCCCCTGTTTTCCATGTTTCAGAAGTTCGGCATACAGTGATCCCTTATTTTTTGTGGTTAATGGGGACCGGCGCCCCCCCACGAAAATCAAAATCCGCGAATTGCAGCCGGAGCCCCTTGAGCCTAAATAATGTGTTTAAAATATGTTTAAAAACCGTAAAAAAGTAGCGAGGCACTGCAGCGAAACAAGACAAAGGCTCAGCTGTGGTCTTTCTGTTACCTTCACAGCCTCTGGTCTCTGAACCGTAGTAAAGAAACCGCTCTTTCATCTAACCTCGTTTTCATTGTGCCAGCCCATGACACACACACTACATTACCCATAAGGCCACACCATTACCTATAAGGCCACCTTCTTAAAGGGGCCAGGCTGGCTCACAACATCTCTTTGCTGCGAGAGAACGCGCACAACATCCTGTGATGTTTCTGCAATTTTTTCTTCATTTTTAAAAAAAATATTATATATTCCTGAAAAAAAAATCTGCGAATCACTAAAACCGCGGAACTTAAAGCACAAATTGGCGAGGGATCACTGTATTCTGTACCGGTGCCAATTGCTGTGAATGGAAGGGGTACCAGACCAATACACCAGATAAAACTTTCATGAAGTGGATGAGTATGGGCAGTTCACTACTTAGATTGGTTCACAAACATAAAAAAAGAACTGTCCAAATGTCAAACACCAAATACCAAACTATCAAAGTACCACAGATTAGTAGGCCAGTGAAGCATTTTACTGCCCTACTGAAGTGTGGTATCTTGGTATCCTTTATTGTCAGTTACCACAAAGGCTGAAAAAACCCTGGACCCTCTGTTTTTGCGAGGAAAGACTCATTTACAACCCACAGTGCCCCCCCCCCCAAAAAAAAAAAACAAAAAAAAAAAAACAAAAAAAAAAACTTCATAGTTTTCCACTCTGTTTTTTTTTTAAATAATTAAGATGACCCATACAACACCAGGACAGTGTCAACCTCTCCAGCGCTCAAACATCAACAGATCTCCAAGACTCACCCCTGAAACAGGAACAGGTTCAGGTAGTTGTAGCTCTTGGTCAGGAAGTTTCCCAGGACTCGGGTCGGGTAGCCAGATCGAATCTGATAAGCTGACAGGCCAAAGTAGACGCACTTCACAAAATACCAGAGCTGAGCCACCAGGTTCTGATTGAACCTCCTGTAGACACACAGGTAGACAGGTAAATGGCAAGAGGCTCCAAAACAGAGGGAATATGAGAGAGATAGAGAGAGAGAGAGAGAGAGATAGAGAGAGAGAGATAGACAGAGAGAGAGAGAGAGAGAGAGAGAGATAGAGAGATAGATATATATATATAGAGATATAGATATCTATATATAGATATATAGAGAGATAGAGAGAGAGAGATATATAGATATATATATATATATATATATATATATATATATATATTATATATATATATATATATATATATATATATATATATATATATATATATATATATATATATATATATATATATATATATATATATATATATCTTTAACTCATTCTTCTTCAAAAACCTAATTAAAAACTCTCTTGTTACGCAACAGAAAAATGTATTTTCGTCCAATAAATGGTGAGATGTTCTAGAATGTAATTTCAGATGTGCTAACTTTATTTCAATACCACATTTATTGAAATACACCTTGTAGTTGCTGAAACACATTCATTTTAGATTAGACATGTCATTTTAGAGGAGGAATCTCAGAAACTGGCCTCATCAGAAAAGAGTTGGAAAAACGTGGTTCATCAAGACTAAACAGTTCACACACACACACACAGGTGTGTTACCTCTCTGTGACCGTCGGCAGGATGAAGAACATCCAGAAGTGGATCCCAAAAACCAAAATCACCTGGAAGACCAACTTCCCCAGAACTGTCTTCCTCAAATACAGAGCCCTGTCTATCACCATGGTACCTGAGGAGACAGGTGAGCAGACAGATGAACAGACAGACAGATGGGATGACGAGCAGATAGAGAGACAGATGGGTGTCCATACCAAACTGGATCAGGACCATCACTAGGAAAGCTTCAGGAACCTGGTCCTCTGAGAGGGAGGAGGTGATGTCAGCAGCTGCCGAGTGTTTCTGTTTGGGTGAACGAGTGGAACAAACTGATAAATCCAGAAGAAAATGATTTCACATATAATATTAAAAACAGACTGCAGACTCAAAAAGTCAGGATTACTCCAAAGGCCCAGAAGCCGAAGACAATTATGATGAAGTCCACGGTGTCAGCGAGGAACATGAGGACGTAGACGTCGGTGACGGCACTGTACTCGGGTTGGACCAGAGCTCTGAAGAACTGGCGGAGCGGCTGGTACAGAGACAGACACCTGCCAGACACAGAGGGATTGTGGGACGCAGTCCAAGGACAGTAACATGGTTAGCTGAGTATCACCAACCTGCTGACAAGATACCGCCTGGTCCTGAAGAAGACTTCCTGCAGTTTCTCTAGCAGCAGGTCCAACCTGCTGAGGTTCTGCTGAGTTTTGCAGCTCACACTGCCTGGAGACACCAAGTTTGCTTTTAATTTTCATTAATAAATAACGGCACAGTGAAAAAAGTTATCTAGAGAAGACTGAGTGATCTTCATCACAGTGATCACAGTCTCCGTGGCAATGGGATGTATAACGTTGGCTAGCACTAGGATGAGGAGTAATCAGAGTATCACTAACTATGTTCTCTGCTGTGTAAAGGTGTGTTAGCTTTTACCTGCAGGAGAGCGCCGCTGAGCGGAGCTGGAGTGCCTTCTTCTCACTCCTCTTTGTCGCAGAGTGGTGGGAGCGCCGCTCGTGGTGGTGTTGTGGGTGGAGTCAGCTTGATCGTGGTTACGGAGGGGGTCAGTTGCTATGGTAACACTCTGGTCCCACAGTCCATGGCACTGGAGAAGATGAGGAGGGGAGTTAAATAGTGTTTAGGTTTGTACATTCATCATGGCTCTGTGGTGGTAAAAATGTGTTTTTCCTCTCTGTGCTGAGAGGAATTCATTTAGTCTAGCTCTGGTTCTCAACTGGTGGGTTGCGACCCAAAAGTGGGTCGCAGACCTGTTTTCAGTGGGTCATGGGCCTTTGCCTGGGGAAGGAAATGCTAAAAAAAAAAAAGAAAGAAAAAGCATGTCATTCATACTCCTTAACAGTAGATGGCGATAATGCCCTGTAATGTGAGTTGACACCCGCCAGTTCACACCATAGAAAAAGACCTGCAAAGTTTGTTTACATATGTTGAGCATGGTGAAACACAGATACAACGAAGAATATATGAGATATGGATTTTCTTATCTTGAAGACAAAGGTCAGTGAGTGGTTATTCAGCTAAAACTATATATTTTGAGTTCTTTTTTAAACTACTGCTCAGTGGTTGCACTGTTTTATTTCATGTTTGTGCATGTTGAGTCTGTTAAAAAAGGCTGAAGTTACTGAAGTGTTTTGGATTTAATTAAAATGCAGCGAATTGAGCATCAAAGGGAATATTTCCCACTTGAAGTCATTTTGGTTATGCCATTTTGGTTTTTGCCAATATTCTATTCTACTATCTCCGATTCAAACTGCACGATCTTTTCATTCAATAAATTTGAGATGTTGGAAATTTTCCTTGATTTGGGTCACGGCTTGTCATTAAGGGTGATGATGGGTCCTGAAGCCAGACCAGTTGAGAACCACTGATTTAGCTGGAATGAACAGTACAGAAATTTTATTTATTTAGCAGAGATGTTTATCTAAAGCAGCTCAGACACGGGGAACAAATACGGGTTCAAACATCCAGATTCTGACAAAAGGACAATCACTGACCCTCCTGTGTTCCAGCAGGAGAGTCACAGTAACCACAGCAGACCAGCAGGTCAGTGGACACTAACGGGGACATCATCAGGATCATGAGGAGATCTCTCCAGCGTGGAGTAAGAAACTTGCATTCTTTACCTCACTGAAATGTTATTTACAAAAATAATACCAGACTCTGGAGCAGGGCTAACACTCCACAGAGCAGACTCGGAGTCAACGTCAGGTAAACTGAGAGGAGAGGTCTGGCTATTTACGCAAACAATTCATGGTGCTGTCCCAGCCAACAGGTCCATGTAGACTCCATCTGGGTTAAATGTGGGCTTCTTGGGTAGAGAGTGGGCTTTAAATGGGGGAATGTCATGGGTCCCATATAGTTTCAATAACATATGCTCTACATAGGAAGATTAACCAGTTGGCCCCACCCAGAGTCCGTATGGACAAACGCAGGTTGGACCACCATGGAACCAGCAAACACACGCACCCGGGACCCATTCTACAGCCCACTTTTAGCTCATATGGAGCCAACATATAAATGTTGGCATTACATGTTCTCCTCATGTGGCAGCAACTATTATCATCGCAGTCTTTACCCAACACAGATGTGAGCAATAGATGGGGAGAACTTGACACCACAGTCAGTCAGCTGCAGACTGCACACCTGGATCCATGCCAGACCATTGTTGGGTACCGTAGCAATGCTAACTTCAAGTCAGTTCTGCCTCAGTTCCACCAGCAACCAGAGGGAAAAGACACTGTACCATTAATATAATTCTACACTGTTATAAAATACTATACTAGCAGCTCCTAACCATCCTGCTGGAGGCTGCATCCAAGCTCAGAACTGCGAATGTACCTTCAGAATGGTTCTTAAATAAATGGGCACTTTTACCTTCAGAATGGCTCTGTGGTGGAACAATGCAAGCAGTTGCAACAGGTCATACAGGACATAGCCTTCCTTCTTTTCCACCCCCAGGATGTTTGGAGGGTGGAACGGTTTGGACTGGTCTACCTCCAGCTTCTGGTTGAAGGGAAAGAACCCAAACTGGAAGAAATACTTGATGACGACAGTGACCTGAGGAGACGCAAAAAGAAAGAACCATTGACTGTGAAGACTGTAGATAAGGTTTGAATTAAAGGCCCTTGAAAGCAACAGGATGATGTTAACCTCAGTGTAGATGATGGCCGTCATCCAGAAGGTCTTACTGGGTCGAGGAACCGACAGCGTTGCCCAGAGAAATACCAGAACGGGAAGTACCAGTGTCAGACAGCTGGCAGACACCATGTGGTTCAGAACAATAACCAGGTAACACACCATCTCCGACCTGAAGGAAGCAAACGAGACACAATGACAACAAAGGTCAAAAGATGGATGAATGGCTGATGAATGATTTCTGTGGAGCAATCATGGAGTCTGTAGTTGGCCTCATAAACAAATCAAAGCATCAGTAGAAACCATCGAGTCTTTGACTCAGTCTGTGGGTAAAGGTTTTAGCCTCAGAACTCTTCTCTGGTGGAGGATGTTCTTATATATTCACAGTAGGGATGTAACGATATGGAAAATTTGATATCTCAATTATAGTGACCAAATTATCACGGTTTAAGATATTATCGCGATATTCTTAATTTATGTACAAATGTCTAAAAAAAACATACATTTTAATAATTTTACAAAATCTTGTGATTTTCTTGTCATATTGAAACATCAGAAGCCAAAATCTTATCAAAATGAAACTTTCACATTAAACGGACAAACAACTGGCACAGAAAGAGGTTTTATTTTAAATGAACAAAATAAATAACAGGAACAAAGCTTATTTGTCTGGTGCAAATTTAAATAAATTTAATTTAAATTTAAATAAAACATAAGAGAGAGAAACAAGCTAGCCTATAACTTAGGCTGCAGGTAAGATGATCCTTCATTGATCTCCTGAGGGGAAATTCAACAGTCTATAAGGTGAATGCTTTTAGACCAGTACTGGGGTCCACCACCAGTTTCTAGGACTGCCATGGCAGGGCCCGACAAGCTGTGGCCACACCTTCAGTTGACTCTTTCAACAAAAGAGGAAGACAGTGTTGCTTCCAGTGACAAAGGGACAACTATCGATGTGACAGCTTCAACAGACATCTCGGACCAGTTCCTCTGCCAGACATTCATGGTAAATCCTCTGATTTGAGCCAACCTCTTTGTCTGGTGTCCTTCCTTCTATGATCCAAATCACCAGCAGGTGGTGATCAGTTGACAGATCTGCTCCTTTCTTTACCAGTGTCCAGAACATACAACTGCAGATCTGATCACATCACTATAAAGTCAATCATCAAACTGTGACTTAACCTTCTTACCCTTACATTTAAACATGGTGACAATTAATGAAGAAACTGTGATTAATACAGGAGTCCAACAACAGAACACGCTCAGATTCAGATCAGTTTCTATCCAAGTAACACGATCATTTATCTACCTACCTTCCACCACCCCTGATCATGACTCCAAGAAGGCTGGGTTTTATGAACTGTTGTTGACATATAAGGACCAATGACATTAAAAGCCGATTTCCCTCAGCTAGTGCAGAAGAATTTTGCAACGTAATGGACTGTGCTTTCAGCGCAGGACAAGTCTCACCAGAGGCCACATTTCTCTGTCCACCATCCTTTCACATAATCCCTTTTAGGTAAGGTCCAGCCCTTCCTCAAGGACACTGGTTCTGGAACCCAGATTGTGCATCAAGGTGAGCTCAGCTATAATTAGTTAGCGCCTCTTAGCCTCAAGCACCAACCAGAGGTGAGATTCCCAAGAGCTAGTCTGGTCCAGAAACCACAGATATTAGAAACATAAACACAAGCACTTATTGACGTTTGTGAACCAGAGCTGGACTGCAGGTGTGTTAGTAAGTTCACCTGTGGAAAGAAACGTACCTGGCAGCAAGGATGTTGTAGAGGGCGTAACACAGCTGCAGCAGCTGGGGCTGGTTGCTATAGAAACATTCCGACGTCTCCAGCTCTTCATTGTAAAAAGTCCTGTAGTAAAGGTGGAGTGTGAGGCGTATGCAGGTGACAGGTGAACAACTCTCTGACTCGCCTGTCCTCACCTGTTTCTCAACAGATCACTTGCTGTCAGCTCCTGAGCACGAGACACCAGTGGACAGGAAGTGGAAGCTGAGGCAGACAGGAAGTCACTCCTCTCCCCGGGACCCTGAACCACTTCCTCCTGCAGGTCCAGGCCCAACGCCAGGCTGTAAGACGGAGGAAGCAGCAGGGAGGAAGGGGAAGTGGGGGAGGAAGCACCGGTGGTGGGGTGTGTGCCAGCAGGAAGTTGTTGGTTTGACTCCCCATCAAAGTTTAGATGAAACCTAAAAAAGAGCAAAAGAAGAACACAGTGTTTTCTTCAGTGAAGGATCCCTGTCACCAACAGCTGCAGCCAGCAGGCTTCTATATCAGTAAAAAGCTGAATATATCAGATTGAAAAGTGAGTTTATATGCGTATATGAAACCTCAGACTGTCTTGGAAATTAAAACTTAAGGAACTACAAAGTTTCAGCACAATAAACCTGTGTGTCAGACGGATGTTGTCGTCTTCTGAGGAAGACAAAGACCATGAAGACTGAACTCTCTCCATCCTGGATAATCTGGGACGGGTTCTTTGGCTGGTTCTGGCCACCAGGTGTTCTTGGCAGCCTTCAATTTCTGCTGCTGTTTGTCCTGCCGCTGGTACTGGGTCAGTTGTAGGTGGATGTTTTGCTGCCATAGAGGATTCTAGTTTTCCTGAATCAGTCTGTGGGTCTTTGGGACCGTCTACTCCTGATTTGGGTTGTGGGTCTTTGGGACTGTCTCCTCCCAGTCTGGATTGTGGTGGTGGTCGTCCTGAATCTGGTTCTGGTTATCTCTTCTGTTCTTTGTTCCCTTGCCTCTTCTCCTACATCAGAACTTCTCTCTTCATTGTCCTCCTTAACCCCTGTCTCTGCTGAGACCTGCTGCTCAGTGTCTTGGGAATTGTAGTCCAGTCCCGACTCTTTGGAGGTTTTCATCATTTGTTTTTGATAGTAAATATTGATGGCCTCCCTGCTGGGGATATTACCCTTAAAAATCAGAGAAAATCACAAAGTTAGTTTTTAGGGGCCATGCTGAACTATCTGCTCTAAAGCAGGAACTTAGAAATAAAATATTACAAATTTTATCAGAATAACCAGGATATGATTAGATGGAAGCGTGTAAAACAGTCATCAGCATGAAAGTGACATGAGACACCATGACTGTAACTTTAGTATCCAAAAGTACCATGAAGAGAAAATAAAATTGTTCCTAAAACTGATTCCTAAGGCACACCAAACATTAAATCACACAGAGATGCTTTAAAACTGTGAGCAGAAACATAAAACATCCTGCTAAACAGGTACAAGAATCATTGAAGAGTTGTGTCTGCCCAATATGAGTCTGTTTTAAAGAATGCTATGACTGCGCTCAGACCCAGAAGAACCAGTATTGAGTAGGCGCCATTATCACATCCACCATCTTTGTTGTAGTTCCAGGCCTGGTGTAGGGAGCTGTAGTCCTGAGAATCTACCTGCTTCCTCTGCTCTGTCAGCATGCAGCGTTCAATGCGGAGGACGGTGGAGATGTCAATATGTTCCTGACACAAACTGTTGAGCCAGGCAGTCAGAGAGTCCAGCAGAGCCGACAGCAGAATCCAGAAGAACCGCAGGGTGTTGGAGAACCGCCGCAGAGCCGTGTCTGAAAACAAAAGGCATCAGCCTAACTTTCGCCGCATTCACTCAGGACATTTTAAAGAAGTTCTTCATCTGGGTTTCTCTGAGATCTACCTGGTCCCTCGTCTGCCTCCTCATCTATCTCCTTGTCTGTCTCCTCGTCCGTCTCCTCTGCTCCGTTCTTCTCCATCTCCTCTGTCACTTCTATGACTGCAGCTGGTACACAGAAGATGTTACAGTTGACTGGAACACAAACTCAAAACTGCTTTTTCCTGCCTTTGTCACTGATATTAAGATTTGAGACCAACAGTTTCATGAGCATATCATGGAATGGAATATTTGAAATATTCCAATAGTGTTTTCAATAGCAGGGGTCTGGTGTAGACCTGTAATAGAGTGGCCTTGTCCTTGGTCCTCTCAGCTGTTAGGTCTTCATTACTGACCTTGCACATCAGCCCTCTATACCACTGGCACAGTAGTGCACCAGTTTCACTGTCTGCCAACCACCAATGAATGAAAGAAGAAGGAAACTGTTGGGCCACAGGCCATGTGTTACAGAAAACTGCATGGTTTTCCAAGACAAGGAGACCTTTGTTTGAATACTGTTTGAATACTGTTTGAAATGGTGTGAGGAATCTTTTTTTATCTTTAAATGTCTTAAAGACAAAGGACATGTGTATTGATTTCAGATGTGTGCTGCCCTCTCCTGTAAGTAAGGTGATTGAGGGTCAAGAAGTTGAAATTGTTGAGTCCAATAAATATTTAGGCACTATTATTGACAACAAATTGTCTTTTGGAAAAAATACAGACTCGATATATAAGAAAAGCCAGCAGCGCCTTTTTTGTCTTTGAAAACTCTCTAAATTCCAGGTTGATTCCTCCCTGATGACGATGTTTTACCGTTCTTTTATTAAATCGGTTCTTACTTTTTCTTTTATTTGTTGGTTTCAATCTTTGAAAGTCAAAGATAGAAACCTGATCAATAAGGTTGTGAGTGTGAGCAGTAAAATCATTGGGTCGGCACAACAAACTTTACAAGAACTAAAACAAACAGCTGATCAAGAAGGCTAACTCCATCTTGTCTGATTGCTCACATCCCTTACATAAACGATTTAAGTTTCTACCATCAGGTTAATTGATTAGACTCCCTTTTGCAAAGACAAACAGATACAAACAATCCTTTGTACTCTCTGCTGTTGTTCTTTTAAATGCCGGGAGGAGAAGGTAGTGGGTGAAAAGCCCTCACTCCTGATTATAGCTGAGGTCTGTATTATGAATTTTTATGTGTAATTTATTGTTGTAACTATTATGCATATTTTATGTTTCGTGTGCTCCTGCTGTCGCGGAACTAATCGCCCCTTTGGGGACAAATAAAGTTGTTGATTGATTGATTGATTGATTGAAGGAAATCATAAAACTCAAATCCCCAGCATGCCTGGCGGTTTCAGTTTCACACCTAGGTGGCCGGGGACCCCTGTTCTCACAGGGGGACACCGAACGAAGGCGGATCACAGTCCCACTGTTTAAATACTGCAAGCTCCATCAGCTCGCTCTCTTCCCTGCGCATCGGCTGTCCTGATTGGACCTGTTCTACACGACTCAAGGCATTGAGTCTTTTTGGCCTACTTTGGCCCGCCACAGCTTCCAGCCAACAACCACGAGGCCCATCCAGCGACGCGCTAGTCAGCCACCGGTAAGGAAGACCGGTTCACACGCCCCATCCTGCCAGCACCACGAGTGACCCGCGCACCTCAGCGCAGATGAGGCACGGTGCTGCCACGGGAAGATGCAACTGCTCCACGCGTGCCTTCTAGGACCCGGTTCTGCCGAGACGCTGCAACCTGCACCCCCCTTTACCGTTTTTTTCTTTCCTCTTTTCTTACTAACCATCTCCGTGAGGACGTTATCGCGTGACCTTGTCGGCCATCTTGGTAAGGTAAGGGACGAGAGCACCACATGATCTCGTCCACCATCTTGTAATGCCCTATCGCGTGAGTCGGCGGCCATCTTGGTAAGGGACAAGAGCACCACGTGATCTCGTCCGCCATCCTGTAATGCCCTATCGCGTGAGTCGTCCGCCATCTTGGTAAGGGACGAGAGCACCCCGTTACCTTGTCCGCCATCTTGGAAATCCTCCTCACAGTATTAAGCCAGCTTAGTTTATCTCACACACACACCCAGTCCTCAGTATATAAATTGACACACTTTTTTCCATCTAATATTTTATTTGGTTATGTTAGTTTAGTTATCTTTTAGTTAGTAGATATCAGGATCTTGATTCAAGTGTTTGTTCATTTCAATACTTGTGTTAATAAATTCTGATATATTCTAATGAGAGAAGTTGTTTGTGGTTATTTTACATAGTTTTGTAACATTTGCTGGCTGAACAGGTCTGTGCTCGGACTCACACCTTCTCTGTTGCTCTATAGCGCCACACCTGGTCACAGGCTGGAACATAGAACGACAGCCATTTTGAGACTGATTGTGCTGTTTTTCCTGATTTATCAGGTGGTGCCCCATTTCAATGTATTAACTTTGTTAATTCCCTTCTGGTTATTAGCAGCTGTCCCACAAGACAGTTGGTAATAACCTCCTTTTATGACTAAACGAGCACGTTATATGCCTTATGGCACAACAAAACCAAACTAACACTACAAGAGAAACATAGCTGGCTGCTGTGATTCTGGTTGCTGTATTTACCTACATGGTGATGGTGGTGGCAGATGAGAGAAAATAAACATGCATGGGAAATTGACAGGCCTGAACGTCATCTCCTGTCTACAGAACATCAGCCTCACCTCCTCTCTCCTCATCCTTCCTGCTCCTTCGTTCAGATGATTTGCTCTTCCAGAGACGCTTCTGGTTGTTTCGAGCTCTCATTGCAGTTCTAGAGTCTGTTATCCAGGCATGGTACACAAACTGAAAGACATACAAGAACATTCATGGGCTGTTTAAATCAAGTTTATGAAACACAAAAAGACCTGACTTAATTCACAAAGACCTGATTAAACTCATGAAGACCTGATAAAACCCTTGGGTACACCTTCCTTTACGTCAGAGAATGAGACTGGTTCTACAGGTGATAACTTATCACACTTTAAAGATCAATACAGTCTTCTTATACTAAAACCACAGATTCGTTGTCATTGGCTTAACAGATTTGAGACTTTATCTTCTTTCCAAGGCTCCTGCAGAAGTCCAGTTTAGAGTCCTCTGGATTCCTGCACAGATGCCTCTCTGAAGAGCAGTTACAGAACAGGCTTCAAGGAACTCATTTGTTAGATTTGTTCATTTTTCCCTGAGAACCAACCCTCTCCTAGAGTGAAACATCAAACTTGGATGCTGCTGTTCCTGTCTGATGTGTTTGAGTCTTCTGTTCCAGGGCAAATCTTGTTACAGCTCTATGTGGACAGAAATGAACTCAGCCAACAGGGATCTGGCTCATCTCTTTATTTCCTCAACTACCGGAATCCTCCTCGGTTTTCTCGGCACACAAGGACGAGACCAGCCCCTGCCATGGGTCAGGTACTTTAGCATGACCCTGAAAAACTGCTAGGTGAAGGGGTGGGGCGCTGGTGACTTGGTCCTGATTGGGTATCCT
This sequence comes from Hirundichthys speculiger, assembly GCA_018398805.1. Lineage (NCBI taxonomy): Eukaryota > Metazoa > Chordata > Actinopteri > Beloniformes > Exocoetidae > Hirundichthys > Hirundichthys speculiger. The sequence goes on from JAGFBZ010000246.1 coordinate 391,154, forward strand.
GTAGATAGGAGATGATGTTCAGCCCTCTACATGTGCCCTGCAAGTTCAGTTACCATGGCAACGGACTCTGTAAACATCATCGGTGTGAGAGCAGGTTTACAGCCACAAACCCTGAGTTTAATATAATAATGAGTTAAATATTTGAAACTTTAAAACATAATAAATGCAAAAACACTTATTTAACAATATAATAAGGCGCAGTTTAATTTATTTTGATTTACATTGCATTTTGTTACATTCATGTTGTCAATCTGGCCCTTCGACAGCAACCATGATGCTGATGTGGCCCTCAGTGAAAATGAGTCTGACACCCCTGCCCTAGATAATGAAAACACACCTTTTATCAGTGGACTTTCATGAATTCAGTATCGTAGAGTAATTCTGATGGTTCCAGACAGTGTATGCTCAACAACACATCTCTGGGACCTCAGTTCATGTCTCAGGTATGGCGAGCCGTTTGTACCCCTCTTGATGTCACGGTCTGCTGGATTGCATCATTAATAAATAAATACATGGAGAGGCTTAACCAAGACCGATGTCTTTGGTGCATGGTTCAATGCAATCTGTTTTTTGAGGATTGAATATGGACATAACTCTTATGTTATGTCAATTATCCCCCCAGGTATATTGTAAAGGCTTAAGTTTATGTTCAGTAGGCCTGGTGTACTGTCTCTAGGACATTAAATAAACAAAAGATTACTATTTTGAAATTAAATTTGTGTTTCTCTTTTTCTTCTCAGCAATAAAGCAAAATAAGTAGTTGGGGTTAAATTGTCAATTTTTATTGAATTGAATTGAACCTGAACCATATTGAATCGTACCAAATCGAATCGTACCGAATCGAATCGTTTACTATTTTTTATGAATCGTCCCTGAATCGGATCGTAGCCTGTGAATTGAGATTTGAATCGGATCGTTTAGTGAGTGAAAGATTCACACCCCTAGTAGAGATTCATCTACAAGTTTCAAGCTGGTTTAGCCATGCTGGCATTCCAGCTTTCTTTCTGAATGCTTCAGACTTGTTTTTTTTGACTCCGCAGGTAAAAAGGCTCCAGCCCTCTACTCGCTTTACTTCCTGCTCTCGGTGGAGGCAGTCACATTTCTGTGAGCTCCCATCTATCTGTCCCTGCTGCTTCTCTTTTGTCTTGTCTGAGCTTTTTTTGGAGCCTCACTCGGCATAATATTCAAATCTCTAATTATGGATCTGATCAGCTGGTTTCTCAATGCAATTAATCAATTTTTCTCGAAGAGAAAACAGGACACAGGAGAGTCCTCTGGTCCCGATGGAATACTGGCTGGAAACATCAAGGATTTTGGATGGAATCTGGGATGTCTGCCCCCCTTGTTCATTGTGGACACCAAAGTGTACCTATTGGGATTTATGATCACAGGATTTCTGCTGTTTGGAGTTGGCGGATACCTGCTGTATCGGAAAATTTACACGGCAGCTGCTATCCTGGACGCCAACCTGCCTGCTGTGTGTGTTGGAGTGAGCCGCGCTGTGAACACTCAGACTGCTGCTCTTGGTGAGCTGGACCGGAAACTGGAAGTGATTCTAGTGACGGTTTTGAACTCTGGCGAAATGGATTCGATCCTGGAGAAGTTCAAGCGCCGCTCAGGGAGAATTGACCTGTAATTCGGACAATTGGAGTTATTCCTGCCGAGATGGACCAGCAAAAAACTTTGAAGGCAGACAGAATTTATGTCAGCCTGACCGAAAACATTCTTCTCTTATCTGAATCTGGCTCCCCTGAAACGAAGCTCGCCTTCAAGGCCGGCCTTCGACCTAATCTCTCCTGAATATTATGACTTTTCGACGCTCCTTCCCGACCCCCTCCCCTTTCCAAACAACACCTGTGGCTCCAGACCAGAGGTCACTGGCTTATGCACACACATACACATGCACACACACACTTCCCTCCCCCTGCCCAACTGCCTCCGCTGGCTCCTGGATGTTTTTTACTCCCCCACGCTTGACGGACTGGGCACTTCGCGCAGCGAGCGCACAGACTGTTTAGCTGGACACTCCCCCTCCCCCCACCTCTTTCCTGACCCATATGATGTCTTCGTAATAAGTTTGTTATGCTTGTGCTGAGGTTTTTTTTGTGAATCCCACAACATGTGCCTCTGATCAAGGACATGTGGTGTGAGACACCTCTTTTTTATCCTCTCCCCCCCCATCCCCTATGTGATCATATTTTCTTCTGCTAAAAGTGCCCTGGCCGGAGGGTGGTGTACTTGGGCATGTGCTTAAGTGTACCGTTGACTCCTGTCCATATGTTGTTGTTGTTGTTTCTGTATGTTTCTCTTGGACGTACTGGGAAGACAAATTTCACTGTGTTGGGATGCTGGCTCAGTGACAATAATAAATCTGATTCTGATTCTGATTCTAAAGCCCTGTTTCACCTAGTCAGACACAGTAACCTGACCTAAATCCTGACTTTGAACTTAACTGCATCTGGTTCATGGACTGGTTCAGACTGATTACCTGACTGACCTATTCTAGAGTTAAAGCTGCTGTTCTTGAGCAGATATCTCCCCCAGAATTCAGGTAAACAGTTACGGAGGCTCACCTGGAAAGGCAGACTTCTCGGTAAGGACTGCCCCTTTTTTCTCCTCTTCCTCCTTTTCTTCCTCCTCGTCCTCCTCACTGTCGGTCTCAAACAGGTAGTAGTCACCACTCCTCACCACTGCAGACAGACAAACACCAGACATTAGAACTCATTAGAACCCATTAGAGCTGTGCTTGGATCTCATAGGTGGGAGTGATGATCTCAGAGGTGATGTGACTCACTGGAGGCGTGGTTGACCCAAGGTTTCCACCACTCCTTCTGCTGCCTGCCCTTGTTTTCCTGACCTGCAGGCAAAACCAAAACTCATCGGTTCATCCAGAGACAAGATTCTGTTACCTTGGCGATAGGTGTATATTTACATACCGCTGGTGTGGAAGCTGCCCTGAGTACGAGTCAACATTTTCTCCTTTCCTTGGCGGAATTTCTGCTGCCTAGATTTAATCCTCTCCATCCTGGTGGAAATGCAGAGACAGGAGGAGGTTCACAACTCAGACCTGGACAGGTGAGTCTGTCCACACCTGAGGCATGATTTAGAAGACATCATCACAGAAAACATCTGTTGAACCTGTTGCTGTCGTCTATGATGAGACAGATTTTGGTCTCAGTCTGGCCACCAGGGCATCGTGTCCATTAGTCATCGTCACATCGATTGTTCATTTGCTTTCTTTGACCAATTAACTGAATTCAATTTATAGTCGACCCATTTCTTCAGTTGCTTACAAATCAGAGATTTTGTTCCTAATAATTTTCCTGGCTTCCCTGCCATACCTCCCTCCACTCTTACTGACACCATACTCAAAACTAACCCCTTCCTCAAAGATACCATTTCAGTACTCTACAACAGTGATTCCCAAAGTGTGGGCCGCGGCCCCCTGGTGGGCCATTGTGGTACTGCAGGTGGACCGTGAGAGGTCATTAAAAATAAACAAATATGTTTTAAATCCTCTATGTTTTTTTTTAGTATATTCTTAAAGGAGCCGTATGTAAGAGATCTAATAAAACGAATCATAAAATGACCCTGATATATCAACAGACATTTAAAAATCATGTTCATTTCAAATACTTATGTCACTGACAACAGCACTCAAGCCAGGATATTCCCGTTTAAAAAGAGGAGTTGCAGCCCTCAACTGATGTTGATGTTGTCATTTTCTGTTTTGGCCTGAAGCGCCACCCTCCACCTATCTCCCAATCACGAAGTCAGTAGTGTTTCGGCATCCGGGTTGCCAGCTCGGCTCTAATCATCGCAGCAGCCGCTACGAACGTGTTGGATGAAAAAATGTCTAGCTTTCCAAAACCTAAAAGACCTCGTTATGAATCCGAGTTACGTCGTGACAAGGTCCGAAATAAAACAAGGATTTGTATAGGAGACGCTTTTGATAGATGGAGACGGCTGAAAGCGGAGAAGAATTTGAAGACAGACGCCAACGTTGCTGATTTTCTCCTGGACAGGTAAGATTCATAGCTAAATGTTTGGCTAACGCTAATTACTTGGACAAGGTAACAGTGGTACCTCTACTTACGAACTACATACGAAACTTTAAGGTTACGAAACGCCTCAACGGGAAAATATTTCCTCTAGTTACGAAAGATCAAAGAAAGAAAATATCTTTCATAAAGCATTAAATATAATTAACAGAAAATAAACTTACTGTGTAGGACTAGTCGCTTGCCATGGCAGCCTACGTTCCTGCTGCATTCTGCAGCCGACCTGGCAACCTCTGGTCGGGGAGGAGGGGGAGGGTACACGCCGCTCAACAGTATTTTGAAAGTGACTGCAGTACCAGTTTTGGCCATAATCTTACAAACGGCTCCTTTAATTAATGTAAAATATTTATAGTATGATTTTAAAAAAATATTTAGAAGTAATAAAACAAACCAATTGAGTGTTATTCCACTGTCATTTTAACTTTAAATGACAAGTGACCCCTTACATTAATACAGGGACATAGCTTCTTGTCTTGTTTGTTAATCACAGTTGTGATTAAAGGTCTGGGTGGGCCCCAGAGATTTTTTATATTTCAAATTGAGCCTCTGTATTCTGGAGTTTGGGAATGTCTGCTCTACAACACTCTCCTAACATACCAGCACAGTGATTGGTCTGCTGACCTTAACATAGACATAGAACCTTCGGTCTGGTATTTATACACTGAAGTGGGTTTACTCATCTTCCATCTGCGCCCGACATGGAGTTCGACAATGCAAAGTTATTCACAGGGCCCACTGGTCTTCTCCCAGGACTGACCCAAACTCTCTCTTGGTCTCAACCACTAGTCGCCCTGTTTGGTGGCCTTCCCATTGGCTGCTTACTACCCAAGGTTATTATCGTTAACGAAAACCAATGAAATAACGAAAACTAGAATTGAAAAAACATTTTCGTTAACTGAAATAAAATAAAAACGAGAGTTTAAAAAAAAAACGATAACTAACTGAAACTGTATTATGTGTTTATAACTAAAATAAAAAGGGAATATAAATGTCCCCTCCAAATGTTCTGGACACCTCGAGTCACTGTTGCAGGTCCACAGCAGCAATATTTCACCATGGCGTTATTATAGTATAATATCAACACTGATGATACACATCAGAAAAATAGCGAATTAACACAGTCCTTAACGCAGGAGCAGTAAGTTTGTCCGACCTAGCAACAGTAACTAGGAAGGGGGCGGTGGTTACCGAAAGGTCAAATGGTCTGCTGTGGCCTGAGGAAGTCTGAACTGGACTGAGGTTGTCTACTCTGGACTAAGGCTGGCTGAACTGGAATGAGGCAGTCTAGAGTGGACCCAGTTGATCTGTTCTGGACCAAGGTGGTTTGGGCCACAGCCCCGAGTCTTACTGTCTCTTCAGCAGGTCCATGGAGGTCTTCTCCTCCTCCAGTCTCGCTCTGACAGCCTTCACGGTAGATGCCTCAAAAAGCTCTGCCCCCCTGCAACACATACACACAAGCATTAGCATCACGCGACTGTGATTGTGTCACAGTGTGTGTCGAGCTGAGGTTCACCTGGAGGCCAGCAGCTGGGTGTTTTGGAGGTCCAGCACCACATAAAGGAAGTAGTGACTTCTGAAGGCCCGCCTCTGCAGTAGCAGGAAACAGAAACAGACACCGTCCCAGATGATCCCTGCCTCGTCACTAGGCAACTCGCACTGTTTGCTGCTCTGCCGCTCCGCTGCAGATGGCAAACGAGAGTCACCAACAGAAGAGAAGGAGGAGTCAGAGCTCCACAAATCAAGACAGATAGGCAGCTCCTTACGTTTATCGTATCCTTTGATGGTGCATGCCAGGCTGAAGAGCTGAACCAGCCAACACTGGTTCACCACCAGAGACTTAATGAACCCACAGGCTAGGATCTGACAGACAGACAGACAGGTGTTCAGACAGACATGTGAACTTCCTAACGGGGACTGGGGCAATGAAGATGAAGGTGCTGCGTCTCACCGACAGGATGTTCTTCATGGTGATCACAAACACATTGTAGCCTATCAGACAGTCCCAGTACACCAGGATAGACTGGACGGGTTTCAGCAGCAGGTCACCACCCACTAGCAGGAAGTAGAAGCAGGCCACCAGGTAACCCATACAGAAGATACTGATCCTGGAACAGACCAAGAATGCTTCAGAATAAGTTTGAATGTACGGATTCCTTTGCAGAAGCAGTAATACGTAGTCGCAATGGTAATATGTAATATCTATTATTTTTGTCAAGTTTTAGCTTTTAATCCTATCTTCAGTTTTACAAAAATCTGATGCTAATTTTGAATAATATAACCACCAGTGTACATCCAGCTAGCTAGTCTGATTCAGTCCAAGAATTGAAGATAAATGCAATTCCTCAACTGACCACTAGGGGCTGGCTCCAAAAGTGAGTCAGTCTCCATTGACCCCCAAGCTAAGATGTCCAACTTTAGAGCAGAAATAAACACACTTACAGCCTGATCCATAGCTAGATTTCACATCCATGACAATGGTACAGGAGGGAATTTTATGTACCTCACCAAGTAAAATTTTATTAAATTACTACTTTGTGCATTGCTAGTTGCATAGTCTTCTGATTGACAAATGGCTGTGTTTAATGGCTAGCTAGCATTAATTTAGCTACTTAACACTATATCAACATCTGAGATGGTGACCAAAGTGCTTTCCATTAAAATCCACATTAAAACAAAACAATTTCAATTCGACATAACAATACAATTAAAATTAAATTAAAAATATCTCACATCATGACTGTGTATTAAAAGCCTGTCTAAATAAATAAGGTTTAAGCTTGGATTTTAAAAGTCCAAAGTCAGTGATGGTGCGCATTTCAGGGGGCAGCTTATTCCAGAGTCTGGGTCCAGCAACCGAGAAGGCCCGATCACCCCAGAGTTTAGTCCTGGTTCTGGGGACTTCCAGCAAGAGCTGGTTTGAGGATCCTAAGGTTTTGAACATGCACTTTTTCACATAAATAAGGAGGGCAAGGCCATTAAGGGCTTTAAAAACAAAGATTAACATCTTAAAATCAATTTTTAAAGAAACAGGAAGCCAGTGAAGAGAAAATAAAACTGGGGTGATGTGTTCCTGTCGTCGAGTGTTGGTTAAATGGCGAGCAGTGGCATTCTGGATAAGCTGAAGATGGTTAAGTAAAGACTTGGAGAGACCAACATACAATCCGTTACAATAATCAATTTGTGAGCTTATAAAAGCATGAATGGTTTTTTCCAAGTCTGGATGATTTAAAACTTTTATTAAAACCCGTAACTGATAAAAACTGGCCCTGACCACGCGGTCAATTTGCTTGTTGAATTTTAAGCTGCTATCAAAAATAACTCCAAGATTCCTTACAAAAGCTTTCACTTTAAAAGATAGATCACCAGAGTGTGCCAAAGAAAATATACTCTGTTTTATCTTCATTTAAGTGCAGAAAATTTTGCCCTAACCACATTTTAATATCTGCAATGCAGTCAGATAGGGTTTGAAGAGCACCACTTTTGTTTGGCAGCACAGGAAGATAAATATGCAGGCCATCCGCATAGCAGTGAAAGGCTAGGTTGTGCCTGGCTATAATAGAGCCCAGAGGCAACATATAGAGTGAAAACAATAAATGGCCCAGTATGGAGCCTTTGGGCACACCACAGAACAAAGGAGCAGCAGAGGAAGGACAGGTCGCCAATCATTATGAGATGTGAATTAAGACCTAAGAGAGCATAAAAATTCTTATTATGAAGGTAATATATCTTGTTGTGCCTTTAACAGTATTTAGAGACCACTATGACTGGCTCTAGGAAGGTCTGGAAGGGTCCAAGAACAAAGCTTAGCTGAGCAGCAGGCAGCAGCTATCTTCACTCGGTCGTACAGGCAAGGAAAGTGCTGTTCTACAGTTTTACACCATCCTCAGATCAACCCCAGGTCCCATGTGGATCATTTCAAAAGCGGGGCACTTGTGAGCACTGCCTGCATTTGTGAGATTATGAGTTTACCCAAATGTTTCAAGTTCACATGAGAATAGCGTGATAGTCTACTCATTTAAAGACATATATGTCTTAATTTCTTGTTCTTTATACATTTAAAAAGGATGAGTGATGTCAAATAAAATGAGCAGAGCGGACAGTGGTTTCTGGGACACTTCTATATGGCTCCACGGCCCCTCTGTTGAGACCACGATCCTTGACGAGAATAAATGCAAGTTAGCAATTGTTAGCGTCATGGGTTACCATGAGCTAAGCAAAGCTTAAAGAGTTAACCTGTGTTTCTTTTCACGTCTATGATTATAAGCTACCCCTTAGCTTTCTAATAAGGTCTACGGTTGAGATTTCTGCTTTAAAATGGATATATTTCAGCAACTACAAAGTGTATTTGAATACATCTTGCATCTTGATAAATGTAGCATGTGAGATGGACCAGTGACCTGGCAAGAGACCTGTCCCCCCTACCTTTCACCCTCGAAGCTGGATGGAATAGCCTTCAGAACTGAATTAGTAATAAGCAGGTATAGATAATGGATGTGATCCAGCAGAAGTATAAAAGGAAATATACATATTAACAGAAATAAGTAAATGACGACTGCACACAGAAGACTGAACAGTCTGGTTTGATAAAACTCAGATGTGTGGCTGGCCCTGCCCCCCTACCTGGTGGTTCCTGTGATGAATATGATGGTGAGGACAAACCAGAACATGTAGCTGAAGATGATCACCTTCATCATGTCCAGGTAAGACCTGCACACATATGACAGGGAGACGCAGGTGACAACAGACAGCTGGGAGACAGACAGGTGGACAGGTGGAGAGTGGGTGGGGTTTACCTGCACAGCATGAAGTCTGGCACCGAGCTAAGATGTCTGTCATCGTCATCTATCTCACTGTTGTCTCCTGCGAGGAGCTTAATGGACGGCTGAAGCTCCTCTTCAAACACCTGTAACTGCAACGATGCTCCGAGGAGGAGCAGGAAGTCATCTGGAAACCCCGCAAAAATAAAAAATGGTGACACATTCCAGATGTCACATCACATCTGAATTCTGGAGTTTCCAAACTTTGAATCCTAATTTCAGTCAGACTGAATCTGAGAACAAACTTCAGACTTTGAGCATTCAGTGTTTGTTATTTATTTCAAATTGTTTGAGCAAGTCTGTAGTTTTTCAAAGTTTCTGTTGTCACTCATTTTTCCTGCATATTTGTCAGTGGGGGATAAGATATGGGGCGTTGCACTCTCCAACCTGCTTCCTCCCTTCTGAACCTTGAACTGAAATGTTGCTGTGAATCAATGATGATGATGGTGATGATAGTCTTACACAGGAGGAAGAGAGGGTTGGGGGGTGTCAGGTGATCTGGCAGGAAGAGCCACTTCACCACATTGGAGTCCATGTTGGAGGTGGGCGGTCTCCAGGGATAGTCTGAAACCAATAATACAGACAACATGCATGTTGTTGCAAAAGCCATCAAATCAAACTAATTACGACTCATGTGGAGGAAATCTCAAGGAACTTGGGGTATTTTGACAAGGGTACTCCAGGTGTGTGAGGTACAAAGTCTATCCACATGGACCATCCACTCCCAACACAAAGAGAGTGAGAGTTTGGTCTGTATTGCCAGTAGTCGGTAGATGGTTGACGGATGGAAACCCAACAAAATCTTGGTCACACAATGTGAACAGCAGCTCAGTGCACAGACCGGGAAACTGAATAAAGGTGTCTTCAAAGACAAATGAAATAATCCAGTGTTGATTTCAAGTGAGTACATACCTGTACAGGCAGCAGGAGGGAAGCCAATGCACAGCAGATACTGGAGGCACAACAAAGCTGACAGGAAGTAGCAGTACCTAGGCCACACAGATGCCACCCGCTTCCTGCTGCGACGTGATAGGACACTGATGAGGCCAAGGGCGTGGCCAACAGCAAACAGGTCCATCCGCTGACCAATCACATTCACAGCCAACAGGAAGCAGGTCTGAGGGACAGAAGACAGTCACAATGTTTGTTGATGAAACAGGCTATCCTGCTGCTACACTAACGTATGTGCTTACCTCCAGTCCAAATTTGTAGAAGAAGTAATTTAGGAAGTATTTAACGCAGCTCAGCACACCATCATCCAGGTAGCGTCTGGTGATGTCATGAAAGAGTGTCCTGGTGGGGGGCGGGATTTCATCACGGCGAAGGCGATAAAGCTCTTGGTGTCGATAGATGGTCACCTCGAATGCTAGCAGTGCTAACATCACCAGGTTGTTCTGGGGAGACATGATGGAAGTCAGGAGATCACAGACAGCCCCTGTCATTTCAGTCATCATGATGACACTTTCTCTTTACCCTCAGGTAGTCCACCAGTTTCCTATCCGTCTTACGGAGTCCCACCCACTGGGCAGGGTCGACTGGACCAGAGTACAACACAGAGTGAGCCAGCTTGATGCTGGAGTTACCTGGCTACAGGGACACAATTTAGACAGTCAGGCAGGTGAGTCCAGCTCAGATAGGTACACTGTCATCTCCATGGTTACCATGTTGCAGTTGGAGGAGTAGCTGCTGGGCTGGACGATGTTGAGTTGGTACAACATCTTACAGACGGTCACCACACAGGTCCAGACGGTACAGACGCCGGACAGGAGGGGGCGCCACGCCCTGCAGGGCAGAGCCACGGCCACACAGAGCACGAACAGCAGGTTAAAGACACACACCTGAGGGTATAGACAGATGTTTGTAAGGAGGTTATTCATTCATGCAGGGCAGGTATCTGCTAACATGGGCAGATGGATAAAAATTAATAAAACAAATGAACATAAAAGGTAAGAGATGCATGAATGATTCACTGCTAATTAACCAAAGGATTTGATAAAAAAGATGGTTTTTAGGAGCTTTTTTTAAAGAGTCAGCAGACTTGCTGGACTGCACCATGTTGGCTAGATCTGACTCCACCCAACCTTTGATGAATCGAAGAAAAACAAGTAGATAGGTAGAACAAACAGACCACAGAGAGACCTTAGCTAAGCTACCAGAAGTTAGCTATCTTATCTTGGCTTAACTCATGCTAATCTATTTGTTACCTTACATTAACGCTGACAGAACCAGAACACCACCATTCATCCATCCATTTGTCGAGCACTTCTGAGCACTTCTGAGACCCTCGATGAGCTCATGCTCATGTGCTGATGCACTTGGATCCATGGGTCTCCATCAAAGCCCTGGGTCATACTGAGCTATGATGCTAACTAGCATTACCTTACACTCATTCTGACAGAATCTGTTCATCCATCCTTATTTCTGATGTTGCTACTGGATCATAGACTGAGATGTGCACCAATTAGCCCACATACAGCACAACAAAACAAGTTCTCTTTAAAATAACAATGACTATGCTCTGCTTGTTCTTTAATCACAGCTCAGAAGTCAAGATTGAGACAGTGCTGAAATCTAGCAATGTAGACCAAAACTGTAAATATGTTTATTTCCGCTGTAAACCTGGTCATTTTACCATAAACTCACTTTTGAAGCTAGGCCCTACTGTTCAGTAGAGGAACTGCAGTTTTCTTTACTTCCTGGTTTGTGTCAGGCAATCAAACTGGATGAAGCACCTAATTTAAAAAGTTTTTGGACAATAACAGTTTTCATAATGTTGCCCTTCTACATCACCACAATCTATTTGAAGGAGACCAATCCACATGTGAACAAAGTGCAGAATTTCATCTTTCAGAGGTTTCACAAAAAAATTAGAAATTAGCCTTTGCAAATTGCAGCCATTTTAAGTAAAGTACCAACATTTTCAGGGGCTCCGAAGTATTTGGAAAATAACAGAATTTTTATGATTTTGTTGTTCTTCATCACCACAATGATCTGAAATAAAGAATTCAAATATGATCAAAGTGTAGACTTTCTGTTTTGATTTTTATGAGTTAAAAAAAAAAAGGCAAAACACATTCACCATTTAGGAATAACAGCCATTTTAAGCAAGGAACTTCCATTTTCAGGGACTCAGAGGTATTTGGATGTGAAGTGATGCATGAAGGACTGCTAATTATCTATCTAAAGGATTTGATAAAAAGATGATGTTAGGAGCATAGATCATAAATAGAACCAGAATTTTTAATTCTTGAAAACCCATTCCAGTCAATGACTGTCTGAAGTCTGGAGTTCATTGACATCACCAGATTGTGAGTTTCCTCCCTGGAGACGTTTTGCCAGACTTTCACTGCCTTCAGCTGCTGCTTGTTTGTGAATTTTTCTGCCTTCAGTTTTTCCTTCAGGAAATGAAAAGCAGCTCTGATGGGTTGAGATCAGGACACTGGCTTCGGCATTGAAGAATATTCAATTCGTTTTTCTTCTAAAAGTCCTGAGTTGCTTTCACAGTGTGTTTAGAGTCATTATCCATCTGTGAAGCTCTGTCCATCAGTTCTGTAGCATTTGCCAAATTTGTTTGATACTTCTGTTAGCAGTCACATCATCAGTAAAACACTGGTGAGCCTGTTCCATTAGCGGCCATACATACCCACACCATAACACTTCCCCCACAACACATCACGGGGTATTTATATTCGTGATGGCTATGGTGTTGAAAGGATTAATGCATACTCGAGACAGAGAACTGATCTGAACGATATCTGAAACAAGGATGGATGGACAGTTTCATCAGAATGAATGTAAGCTAATGTCAGTTAGCATCAAAGGTTACCACATTCTAAGCTAAGCTAAATTAGCTAACCCATTGAACTGAATTTAGACTGGTGTGCTCCAACCATTTCCATTTTTGGATTAACTAGGATTGGGTGACATCAGCTCCTGCCAAGATGTTGAACAGGGCTCACACACTTGGGTTTCCAAACCAGTCTTCAGCAACCTGTGGAAGACGTCACAGAAGCGTTTGTCTAGTTCTCTTCATCGAGTCTATGGGTTCAACACACACCTGAGAACAGACAGACAGGTGTTCAAACAGACAGGCAGACGTTCAGACAGACCTCCTTTACAGCGACCCAGATGATGTAGGAGTAGACGAGCTTGACAATGTGCAGTTCCAGGAGCCACCAAATGAGGCGCTGCAGGCGTTGTAGGGAGAGCAGGAGGTGCAGGAAGAGCACAGAGAGACGTTCTACCACCAACCTCCAGGAGACCAGCGCTGAGGAGGAGCACAGAGGAGACAAGACCAGGTCATACTCATCCCAGTTTCATGCTAAGGAACTAGTATGAACAAGTACCTGACCTGATTTTGCCAAAATGGAGTATAAAGTATGCAGAATGTGAACAACTACTGTATTGGTCTGAATACAGGACGATTCTGATTTTAAGACAACCCCTATTTTTCAAATATCATTTGGGGAAAATAAAAATATGATGAAGACAATAAGGTTACTGTTAGGTCAGAATTTTCTTAACTTTTCAGGTCCAGAGTTAGTGCAGCTAGTGGTTCTCATGTTTGTACAAGTTACACATTACTTACATATTGGTAATAGTATTGTTATCAATAGGATTATTAATATTCTAGTATTGGAAACATAAATGACATTACCCCTTGGTTTAAATCACACTGTTTTATTGTTGCTCATTGTTTTTATCATACTATTTTGTTTAATGAACCATATGTCCACATCACAGTGTCTTAGATCATTCTTAGTGTATGTTTTGTCTTTACTTTATATCAGAAGTGTAGCAAACTAGCCCAGCTGTAGTCGGTTAGAAACACGTGTTTGGAAACAAAGACCTGGCTAGGTAGATAGAATAGCATTGTGGGATAGGTCATTCTTCTTTTCAGGAAACGCCGGCAGTGGATTGGACCAGAAGAGGACCACCTGAAGACAACGGATTGGACGTACGAACGGAGGACCAGACTGGCCAATGGGAGAGCCAAGTCTAAACTGTGGCTCCTCCCCAACTAGTGACGCACATTTCTGTATAAATTGTTGCTGTATTGTTTAGCTCGGCCTTCTTCAGCTAGAGACTGCCTCTGCAAAGGAGCCGTGATCACGTTATTGCAATTAAACATCTGTATTGTACTTAGCCGACCAAGACTCTCCTTTCCAGCAAAGAATACGCAGCTAGAATCTTTTCAGAAATATCTTAACATTATTCATAAAGTAACTTTTTATTGCACCATTATTTTAGAAAAGAGATCACACAAAGATAATATTCTGCTGTATTGTTAAACATTTTAATGATTTCATCTTTTTAAGGAAGTATGGTACCATACTTAAGGTACAAGTATGCATCAGGTTTCCATGTTATTTAAGATCAAGGTATAGTACTATTTAATAAACTGTATTCTCTAAAAGTCTGAGACTATGACTCAGCAAATAAGCAACAACCATGTAGCTCAATAACTGCATTAATGATGTTGATAACTGCATAACCATCAAAGTCGAGTTATATTCAATTTCAAAAACAATATTAACAATTCAGTCTGTAAAAAAACTAAATTCTGGACTGCAACAAAACTTTCGAGGCCCTTTGTTAAGCACAGTAGCGTAGTTCCTCCATTTTATATCAAATCCTGCTCGCATGCGTTCACTGTGATGCTCCATTTGCTGACTGCTTACTTTGGTGCAGCTCCATCTACCGGCGCGCATGTGTAATGACAATAGAAAAGTCTAGACCTCGATTATAAGACGACCCCCCCTTTTTTAGATTTCTAGAATAAAATATTGTCCTACAGTTGGGCCAATACGGGATACAGTCTTCTGTGAAATACCTTGATGGTGGTTTCTTTCTGAGAAAATTGCAACTGAGCACTGGTTACAGTGGTCATATGACCAAGCTCTTCTGTTCTGCTGTGGTAGAGTCACTTTTCTCATGGTACTGTACATACCAACAACAAGAACAACCACTGTACCAGAATGCAGTACTGTCTTCTAGTAACAAAGTGTAGTATCTACCACCTAAATGTGTTCTTTTATCTTTCTGAATGTATTTCTGAATACATGATGGTTTCTTAAAGATTAAAGCGGATCTGAAACACCGAATAGTGGTGTATTCTGGTTGCTTTTGACATATGTTGAGATATGTTTGTATAATTAAACCCAAACTTTCAGTAGTTTGGCTGAAAAATTATGTTGTATTTCACATTTTCTCCAGAAGATCCCAGCCATCATTGAAGGAGCCCAAACGTGACGTCACAGGCATAGTTGGTCAGACCTGCTCTGTTGTTAGTTGGCTTCATTGGATTTTATTGGTTATTTTTGATGCTGCGATAGAAAGAAAGGGCCATAAAACACAGGGGGAAAAACAAGAACGATTGTTTGGTATCAGCCCTGGATGCTCAAACAAAGGTTACTGAACAAATGACTGAAATAAACCATTTGTTCTTCCTCTGAGCCTGTTGGTCAACTTCACTGAAACTCCATGATCCAATTATGGGACCAGGATCAAGAGTCTGCAGTAACCACTTTAGTTACTCTGATTATCAGTAGAATGGATTGAAAGGTAAATTTACTCCAACCCGTCTAGTTTAATTTATTAGGCATTGGGTGCAGATTTAAGTACGGGCCACATGGGCACCTTCCCAAGGCATCTTTACTGGGGTAACATAAGCACCTAAAAAGAAAGAAGTCACAAACATTTTAATGCAAATTTGCTCATCCCTCCATTCATAAACTTGTGCTGACATTTTGTGGGTCAAAGAGAGTTTAATTAGACACTCCCGAGCAGATCTCTGAGTGATAAAAGTCAAAACAGCAGAACTTGTTACAGGTTGATCATGATCATCCTGCTGCACATGTAGATATTTGTAGTGTTATTAAACTCAGTTGTTGTCTGTGTACCAACCAGTTTATAAATGTCATGGCCTGGGTCAGCCATGGCAGGAGTCCTGTCTGTTTTGTCAAGATGGCGTCTCTCCTTGTCTCTAGTGCTTCCTGTTTTACTTTGAAGGTCTGTCTTGTCTTCATGGTGTTCAGCTTTTCTTCCTCCCCCTTGTCATCCTAATTGTCTGCACCTGCCTCTCGTTTGTTCCTCTGTCTATTTACGGTAAGTCTTGTCATTTCCCCTGCCTGTGCTGGTCCATTAGTCGACTTTGTGTTTGTAGCCCTGCTTGTTTCTCTGCTCGTCTCCTGGCTCCCCTCCGGATTCTCCTCTAGTGGAGTTGAGTTAAGTTTATGTTTTTGTATTTTTGTCTAATAAACCTTTTCCCTGAACTCTTGCATTTTTGGGTCCTTCCTTTAACCGCTAACGACAAACCTTGATAATAACAAATAGTCACGGTGTGTCAGTAATGTAAAGAGTACTCTGAAGATTTGGTGAACGATGAAAATCAAAGAGAGCAAAGAGTAGAAGAGGTGACTGCTGTCAACCAGGATGCAGCAAAGATAAGTAAGGCTGAAGTGAGGAGGGCACTGAAGAGGATGAAGAGTGAAAAGACAGTTGTTCCTGATGATATACCTGTTTAGGTATGGAAGTGTCTAGGAGAGGTGACAGTTTTTGACGAGGACATTCAACAAGATTTTAGAGAGTCAGAGGATGCCTGAGGACTGGAGAAGCGTGCTGGTGTTGATTTCTAAGAACAAGGAAGATATGCAGAGTTGTTGCAACTACAGAGAAATAAAGTTGATGAGTAGTAGAAGCTAGAATGAGGACAGAAGTGAGCATCTGTGAACAGCAGTATGGTTTCATGACAAAGAAGAGTACTACAGATGCAATATTAGCTTTGAGGATGCTGATGGAGAAGCACAAAGGAGGCCAGAGGGAGCTGCAATGTGTCTTTGTAGACCTTGAGAAAGGACATGACAGGTGCTGAGAGAGGAGGAGTCTGGAGGGAGCAGAGAAGGATGTTAAGAGTGGTTCAGGACTTGGATGAGAGCTGGAAGACAGTGGTGAGGTGAGCTGTAGGTGTGACAGAAGTCCAAGGTGGAGGTGGGACTGCATCAACGATCAGCTCTGAGTCCCTTCTTGTTGTTATGGTGATGGACAGACTGACAAATGAGATTAGACAGAAATCTCCATGAACTATGATGTTTGCAGATGACATTGTGATCTGTAGTGAGAACAGGTGGAGGAAAAGCTAGAGAGGTGAAGGAGAGGAATGAAGGTGAGCTGCAGACAGAATACAGGTGTGAATGAGAGGAACCCAGGTGGAACAGTGAGGCTACAGGAAGCAGAGATGAAGAAGGTGGAGAATTTTAAGTCCTTAGGATCAGTTCAGAACAACAGAGACTGGAAAAGAGATGAAGGGTGATTTTATTAACTATAAAAATACTTACATTTGTGGCTAGCTATTTTCGTCGCCATCCTTTTCAAAGATGGCTTGGCGAAAATACGCAATGCCTTGTGGGTAGCCCTTACTCCCAAGGGTGGTGTCAGAGAATTTCAATATTGAGGCCAATCCAGCCCTCAAACTTGTCCCTCAATTTGATGTTCTTAGAATCAGGACAGCACTTGCACTTCACAGGAGCGAGCATTTTTGAGATTTGAGGGTTAAGGGAGGAATTGGAATCTACCCAAAGAAGATGCGAAAACAGGTTGGAATAGAGAAAAGTGGAGGAAAGTGTCAGGTGTGATAAGAGTTTCAGCACGAATTAAAGAAATCACAGACAAGTGATGATTTTTGAACTCATTGGGAAAATTGATTCCAACTTGGGGAAACTACATGCGCTGCTCAGGGAGAACTGACCTGGAATTCGGCTATTTGGATGGATTCCCACAGAGACAAAACCAGCAAGGACTCAAGGCAGACAAAATCACATGTCAGCCTGACCTAACAATCTTCTCTTATCTGAATCTGGCTCTCTGAAGCGAAGTTGGCCTTGGAAAGGCTGGCTTCTCTCTAAACTCTCCTGGATGTTATGCTGTTCCGACACTCTTCCCCTCCCTTTTCCAAACAACACCTGTGGATGAATGCTGGACTGAACTGGGATAGGAGTCACTGGCTTATCCCCCCCATGTGATCTCATTTTCATCTAATGAATTGGCAGCGCCGCAGTGCCTGCAGCCCCAGGCATCGTCGACCCCTGTCCTATATGTTGTTGGTTTTTCTGTATGTTTCTTGGATGATGTACTGGATATGATTTTGTTGTGCTGGGACGCTGGCTCAATGACAAATAAAGCAATTCTGATTCTGATTTTGAAAAGATGTACAAGGCCTTTGTGAAACCTGGGATGTCATATGGGTTAGAGACCCTGGACCTGAGGAAAAGACAGGAGGCAGAGTTGGAGGTAGCAGAGGTTATTATGTTGAGGTTCTCTTTGGGAGTGATGAGGATGGAGAGGATCAGGAATGAGAACATCAGAGGGACAGCACATGTTAGATGTTTTAGAGAGAAAGTCAGAGAGGCCCGACTGAGATGGTTTGGACATGAACAGAGGAAGGATAGTGAATATATCAGCAGAAGGATGATGAGGCTGGAACTACCAGGCAGGAGACCTAGAGAAAGACTAAAGAGGAGATTTATGGATGTAGAGAGAGAGGACATGAAGTTAGCTGGTGTGAGAGAAGAGGATGAAGAGGATATTTATATGGAGGCAGATGAATTTTGAATTTCCCCCTTGGTGGATGAATAAAGTACATCTAATCTAATCTAATCTAATCTAATGGTTCGATGTGGTGACCTCTGTAGGGAAAAACTGGAAGGAAAAGAAGACGAAGAAAAAAGTTGCAGTTTAAAACCACCACTATCAGGCCACTGGGTAGCTCTGAGCTTTAAACGAGCAGCCCATATACAGAGGCTAGTCCTGCACTCATCTTTTTTCATCTTGTCTTTCATTCATCTTCCCTTTCATCTTTTCTCTTTCTTTCATCTCTTAAATCTATTGTTTCTGTAATCTTTCCTTTTCCTTCTTTACTCTTTTCTTTCTGCCTTTCATCTTTTCTGTCTTCTTCTGTCTTATTCCCAACTCAAAGTTAACACCCTATTAACGCGTTAACGCAAATTCTGTTTAACGGCACTAATTTTTTTTTACGTGAGATTAACGCACACACATTTCTGTAAATATGACCCTCGGCCAATAAGTGTATTTACAGTCAATGATTGGGACAGACATGGAGACAGAAAAGGGTCTTATGAACGGCAAGTTTAGCTTTAAGGTGCTACCAGATGGGTCTGTTGACAAGAAAAAGGTTATTTGTATTTACTGTTGCTGTGAATTGAGTTTCCACCACGGGACGCGGTAAAGTTAGTTTCACATCCGACATTCGTGTTTTTTTTCTCTTTAAACTTTAATAGCGTCATGAAAACGGCACCGATTTCATCCAGGTTGGTATCATTTTCGTATGCCAGACATTTCACCAGTGTCATCAACCCTCCAAGCTCAGTGGGCGTGGCTAAAACTCTCAGGAACAGCTGAATGTCCTTCTGAGTACCTGCTGCTGCCGTGGAGTTTAGGGACCATCAGCAAATTACTGCGGTCAAGCAGCAGCCCTGACAAGAAGCTGATGAATTAAAACCCCAAAAAGTACAACAGCATTGGTGGACTTCCGGTTTTCAAACGAAAGGCTTAAAAAAAATAAAGCAGATCCCTGTGACCCTGTATAGGACAAAATGGGTATAGATGATGGATGGATGGATGGATGATCAGAACATTAAAAAAATGTGATTAATGTGTGATTAATCGCAAGTTAACTATGAAAATCTGACATATTTGCAATTTAGGGAAGTGTGGTGGCTTGGAGGTCACCACTGTTGCCTTACAGCTAGAAGGTTCCTGGTTCAAACCTCAGCAGGGGCCTTTCTGTGTGGAGTTTGAATGTTCTCCCTGTGCTTGTGTGGGTTTTCTCTGGGTATTCCGGCTTCCTCCCACAGTCCAAAAACATGCATTTTAGGTTAATTGGTGGTTCTAAATTTCCCGTAGGAGTGATTGTGAGTGTGCGTGGTTGTTCATCTACATGTGGCCCTGCGATGGACTGGTGACCTGTTCAGGGAGTACCCTGCCTTTCACCTGAAGAGAGCTGGGATAGACTCCAGCAGATCCCCGTGACCCTGTGATTAAGCAGGCACAGATAATGGATGGATAAATGCAACTTAATCTTGCAGCAGATGTTAGTTTTCTTGTGTGTAAGTGATAGTGTGTCCTTCACCAGCCTTCTTTGACAGTTAATTCTAATAAACAAGAAATATCAATGTTTTCTCTCTGAACAAGATCATCTTATGATCTCAGTGTGGATACTATCTTCAAGTTAGCATGTCGGCTCACATCTAAGGTATAATTTGCTAGCAGCTGGCTAGCCAGTAATTTAATGTAAACTCAGTATGAAGATGTCATTAGCCTTGCTAAGTGTTGAAATTATCCTGCCTATCCCCTTGTGGATATTTGCGTTGTAATTGTAGTTCAACATTTTCTTCTGAGGCTGTTTCACTGTGTTTTTTGTACACTTTCTGGTCTGTGTGAGTGAGTGCTATAATCTCATTCCTTGCGAGATAGACCCATAAAAGCAGATTGCAGTGTCTGTGGTAATAATGCAGAAAAACTTCACTGGCTGAGGTTTATCTTGGTATGAGCTGAACAAGAAACTGTCACAACACAGAACTGATGTTAGAGTACATGTCCAGTTTGACCTGTTTGACCTGTGGTTTGTCTTTGAAGGACAGAGTAAATACTGTATAGTGGGTCATATGACCAATTTTCAGAGTGCTCAGGTGTTATCATGTCATGTGATTACCTGTGAGCTGGTCAGACAGAGTTTCCCGGTCAGACATACAAGGGAAGTCCTCCTCTTCCTCCTCTTCTGCTGACTCCGTCTGTCCCTCTGTCTTTCCCTCCTTCAGGAACAGCTGAGGAGAAGCCCCCATGGACAGGTCAACCAGGCTGCCATCAGAGTGGACCAGCCTTTAGACAGACAGGTGAGACCAACATGTAAGACACTGCTGTGTTTGAGAGGAGTTCAGGTGTGGTAGCTGTTGATGTCACCTGGTGATGGCGCTGTTGTGGGTGTCCACCACCGTCTTCAGGTCCGTCAGCTGCAGGAAAGGTTCGTGGAAGTAATGCAGTTGAATGATGCACACCTGCAGCACAAACCACATGTGTTACCATGGAAACAGACAGCAGCCATACTTGTGCAACTCAGACCTCACCAGCAGGAAGGCGGCAGGGATGAAGATCCTGGTGAAGAGGACTGGGATGGAGAACTTCTTCAGGCCGACATCCTCCAGCCTGAAACCAACAGAAGACTTGAGCGACAATAGGAGAAAACCCTGTTCCCCTGCAGGTGCTTCTGTGGACTCACCTGTCAGTGCTCAGACCTGTGTAGTAGCTCCAGGTATGGGGGGATGACGGGAACTGGAAGGTGTAGACCAGTATGAGGACTAGCATGGAGTACACCACCACTGCTACCCAGAATCCCCGGAGCAAAGCACGCCAGCGCTCGTAGTTTAACTTCACGGACAAGAAGGTGGAGACAGACAGCGAGATCAGGAATTTAAACATGTTACTAGTCATCTAGTAGTGATATAAAAATGACAGTGGCCCAGCCCACTGGCCAGTTTTGACTACATAACTGGAGTCTGAACCAGTTCTGCCTGTAATCTGAAGCAGTCCCGAATGGAGATGAATAAGTTCTGACTGGAGTCAGAATGTGGTTCTGACTGAAGTCCTGCTGGACTTGCTGTTTTAACCAGAACTCCAGAGTGCACTAACTGAAGTTCAGAGGGTAGTAGTGATAGTTTCACTAGTACCTGGGGCCACAGTAGCAGAACTTGCAGTGGTACCTGGTACGATAGTACCAGAACCAGCAGCAGTAGTAGTACTCTCCAGCAGTCAGGGTTCCAGGGAAGGAAAGCCTGGTAAGTATTATAAGGGTTTGACCCTTACACTGAAAATGTGATTCAGAAATGAAGAAAGTCTGCCTCAGACTGGATCTAATCACTGTGTATATTGTGTCTTTGATTCATGTCTCCTAATGTCTATCCAACTTCTCCTTGCACTGTTACATGGGCCCAATGTGAGAAGTACAAAGGGCTGAGGGGTCATAATCAAAAGGTCTCCAGATGTGATCAGCATCTCCATGTAAATTCCTATTTGATAGAATTAACAAATGTCTCTGTTCTGATTGGGTATTTAAAGGAAATAACTAGAACCTCCCTCTTTAAGTAAATCTGCCAACCAGAGTCCCACACATCATGTGTCATATCATTTTGTTGGTTGTATTTCTATTTTGGACCTAACAATAAGCTGGTATGTTAACTATTCTTTCTAATATTGCCTGTTGAGATTTTCGTTCTAAATAGCAAAGGATCTATTATCAGTTACCTATTAGGTCCTTACTTCTATGGTCACTGGGTAAGACTCACACCCTTAACCTCTGAGTTGAACAGGAAAAGATTTGAGTATCATGTTCTGTAATTGATTTAGATACATTTATAACCTCTGAATATCTCATCCTAGATGTCAGGACTGTTCTTCTATGTTAAGACCTGATCAGTTTATGTCTATATCTGCCATCCCCGGAACTGAGATGTGAATAGATATAGTTAAATACTATATCCCAAAGACCTTAGTTATATGGTAAGTTTCACTGGACACTGTTCACACCCTTAACCTCTGAGTTGAATAGACAAGATTGAGTATTATGTTATAATATACTGCCTGGCCAAAAAAAAAGTCACCATAAAGAAAAAAGGTCATACACTCTAATATTTCGTTGAACCACCTTTAGCTTTGATTACAGCATGCATTTGCTGTGGCATTGTTTCAATAAGCTTCTGAAATGTCACAAGATTTATTTCCATCCAGTGTTGCATTAATTTTTCTCCAAGATCTTGCACTGATGATGGTAGAGTCTTAGTGGTTTTCTTAAAGCTACACAGTTGTTCAGTCCCAATCCCTGGAGTTCCCTTCGCATTGTGGCTGTGGAAATGCTCTTACTTTCACTAGTAAACAGCCCTGAGTTATACTGTTGTTTTTCTTCGATTTGATCTCGCCAATCGTTTAAGTCATCACCGATCACGATCATTGAGGATTTTTTTCCGGCCACATTTCCTCCTGGAAGACGATGGGTCCCCACTATCCTTCCAGTTTTTAATAATGCGTTGGACAGTTCTGAACCCAACTTTGGTAGTTTCTGTAATCTCCTTAGATGTTTTCTCTGCTTGATGCATGCTAATGATTTGACCCTTCTCAAACAGACTAAGATCTTTTCCACGACCACGGGATGTATCTTTGACATGGTTGTTTAGGAAATGAGAAGCAACTTATTGCACCAGTTGGGGTTAAATAACTTGTTGCCAGCTGAAAGATAATCACCCATGCAGTAATTATCCAATAGGAGGCTCAGACCTGTTTGCTTAGTTAAATCCAGGTGGGGACTTTTTTGGGGGGTGGGCAGTGTACCTTTGAATACTTCAACTCAGGCATCAGAGCTGTTCTTACATGTTAAGAAGGTCACTGAGGGATTTGTTTAACTCATATCTGCCATCCCTGAACTAGGACTGATGTGAGATCTCTTGAGCTTGAAGCTTGAAGACAAGCCATAACGTCAAATCCTGATGACGTGTCCCAGTGCATCTGAACAATGTATCTATCAGCCTGGAAGCAGAAGTACTTTTAGTCCCGGGGCAGCAGTAATAGTACTTTCTATGACACCTGCTACAGTAATAACAGTAACTGGTCATAGAAACTGTAGTACCTAGTATATTTGTAATGCTTGTTCAGGCTGGGGCATTGGAGTGAAGAGTCAGTGCAACAGCTAATCAGTTTTACGAACATTAAATCTGGATTCTGTTGGAATAAACTGGATTAACAGAATTATGAGGAAATGCATTGAAATAGAATATAACTGGACTGTACTTCATTAGGTAACTGAACTTGTTTTCTGTGTAAAGTGTCTTGAGTTGCCTTTTGTTTGTTTGAATTGGTGCTAAACCAATGAAGCGAACTGAAATAAATTAATAGGTGCATTTTCACTAGTGGGGGTAAAATTAGGAGGCTGGAAATTTAACAGGGCCAATCTTTTCACAGTGACAGTCGCTGCATGTGAACTACCATTTCAAACCACCCGGGACAGCAGTAGCAGTAGGCTGTCTGTTATAGCAGTAACACTAGCTCATACAGCAGTAGCAGTAGGCTGTCTGTTATAGCAATAACGCTAGCTCGTACAGCAGTAGCAGTAGGCTGTCTGTTACAGCAGTAACACTAGCTCATACAGCAGTAGCGGTAGGAAGTCTGTTGTAGCAGTAACACTAGCCCGTACAGCAGCAGCGGTAGGCTGTCTGTTGTAGCAGTAACACTAGCCCGTACAGCAGCAGCGGTAGGCTGTCTGTTATAGCAGTAACACTAGCTCGTACAGCAGTAGCGGTAGGCTGTCTGTAATAGCAGTAGCACTAGCTCATACAGCAGTAGCAGTAGGTTGTCTGTTATAGCAGTAACACTAGCTCGTACAGCAGTAGCGGTAGGCTGTCTGTTATAGCAGTAGCACTAGCTCGTACAGCAGTAGCGGTAGGCTGTCTGTAATAGCAGTAGCACTAGCTTGTACAGCAGTAACAGTAGGGTGTCTGTTGTAGCAGTATCACTAGCTCGTACAGCAGTAGCAGTAGGCTGTCTGTTATAGCAGTAACAGTAGCCCGTACAGCAGTAAAGGTAGGCTGTCTGTTATAGCAGTAACATTAGCCCGTACAGCAGTAGCGGTAGGCTGTCAGTTGTAGCAGTAACACTAGCTCGTACAGCAGAAGCAGTAGGCTGTCCGTTGTAGCAGTAACCCTAGCTCGTACAGCAGAAGCAGTAGGCTGTCCGTTGTAGCAGTACCACTAGCTCGTACAGCAGTAGCAGTAGGCTGTCTGTTATAGCAGTAACACTAGCTCTTACAGCAGTAGCATTAGGGTGTCTGTTGTAGCAGTAACACTACCTCGTACAGCAGTAGCAGTAGGCTGTCTGTTGTAGCAGTATCACTAGCTCGTACAGCAGTAGCAGTAGGCTGTCTGTTATAGCAGTAACACTAGCTCGTACAGCAGTAGCAGTAGGCTGTCTGTTACAGCAGTAACACTAGCTCGTACAGCAGTAGCAGTAGGCTGTCTGTTATAGCGGTAACACTAGCTCGTACAGCAGTAGCAGTAGGCTGTCTGTTATAGCAGTAACACTAGCTCGTACAGCAGTAGCAGTAGTCTGTCTGTTATAGCAGTAACACTAGCTCGTACAGCAGTAGCAGTAGGCTGTCTGTTATAGCAGTAACACTAGCTCGTACAGCAGTAGCAGTAGGCTGTCTGTTATAGCAGTAACACTAGCTCGTACAGCAATAGCATTAGGGTGTCTGTTGTAGCAGTAACACTACCTCGTACAGCAGTAGCAGTAGGCTGTCTGTTGTAGCAGTATCACTAGCTCGTACAGCAGTAGCAGTAGGCTGTCTGTTATAGCAGTAACACTAGCCCGTACAGCAGTAGCAGTAGGCTGTCTGTTATAGCAGTAGCACTGGCTCGTACAGCAGTAGCAGTAGGCTATCTGTTATAGCAGTAACACTAGCTCGTACAGCAGTAGCAGTAGGCTGTCTGTTATAGCAGTAACACTAGCCCGTACAGCAGTAGCAGTAGGTCTGTCTGTTATAGCAGTAGCACTAGCTCATACAGCAGTAGCAGTAGGCTGTCTGTTATAGCAGTAACACTAGCTCGTACAGCAGTAGTAGTAGGCTGTCTGTTATAGCAATAACGCTAGCTCGTACAGCAGTAGCAGTAGGCTGTCTGTTATAGCAGTAACACTAGCTCATACAGCAGTAGCGGTAGGCTGTCTGTTATAGCAGTAACACTAGCTCGTACTACAGTAGCAGTAGGCTGTCTGTTATAGCAGTAGCACTAGCTCGTACAGCAGTAGCAGTAGTCTGTCTGTTATAGCAGTAACACTAGCTCGTACTACAGTAGCAGTAGGCTGTCTGTTATAGCAGTAGCACTAGCTCGTACAGCAGTAGCAGTAGGCTGTCTGTTATAGCAATAACGCTAGCTCGTACAGCAGTAGCAGTAGGCTGTCTGTTATAGCAGTAACACTAGCTCGTACAGCAGTAGCGGTAGGCTGTCTGTTATAGCAGTAACACTAGCTCGTACAGCAGTAGCAGTAGGCTGTCTGTTATAGCAGTAACACTAGCTCGTACAGCAGTAGCGGTAGGCTGTCTGTTATAGCAGTAACACTAGCTCGTACAGCAGTAGCAGTAGGCTGTCTGTTTATAGCAGTAAACACTAGCTCGTACAGCAGTAGCAGTAGGCTGTCTGTTATAGCAAGTAACAGCTAGCTCGTACAGCAGTAGCAGTAGGCTGTCTGTTATAGCAGTAACACTAGCTCATACAGCAGTAGCGGTAGGCTGTCTGTTATAGCAGTAACACTAGCTCGTACTACAGTAGCAGTAGGCTGTCTGTTATAGCAGTAACACTAGCTCGTACAGCAGTAGTGGTAGGCTGTCTGTTATAGCAGTAACACTAGCTCGTACAGCAGTAGCGGTAGGCTGTCTGTTATAGCAGTAACACTGGCTCTCACAGCAGTAGCGGTAGGCTGTCTGTTATAGTAGTAACATTAGCTCGTACATCAGTAGCGGTAGGCTGTCTGTTATATCAGTAACACTAGCTCGTACAGCAGTAGCGGTAGGCTGTCTGTTATAGCAGTAACACTAGCTTGTACAGCAGTAGCGGTAGGCTGTCTGTTATATCAGTAACACTAGCTCGTACAGCAGTAGCGGTAGGCTGTCTGTTATAGCAGTAACACTAGCTTGTACAGCAGTAGCGGTAGGCTGTCTGTTGTAGCAGTAGCACTAGCTCGTACAGCAGTAGCAGACCTGGCTAGTACCTGGTACAGGGCCACCCAGCTCAGGAACAGGACCATGTAGATGACTTTGTAAAGGACGATTTTTCCCTCGAAGCTGACGAAGAAGAACATGATTCCACAGACGTAGATCCAGTATTTAACAAACATCCTGGTAACCACGGCAACAAGAGCATCCATCTGAACTCCTCCTCCCGCTCAGAAGCAGC
Source organism: Hirundichthys speculiger (assembly GCA_018398805.1). NCBI lineage: Eukaryota > Metazoa > Chordata > Actinopteri > Beloniformes > Exocoetidae > Hirundichthys > Hirundichthys speculiger. The sequence continues at coordinate 418,037 of JAGFBZ010000246.1, forward strand.
ACCTCCTCATAAAACACCCCCTCGTCCTTCTTCAGATCAGAATCCTCTGGAGGACAGGAAGACATGTTCAGATAGACAGGCAGGTGTTCGGACAGAGAGATGTTAAGACAGGTGTAATACCGTGTGTGACGTGCACAGCAACGCTGGACAGGTGTGTTTCCTGTGGTCCGTTGGTCCTCTCAGTCACAGACTGACGCAGCAGCAGCCAGAAGGTGGAAATACACAGCAGCTGCAACAACAGTCAGCACAACCAGATGTTATGTTTGGATTTAACATGTGGGAGATCCTTGCTCTTTGGTTTCATCGTGGAAATGAGACTGCTGCGTATGTGCACATTAACTGCATCATCTGATATAACTGTTTACCCAATTCATTAATCATCAATACACAAAATGGAAGCTGTAGGTAAAAATAGGACTGAATAAACTTCAGCTCAGATAAAAAAAAAGGTTTGTTTTAGATGTAGTATGCAGTAGGTAAACATCTGTACGGTGTACGGAATGTAAGAAGCATCTGGCTGGTCTGCTGCTTCTAGCTCTTGACCAGTATACTTCACATACTATATCCCATAATGCAATATGCCACTCCAGGCAAAGCGGTTATGCACCAACTTGTGCTTGTGCCATAGCACAAGCTAGACAGGTAACATACTGCATACTAATGACCACTGGGCCAGTGTGGTACAGTGGTACCTCTACTTATGAACGTCTCTACATACGAAATCTTCAGGTTACGAAACGCCTCAACAGGAAAATATTGTCTGTAGTTACGAAAGAAATTTCAGGATACGAAAGGCAAAAGTACAGTACGCGCTGCTACTCGCAGCTCCCAGAGTTTACCGAACGTAAACATACTTGTCAGCTCTGTATCTCGGTTTGAAAGCGGTGCGTCCGAGCTGCTCTGCCGTTGGCTATCGCTTAGCATCTTCCTGGCATCCCATTGGCTACCGCTTAGCATCTTCCTGGCATCCCACTGACTACCGCTTAGCATCTTCCTGGCATCCCACTGACTACCGCTTAGCATCTTCCTGGCATCCCATTGGCTAGGAGGGCCCCTTGTCTGTATGAGTGTAACCCAGCAACCCAGGTAAAGAAACAACTATTACCTCCGCCAAGGAGGTTATGTTTTTGCCGGCGTTTATCTGTCTGTCTGTGTTCAAGATAACTAAAAAAGTTATAGATGGATTTTGATTACATTTTCAGGAGTTGTCGGAAATGTGAAAAGGAAGAACTGATTTCATTTTGGGTGTGATCCAGAAGAAATCCTGGATTCTGGATCACTTTCAAATTTTCGATAATTGTTGCGCTCAGTGGAGGTCTGCATCCTCCGAGTGCTTTTCTAGTTCTAACATGTATTTCTTACAGATTTTTATGTCATTTCATGTATTATTTATAATTTATTTTAAAAAATTATGTTCGAATTTTGGGGGGGTTTGGAACGGATAAGGGCATTTACATGGAAAACGCGCCTCTACTTAAGAAATTTTCAGGTTGCGGAACTACTTCCAGAACCAGTTAATTTAGTAAGTAGAGGTAACACTGTGTCTGGTTTCAGACATGACCACTGAAACCTGACGTACCTACTGAATAAGTCTTTTAAGTCAGCTTGGTGGTCAGCACTGTTGCCCCACAGCTAGAAGGTTCCTGGTTCAAATCCCAGCTAGGGTCTTCCTCTGTAGATTTTGCACATTTTCTCTGGGTGCGAGTTTCCTCACACAGTCTAGAAACATGCTCGTTAGGCTAATTGTCTTTTCTAAATTTCCTGCAGAAGTGATTGTTAATGGTTGTTTGTCTACATGTGGCTCTGTCACGGACTGGTGACCTGTCCAGGTGTAACCCTCCATTTCACCCAAAGGGAGCTGGAGAATCTCCAGCGGACCCCTGTGACCCTGAACAGGAAAGAGTGGGTGTAGACGATGGATGAGAACTTGTGCAGCATGCATTATCTTTGTGAAAAATTATGATTTATACAGACTATAGTGAAGCACAGTTTATATGAGAATAAGTCTTGTTCCACTGAGAGCAAGGCAAGACAAAGGAAAAACACTGCAGCCTAATTCAATTTTATCAGTGAATATTTGATTCCATTAGTGTTCATCATGTCGCTATGATGTCATTTACTGTCATATTCTGTGCTCAAACCACCACTGTCCAGGAAATCCCAAAGGTTTTAAGATAGTTTGATCTGCAGTTTACTTCAGACTTCATCTCTACAGCTAAATAAAGACTTGAGCACCATCTGTCTAACATCTGTTTTGTTTAACATTGTTTGAAGTGATATCAGACTTTTCCTTCTGTTTTCTTCCTAGCTCCCATCCACCATCACAGTGATCTTCTGTCTGACAATGACTTCTCTCTGACTAACAGTAGCTGAGGATGGGAGATGTGAGAGCCAGCATACGTAAACTCAGACTGAGTCACGTCACAAAGCAAACCAGCAGTGGTGCTCTCACCAGAAATGTTGGTGGCGAACTTTCTTCTTTGACGGCTTTGCCAGAGTTACTATCGTGATACTGCCAAAACTTGACTTTCATCAATTGTGAATTTGAAACAAAAGTGAATTTTCCCTGTTATGAGTCTAATCTTTTTATGAGAAATTAAAGCTGTACCATGGTTGGCGCCAAAGACAGACCCAAGGGCTCTTTTTAACTGAAAACACGCAAATGAGTAAGTATCCCACCATTCAGCCACAAGATGACCACTGAATGCATGAAGTGTTGTTCTGCACTCAGTTTTCTGACTGTGTTAAGTACACTATAAGCACAGTAGTATGTACTAGTATTTACTGACATAGAGTAGCATTGTGAGTACCTCAGAGGCAGGTTTTCTGTAGAACAGTATTCAGTAGTATACAGTAGTTCAGTATCCAGTAATATACTGAAGTAGTTTAATGAAAAACACTATGTGAAAGAAGGCTCTGGAAAACCCATTCATGCTTTTTTTTTCATGCAATACTTTAATGGACTCTTTACTGGCCTTCCCAACAAGAATCATTGGATATCTACAGCTCATTCAGAAAACTGAAGCAAGAATCCTGACAAACACCTGGAAGAGGAAACACAGTTTCCAATCTCTAATCCAGTCACGCTCCAATCTCCATTTGTTACCAGTCTGTTACTGGCTGACCCAGAAGAGAATTGACTGAAAAACATGCAGAAAAGCTAAAATGGATGCATTTAGATGCATTTATGAAACACGTCGTCACCCTTTGCTTATTGTACATTTATACTGTTTTTACATTGTCTTCTTTTCTGATATTTTAATCTGCTTTCTTATGCGTTTTTTTTTGTATTTGTTTTTGTTTCTTCTATTCCATTTTTAATGCATTTCTTAAGCACTATGATTTGTCTTTGTGTAAGAAATGTTGCATACACATAAACTCGCCTTGCTTTACTTGTTAGTCTGCAGCAGTAGTTTGTAGTGGTATAAGTTTACCTTGGACGCCAGCTCCCTGCACGGGTCATCTTTTCTCGGGAATATTCCAGGGACTTCCTCCATTGATGCAAAGCTGTAGACATACTGCAGCAAGAGAAGCAGGTTGCCGTAAACGACCAGCCAAGGTGATGACATCAGGGTGTAGCGGCGGCGCTCTCGCATCATCCAGAGGACACAGGACCAGAGCAGCAGGACACAGGTGAGCCAGGACACGTAGGTGATGGACCACACCATCATGGAGATCAGAGCACCCAGGTAGCTCTGCTGCAGCAGGAAGAGGAGCACCACAGAGGCCCCGCCCACTCCCCCATCATCAACCACCCTCACCCCATCCTCCTCCTTCTCTTCCTCCTCCTTCTCCCATCCATTTTCTTCAAAAACACACGTCTCCAAAGTGTCTCCTGATTGGTTGAAAGTGTGTTGAGGACTGGAGGGAACATCCAATCCCAGAGCCGTGCTGTGTATGGGAGAGGCAACAGAGTCGGAGCAGCTGTCATAGGACGAGGAGGTCATCACCTGACAGACAGAGACAAGTGAGTTCCAGGTGAATTCACTGCAGGACAGATGGAGAAGACGTCAGACACCCTCAGGAGTCTTACCTGTCTTTTCTCATGAGCTCTCCTCCACTGTTGTCTCCGCCTTTCTGCTGTGAGGTCACTGCGGACATCATCGCTCAGGATACTGGTGGCTGTGACGATGTCAGATCTCTCACTAACCACTGACTCCTCCCTCCCCCCACCGCTGTCAATCACCTGAAGAGATAGGCGGCAGCAGTCAGCCAACAAGAAGTTGAGATTCAGTAGGTGTGTGATGTCATCATGGTTACCTGGTTCCTCCACAGACAGGACACAGTGTGGTAGAGGAGCAGCAGCATCAGGGGGCTGCAGAAGTGGAACCAGCTGAGCTCAGCGTTCACCTGAAGCCTCCAGGGGGCAGTGCAGTCTGCCGAGACCACCGGCACCAGGCCCAAGACCCTGGTAATCAATCAATACACAGCTGCCATACAGATTTAAAACAGCAGGATGCAGAAGAACATGTTAACCATGGAGGACAGGTTTTTCCCTTTGTCGTCGTTGGCATTAATGATACCATGTGAATTGTGGAGCGCTCAGTCAACAAAGATTTATGAAATTTGGTGGTTTTCCATAGAATGTTGCACCAGTTGTGAGTTAATAAGCTTTGCTTATTATCAAGTTTGGATTTAAACATCCAAAGATACAGGCCAAACAGTAATTTTAGGCCTCCCCTGAAAGTTTGTTTTTTGCAATGTCCAATGAAAATCCCTTTAATAACTTTTCATTACAACGGTCTAGAGATTAAGCAAATCAAGTTTATTATTAATATCATTTATTATATTTTATATTATCATCATCATTGGTGTTGGTGAGACTGCAATGTTGGGTTAGAGACCGTGGATCTGAGGAAAAGACACGAGGCAGAGTTGGAGGTAGCAGAGGTTAAAATGTCGAGGTTCTCTTTGGGAGTGACGAGGATGTATAGGATCAGGAATGAGAACATCAGAGATACAGCACATGTTAGATGTTTTCCAAAGAATCAGGCTATTTGGTTTCTCCAAATATGGAACATAACATAAATAATCTTGATATAGCAGCATTTGCCTGACACCTCCTATGTCTTGCGAGGACCGTTGTACTTGTATGTTACCTGGCTGAGGTGCAGTTGGAAGGCCAAACCTCCTGAAGTGATGGCAGCTGGTAGCAGTAGAAGAGCAGGAAGTGGGTGGAGGAGTAGAACAGCAATATCACAGACACGCTTCTGAAGATGAGAGGTGGGACTTGGCCAGACCACGCCCACCACGTACACAACACCTGGAACAAGAGCAGGTAGAGAAGGGAGGAGAGGGAGGGGAACATGATTCCTGCAGGGGGAAGGAGTGGATGGGGGGTGGGGTGGGGGGGTAGAGCTGGTTAACTGTGAGCACTGTACTGGTTATCTGTGAGTTACGTATTGGTTACTTGGCTTAAGTCAGATTTTTCTGATAGATACTAGTGTGTTCCTTATTCACAGTAGCCTGTGGTGTTCCTTAGGGTTATGGATTTGGCACAATATTTTTTTCCTTTACACACGCTTCCATTAACTAGCAGCATTGTATAAACTTTCACTACAAAGCACCAGTAGGTCACGTACTGGTTACCAGTGGGTCAGTTCAGTTTTAAGGCTCTGCTCTGGTTGAACCAGCTTCCAGCTCGTGTTCAGGAAGCAGACATCTTCTCTGTCTTTGGGTTTGGATTAAAACTTACCTTTTTGATAAAACTGATAGTTAGGGCTGACTCAGGTGCTCTGAACCATCACTTTAATTATGCTGCTCTAGACCTAGACTTCTGGGAGACCTCCCATGATGCACTGGGTCTTCCCTCCTTCAGATCTCTTTGCTTCTCATGTACAATATATGTCATTAATACTGTAATTAACATTGTTATTTTTTCTCTTAGGCAGATATCTATGAATTCATCTCTCTGTGGTTATTAGTGTCTCTTTCCTGTCATCTCAGATCCCAACCAGTGGAGGTTTGAAGGTTTTTAATCCGATGTTTCTTCCCTCTCCACTGTTGCCTCATGTTTGCTCAGGATAGGGGATTGCACCAAAGTGAAGATTCAGTGGAATCTTTTGGGTTCCTTAGCTAGATTGTTTTTATTAATTGGTATTATATGAACATTAAATCTGGACTCCAGTGGAATGAATTGGATGAACTTAATTACAATAATTGAAATGGAATATCATTGAAGTGAACTGGATTGTCTTTGACTGGACTGTGTTTGGCTTCTTTTCAGTGTAAAGTGCCTTGAGGTGACCTTTGCTGTGAATTGGCACTATACAATTTAAGAGAACTACAGGTTATGAATAGGTAACCAGCTGTTCATGCACTGGTTACCAGTGAGTCATGTCCGGATTATCTGTTTGTCATGTGCTGATTACCTGTGATTCCCAATAGTGCTGTCAGAAGGATCTTCCCTCCAGTCGCTGTCATGCTTCCCACCATCTGCCTGACTTTATAGACCAGTAGTTCCAGTTCCACCAGAGACCTGTGTTTGCTGCATCCCTCCTCCTCTTCCACCTCTTGGAGCTCTGAGGCTACTTCCAGCACCAGCTCCTCCTCCTCCTGCTGCTGCTGCTCCATCTCCTCCTGCTGAGGCTGAGGAGCACATTAAGTCCAGTTTTAGTAAACCAAAATTCCACTGGAACCCCTGGAACGACATCGCCCGCTGAACAGATGCTCTGTTAGCATCAGAGCAGTGATGAAGAGGAGAAAGACTCCTGCATCTGTTGGTCTGGTTTCAGGTTAACAGACTCCAAGACGGGCAGTAATGAACTGTTCAATCTGAAACTTAATCAATACATCCACTGTGTGTGTGTGTGTGTTGCAATCACATAATAAAGTTACGTTTAATAAATAGCTCACAGAGTGATTCTCTAATAGACAGGAAACTTGGTTAAGAAACAAGAGGAGACGTCTTAACAAGGTTACACCTGCTTCATTCTCGTGATTTGTGTGTGTGTTACCTGCGTGTGTGTGCCAGCGTTACGTCTCACTATCAGCCTCCACGTCAACAAACTGACGACTAGAACGCCGACATCTGGAAGCAGCTGTCTTACTGCAGAGCCTGCATCACTTCCTGTCAGACTGACAGACAGACGTTTGGTGTCTGTTTAATCAAGGCGGTCAGAAATTTAATCAGAAAATTACTCAAAACAAACGGAACATGTTCAACCAAAGCATCCAGATGAACTGATGGCTCTCGAACAGATAAATTACAGATCCAAGTCTTTATTAATCCATCCTGACTCACAGATGGGACTGATAAAGTGTGACTGATCACAGGTGGACCAGAGTAGACTTAGACGGACCATTTTGGACTGAATTAGACTGGAACTGTATTCCAAAAACAAATGGACCAAACAGCACGAGACCAGACCAGACCGGACTGGACTGGACTGGACTGTAGTGAATTCAACTGGATGTGAGCTGATCAAACCGGATTAGACCGTAGAAGACTGGACTGTACCAGACCAGACTGCCTAGTCTAGTCTAGACTAGATTGTCTGATCCAGTCCGGTCTAGTGTATCCTGGTCTAGTCTGGACCACCCAACCAGACTAGATTTGACTGGACCAGACTGGACCAAACTGAGCTTTAGCAGACTAGTACTGGACCGAACTGTACCAGAGCAGACAGGATCACAATGGACCAGACTGGACTACATTGAAGGGGACTGGACCAGATCACACTGGACTGGACTGGACTGGACTGGACCAGTATAGACCAATCCAGACTGGACAAAAGGCTTAAATGGAGGTTACAGTGCAGGGTCCTTGCTGTGGAGCATTTTCAGTCCAACATTTGGACTGAACTAGACTGGAACTAACAACTGTATTCCAAAAACAAATGTACAAGACAAAATCCAAATGGACCAAACAGCACGAGACCAGACCCGACTGGACTGGACTGGACAAGACTGTCTGGTCTAGTCTAGACCAGATTGTCTGATCCAATCCAGAATAGCGTATCCTGGTCTAGTCTGGACCACCCAAACCAGACTAGATTTGACTGAACTGGACTGGACCAGTATAGACCAAACCAGACTGGACAAAAGGCTAAAGTGGAGGTTACAGTACAGGGTCCTTGCTGTGGAGCATTTTCAGTTCAACATGGATCCATAGATCAGCCAGAGCTACTTCAGTCAACCAGCTTCACCTCTCTCACCATCACTGTGGTTATTTTTACGCTGATAATGTCAAGCATCCCCACCATCCCCACCATTCGCTCCAAGCTACAGCAAACCACCAACATGAAAACACACACAGGCAACAGTGTTTATCTGCACACAATTTATCATCAGGCAGTAAAACCAGTTTATGACTTAATCTCAGCAAAATGATGCTTTGATCTTCACGTTTGTTTGCTCCCCTCTGGAGACGTTCCTGGTCCATGATGCTCTGAAGAGGAAACCAGCACCAGGAACTTCAAACGCAGCTGCAGTTTTACAGGTATGAGCTTTCTGTTGTAATCAGGTGCAGACTGATTACAACAAAGAGAGGCTCGTCGCCTCTTCTCTTTGAGTGATTTCTTTTGAATGCAGAGCTTCTGCTAACCGTCTGGATGAATCCTCGACTGTGTCACCATGGTTTTATGCAAGTGTAGCCAGCGATGGACATCAGGGCAGGAGACCCCAGAAGCAGTGAGGACAAGTTGGTGAGATGGTTTGGTCAAGCAAAGCCATTCCAAGGGCATCAACTACATGTTGTTCACCAACTCATCTCACATAATTGTGGTAATCCAGTGCTCCAAGACATTGCCACACAAACAATATGCAACTTAAATGATCCATTCATCCTAAAAGGAACCACATCTGAATCATGCGATCTCCAAAAACTGGAAATTGAATGATTCACGCCAGAATCATTCACTGAATTGAATTGTGCTCAGCTGACCTGTGATTAACTTGTTTTCTGTGTGAAGTGCTCTGACGAGTGAGTGTGAACATGTCTGGCTATTTGTCCACATGTGGCCCTGTGGTGGGCTGTCCAGGTGAACCCCTGCCTTTCACTGAAGACAGCTGGAAAAGGCTCCAGCACACCACAGTGAGTCAGCCGATCATTTAGTAATAAGACTTGCTACAGGTCAACTGCAGGAGTCTCTTCATCATCTTGTAGTCTTCAGTCCACTGCTTCTTTGTGAAATCTTTGACAATAGCCTCCTAGAAACCCCTCAGACACATAAGGGGATTGACTTACAAGAATTTGTTGCATATGTCTTTTTGCATAGGACTAATTTTGGTTAGTGGTTGCAGGAACAGAAATGAACCTGCCAAAATCAAAATCTTGAAATACCTCTCTGTTTGGAGCCAGAACTGGAATGGAAATGCAATATTTCATCATTTAATAAAATCAGGCTTTATATTGGGTGCCTATGAGTGCCTATGGTACACTGCAGTGTTTCAGTATACTGATATTAGTATCATCTGCATCAACAATGATAAGAACAGTCATGCGGCCAATAAGGTGGTGCATGCTTGAAGAGAAGAGGTCTCAGTATGGAGCCTTGGCGCACTCCAAATAGTACGATTGTGGGATGAGAATGTCAGTCCTTTCCATGAATACTTTGAAAGAACTCCCACCAAGGTAGAAAATCCAAACCATCATGAACCATCACTGGACTTATAGTTTGTGACATCACCCATAGATTTTGTACAGTGGGATTCTGCACAAACCATATTGAAAAAGGATGGAAGAAGAAGCGCTGAGAAACCAGCTGGAACACACCCACCGGTTAAAGTTAGCTATTTTAGCTTGGCTGGCTTAGCCTATGTTAACCCAGGATGACAATTATTATTTTTACATTCATTTTGGCCAAATCTGTCCAAACATCGTCATTTAAAATGTTGCTACCAGCACAATATCTGAAGAAATGATGCCAGAACTGATATAAGAGATAGCAGAGTTCTGCTGGGACTCACTGGCCATCTGCACCCCCATACATGCATTGCATTTGGGCAAGCCTACCGCCATCAGCACACAAGTTCCAGGATGATTGACTGCAAGTCCTAGCAGACTTCCCCGTTGAAAGGGTCTGGACATCCACAATAGGAGCTCCCGTTTCAAATGTCATTGTAATGACTACTGATTATAACTGATGCTCAGTTAGCATGGATGCTTAGCTAAGCTGGGTCCTCAGACCCTCCAGGCCAACTACAGGCAGTCATGACTGTCTGTTAGTACAATGAATACAATTCACAAGCACACCAAAATATATTCTCTTTGAAATTTGACTATGCTCTATTAGGATTTTATTCACCACTCAGAATGATGCTAAGCGTTAAGTAGCTAAAAATGAGGGCCTGATCTTGTGCCAAGGGCTACAGTGCCATAAACTATATTGCTTTATCTGATGTGGTACAATAAATAATTCACCCACAGGAGAGAGTGTAAACAGATACGTAATTTGTGTAATATAATTGGCAATTCAGCAGCCATCTTGGTTGTTCTGTATAGACTGAGACCTTTATTTTGATGCCAAATTTAGTAATATGCACCTTGCAGTTGTTAAGACATACTCATTTTAGATTAGCCATGTCATTTTAGAGCAAGAATGTTATAAAACTAGGTTTATACTGACTCAACTCTCCACATACGTCTGGATCTATAACAGCAGTTATTTCTGGAGGTCTGGTGTTTTCTCCCACAAACCTCTGTTCAAGTACACAGATTCAGGACAGGATCAGAATACAGGTTCAGTATCGTGATCAGAGTCCTGGTCCTGGTTCAGGACCAGGATCAGAATACAGGTTCAGTATCGTGATCAGAGTCCTGGTTCAGGATTAGAATACAGGTTCAGTATCATGATCAGAGTCCTGGTTCAGGATCAGAATACAGGTTCAGTATCGTGATCAGAGTCTTGGTTCAGGACCAGGATCAGAATACAGGTTCAGTATCGTGATCAGAGTCCTGGTTCAGGTTGAGGTGAGGACTCAGGTTGAAGCAATTCACTGTGATCATGTCTTTGTTTGCAGCCTGTGAGTCAGTTACTGTGTTTACTGGTGTTTACTGGTGTGTAGGAGGTTATAGTCCAGACAGAGAGACGACAGTCTGAACCACAAGGACACTCACACTCTCACGCACACACACACACACACACACACACACACACTAACACACTCTCAGGCTCAGATCAGGTCGGCTGCTCTGAAAGGACAGACTGCTACATAAATCTGGCTCTTATTTTGGCCATCTGACTACACTTCCTGTTAGTAAACAAGCATTTGAGCCTGAAAGAGCAGCTCAGAAAACTAATGCGTGTTAGACTGCTGGTTCCGTTGGGTTCGAACTTTAGCTCACATTAATCCAAAAACATAAACAGGATATCCGCAAGAGTTCTGTTTCACTTGAACTTCTGTCTGATCAAATGTCTCCTCTACCCATGCCTTTATAGTTTTATTTGAATAAAATATGCTCTGATGGGGGAAAATTTATTCTTAATCATATAATCGAATGTTAAATATTCTACATTTAATCATATAATGAACCAAAATAAAATAAATTTACTAGCTTGTAAAAGCTAGTTCAAGACTGCTCTTCTGTAACATTATGTTAAAGTGAAACAGGTTGGGATTCAGGCAGACGTCAGTAGAAGTAGAGGTCAATGAAAAACGGAGGGTCATGTGACCACTGTGTTCAGGAACATCTGTTGGGATTTACAGTGCATGCTGGGAGATCACTGTAGTAGCTGGGAGAGAACCATGACCTGTACCTGGAGATGGTGGCAGTCTGATATGAGTTAAGTTCACTAATGCTGCAAAGAGACATGACTGAGAGACAGAGACAACCTGGTCTGAAAAGCATAACTGGTCCTCAGCCATGACACCAGATTTACTAAAACCTGGGTTGATAGTTGAAGAAATGATTTTAATTTGATATTTTCTGGAACCTCTTTAAAAACTAAAAAAACAGGTGATCCTTACCTGACCAGGCCAATCTGAGCAAGAGCTTTCTGCCATGACGTACCTGCACACACACACACACACACAGCTGGGTTAAACACAGACAGGTAACACACTGGCAACGCACGGCTCACACATGGGTAAGACATTGGTAACAAACAGATAACCCTGTTATAACCCTGGTAACACACAGGTAACATCTGGGTAAGATAACACGTGTAGCTCAAACATCATACAGGTGTACATGTGTTCAGGTGTGTCTTACAGTTGTGCTCGGGCTGCAGGGTCACTGTGGTGACCTGGAAGAAACACTGCAGCAACAGGAAGAGAAAGCTGGACACACACAGCGCTCTCACACAGTGACCTGTGTTGCCTAGGAAACAGAGACCAACAAGTGGTGGAGACAAGAAGTGATATCAGCAGAGGTTTGGTCAAACTGATCATTGACATCTGTGAACTGGCAGGATTCTACTTCCTTCTTTCTTCCAGTTTCAAGAAACAGGAAGACTTCCTGTTTCTGAGATCACGTCACTGAATCTCACCGTAAGCAGATTAAACTGACACATAGGGCTGGGCAACGATTAAAATTTTTAATCGGGATTAATCGCATGATTTCCTTGATTAATCACGATTAATCTTGTATACGAAAAATCAAATAATGAATTCAAAAGTAGTGTAAAGGTCACTTTTATTTAAATGTTCTCCTGCCATATGAACTAAAGTGCCATAACATTTGTTGTTCAAACACTTTTAACATCAGCACTTGTCAGTAACACATACTTTGTGTAAATCTCATCTTAAAAAATATAAAATAAAATAAAGCTTATTGCCACTGCCAGGGCATTATTGTCATCCTGTTTTTTTATGAAAAATAAAAAAAGTCTACCAACAAAATCCTAACAATCTAGAAGCCACAATCATAACATTAAAACATTAATTTCTGAGTTAACAGCAGAGAATTTCAATTTCCCAGTTGTTACAAATAACCTTGTTTCTGCTGAACCCTCCGTCTGGGAGAACTTTAAAATGAAAATGTCCATGTTATAGTTCTGTAACTTTATCAATCCATAATTATCTGTGCATCATTTGTTTTTTTCCATTTTCGATTGTCAATCAAAAATTAAAAAGTGCCTTTTTATTTTTTTCCCCATTTTTTAATCTAACACACACAAAAAATAAAAAAAAAAGTCTGTTTTTTTTTTAAATTTCAATTTAGCAAACAGGCCACGGGACTGAATTTGTTTTTAATATTTTATTGTCCGATTTACGTGACCCAGAAATGGCTTTGTTTTATAATCAAGGAACAGACTTTCTGTTGTCGTTACACATCTGTGCCACTAGATGGAGCCGCACTGAAGTAACCAGCTAGAGAACAGCAGGACTGTGAACACATGGAGCAGATCTGATGATAAATGGAGGAATGACGCGATCGTCTTGAACAAAGGGGTTTGAAAGTTTTTTTTTCCAGACAGAATTGTCAATATTGCTACCTGAGTTGCTACCCGAACTGTAAAAATGCACAGATTTTTACCGCTCTACATGTCTGTTTTAGCTTTACCTGCTAGTTCTTTTCCGGTTCTGCAACAACCAGTAACAGACTTTTCAAAACAAAAGCATGTAAGCAACATGCGTTAACGCGCGATAAAATAAATGTCGGCATTAATAAATTAATGCTAACGCGATAACGCGTTAACTTGCCCAGCCCTACTGAGACATTAAATGGCTGAACTGATTAAAAAGTTTACCTGCCAGTTAACAGATTAACATGTACACATTGCAAGCGTTGTCTGTGTCTGCGCACAAAGGTTTTCTCATCAGTTTTTTCACAGATATTTTCTGTTTCCCTGGAACAACCTCCCATCTGGTGGACGAACCACAAAAGATCGTGGTTGCTCATGTTTGTGCAGGACTACTGCTGGCTGCCAGGTATCTTCTCTTTTCACCCTGATATTTTCTCCTGCTTTCAGGCCAGACAGTGTCTTGGTTTGCCTGTAAAAATACATTTTTATTTCTCAACCTACTGCATACCTGGACAGGACCCTCTGGAGTAAGGAGTGAGGTTATCAGTTTTCCTTTCAGCCACCATCTCATCAGCAGCTGTGCTGGTAATACTCCTACACCTCCTAGTGGAGTGTTACAATACCCAATAGTGAAATGTAGGGGTCGCTATTAAACTCTGATTTTTTTATAGCAGATTTTTTAATAGTCTCGACTAGTTTTTTGGCTTGACTGTTCGACTGAGCGTGACCAGTACTGGATATAGTGTGCATGAATTTCCACTTTTCTGCAAAGTCTTTGAACTCAGCACTAGCATACTGAGGACTCATTATCTGAGACAACAACATCAGGAATGCTATGCCTTGCAAACATTGATGTCAGTCCAACTATGACACTACTACTGGTGGTGTCTCTCAACTTCGAGATGTCTGGGAACTTGAAGAAGTAATCAATACACAGCAGAAAGTCAGATCCTCTGAAGTGGAAGAGATCAGACCATGGCCCGTTTGGTGCTGGGCATGAGAGTAACGGCTCTCTTGGGTTGCTGTTGTAGTTCTCGTTACGAGTGGCACACCAAGACACCATCTCCTCAATGTGTGTAAACAGTTGTGGCCATTGTAGAACATTTCTAGCTCTTTCTTTGGACTTAACAATTCCTAAGTGTGATTCGTGGATTCTGTTAAGCATATCTTGTAGGGGTGCACGATAACTATCGGGCCGATAACTATCGGGCCGTGTGATGTTAAAAATTCATGCTGAGGCCCAAACTTGCTTAAACTGCTGTGTCATGCTGTAGCATAAATTAAGGCCATGACTCTTCGCCTCAAATCCTGCCTCATTTGAGGCCACCGGTTGTTTTGGTGTGGTCTCCATCAAGTAGCTAAGTTAGGTCTAGACAGATCCCAAGGTTACTGTGTTTTTCCACTTGTTGTTAGATGAATTGTCTGCCTTTCTGTCTTTGTCATTCTGAACAATCCAGGGTTCTGTGATGACCTCTCTGAATTTTGAATGCAGACTTGGAGAATAAACTCCGTTTTGCACCTCCGTCGTTTGTCAGTGCCTTGTTTAACAACCGAATAGATTGCATCACCAGTGCACATTAATAATAATTCTTACGACTGAGAAGATATCCAAATTTTCAGGTAACAGGCTGATAACAGGAAATTATGATGTCATTCCAATAAGTCCGATATCACAACAAATACCCCCGATAACACATATATTTTTGTCAACACGGCAGTGCCTCGCTCCCTCTGAGCCTTAAAGGTGGAGTAGGTGTTGTTTGAAAAACGGTTCCAGCAATCCAACTCAAGTGAGATTTTGAAAATATACACTCCCTCCCTCCTCCCAAAGGCTCCGCCTCCTCCTCTTCAGCTCCCCCCTCGAAACCACGCCTTCACACGATTCATGACTACATGAACCATAGGGAGGGAGGGAGGGGTGGGTGGGAGAGCATTGATATTTGATGGACGTATTAGGCAGCCAATCAAAATAGTGATGATCACTATTTTGATTGGTCAGAGTTATTCTCTGATTATACCCTCTAGACCGGACCAAAACGTTTCGTTTTTTTTGCAAACATTTTATTTCAGTGGGTGCAATGGGAATGTGAAAAGGTGTTCAGGCAATATTCTAAAAAGTGCTGCAAAAAAGAACACCTACTCCACCTTTAATGTTTTCATGATTTTTTATTTAGTTTGTGCCATTACAATAAATTTTATTCAGTCTTTGATATTTAGATTATTTTTATTTCACTGTTCTCTTTATGATGAGTATTGATGAGTCCTGATCAGGGCCGCTGATTATTAGGGTCGGGCACCGAAAAATAATTCCAAGTAGGAATCGCTTCCTAACGTCCGGTTCTGGAATCGTTTAGAAGATTTTTGAATTTCAATTCCTTTTTTCGGTTCCTAAATGTCCGTGCAAATTTTTTATTTTTGATTTATTACACTAGTTTGTTCATGTTACTCCGCCCGGCGTACTCAACTCCGCGCTAGTGGCGACGTCACGTCGGTCACCGACGGAACGTCACTCGCCACAACATGGATCCCAAGAGACGCCGCTCTCGAGTTTGGCGGTGCTCTGCCATTGGCTATCGCGTAGCATCTTCCTGGCATCCCATTGGCTAGGAGGATCCCGTGTCTGTATGAGCGTAACCCAGCACCCAGGTAAACAAACAATTTCTACCTCCGCCAAGGAGGTTATGTTTTTGTCGCCGTTAATCTGTCTGTTGCTGAAAGAGCAGATATGATCATCTTCCTCAACAAAAACTGATGATTTCGTTTTTTTGTTGGGCAAAATGTATTTTGGAGGCCAACTGCCAACTGTAAGTTGTTTAACATTTAGTTGTTTAACATTTTAACATCATAGGCTGTAAGTGAATTCTGTGTGTGCATATGTGCATGCAAGCATGTGTAAGAATAAAAATGGCCTGTTGCCTGTGTAAATTTGTCGCAGTTTTTTTAATGAAAAAATTCTACTGTTAGATAAGTCGCGATCTGTTGACCTACACAACAAAGAATCGGAATCGAGAATCGGAATCGGAATCGTTAAAATTCAGACGATGCCCAACCTACTGATTATTGACCCGTATTGATGAGTGCTGGTACCTGTGGAGGAGGGTTCAGGCAGCAGTGGAAGCAGCAGCAGCAGCAGCACGTAGACCAGAGAGAATCCATCGTACCGCAACACACAAGCTGTGAACACAATCGTGAATATATCCTTCAAAAACACAGATAAAGCTCAGACATCAAACCTGAACATCATCAATATCCCACCAATACCTTGATAAGCCTTTCAAAACCAACATTCAAAGATCATTCAAAGATCATTAAAGGTTATTAATCAGTTTCCACCAGGTCAGTACACTGAAATATTACCTGATAAATACAGATAAATTTGACAGACCCAGTCAGTCCAGAAATATTCTGATATCACTCAAAGTTCTGGATTTTCTGGACCACAGCAGAACCCAGAGTCGGTCCAAGCACGGAACCACTCACAGATACAGTCTGATCTCACCTGCAGTCAGACTGAGGGGCAGCAGAACCCTGAAGACCAGACCCGCAGCCAGCCCCGAGGACATCCCGAACCTCTCAAAGTCCTGCTTTAACTCCTCACATCCGGACCAGGTCCACTCCCGGTTCTGGTTCCTTCCTCAGCAGTGTCTGTCAGAGCCCCGAGGACATCCCGAACCTCTCAGAGTCCTCCTTTAACTCCTCACATCCGGACCTCGGTCCAGTCCCGGTTCTGGTTCGGTCCCCTGTCGCCGCAGCGGCTGTCAGAGCTGTGTGAATCCGCGGGTCCGTGTGGAGGTCCAGACACCGCCCGGAGACATCCTCTGTCCTGTGTGTGCGTCTTTCCACCTGAAGGTCTGAGCAGCAAACTGACAAACGGACAGATTTGTGGATTAAAACTCAGAAAAACATACTTCAAATAATCAGAAAAGTTGTTTCCGCTTAATCTTCTCTCCCTCAAACCTTCTCCCCCTTCTTCCTCCGCTTCTTCTTTCTTTTTTCCTCTTATTTCTTCTGTTGCAGTGGGGGATTTAACTTTATTTTTTTCC
This sequence comes from Hirundichthys speculiger, assembly GCA_018398805.1. NCBI lineage: Eukaryota > Metazoa > Chordata > Actinopteri > Beloniformes > Exocoetidae > Hirundichthys > Hirundichthys speculiger. The sequence continues at coordinate 435,489 of JAGFBZ010000246.1, forward strand.
CCTTTTTCTTCTTTTCTCCGCCGTCTGCTGAAAACCCTCTGAGCTGACCGGAGATCAGCTCTCCGCCCCCACACCAATAAGAGCGGCCCAGACGACCCACAAGCCCCGCCCCACATCTGATCTCCACCAATGAGAGCTGCGCACTCAGACAGAAAGTTCGCTCTTTACTTGACTCCACCAATCAGAGGTCAGTGAGGGGACGCGTATGGACAGTTTGATGTTTTTCAGGTTTCAGGGGCAAAAAAGCTCCAAAATGTACATGTATTCACGCTCTCATGCACTCCCCGTAAATGACTTTTTTTTTTTTTTTGTCCAACTTCATCATACATTCACATTGTGGACTTAATGATTCCAGAGCAAAAGAACACAATCCAGATTCAACACTGAATGAATGTTGGATAAATTAGGTCAGTAAACAAATGATAAAACAACAATAAAATTGGTTAGTCTATACTTTTATGTCGTTAAAGTAATGGGTTTCACAGCTTTTTTTTCTTTTTTTTTTTAAAAGTTTGATAATAGAATCATAGTAGAGTTTAAAATTCATTTTAAACAGTTGTTTTTGCCCAGTTCCTCTACTGTGTGTGGAACTTACCACAAAAATAAAAAGTTAACTTTAAAAGTTCACAACATCGTCAGTTAAAGGAAATCCAAATGTTTCTGACCCTTTGACCTGTTTTTATCGATGGAAAGCATTACCATCCATCTATAACCGTTCAGAGTTTTGCAACTAAAGAATAAATCAGAAATTATCTTTTAAACCACAGACTCCACCCGTGCAGCTGATATTCAAATTGGGTCTTTCCAGAAATGTCTTTACTGGATATATTCTGTTGAGGATTTTAAATGAAACCTCAATTTGGTTCATCGTATTGCTGAAATGTTTTTTGTCTAATATTCTCCAGACTTCAAGTCACCATGAACAGATGAGCACTACATCTAGGCCGGCAGAATATTTTCTCTGAAAAGATCTTTATTGTAACTTTTGCTTTCAATAATGTTTGAATCCTCAGTAAAGAAAACCTTCCTTCAATCTGACGGCTGAATTTTTTCATCACACATATTTTCCAGAAGCTTTGAAGCATAACAGCACAATACCAGTGCATATTCTTTTGTTTTTTTCTGAATTCACCATGACACAGCAGTGGTCCATTTTCATTGAAATGTTGCTGTACTTGGATGATGTAGCCAAACCACCTCTGAGCAAATAAAATATTGTGTTTAAAGTGAATGTTTGTATTGTTTCACATGTAGTGATTATGTGGGGAGCAGTCGTATTTATAGTTTTAGTTCACTGTCTGTTTATGGATAGCAGCTGGTTTAATAGGTTGCTATCTATTAAGGTCTGGTACACAGATTATGTTCAGAGCTTATTCCCAGAGGGAGCCAATTCAAGCCCGACACATCCCAACCTGGGAAACTTAAGGAATGGCCCAGCATCTCTACAGAACCCAGGCTTTGGATCCTGGGTGTGACTATACTTAATAACCTTCCGCATGTTCTTAGGACCAGTTTGCCTTCAGAGACCCGACCAGAGACCATGACCCCAGACGACATAGTTCCTGGGATCATTGGGCACACAAACCCCTCCACCATGAAAAGATGCTGATTAGAGGATGTGTTGAATTTGTTTTTGGATGAAAGTTCAGTTTTTAGGCGTTTTTTTTTTTTTTTTTTTTTTTCATTTTTAAAAAGTGTAACACACAGGATGTCAGGATATTTGAAACTTTAATAATTTGTAAAATAAATGAGTTGTGTGTTTTGGAGGAAAAAAAACAACAGAATCTTGGTATTTGTTTAGACTTCCTGGTCATTTTGATACCAGATTCTACTGGAATTGTTATTTACAGCACAAGGTTTTTATAATATAATAGAAACTTCATTACTATTTGTTTCTTCAGCAAGTTGACAAAGTTTGAATTGTTTGAAAATCAACAGAGGAGAGGTTATGATCTGCAGCCACCTAAACTCAGATACTGGACCATCACGACCAGTCAGTGAACTAGACCAGGACTATTTGTCCCCCCCAGTGACTCATGTGTGCAGCTTCATCAGTTTACCTACTCTGGACGTTCTCTCTTGTGTTTCTTCATGGACATATGTCTGTGAATTGGACCAGGGTCAGTCTCTGAACTGGTCCAGGACCAGTCTGTAAACCAGATTAGGACCAGTCAGGTTCTTGATGGAGACGCTTAGCTGAAGCTCATACCGGTTCCTGGTGTTTGTCTCCCTCTGGTGTCCAGCTGTAGCTTCATCAGGTTTCCTGCTCTTGTGTCTCTTCATGGACAGATGTTTGGGAGGACAGAGATGTTTCAGTCCTCCTTTCTCATCCTGTAGACAACCTGAAATCAGTTTTTCTATTTAGTATGATTTGTAGTAGACAACTCTTTTACACCTTCAGTGATGCACCAGCAGGAGACGTAACCATAGTTTATGGGGACTACTTGACAGCCATGTGAATGAAACCTACGGCACAAACAGAGCTGACTACAGACACAAGAGTAGAAGGAGGAGATACGTGGGAAAAAAAGCCTCAAAACAGCTTATTTTATTTACTTTTTAAATGAAAATGTCTCTATGTAAGACAAATTTGAGATCTGTTTGTTGGTTTTCCTTTAATGATCTTCATTTCCCATGAATCTCCTTGTCTGTTCAATCACACTGGTGGCAGAGGGTGAAACACCTCTCATTAGAAAATCCAAATATTTCAACGCTCACAACCACAAAACCAGTATGTATATTCATATGATCACACAGCCTTCTATATTTCTTTATGAATGTCATAAATGAAACCAGAGAATATCCTAAATTTACAACAGGTATAAACCTTGTACTGAACTGCAGCATATATATTGACATATTGACTTAATGATGACTTTAATCACTAGTCAAACACCTCCAGTCTTTCACTGATGCTCATTCAGTCAACAATATAAATCAATTTAATATTTTAATAGAGGACATTATTTCTCTTACAACTTCTATTTGTTTTTTGTGACATTCAGAGAATTATTTAAAAAAAAAATATATATAATGAATGTGCCACTAATGGTCTTTATTCCACAGTGAGAGAGAGACAGGAAGTCAACAGGGGTTGCACAGGCTGGGAGTTGAACCTGTGACCGCTGTGGGAGGACTGCTCCACTGTGCTACCTGGACGACCCCAGAGAATTATTTCACTCTGACTTCTTCAAAACATCATAACCTGAGCTGGTATCCTGGCATAAACTGGGCCTGACTCAGAATCTCCCTTTTTTTCTGGGTTGTTGTTTCAACAAAATGGCCTCTAGATGTCACTGTAGTGATAGTGGTTCAAAACTTTAGATGTATTTGCTTTGTAATGTTCAGTTCTGCCTTTACCACTGACAGATCAGAGCCTGGTCCTCCTCCCACTACACATCCCACAATCCCTGCAGGGAGTCCACTGGCCTCTGACTGACAGCTGTTTGGAGGGGGTGGGGGGTTAATCTGTGTGGGAGGTGCCTGATGTGACCGAGTAAAAACCAATAATCCATCTGAACAACAGACAGAAACAGAGCAGGAAGAGGAGGAGAAGGAGGAAGAGGAGGCAGACAGGAACCCCTGGAGAGAAGCATCTTCATCATCTTCGTCAGTGAGGCATCTGAACACCTGCACAGGTAAATCACACGTCTACATCTGCTGAGAGATGAAAACTCTGTGTTTTAGTCTCATCGTTCTGGTCTGGCCTGCTCTTCATCATCCTAACTGTGTGTGTGTGTGTGTGTGCTGAACTGGGATGACTCCAGTCGCACACACACACTGACTGTAGTAGCTGTAGGGAGGTAGTGGTGATATCAGGAGCTCGTGGAAGTGTTTGTTTTCTGATTCGCATCTATGTATGAACTGTTTTTACACCCAAAGCAGTGAGCTGGATCCCAGATATACTTTATTAATATACTCAAGTGGGCTTTTTTTAACTGGCATGTTTCCAGTACGTATATTTTCTGTTTACAAATCTAATTTGTACAGTATCTTGGCATATGTAGTTTATCTTCTGAGACTTGTAGGGCCACTTCACTATGCAAAAAAAAAATCTAAATCGTGATTATTTTGGCCAATATTGATATCACAATTATCTAAAACTATTATAAACTGATTTTTAAAGCATATTGCATTTATCATAGCATAATTACTCAGCATAAATACCTTGACATTCCTACAGTAAATTAACATTTCATATTAAATAAAAATTATTCAGACCAAAATGGCAGATGCTCATAATGTTTTTGGCTGTAAACGCCTGTGCCTGAAGTTATTTCTTGATGGCATTGTTTTTGTGCCTGATTCTAGTCAGATTAATTGCATTGCCCTGATTTGTGACTTATAACTGAGTCATTGCCAGGTGACTTTTTTCATGTGCTCTGTGCAGCTGTGGTTGAAGCAGGTGTTTTAAACCTGTATACCCACTAAAACCAGTAGGACAGACCCTGTTGTTTGTCGTCAACAAAAGTGGAATTACATCAGTAACTGCCTCCTGTAGCTGTGATTTTTTTTTTTTTTTTTTACATTTTTTTTAGCCACAACGTTCTGACATAATTAGATTCTAAATTTTCTGAAACATTTTCTCACTGAACCCAGAAATAATGATAGCAGCTGTTGGTCCGTTTATGCATACACTCTACAACATGAACGCGACAAACTTGGTCCTCTCACAGGTTTCTGGGAAGTATCTTTCCAGCCATCCGTTAGAAGCTGACTGCCCAACCCTCAGTCAATCAAATTTCAGCACCCAGCAGCTTTTATGACAACAGCTAACTACATCTGGATCAGGAAACCACTCATCATGCAGTAATGCTTGTGAACTGCAGTTCTATCCAGCATGTTTCTGCAACAGACAAAGACATTGTGGTGCACTCGTATCCAAGTGACAGTGATACTGCTATTGTTTTGGTTGGGTCTGGACTTCTATTAGCTCTTTAGAAGTTAACATGCTAAAGTGACGACAGCTAGCCATCAGCCATGCCAGCTGCCAGACTAAAGACCACACTGATAATCAAGCATACCTGCATTTCATTGGCTCTGTACTCGTACTCTGCACAGTGACAATAAAGTTGAATTTATTCTAATCTACTCTAATAAGGTACATGAGATTCCAGTTGCCATGGATGGGAAATCTAGCTATGGAGGCTAAAACTGTTTTTTGTACCAGGCTGTATGTGTTTTTATTTCTGCTGTAAAGTTGCATGTTTGAGATCAGATCCAACTTAATATTTAATAATATTAATACTAGTTAATAATATTTGCCTGGGGGGGTCATGCTCTGGGTTGTAATGTCATGGACGCTGTGCGAATGAAAGTTGAATTGAAAGGTTGTATGTGACCATTTAACTACACTGTTATATACATTTGTGTTGGCTCCTTCAGTCACTCATTAGATCACTGAAATCCTCACGTCTGCTGACAATGACACAGTTAAAGACAAAGTTTCAGAAACCAGTGCTCTGTGATGATCTATTTAAATGTCTACGCCGACAAAACTTACAAATAATAGTACTATATGCTTCCCTGTGTGAAAGAGTGGAATTTTTGTTTTGACTGTTTAATTTCTATTTAGATTTAATATATTGACAAAGTGAAATTTGCAGTAACTTTTTTGTTGATTTATCAATCTATCCTTGAAGTGGAATATTTGTGTTTGTCACTTGGAGTGGAGTGTTATTTATCTTCTCCACATTTGTCAAAACATATAAAGATGTCCCTTCATTTATCCTCATTTCCTCCATTCCGCGGGGTTTCCTCACTCCTGTCACTCATGTTTAAAACTTTTCTGCCTCATTTGTTTGTCTACAGTTAATTAACTCATATTTTCTTCTTTTTGCCTGCATGGATCCTCCCTGTCTGCACTGGTGAGTAACACACATGCATCCACACACACTCAGAGCTTTAATCGTCTGTTCCATTTGTAGTCAGATGTCAGAATTCAAATTAAGAAGTTGAAGAAACTTCACCCACCCTGACTTTAGAATCCAACAGCTAGTCCAACGTTCATGTCCTAAAAGTGTTTATGCTTTTTCTGACATTGTAACTAGTGCATAGACTGTAGAAGAAGACATGGACACAACCCTGTGATGTCATCCTTAGGTTTCTGAAGAGTGCTTTTGAAGCCTCTTTCTCCTCCTGGTAGTAGACACTGCCCTGTTATAACTGGTTGGAATGAGCAGGTCTGGAAGTGGTTGGGAGTTCACGCCCACCTTGGTTCAATTACTGCAAGTCAGCTATTCTAGCTTGGCTAAAAATCCTCACATCTGTTGTCGCAACTACAGCGACGTTTGAAGCAAGCACTTCCAGAGCTGACTAGTGGAGCTCTGCTGGGACCGTCACTAGGTCCCAAGTGACTTTCATTTCATTCAAGCGGACCTCCTCTAGTCATCATTTCAGCCCTGGCAGCATTTGTTTCAGACCCTGAAACGATCTGAGGTGAAAGTTGTGGAAAGTTGAGGATCCAGCTGCTACAAGAGGTGGACGCTGATAAGCTAGAAACTGTCCAGCTGGTGTCCTCTGATTAGCCCTGGACAGAAGCTTTCAGGGGTGAAGGTAGCTGCTTCAGCGTCCCCTGCTTTGCTCTGAACTAGGGATGCACGATAACTGTTTTTTAAATCCGATACCGATAACTTTCAGCTCTTAAAGGCCGATACCGATACCAGATAATACACACATATACCTAAAATCATTACATCGATACTATGAACAAAATCAAAAATAGTTTGGATTCTTTAAACGAACAGATATTTATTTTTTCCATTGAAAAAATTATTGGCAAGCCTCTCAAACATTTTCGTAAAGCTATCAAACAAACCTATTTGATATCTCACATCAACTTAAATAAGGTTCATTACTTACTGATATAAAAAAAATAAAGGCTCCTTGAACTGATGGAAATACATGCATCAGAATTACAAACTGAAAAGGATTTACATTTAAAGGATTTTGACTTGTGGTTCCATTTAAATTAATACCTTTAATCAAAGTAAATGAGGTTCAGTGATTTTTTTTTTTTTTTTTTAAATCTCATGGAAGCTTTAGATGAGAGAGATGAGGGAGAGCAGAGGAGAGGGGAGACTGCTGCTGGCTTGCACACGTTAGCATTAGCTTGCGTTAGCGCGATTTCAAAACTCCATGGAAGCGATTGTTATGTTGTAGGTTACTGCTCAGGTTTGACGTATTAAAGCTTGTGCTTCCCTCCTCGTAGAATTCGCTTAGAGCATTCGTCACAAATAACCACCAAATTATCTTCTGAAACTTTAACGAAGCTCCATGCCATCGCCGCCATGTTTGTTGTGATTAGCACAATGCATGCTGCATTCAAGGTGTAACGTAAATTCCTACGTTCCCTCGTTTGCTAGTCGTTCTTTCAGCCTTTTCTATTTTTTTTCTTTTTTATGTGTAACATGAGGGAAAATACTGTGAATATCGGTTCAAGTTAGCAACTTCTAAATTTATGACCGACTTAACAAGTTGTTTTCTGGCATGAGGGGGTATTCTTGACGTCACAATTTCCTGTTATCGGCTCAATAGTTATTATGCACCCCTACTCTGAACCCTTCCAAAGTAACCCAGAACCGGTCACAGTGATCTCTAAGTACACTTAACAGCAAGACAAGACATTATCTTTTACATTTGAATGACTGTGCTCTGTTAGGTCTTTATTCTGAGCTCATATGTGAATACAGTGCTCAGTAGCTAAAGTCAGCTACCCATTAGCCAAAGCCAGCCCTGAATCACAAGGCTATGCCTCCACCTCTGCATAAATCAGTGGTTTAATGTCATTTACCTGATAAGGTACATAAAAATTCACCCCTAACAGTTGTCTTGGATGGGAAATCTAGCTCTAGTGACCCAAAACGTGTATACAGTGATCCCTTATTTTTCGCGGTTAATGGGGACCGGCGCCCCCCCCCACGTAAATCAAAATCCACGAACTGGAGCTGGAGCCCCCAAGAGCCTAAATAATGTGTTTAAAATATGTTTAAAAACCCCCAAAAAGTAGTGAGGCACTGCAGCGAAACAAGACAAAGGCTCAACTGTGGTCTTTCTGTTACCTTCACAGCCTCTGGTCTCTGAACCGTAGTAAAGAAACTGCTGGTATTGTGCTATTTTTGGCTTGTAATTAGCGGCTAACACGCTAACAACAACAAAAGAAACAGTCCAGTTTTCTCTGCATGGAACGAGCACTTTATTCTGGCACTGCAGGAACTTGTAACATCACACAGGTTGTATTGTTGGGCTCCTGTCAGTTAACAGAGAATGTAAATCTATACACGCTGGGCTGCTGTTTATGCTCACTTCACTTTTCATCTAACCCAGTTTTCTTCTGCCGTCCCACGACACACACACTCCATTACCCATAAGGCCACATCATTACCCATAAGGCCACCTTCTTAAAGGGGCCAGGCTGGCTCACAACATTTCTTCACTGTGAGAGAACGCGCACAACATCCTGTGATGTTTCCGCGATTTTAAAAATGTTTTTAAATTATATTATATATTTCTGAAAAACCCACGAATAACTAAAACCGTGGAACTTAAACCGTGAATCGGCGAGGGATCACTATATTTCTGCTGTAGAATTTGACATTTTAACGTGGAGGTCAGTGGAGATTGACTTATTTTTGGACCCAGCCCCTAGTGGTCAGTAGAGGACCTGGATGTTTCTGGATCACAGGACCGGAGTCAGACTAGGAGTCATCCGGATGTAGCCCCGATGAGCTAGAACCAGTCAACTCAGATATGATGTCATACTGACTTCTGAGGTGGCAGCTTTAGCCACAGGGTGTATTAGACATCAAGTGACAAGACTGGTAACATGCTCAGTAACTTTCAGTTGAAGGCTCGTTCTTATGACGGAGTTTTAGGGCCACACTGAGAAAAAAAAATTGTGGGCAATGATTTATTTTTTTCATTCCTCACTTATGAGAAGAAGGTCTAGAATAAAGTCGAAATGCAGTTTCCAGAATAAAGTCGAAATGTCAAGAATAAAGACGAAATGTTGAGAATAAAGTTGAAATATCGAGAATAAAGTCGAAATGTTGAGAATAAAGTTGAAATGTCGAGAATAAAGTTGAAATGTCGAGAATAAAGTTGAAATGTTGAGAATAAAGTCGAAATGTTCAGAATAAAGTCGAAATGCAGTTTCCATAATTCTAGAATCTGTGTAGTTTCTTTTTCTGAATAGGCGCAATTTCTGACACAATCTCTTCAAAGTACAAATACTTATTATAATACTGTGTCTATGTGATAAAAGCGCATAGACACTGACATTATGTTGGTAGAGTAAAGCTGGTTTGAATAAATCTTTAAGACAACTTTATTGTGGAAACTGCATTTCGACTTTATTCTCGACATTTCGACTTTCTTCTCGTAAGTGAGGAATGAAAAAAAAAAAATTTGCCCACAGTTTTTTTTTTTCTCAGTGTGGCCCTAATACTCCGTCGTACTGCTCCACATTAGTCAGGCAGTATGGGTTTTATTTTTGAAAAACAATGTGGACGCGGCTGAATTAATCAGAGTGATGAGAAGGAGGAAGACCTCTGGCTGATCTGCATCCTCCTCGGAGTCTCTAGTTTCACTACAAACGTGAAACTTCAACATCACATCTGCTCCAGCAGCTGCTGCGCACTGTGCGTCACTACGTCACCGACGCTGCCCCGCAGTGTGACGTAGTAACATCAATTAAAAAAAAAAGAGCTGTCCTATACCGGGAGGAAGAGCGCGAGCGTCCTGCACGAGGACAGGTAAGATGCAGATTTGATCTCAAAGGAGGAGCAGGGATCGATGAATGATTATTGCTCACTGATCAGTCTGGTATTGCTGATCAGTGAGAGAGAGAGAGAGAGAGAGAGAGAGAGAGAGAGCATCACTGATCTCTGCAGCTCTATCTGCATGTGTGTTCGCTTGTACGTCGCATCCCCGCGCGCGCACACACACACAAGATACTGTGGACCGCGGCGCGTCACCGTTACAGACACACGCGGATGTGGAAGCTCGCGTGCGTGATGTGCCGCGTGTTCGTGCTGAGTCAGCTGATGATGATGAAGATGCTCATCTTCATCACCTGAACACACAGAGGCGCGGCTCCAGCTTCCGGTCTGGCCGTTTCCGGTTCTGACGGAGCACCGCGTGACCCAGGTGCGTGGGCGCCCCTGATCTCAACTGGAGGACCCTCCTCTTCATCATCCTCACACACCTGCACTGAAAACAGGGAGCCTCCTGGTCCACACACACACGCACGCGCACACACCTATACACACACACACAGGTGGGTTTAAATAAACAGATGAGTTAAACACAAGTACAGTGGCAACTTATGGCTGTTGGTAAGACATTGATAACACACAGGTAACACACAGGTGACACATGGCTAACACTAATAACTAGGCTTGGGCAATGATTAAAATCGCGATTAATCGCATGATTTCCCTGATTAATCACGATTAATCGCCTTGTATATGAAAAATCAAATAATGAATTCAAAAGTAGTGTAAAATCCACTTTTATTTAAATGTTCTGCTGCCATATAAACTAAAGTGCCGTAACATTTGTTGTTCAAACACTTTTAACATCAGCACAAAAGTTAAATCTCATCTTAAAAAATGTCAAATAAAATAAAGCTTATTGCCACTGCCAGGACATTAATGTCATCCTGTTTTTGTGAAAAATTAAAAAAAAAAGTCTACAAACAAAATCCAACAAAATGATTGTGGCTCAGCACAATCAGAACATTAAACAGGTCATTTCTGAGGTAACAGCAGAAACTTTTAACGGGGAATTCAACTTGTAAGTTGTTACAAATAACCTTGTTTCTGTTGAATCCTCCATCTGGGAAAACTTTAAAATGAAAATGTCCATGTTAAAGTTCAGTAACTTTACCAATCTGTGTATCATTCATTCTTTCCATTTTCAATTGTCAATCAAAAGAAAAAAAAAAAAGTGACATTTTATTACATTTTTTGTTTTTTAATCTAACGGAAAAAAAAAAAACAGAAAAAATGCCTGTTTTTTTATATTTCAATTTTAGGCTTGGATCAAAAATACGAAATTAAAAAACGGGCCACAGAACTGAATTTTATAATTTTATAACTGTTTTATAATCGAGGACTGGACTTTCTGTTGTCATTACACATCTGTGCCACTAGATGGAGCCGCACTGACGTAACCAGCTAGAGAACAGCAGGACAGTGAACACATGGAGCAGATCTGATGGAACATGGAGGAATGACGACAAAGTTTTGTTGCAGTCCAGAATTTTTTTTTTCCTGACAGAATTGTTAATATTGCTACCTGAGTTGCTACCTGAACTGTAAAGTACACGGATTTTTACCGCTCTCCATGTCTGTTTTAGCTTTACCGCATGTTTACCTACTAATTGTTTTCCGGTTGTAACAGACTTTTCAAAACAAAAGCATGTGAGCAACATGCGTTAACGCGCGATAAAATAAATGTCGGGGTTAATAGATTAATGTGTTAACGTGATAATAACATATTAACTTGCCCAGCCCTACTAATAACACATGGGTAAGATAACACATCTAGCTCAAACAACAAGCATCCATGAACTGACCAACTTCTTTACTGAACATAGTGAACAACATCTTATTTACCAATTAAGATAACCCATTAAAAACCATTTTTAAATGCGCCCAAACTACAGCTTCTCTTAAAGTTGAACTGAAAGCATAACTTTAATTTTGGGCTGTACCTGTTACTACCCTGTAACTGTCCTCTGTTACAACAGAGAAATTATCTACCAAACACACATCTCCTTACTTTTTGTGCTGAGTTTAGTATGAGATGAAGATTTTAAAAATTTAAAATTTTAACAAGCACGAGTGTTTGTTAACCTTTTTAGTTTTGGACTTGTAATTGTCTAATGGGGACTCCTTTGTTCTGCTGGGGGACTTCAACGCTCACGTTGGCAATGACAGTGGTACCTGGAGGGGCGTGATTGGGAGGAACGGCCTCTCTGATCTGAACCAGAGTGGTGTTTTGTTGCTGGACTTCTGTGCTCGTCACAGTTTGTCCATAACAAACACCACGTTCAAGCATCAGAGTGTCCATAAATGCACGTGGCATCAGGACACTCTTGGCCGCAGATCGATGATCGACTTTATAGTCGTATCATCTGATCTTCGGCCGTATGTTTTGGACACTTGGGTAAAGAGAGGAGCTGAGCTGTCAACTGATCACTACCTGGTGGTGGGTTGGATCAGATGGCGGGGGAGAATGCTGGTCAGACCTGGTAGGCCCAAACGTGTAGTGAGGGTTTGCTGGGAACGTCTGGCAGAGGAACCTGTCAGAAAGATCTTCAACTCACACCTCCGGCAGAGCTTCAACCACATCCCGGGGGAGGCGGGGGACATTGAGTCTGAATGGGCCATGTTCCGCGCCTCCATTGCTGAAGCGGCTGACCGGAGCTGTGGCCGTAAGGTCGTGGGTGCCTATCGTGGCGGCAATCCTCGAACTCGGTGGTGGACACCGACAGTAAGAGAAGCCGTCAGACTTGTGGGACTCCGGAATCAGCAGACAGGTATCAGCAGGCCAAGCGGGCAGCAGCTTTGGTGGTCTCTGAGGCGAAAACTTGGGTGTGGGAGGAGTTCGGTGAGGCCATGGAAAATGACTTTCGATCGGCTCCTCGGAGATTCTGGCAAACCGTCGGACGGCTCCGGCAGGGAAAGCAGTGCTTCACCAACACTGTGTATAGTGGGGATGGGGTGCTGCTGACCTCGACCGGAGATGTCGTTCGGCGGTGGAAGGAATACTTCGAGGACCTTCTCAATCCCACCAACATGTCTTCCGTTGAGGATGCTGAACCTGTGGACTTGGGGGTGGACTCGTCCATTACTGGAGCTGAGGTCGCTAAAGTAGTTAAGAAGCTGCACAGTGGCAGGGCTCCGGGGGTGGACGAGATCCGCCCTGATTTCCTGAAGGTTCTGAATGTTGTAGGACTGTCTTGGTTGACACGTCTCTGCAACATCGCATGGAAATCAGGGGCAGTACCTCTGGATTGGCAGACCGGGGTGGTGGTTCCCCTTTTTAAAAAGGGGGACCGGAGGGTGTGTTCCAATTACAGGGGAATCACACTCCTCAGCCTCCCTGGTCAGGTCTATGCAGGGGTGCTGGAGAAGAGAGTCGATCAATTGTCGAATCCCGGATTCAGGAGGAACAATGCTGCCCCCGCGACCTGACTTCGGATCAAGCGGGAGTTAATGGATGGATGGATTGTCTTCAAAACCACAAACTAGGTACTGCCTTTACAAAGTATTCCCCAGTTTGTTCTGCATCCTGGTCCAACATTGTTGCTAGTATGTAGTATAAAAACAAAAATGCTCTGGCACAAACAGATGCGGGTTACATGACTAATGCAACCGGCTCCCACTGCAGTGGTGCACTGCATTATGGGAAGTAGTTTGGTCAATTGAACTCTGGAAATGTTCCTGAAGGTAGCAAACATCCTGGTAGACATACTACATACTTTGTATTACATTTTGACGGCATTGTACGCACTAGGGGCCTGATTTACTAAAGGTTTGTGTGCGTAAAAACGTGTGCAAACTTGACACCACCCGCAAACCAATGCGTAAGCTGATCTACTAACAGCGTGCAAAAGAGGACTGCGCCTCTCAAATCAGCAAAATAGCACACGCTGTTCATTTAGTACTTTTGCCCTGATGAATAATCAATATGGGGCGTACCCGCCAGAAAGCGCAAAATACTGGGAGGGGAAAATGCAAATAGGTTCATTTACCACACGCAATGAGATTTACCAACCCTGAAAGTAATTGCGGGGATTGTGATTGCGTCTGTATTTAGTACGTTCGAAAGGAAGGTGCTATTCTGTCCAGCATTACGCACCGATGGCTGCTGTTATTGTGGCAAGGAGGCGACATCGCCAAAATCAAAGAATACGCAGAGAGAGAGTCTTTCGGACTCGTGTAAATTTGTTTGCACATGCAAAAGGAGAAATATTTTATTTGAATGTTAAATCGAGTATTATTCACCAAAAGGTTGCCACAGGAGGCACCAGGGTTTCCGTTGTCTGGTAATTGCTGGACTTTGTCTGGTAAATATGCGGAAGTCCGGGATTTTATAATCTCTCTCCGGTCAAAATGTCCGGTGAAAATACTCCTCCCAAGCACAATTTCAGTTGTAATAAAATGGGTTATTTCCACATCATTTTATGAAAAACGCCTCGGGATTCTCCCAGAGGAGCTGGTGGAAGCGGCCGGGGGATCTGGACCTCTGAAGCTGCTGCCCCAGCGACCCGACTTCGGATAAGCGGAAGCTAATGGATGGATGGATGGATGGATGGATGGATTTTATGAAAAAACATATACTTTTTTTACGAATGAGTAGTGTGAGGACGAGTCGGCTCCAGCCACAGCTCCACTCATTGATGCCACAGCTGCGCGCAGAGACGCATCTCCGTAATGACAGCGCTCCGCGGTTATGGAGGCTTGAACTTCTCAACGACCACTTAACCACTCGTCTTGTTTGCCGAAGTTTTATTAAAGGCCACTTTTTCTTTAGTTCTTTGCCTTATATCTTGCCACCTTCTTTTAACCTCATCTGCCGTTCTTTTTGTCTTACCAACTGCATTTATTCCATCGCACATTTTCTCCCATATTGCGTTTCTTTTGGTAATGTTTAAATGTCTTTGCTGTAGTTCATGAATGTGTTTATTTGCCTCTTCCACTAATATCTCTAACTCCAACTCGTCAAATTTCATTTTGCGCTTGCGTCTATCCTGCTTTCCATCCAGACTCTCCATGGCGCAAACCGTAAGACACGCAACACCTCATTTAAATACTGCGGTTTGCACCCGTTATCAATTGCGCGAGCATTCTTAGTTGATCACCCGCAAAACACACAACAACAGCACGCGCAAACTTTTTCAGTGCACACGCAATTTAGTACTCTTTATTTAGGATCTTAGTAAATCAGGCCCTAGTAGTACATCACGTGGTAGCAGCTGAAGACTGGTTGGGTATAACCATTTAGATAAAGTTTGGATCTGGTTTGGATCTGAGTTGTGGTTATGATCAAGTTTGGATCTGGTTTCTGGTTGTAATCAGGTTTGGATCTTGTTTGGATTGGATTCAGATCAGGTTTGGATCTTAGTGTAGCTATGATTGGGTTTGGATCAGGTTTAAACAAGGTTTCTGGTTACACTTCATTTCCATTTGGTTTGGATTGAGTTTGATCTGAGGTCCAGTTTGGATTAGATTAGAATCAGACTTGAATCAAGTTTAAATTGGTTTTAGCTATGGCCTGTGGTTACTTTGGGTTCGGATCAGCTTTACATCTGGTTTAGATCGAGTGGAAGATGTTTAAATGTCCACTGACAAAGGAATATCCAGATAATCAACTAGTCAGGCTCAGCTTTTAGACCATATGACCATCTGAGCATGTGAGACCATGAGCATCAGAGCTTCTGTCAGCTGGACGGAAGCAGAGATGTCCTGAAAACACGAGCAGTGAGCCCAGTTCATAGTAACGCCCCCACCTATGGATCATCATTATTAGTATTGATTAATATTGATGCTTTGCTGATATACAGGAACAATGACAAAATGGCGAGAACAAACATGACAACACAGCCAACAAACATGTCTGAGAGATTCTGCAGTGGCATCAGCAAACTCGTTTAAGATCTGGTTTAGCTTCTGGTTTAACATCTGGACCTGGTTCAGGCTTCGCAGGTTTGTTCTGATTTATTTTTTGGTTCTGGCTCAGTTTCTGGTTTTGATTCTGTTTTTTTTTAAGATTTAAAAGACTGCTTTAATTGAGAAAAGTTAACTGCATTGCCGTGAACCAAAATCAGACGTTTTCCTGAACCAGAACCACCAACAGGCTTGAATGTGGACCTGGTTTTGGGCATGTGTTATCTGAATTCTTTACATCTGGATACAGCTGCCCCGCCCCTAGACACTGCAGCTTGACTCGCTGAATGGATTAAAGGTTCAGAAATATTAAGTTTGGGTCTGAAACAGTCAAATTCTGAAAACATAAGCAGACGAGCCTGGGGATGCGTGACTTTTTCCCTGCAGAACCACTGAGCTTTGATTCCAGCTCGCTCTTTATCATCCTCCTCTGCCTGAGTCCAAATCAGATTACATCAGATTGTCTCGCAGCTCTAATCCCTCTGCCCTCCATTGCCATGACAACCGTTCACCTGACAGCTGGACAGGGTCAGCAGATGGGTGTGGTGACTTCATCAGACAGAGATGGTTGAGGCTGGGACCTGAAGCTTCCTCAGCTTTACTGGTTTGAACTGGTCTGCACTGGTCTGCAGGAGTCTGCAGATGTTTGCATGATCACAGCTGTCTGCAGGCGCGCTTCTATAAATTAAACCCAGACTCAGATCTCATTTCCTTCACTTAGAGTAGATTTTAAGTGATGCTACAGTTTTCTCGATCTCTGACATCATTAGTCTCCTTGGTAACCTTGTAATTAAATGTGACATGTTGTGTCCCAAGTGAATCACCATGACAACAGAGCCTGGTGAAGTCCAGCCCACAGAGGCGGAGTCTCTCCCTGAAGCTGCCGCCCACTCCACCCCGAAACAGGTGAGAACACAAACACATGATGGTTGACGTGACAGCTGGTTCCAGCGGTGACATCGCTGCCTGTGTCCTCAGGGAGGGGAAGGCGGGCCGCCCCAGAGCCGAGCCCAGAGCTCACTGGCTGAGGACTCCAGCAGCCAGCTGTCTTCCAGCAGTCGAATCGCCCGCTCTCCTGCCAGGAACCCGCTGAGCTTTAGGACCATGCAGGCCAGAGTGACCCTGCTGGACGGGTCACTGTTCACCTGCACCGTGGAGGTGAGGGGTTGTCAAAACAGCAGTGTGAAATAGTGCAATTTGATCTAATGGCTTGCACCTCAGGTTCATAATAGATTCATAATAGGAGTGACAAGTTTCTTGAAGTTTTCTTTAGGGAAAATGGGTTGAACATTTATAAGAGAAAAAAAAAAGTGATTTTGATTTTACAAAATCAAGTTTCTTCATTTTGTTGAATGTACTCTAACGTCCTTTTTTCTCATGTTCACTGTTCCTTTATAACATTAAGATGTGTACTTCACGTAGAAAGTCCATGTTCACATTGACATCGACAGTCAACAAGTTAACTGGCTCCAAAATTTAAAAAAAAAAACAAAAAAAATGAAAATCAAAAACAGAAACCTCTCTAGAACTCTGATGATAGAGATGTCACTCCTTCTCATACTTACCATAATTTCCTACTCAATGAATTAAAAAGCAGCTGAAAAGCAAACACCTGATTTATGGTTCAGTAAGACGACTGACCTGGACTTCAGGAACTGAATTTAGAGGTCTCCAATCTCTGTCCAAATCCAAATCTAATCCAACAAGATAAAAATATTGTAAATTAAAAATAAAATCTCTTATGAATTATATGAGAAACATAAAGTTATATATAAAACATTTAATTTGTATTTTGTCTTATGCTTTGTCTGTGAGAATATGATTCAAATAGTTACAACCTTCAGAGATTGTGTATACAAATTTACAGTTGCAGCTTCTTTATTATGAATACGAATGTAGGCGTCATCTATGGAGCAGAGGGGACAATCCTCCAACTGCGCATGCGTTTCTAAATCAGTACCAGTTGTAGCACCAACCAGCAACCATTGTCCAGGTGCAATAATCATTTTTTTCTAGGGCTGGGCAAGTTAACGCATTATTATCGCATTAACGCATTAATTTATTAACGCCAACATTTATTTTATCGTGCGTTAACACATGTTGCTCACATGCTTTTGTTTTGAATAGTCTGTTACTGCCTGCTGCGGAACCGGAAAACAATTGGCAGGTAAGCTAAAACAGACATGGAGAACGGTAAAAATCAGTGTACTTTACAGTTCAGGTAGCAACTCAGGTAGCAATATTAACAATTCTGTCTAAAAAAAAAAAAAAATCTGGCCTGCAACAAAACTTTCACATCATTCCTCCATTTATCATCAGATCTGCTCCATGTGTTCACTGTCCTGCTGTTCTCTAGCTGGTTACTTCAGTGCAGCTCCATCTAGTGGCACAGATGTGTAATGACAACAGAAAGTCCAGTCCTCGATTATAAAACAAATTCAGTTCTGTGGCCCGTTTTTTAAATTTTCGTATATTTGATCCAAGTCTAAAATTATAAAAAAAACGGGCATTTTTTTTTTGTGTTAGATTAAAAAAACGAAAAATGTAATAAAATGTCACTTTTTAATTTTTTTTTAAATTTTTTATTTTGATTGACAATTGAAAATGGAAAGATTGAATGATACACGGATTGGTAAAGTTACTGAACATGGACATTTTCATTTTAAAGTTCTCCCAGATGGAGGATTCAACAGAAACAAGGTTATTTGTAACAACTGACAAGTTGAATTCCCCGTTAAAAGTTTCTGCTGTTACCTCAGAAATTACCTGTTTTAATGTTCTGATTGTGCTGAGCCACAATCATTTTGTTGGATTTTGTTTATAGACTTTTTTTTTTTAATTTTTTATAAAAACAGGATGACATTAATGCCCTGGCAGTGGCAATAAGCTTTATTTCATTTGACATTTTTTAAGATGAGATTTACACTAAATACAGTCATGGAAAAAATTATAAGACCACCCTTGTTTTCTTCAGTTTCTTGTTTATTTTAATGCCTGGTACAACTAAATGTACATTTGTTTGGACAAACATAACGATAACCACAAAGATTGCTCATAAGAGTTTTATTTAAGAGCTGATATCTTACCATTTTCCATGGTTTTCTTGATTATAACCTAAATCACTTAAGTTCTTACATCAATAGCTATGGCGTTGTACTGCCAAAAACACTGCTTTTATGCATTCAGTGTTTTCTTTTCTGTCTGTTTTAGTCACATGATGACGTTTAGTGGTACCAGGTATTAAAATGAACAAGAAAGTGAAGAAAAAATGGTGGTCTAATAATTTTTTCCATGACTGTATGCGTTACTGACAAGTGCTGATGTTAAAAGTGTTTGAACAACAAATGTTATGGCACTTTAGTTCATATGGCAGCAGAACATTTAAATGAAAGTGCTTTTGACACTGCTTTTGAATTCATTATTTGATTTTGCGTATACAATGCAATTAATCGTGATTAATCAGGGAAATCATGCAATTAATCGCGATTAAAATTTTTAATCGTTGCCCAGCCCTAGTTTTTTATCAAGTAGATTCTACATCTATGACAGCTGTACAGGGGTGAATTTTTTGTGCCACATCAGATAAATTTATATTTAGCAAAAAACCAATAAAGCTGAGCAATCAAATGTCCGTGTGTCATTTGATGCAGTTTGGTTGATAGCTAGCTATTGGTTCTGCTGTTGGCTGATGCAGCTCGCCGTTGCTGTTATGATGTTAGGAAATTAGCCCTTAACATTATATTACCTTCAAGCTGTGAATAAAACCTAACAGATCATGGTCAGATTATAAAGATTAATACGTTTTCTTGTGCTTGTGTGGATCGTACTAACAGACCAACCGTGATTTGCAGTGGCTGATCTGGGAGGATCTGAGTATGAAGGTGGGAGCTTAGCTTAGCCATGCTAACCATAGCAGTCATTTCACGTCACCGCTAAAACAACATTAGAAGCCGGAGATCCTGCTACTGGGATGATTTACTGCAGGTCCCAGCACAGTTCTAACTGGAAGAGTCCTGAAGCAATTTTCCGTGAGCAGCTCGTCTCAGCTGTGTGTCAGCCGATACAGAGCTGTTGGCCGAGAGCTCGCTTGGCTCCGTGCCGGGAACAGGGCAACAGCTCCACGCAGGACTGGCAGCGCCACTGTGCTAACGAAGCCGAGCAGCTCAGCATAGATCCTTTAGTTACATACATGATGCCTATGACACCATGATGTATTTTTGTAAGTAATTTCTCACTTACCGTATTTTCTGGACTATAAAGCGCACCTAAATATAAGCCGCACCCACTAAAATTTGAGAGAAATATATATTTTGTCACATATAAGCCGCACTGGCCTATAAGCTGCCGGTATCCAGGCTGAGAAATAAGATATTTACATCGAAAGATTTTGTACCATAAGTGTTTATCCATATACCTGAACACGGCTGTAAAAGTGCTGATCAAACAAAACAGAAAAGTCATTGATGGTTTTATTCATTTTCCTCATGTACACTAAAACCAAGTTGCTTTATTTTCCTCCTCCTGTGTACTTAAACCACCCCACACAGCAAAGACATCCGAAACAGACCCGCGAAATGGACCCGTACTGGAGTCCACTTGCACTCAGTGCCGGATCCGCTTTGGAGCTGGATCGCAGACTGCTGGCTCCACGCTGGGTCCGGTCCCCATCTGCGATTAAAACCTTTTACCTCTGCGGCGGGTCTGCTCAGAACCCGGAAATCCGCTGGGGAACCAACAAACTGACTGGACAAACTGATAAATCCAGGTGTGTCTGAGTAGCTACAATGGTCAGACACACCTGGATTAATCAATTTGTTCATTAATAATAGGTATTGATGCTCACAAAATGAATGTAGAGTAGCATAGCCAACATAGGCTACTGAACAAAAACAGAATAGCCTTTAACTACTAGGTTTGATTTTTGCACTTCCTGCTAGAGCGCCCCCTGAGGGCTGAGGAAAAATTCATAGAAAAGCTGCATCTCTGTATAAGCCTCATGGTTTAAAGCGTGGGACAAAAGTAGCGGCTTATAGTCCAGAAAATACGGTATATCTTCATGTTCACAGTGAAGAAACCGCAACCATAAAATTGTACTTCGTATTCATAATTTTTGAATGTTGTTACTATTTGAATTGTATTCTCACAGACAAAATATAAACTAAATGTTTCATATATGACTTTACTCATATGTGAATTGATATATATGTTTTTAATTTACAATTATTTATTTTTTTTGCACAAGTTTAGATGATCATGTATGGATGCTAACTTCCACGTGCACATTGTTTTTGACAGCTGTCTTAGTCCATAGAAACAGTGGAGGCAGTTGAAACTGTGGCGGTAGTAGAAACAATAGAAACGATGGAGGCATTGGACTGGGCCGATGCTGGCTAACAGTTGCTTCCTCCTCAGAAACGAGCTCGGGGTCTGCAGCTCTTTGAGAAGGTTTGTGAACACGTCAACCTGCTGGAGAAAGACTACTTCGGTCTGACCTTCAGGGACGCCGACAACAACAAGGTACATGCCAGTCTGCCTGTCTGTGTGTCCAGCTGTCTCTCTGTCCACCTGTGTCTCTGATGCTGGCCTTTATTTTGTAGAACTGGTTGGATCCAGTGAAAGAGATGAAGAAGCAGGTCAGAGGTAAGTCATGTTCTGATTGGGTGGTTCTGGTTAACTGCAGCCAAGTGGACTGATATCGTGCTCCCTCAGGTGTTCCCTGGAACTTTTCTTTCAATGTTAAGTTTTACCCTCCGAACCCCACCCAGCTGTCTGAGGACCTCACCAGGTAGGTTAGACCCTGTGGATCAAAACTCAGTTCTGGTTGACATTCATGGTTCTCACCAGGTGATTTCTTCCTGTCTGTCTGCAGGTACTTCCTGTGTCTCCAGCTGAGACAGGATATCGTTTCTGGACGTCTTCCTTGTTCGTTTGCAACCCACACCGTCCTCGGCTCCTACACAATACAATCAGAGCTCGGAGACTACGATGCTGGTACTGACACAGCTCTCAAATAAATCGATACCCCAAAATACCCCAAAACATTTGCCCTAAAATATCCCTCCACCCTTCCTTGAAATACCTCACTGCCCAGCTCTGAAATAGCCCACTGCCTCTATTAGGGCTGGGCGATTTTATCCATTCTGCGATATATATCGATATTTTATTTCCCCAGGGAGTATCGATATTTCAGCCGCGGGTATCGATATTCTAAGCTCCCTTCAAAACCCCCGTGTTCCACACGGGTGCTCTTCCTGCAAAGTGCACCAAGTCACCAAGATCACTTTGTCCCGTTAAAATCTTTTGGAAAATGATGTAAATGTATTGTAAGATGAATATCGATATATATTGCACCGTGAGCCAAATATATCGTATCATATCGTATCGCGAGATTAGTGTATCGCTACAGCCCTAGCGTCTATCCCTCTGTCTACCTGACTACCCGTCCATCTGTCTGATCACAACTGTCTCTGGCATGTTCCAGATGAGTGTGGTCCAGACTACGCGAGTGACTTGTCTTTTGCTCCAAACCAAACTAAAGAGATGGAGGAGAAGATCATGGAGATGCACAAAACTTACAGGTTTTCTCTTGTCAAGTGTTCTGTGTAAACTGTATCTATGTTTGGACAAACCGCCGCCACAGCTGTGACACGTTTTCCTGTCATTTAGAGGGATGACGCCAGCGGAAGCAGAGATGCACTTCCTGGAAAATGTAAAGAAACTTTCCATGTACGGAGTGGACCTTCATCATGCAAAGGTAAAGATGTTCCCTCCATAAACCCGACAGCTGCAGCATGGGACCATGCCTGGTTAGAAATCATGTGACATGTTATATAACTGTTCTTGTTTGAAGTCTTCTGCAGTAATGATTGACAGTTATATTTAAGGAAGAAAGTGACCAGCTTTTGAACTGATAATGGCCTGGTCAGCACACGGTTCATAATGAAGCTCATGCTTCCTCCAGCACACGGATGTCTGCCGCTGATGTACAGGAAGAAGCTCAGCATCAGCATCAGTCACGATCAGGGTTTGATTCAGGGTTTTAGGGTGTTCTCTGAAACAATTACAAAAATGTACACCCAACAATTACAACTGAAATACACTGGTGTTCTGGGGCAGTGCGGACCTGAACCCTGACCCTTGTTTGGGTAAGTCTTGACTCTGCTTTGGGTTTGGGTCAGACGCGATGGAGGACCATTCATTGATATTAGGAGATCAGACATGGCTCAGCTGCTTTCAAATCCTCTCTGTTGTTTAGCAGATTTATTTCAGTGTTAAATTTTTAACTGAAGCCTTGGTGCTGTTGTGGGAATATTAACTGAAATATTTCTATTTAAATTTAGTTTGTTGGTCTGGTCTGACTAGATGTTTGTTCGGGTCTCAGGGTTACTGAATGAGGCATTTTTATAAATCTTTTATAGCTGACTGTCTTTCAGGTGCTGTGCTCATTAGCATGCTGGATGCAGGGCACTTTTAAACCCTGCAGTAATTCAACCTGCGGGCTCCTCTGCAGTGAATACGGTGTTTAAAGTTTAAAGCAGCTGAATCTGTGAGTTCGGCGGTGACGGTGACATTGTGACTGGTGGTTTATTTTTGCACACTTAAACTGATATAAACGGCTGTGTGTGAATACGTGTCCTGAAATGAACAGGCTTTCAGCGCTGCTGATGCTTCCTTTTCCCAGCTGTCCGATGAATCACCAACACACGACCCACTTCCTGTCCATGATCAATTCTGTGTGTTTGTGTTACAGCGAGATGGTACTGATTTTTCCATGACTGCGGTTCTCTGTTGTACAGAGTAAAATATGAGGCAGTTTTATTCTGGGTCATTTTTATCAGATCTTCATCAGCTGGACAGAGATCTGGTCAATCTGATCACAGATCAATCACACAACACATCAGCACGTTGGAAGAATTAGTCAGGGATTGGAACAGTTGGTGTCACCAGCTGTGGGTAGTGACTGGAAGAATGAGACCGAACATACAAATGGCTGAAATGAGTTTCCTCTGCAGGGTTGCTGGACTCTCCCTAAGAGATGGAGGGAGAAGTTCAATCATCCAGGAGATACACAGAGTAGAGTCGCTGCTCCTCCACATGGAGAAGGACCAGCTAAGGTGGTTTGGGTATTTGGTCAGGATGCTTCCTGGACTCCTTCCTCAAACATGTTCAATCAGGAGGAGGCCCAGAGACAGACCCAGGGCACACTTGAGAGATTATTGCCCGATCGTACACCTCCCACTAGCCGCTACCCGCAAATTGCGGATTTAGGAACCTCCACTAACCGCTATGCAATCTTCCGCTTCCCTAAAGCCGCTACCTGCGTTGCTGACTCCCTTACTCACATTGTAGGCGCGGCAATGGGTGTGTCATTTGCGCTTTTCGCAAACTTGGTATCTTGCGATCGCGGGTTTAGGATAGCGGCTAGCGGGCGGTCAGACCACCTGCTAGCCGCTATCCTAAACCCACGATCGCAAGATACAGAGTTTGCGAAAAGCAACCCGAATGTCGGCGTGAAAAAGAGCGTGTCCAAATGGCATAAATGTGCGTCTTTCAGGTAGCCGATAGGAATTGTCTGTGTAAGAATATTTTTACCTCCGCCCAAGGAGGTCATGTTTTTGCTGGCGTTTTTCTGTCTGTCTGTTTGTTTGTCTGTCTGTATACAAGATAACTCAGAAAGTTATGGATGGATTTTGATGAAATTTTCAGGAGTTGTCAGAAATGTGAAAAGAAAACTGATTTCATTTTGGGTGTGATCCGGAAGAAATCCTGGATTCTGGATCACTTTCAAATTTTCGATAACATTGCAGTCAATGGGGCCTGAAAATTTTGTTTCTCAATATCTCCGTTAATTATTGCCCAAAACTCATGAAATTTTCACTCAGGGATTGACGATGGGAACTTCTATCAAATTTCAGAGGCTGATCAGGATCTGATCCAGAAGGCGGATTTTATCACTATCTGTAAATCGCTGTATGGGAGAACTGTTGTGCTTGGTGGAGGTCTGCGCTCTCTGAGTGCTTTTCTAGTTAAGAAATACTTTCCTGGAAGCTCACTAGCTCTATTTTTTCTGAGCAGTTTGTTGAAACTTCTTGGAGTATAAAAGAAATGATTAAATCATTTGCTCCACATTAGTTAGAGTTAGTTATGTATATATCAGTGCAGAGGAGGAGGAGGAAGGAAGAGGAGGAAGCTCTACAGCAGAGTCCCAGACCAGCTGCCCATGAGAGCTGCTCTGATCTGGGTGAAAAGACGCTCCATAGCAGTTTGCAGGTACCGCAACCTGCTCTTAAAGGTAATGGCTACTGACGCACTGATTGGTTAAACAGGTGGAACGCCCTAACCACTCCCATGTATAATGTGTGCATAATATAGTGGTTAGCGCAGATAAGATCGTGGGTTTTGGGAGGTGGAAGATTGCGTTCTTTGCAGGGGAACGCCCCTCCCACTACCCGCTATCCCTTAATAGCGGCTTTAGGAGGTTTGGCGGAAGATTGGGCCTTTATTTCTCAGCTGGGAATGCCATGGCATCCAACTGGATGAGCTGAACAAGGTGGTGGGGAGAGGACCTCTCTGCTTAGACTGCTGATGATCTGAACCTGGATAAGAAGAAGTTGATGGATGTGTGTTATCAGCTTAAACACATTGAGTTTGCCTGTTATTGGGACTTAGATGAACATCAGATAATGTTTTATGGTAAATGAATGCAGAAAAACAGTCAGTTTCAGGGATTTTGCATGCTTTTTCTTGCCACTGTTCATATAGTTTATAGTGATGCAATGATGTTGCTATTGGAAGTTACTAAAGCCGCAGTAAAATCCAGATGTTAACATCCACATGTTCTGCTGTAATGTGAAGTAAGAGATTTGTTTGTAGGTTTTAGAGATTTGCTGATACTATTATCTTTTCTCACTTGAGCTGACCTGTGTCTGAGGTCTGGTCTCACAATAGTGTGTATGTAGGGATGCACGATAACTGTTTTTTAAAACGGATACCGATAACTGATAACTTTCAGCTCCTAAAGGCCGATACCGATAACACACATATATACCTAAGATCATTACATTAATACTATGAACAAAACCAAAAATAGTTTTGACTCTTTAAATGAACAGATATTTATTTTTCCAATGAAAAACTACTGGCAAGCCTCTCAAACATTTTCGTAAAGCTATCAAACAAACCTATTTGATATCTCACATTAACTTAAATAGGTGCATTACTGACTGATATAAAAAATAAAGGCTCCTTGAACTGATGGAAATACATGCATCAGAATTACTAACTGAAAAGGATTTACATTTAAAGTATTTTGACTTGTGGTTCCATTTAAATTAATACCTTTAATTAAAGTAAATGAGGTTAAGTGATTTTTTTGTTTTTTTTATCTCATGGAAGCTTGAGATGAGGGAGAGTTGAGGGGAGGGGAGACTGCTGCTGGCTTGCGCATGTTAGCATTAGCTCACATTAGCGCGATTTCACAACTCCATGGAAATGATTATTATGTTGTAGCTGGCTGATCATGTTTGAAGTATTAAAGCTTGTGTTTGTGCTTCCCTCCTCGTAGAATTCATTTGGAGCATTCGTCACAAATAACCATCAAACTATCTTCTTCTGAAACTTTAACGAAGTTCCATGCCATCACCGCCATGTTTGTTGTGATCAGCGCTGTGCTGCAGGCTGCATTCAAGGTGTAACGTAAATTCTGACGTTCCCTTGTTTGCTAGTCGTTCTTTCAGCCTTTTTTCTTTTTTTTCTTTTTTTGTGTAACATGAGGGGAAATACTGCGATTATATCGATTCAAGTTAACTACTAAAATTATGACCGACTTAACAAGTTGTTTTCTGGCATGAGGGTGTATTCTTGATTTTCCTGATTGAGATATCGTTTTTCTTATTATGCCGAGGTTGCTTGTTCATAACATTCACTGCCGGTCATTTAAGACTCAGAGGGAGGGAGGCACTGCTGTTTTGGCAAAAATATATATGTTATCGAGGCTATTTGTCATGATATCAGACTTATCGGAATGACGTCATAATTTTCTGTTATCGGCCCGATAGTTATCGTGCACCCCTATGTGTATGTAAACTTAGGATTGTTGTGGAATTTCTGATATCTGATTTATTATTTGTATAGATCACCTTGAGTTGTGACTGTAAGCATTGTTAGCTTTGCAGTCTGAGTTAATGTCTTACATTTAGACGAGTTCTTCTTCTCTCTGTCCCTTGTTTTGTCTGTCCGTCTGTCTGTCTGAATGGAGTAGATGGTAGGAAGCCGCTCTGATTGCTTGTCTGCAGCTAAATCAGAGGTAAGATGTTTCCTCTGTGTGTAGGTGTGTTGTACGTGTTCCCTGCTTGTGATAGAGGTGGTCTCTCACTAACAGCTGTTCCTACCTTACCCAGAATCCTCCTCTACACCATGACTCTGACCTTTTGAGGCCGTAGTGTTTTATCAACCTGTTCCTAACGATGGTGTCCGTTACTATGAACAGATGACTCAGAGATCATTCAAGCCATATTTAATCACGCAGATTGTGATACAATATCCAAATGCACATCCAGTGCACCAAACAAACCTATGAAGACCATACCCATCTGGATAAAACACAGTTCCCCAAGCAGCCAAGTGAACACATTATAAAAATAGGAGAATGCTACAGAAGTGCTCGACTAGCGACCAGCTTCTACATGCTGTCAGCATGTAAAGCTCCACTGATTGTAACGGTGGGACAAAAAATTCTCTGAGCCAGCAGCTTTCAACAAAAAAACAACTTACCTTTCTCCAGCCCAACTCTGAGTCTTACCTTTTGTGTTTCACCCTCAGAAATCAATCTCCAGTGAAAAACTCCACTAGATTAATGGAATCACATGTTTCTGGGACAAATCTGAATCTCCTTTGATCTCTCAAACTGGGTCAGTTAGTGGCAGAACCTTACAGAAGAAGACATATCAAGCTATCATCTTAGTAAACAAAACTTTCCTTTGTTCTGATTGGATCGTGTCTTAAGTGACTTTGATTTGTAAACTGCCTGTTGGTTCTGGTGGCTTTGAAGATACCATAGTTATGTCAATCATCTAAAACTGATCAAGGGGTTTCCAAGATATGGCAGAGCAAAAACACTCACAGCACATCCTCGAAGGCTTTAAAGAAAGGCAAAAGGACTTGTCTTTCCTCGGGTCTTGAAGGCGATTGAAAAGCCCTTTATTAGGGAGGTGAAATGATTTCAAGAACCAGGGGAAATAAGTCCAGTTGCCTGTCAAAAGCCTTTGAGGATTACCATGACCTGAATGAGAGAGTCTACGCCTGCACCCATGGCTTAGCTGTGTTTCCACATGGGGCTATGTAGCACAATCTGGAAAACCTCTCTAAAAACTCTGTTACACAACAGGAAAATCAATCTAAGTCCGATAAATGGTGAGCTGTCCTATAATGGATTTATGGAGTGTTTAGGTTTTCACTCCATGAATCCATACAGATATGACCTCAAAATGTGGAAGATTCAGTCATATTTCTACCATGTTCCACTTTTCATTGACATCTGTGGTGTCACATACTGCTGTTCTGCTGAGAATCTTCCAAAGGTGCACTCAGACAGTTCAGCATACTGTTACATCACACTTCTTATCATTCTGAGTGTCGGAGTTTTAGCTTTTGGTCATGTGACCAAAAGCTGAGCTGTGATCAACGGTTCCTCTGGTTGGTCCCGATCCGAACACTTCTGACTCCACTGTAGTTGATTCTGAGCAACTCTGAGTGTATGTGGGCGGGTAGATCTGTGGTCTGGTCTGAGTGTTGGCAGAGTACCTAAAATGCTAACCACCCAGAATACTGAAAATACCGAATGTGTGGGTTTGACGTGAACTAGTCACTCATCAATGTGTGTATGTGTGTGTAGGACTCAGAGGGCGTGGCTATCATGCTGGGCGTGTGCAGTAGTGGCCTTCTCGTCTACAGAGACAGACTGAGGATCAACAGATTCTCCTGGCCAAAGATTTTGAAGATTTCCTACAAGAGGAACAACTTCTACATCAAGATCCGACCAGGAGAGGTGAGAACACATACTGTGCACCACAGAAGAAGAGTTCAACGCCATGGTCAGTGTAAAATGTGACTTCAGACACACCCAGAGGTCACATGGATGTGGAGCACCAGCTGGTCTTAGTGTCACTGGGAGACGCAAATGTGTTCGGATGTTCAGAAAACTGTCAGATTGTTGTAGCGCCTCCATCTGACAGATTTGGGGCCAATTCCAATTCCTCCCTTAACCCTCAATCTCAACCCTCGCCCTTAACCCTCAGTCTTTGGCCCTCAATCTTGGCCCTCCAAAGTAAGTGTTAGGGCTATCTCGTAATTTAGAAATGGGACACCCCTTGAGTGCAGTGAGGGCTTCAGACTGTGGGGGGCGGCCTTATGCCAAAATTACATCCAGTCTGTCAAGAAAACAATGATGACAAGAAGAAGGAGAAGAAGATGCAGAAGAAGAAGAAGATAATATAAATATATATAACAAAGACAGTAAGATAGTTTCGTAACATTTATATCTTTATTAACAACGAAAATACATACATTTGTAGCTCGCTTTTTTCGGCGCCATCTTTTTCAAAGACGTCTTCGCGAAAATATGTCTTCTGGGTAGCCCTTACTTCCAAGTGTGGTGCCAGAGAATCTCAATACTGAGGGCGATACGGCCCTCAAACTTGTCCCTCAATTTGACTTTCTAAGAATCGGGACAGCACGTGCACTTCACAGGAGCGAACATTTTTGAGACTGAGGGTTAAGGTAGGAATTGGAATTCACCATTAATCGTAAGCTTCTATCTCAGAGCACCGGCCTCAAACGGTTCAATAGTGAACCTTTTGTCGACTGAATGTCCTTGTTATAGACTTTTATGGACTTTTAGTCTGGACTCAAGTCCGAGCCTGGGTTTTGATCTCGGCCCTCACTGAAGTTCCAACCCGAGCTTGAGTCTTGACCCGAGCTCAAGTCCCTGCCAGTACCTGAGTTCTAACCTTGACAGCCCCTGACATGGATTAGGGTCCCTACTGAGGCACGATGCCTGGTCGGGGTAAGTTCATTTGTCTTCTAGCTCAGGCTTGAGTCCTGATCTTGGCTTCAGTGCAGGCCTGAGCTCCACTCCTCGCCTACACTCAAGTCCTGGCCCAGGTTTGACTCCGGGCCCAAACTCAAGTCCTGGGCTGGATAAAAGTTCTGTGATTGAGTCCTGGCCTGTGCTCATATCTCTTCTCTTCTCACTTTATTTGTATAGCATTAATTTCACAACAAAAGGAATCTCAAGTTACTTTACACAGAAACAGTACAGTCCAGTTACAGTCCAATTCAGTCCCATTTATTATAATTCAGTTCATCCAATTCATTCCAGTAGATTTCCGATTCAAAGGTCATATAATGCCTATTAAAGAAAGACAGTGTCACTAAGGAACTAAAAAAAAATAATCAAATTTTCACTTTGCTTCAGTGCTCTATCCTGAGGAAGCTCAAGGTGACAAAAACATCCATCAGAGCCAGACTCAGGGATGGTAGACATCTACCTCGGCTGGTTGGGGGTGAAGTTCCTGGCCCGGGGTTTGAGCACTGGCTTCGGCTTGAATACTGGCCTTAGCTTAAGTCCTGGCCCTGGTCTTTGCTGCATGTCCCCTTACCCGTGTCCTCCTTCTGTCTCTGTGTCTCTTTGTTCCCAGTTTGACCAATTTGAGTCCATTATTGGTTTTAAGCTGCTGAACCATAGAGCAGCAAAGAGACTGTGGAAGGTCTGCGTGGAGCATCACTCCTTCTTCAGGTCAGTGTTTTATGGAGCATCCAGTTGATGATGTCACAGGGTGATTGACACCATCTTTCCTGCCTGTTTTAGGCTGGTGTCTCCAGAGGAGCCTCCAAAGAAGTTTCTGACGCTGGGTTCAAAGTTTCGCTACAGTGGTCGCACTCAGATCCAGAGTCGCAGAGCCAGCTCTCAGATCTCCAGACCTGCACCAAATTTTCCACGGTGCATCAGCAAGAGGAACATCCTGAGTCGCAGTCTGGATGGAGGTACTTATGCAGGTTATGCTGGTCCTGGTACAATGACTACTCTGTGTAGCAACCCCAGTTTTGTTCAAAATGCTGGTCTGAGCAGTAGAAGGTCTGTTCCCTGAGGTCTAAGACCTAAACTCTGTTTTAGTCTCTGGATTATGGCTACCAGGATTAGTAGAACTGGTCAGTTATAGTGGATATTGATCCTGGTGGCCGTTGTTCAGGTACTGTAGTAGTTCTGGTCTTAGTTGTAGTACTAAGTGTAGTAGCAGGCTTCTGGACCAGGTTTGAAGTCCAGTTCTTTGTCATACTTGTTGGTAAACTAAGTATTTGTAGGACTGGTTTCAGTTGTAGCAGAGAGATCTGTGATTAGTCTGTTCACTTTTGTACTTGTTGATGACCCATTTTTGATTGGTCCTCAGCCTCCAGGGCCACACCAGCCTCTTCTCTGAATGGCTCTCCAGCCATCACAGCGTCCCTCAAAGCCAACGGTGATGCACTTTCAGGTAGTCGTTAGCACTGCAGTAACCCTGCTGCTGGCTGTAGGAGTACTGTGGTACTACTTCACTACTCCAGTACTATTGCGGTACTTCAGCTTCACTCAGCTTGTTAAAGAATGCCGCGTCCTGATTGGCTGTGCTTTGTTCAGACCCCTTTCTTTTGTCCTGTCAACTCTTGTTTGTTCTGATGCAGTCACATATCAGACATGTGTTCTGTCATCAACACATTTCACGCATGACAGGGACACACATGTCGGAGGTGGTTTACTGAACTATTAACTGGTCACTGATGAATGAGAATAGGCTCTTAACGTTAAACAGAACTGAAGCCTTTCTTCATCATCATCAGCTGAAACTGTAGAAGAAGAGCTGATGCAGATTTGACATGTCTTGAATAATGTGGCAGGTGACTGCAGGTATCATGCCAATAGAAAAAGTTGGGATGATATGAAGGATGCAAATAAAAACCAACACAGTGATTCTTCCATTTCCTTTGACTTTTCTTTGCAGACAGTATGAAGCCAAGATATTTCATGTTTATTTTTTCATCAACATAGTTTCATTTGTTAATATACATCCATGTTTGTATTACAGACCTGCAACACAGTTGGGACTATAATGCTTTTACTAAATTATTACTTACCACAACATTTAAAATTATTTCTGGTAAGAAGTATTTATTGTCATTGTGATCAATATAAAAGGAAATTGTGAATGTTTAATATAAAATCTATACAGACTACATCTGTCAAAACACACACACACACACACACACACACACACACACGCACACACACACCCACACACATACACACACACGTCTCTCTCCATTCATACAACATGAAACAGGGCAGAAAACAGCAATGGAAAGTATCATAGTCTGGGACTATGATACCTGCACAAACTGTAATGACAGTCAGTTATGATCAGTTAAATAGATAATTAGTTAAACTAACAGAGAATAAGCTGATAGAAATTGGTAGGTTTTTGTCACTTGGTAAATACTGTTATTGAACTAATTTGTTGATAACTGTCACTAAGCTAACTTGTCCCTTTTCTAACAGAAAACAAAACATCACATTAAAGATCTAAATACAAGCACAAAGAAAAGTACCACTTCAGGGAATTAATACAGCACCTACAGTGGAGGAAATAAGTATTTGATCCCCCGCTGATTTTGGCAGTTGTCATACTAAGAAATAAGTGAGCAGTCTCAGATTTTTATGGCAGCTTTATTTTAATCAGTTATAGAAAGAATACTGAAAAAAAATTGAGAAAATTACATGCAATGAAAAATGAAAATTAATTTGCAAGTCATTGAGGGAAATAAGTATTTGATCCCCGACCACCTTGACCAGTGTTGGTTCCCACAGACCACTGGCATATTCCTAATCTCGCTGAAGTAATTACCTGCATGAGAGACACCTGTTCCAAATAGTCACCTGTATAAAAAGCCATCTGCCCACAGACTCAGTAATACTCCACCATCTCCACCATGGGCAAGACTAAAGAGCTGTCAAAAGATGTCAGGGACAAAGTTGTTGAACTCCACAAGGCTGGAATGGGCTACAAAACCATAAGTAAGAAGCTGAATGAGAAGGTGACAACTGATGGTGCAATTATTTGGAAGTGGAAGAAGTACAACATGACTGTTAATCAACCTAGGCTGGGGGCTCCATGGAAGATATCACCTGGTGGGGTCTCAATGATCATGAGAAAGGTTAGAGATCAGCCAAGAACTACACGGGAGGAGCTGGTTAATGATCTCAAGGCAGCTGGGACCACAGTCACCAAGAAAACTATTGGTAATACACTGAGACACAATGGTTTAAAATCCTGCAGTGGTCCAAGGTCCCTCTGCTCAAGAAGGCTCACGTCCAGGCCCGACTCAGGTTTGCCAACGAACATATTAATGACTCAGAAAGAGACTGGGAGAAGGTGCTGTGGTCAGATGAGACCAAAATTAAGCTCTTTGGCCTCAACTCAACTCGACGTGTTTGGAGGAAGAGAAATGCTGAATATGACCCCAAAAACACCATCCCTACTGTCAAGCATGGCGGTGGAAGCCTTATGCTTTGGGGGTGTTTCTCTTCTAAAGGGACAGGTCGACTTCACCGCATCGATGGGAAGATGAACGGGGCCATGTACCGCAAAATCTTGGGTGACAACCTCCTTGCCTCCATAAGGACATTGAAAATGGGTCGTGGATGGGTCCTTCCAGCATGACGACCCAAAACATACAGCCAAGGAAACAAAGGAGTGGCTCCATAAGAAGCACATCAAGGTCATGGAATGGCCTAGCCAGTCTCCTGACCTTAATCCTATTAAACATCTATGGAGAGAGCTGAAGCTGCGAGTTTCCAAGCGCAAGCCTCAAAACCTTCAGGATTTGGAGATGATCTGCAGAGAGGAGTGGACGAAAATTACTCCTGATGTGTTTAAACCTAGTCAGCAACTACAAGAAACGTCTGACAGCTGTGCTGCCAACAAGGGTTTTACCACCAAGTATTAGATCATGTTTTGCTAGGGGATCAAATACTTATTTCCCTCAATGACTTGCAAATTGATTTTTATTTTTCATTTCATGTAATTTTCTTAATCTTTTTCAATATTCTTTCTATAACTGTTAAAATAAAGCCGCCATAGAAGTCTGAGACTGTTCATTTATTTCTTAGTGTGACAACTGCCAAAATCAGCGAGGGATCAAATACTTATTTCCTCCACTGTACGTGTAGGCCTACATATAACACAAAAATCACCCTGGTGACCACTGTCAGTAATCTTAATTACAACTACTGTCACTATGCTAGCTTAGCTATTACTGTCACTAACTTAGCTTTCTGACTACTATTACTTATTCAAATGAATAATTGTCACTAAGCTATCTTAGTAATATATATAGCACCTTTGGGTCTGCATGTACACATACTGGTAACATATAAAATCAACTTACTGATTACTGTCACTAAACTAGCTTAACTACTTTTATGTAGCTAACATAGCTTTTACTGTCACTAAGCTAACTTCATAACTACTCTAACTAAGCCGGTTTATTGCTGTCACTAAGCCAACTTGCTGATTGCTTTCACTGAGGCTGTGTCTGAAACCAACCCTAGTCACTAATAGTGAAAATTGTTAAACTCTGTGTAGAATACATATGTCCCACCATGAATGGACATGGACCGAGATTAGCAATTATTGACGTATGAATGTAAGTGTGTTGCAGTTTAACCTTGATGGCACGTTGAAGGTGATTTTATTATGTTTGTAATGCTTAATGTTTGTTTATAATACTGGAGACATCCTAACTGACCATTCAATTCCACACCGAACTTTACTGTTGCTGATGTGAAAAGATTATAAGTTTTACCAGCAGGGGGTGGAGCCTGATGGTTAGATCAAGAGATCAAGCTTTTTTCTGTTGTAAGCATAACATTATCATATCTTAAGTATGAAATTGACAGCGTCTTACTGTTACACCAGCAGCACATCTCAGTCATCTGAACCTTGTGATTCTTCTACTTAAGATCAGAATAATTTGAATGATCAACAAAATAAACATGAAAAGGTTTATATTCTATTACATTCAGAAAATTGGAAAAGCAACATGTAACACAGATAGTTGCCATAGAGTGTGCTAGAATATACAGTATATAGAATCTGTATATAGAATATACAGAATATGCAGAAATGATAAATATGTTTAGCTGCAGCAATCATTTATGTTTTATCTGTGTGACAGCGAGGAACAGCGTGAACAAAATTACCGCAGTAGTGTTCATTCAGTACTTCGTACCTTCAGAAAGACTGTGGCCTAGTGAAAGATAATAATGAATGATAATATACTGCTCAAAATTATAAAGGGAACAAAAATAAGACATCCCAGATCTAAATGAATGAAATATTCTTATTAAATGCTTTGTTCTTTACATAGTTTAATGTGCTGACAACAAAATCGCACAAAAATTATCAATGGAAGTCAAATTTTGCAACCCAATGGAGATCTGGATTTGGAGTCACACTCAAAATCGACATGGAAAAACACACTGCAGGCTGATCCAACTTAGATGTTATGTCCTTAAAACATGTTCAGGCTCAGTTGTGTGTGTGGCCTCCACATGCCTGCATGATCTCTCTACAACACCTGGGAATGCTCCTGATGAGGCGGCGGATGTCCTCCTTAGGGATCTCCTCCCAGACCTGGACGAAGGCATCCACCAACTTCTGGACAGTCTGTGGTGCAACGTGGCGTTGGTGGATGGAGTGAGACATGATGTCCCAGATGGGTTCAGTTGGATTCAGGTCTGGGGAACGGGCGGGAGAGTCCATAGCATCAATGCCTTCGTCTTACAGGAACACGCTCCAGCCACATGAGGTCTAGCATCGTCTTGCATTAGGAGGAACCCAGGGCCAACCGCACCAGCATATAGTCCTCACAAGGGGTCTGAGGATCTCATCTACCTAATGGCAGTCAGGCTACCTCTGGCGTTGCTGGGTTGTTGCTCTCCCACGGCCTCCTCTATGTACTGGCTCCTGATGTACTGGCCTGTCTCCTGGTAGCACCTCCATGCTCTGGACACTACGCTGACAGACACAGCAAACCTTCTTGCCACAGCTCGCGTTGATGTTCCATCCTTGGATGAGCTGCACTACCTGAGCCACCTGTGTGGGTTGTAGACTCCGTCTCATGCTACCACTAGAGTGAAAGCACCGCCAGCATTCAAACGTCACCAAAACATCAGCCAGAAAGCATCGATATTGAGAGGTGGTCTGTGGTCAGCACGTGCAGAACCACTCCTTTATTGGGATGTCTTGCTAATTGTCTAAAATTCCATTTGCACAACAGCATGTGAAATTGATCGTTAATCAGTGTTGCTTCCTAAGAAGATAGTTTGATTTCACAGAAGTGTGATTGACGTGGAGTTGCATTGTGTTGTTTAAGTGTTCCCTATGTTTTTTTGAGCAGTGTATATTTATTTTTCAGATGCCTTTCAGAACAGTCAAGGTCACCTTACAAGGTCAAATTAAAAAACAAACTTTCAGTGCTTAGAGACTGGGGGTGATTTTGGACACAACTGCCATTGAGCTAACTTATCTGTTCCTGTCACAAAACCACTTTTTTGACTACCGCCAGCATTGTCAGCTTCAGAAGCTCCGTTAGCACAGCTCACGCGCTGGTCAACAAACCGTATGACGCTAACTGGTCATGGTTTGGAGGTGTTTCTGACTGCTGATTGGCCACTTCGTCCAGGCTGCAGTGCATGTGCCCTGAGCTCTGATTTGGCTGACAGTTTTGTTCCCCTTGCAACAAGAAGTTGTGATGCTTCCCTGCTCATGAAGACAAAATGGCTGAGCATCGTAGTGGTCACTATGGTAACTATTGCTGGCTTCTGCGTTTACTGTCTGTATGGGTGTTACTGCTGAAATCATTGTAATGTCATCGTGTGTGTGTAGATATGGGCTCAGGGCTGTATGGAGCATCTAAGGGCATCGCCGTCAGTGACCTCATTACCACCGTAACGCCTGAAAGGAGGACAGAGGAGAAGAGGGATGAGCCAGGTAAGAGCTTATCAATCAGCTGTGGGGGATTCTTTAATGGGGAGGTGGGCAGCTGAAGCTGCTTTTGATTGATAGTTGTGATTAAAAAAAACTCTAAATGGCTGCGTACTTTCAAAGGTTTTACTGCAGTTACAGAAATGAATGCAATGATTTCAGTTTTATTATTTCAGTTGTAATTTCATGTGAGCAATTTATAGCAAAGGCAAAGGTTTCATCATTTTTGATGTTTGAAGTAGTGGCGTTAAGTCATACACAGTTGTTGCAAGAGAGAATTAGGATGGGAGTCCCAAGTTATTTTGTCTTTTTTTTTTTTTAGCTGATAGTAGCGATGGGAGACCAGGGGAGCTAGATGACACTTCCTAAAAGCAGTCAAATATTCCATCAAATGAAATTGGAAACTGATATTTTAACATGGAAAAACTCCTTTGAGCTTCTTTAACATAAATAAAATCAGTTACGCCAGAGGAGCACATGGTGATGGTGGGAAATAATAGCTTCCTTTTAATAGCCTCAGTCAGAACCAGACTTTGACATTTATACCTGGATCTTTAAATGATGACCCAGGGATGATTGGTGAAGAGGAATTTGAAAGAAGTTCTAAACAGCCCCGATGCTTTGAAATAAAAAGTTCTCACTCCTTTGTCTTCATGCTGTTTTCTCACGATTCTTTTGAACTTCTCAGCCACAAAAATGACACTAACAGAGATCAGGTGACAGGTGTGACTCACCTCATGCCGCCTATCTTTGGTCTTTGTCTCCTTGTAGAGGAGATGCTGGTGGTGGAGGAGGTGCAGCAGATAGAACAGGAGGAGGTGCAACAGCTGATGGAGGAGGAGGAGGGGGAGGAAGAGGAGATCAAAGCCATAGACGTTTCTCTACAGAGTCCTCCAACTCTTCAGAAACAAGACACCAGAGTAATTGTCCGCTCCCAGTTTTGTTTGTTTTTTTAATAGTGTGACTTCATCCCTGTTTATTTATTTATTTGTTTGTTTGTTTGTTTGTTTGTTTGTGTGTTAAGACTGAGCTGACTGACACTGCAGTGGATGGAGACCTGACAGCCACAGAGGTACAGATACACCATCACACAGCTCATATCTCCTTTCTACAAAGACTGCTTCACTTTAACTCAACTGCTCCTACCTGTCAAACAGTCTGATCAGGATGAAGACTTAAAAACTCAGGTAAGTTTGTTCATCTGCATTGCATGCTGGGAGTTTGTGCTGAGTGTAAGAAGGTGGAGGGTTAGTATGTAGAGCTGTTTAGTCAGTTTAAATTAATTATTTTCCCAGTTTTCACTCTTTCACTTGGTCCCTCACAAAGTTAACTCCAGGTTTGTTTTTAATCAGCTTTACTGACTGAACAAACTCCTGCCCCCTGTCTAACTGACACTTAGCTGGGTATTGTTTATAATTATTCGATAACAATACCAAAACCGATACCTTGTTTTTGATACTGATACCTGAATGGTACGTCTTTCCATAAAGTTTATTAAAATTATTAAAGTTATTTTAAATATTATATTACCCAAATTCTGGGAAAGTTGGGATGTTCTTTAAATTTGATTAAAATGAAAACTAGGGGTCGCCCCAGTAGGGCAGCGGTCAGAGCAGCGACCCATGTCCAAGAGGCTACAAACCTCTGGCAGCGGTCACAGGTTCGACTCCCGGACTGTAACCCTCTGCTGCATGTCTTCCCCGTTCTCTCTCTGCCCTGATTTCATGTCTCTCTTTCCTTCTGTCACTGTGAATGAAGGGCACTAGTGCCACAAAAAAAGAAAACTAAAGGACTCAAATCACATGAGCCAATACAATGGTCCCTTATTTTTTTTGCAGTGTTGTCTGAGGGCCTGAAGACCAGAGAGATGTCTCCAGTTTCTCTGAGTCTGTAGAATGAGGTTTTGCACTGTAGATGATAAAATCTGGAAAGCGTTTGCATCAAATCAAGTTATTGAGAAATACATTTCTACACTGCATCAAAAATAGTAGGTCAAGAAAAAACAGGCGCCTGGCCTCTTAAATCATGTAAAATATTCTCAAATCTTCGACAGTGAAAGTGATTGATATTGAGTGTGGATGTAGTCAAATTAGTCCTAAAGTGAAAAATTACAGTTGTTATTTGTCTTGTAATCTTCTCTTAAAAACATGTTGTTGTATTTGAGCCAAGTTCATTCACTTCCCATAATGATTGGAAAACAAGTGCACATGAAATATTGGAGCAGCTAGATGGAGATGGAGACGCTAGACTGTAAACAAGAATAAATCCTTCATTTTCACTAAACAAAATGACTTATCAGACTTATCAGGACCACAACCAGCCAAGAGGGAGTACAATAAAAAACATTAAAGAGCCAGACACTCTCATAAATATGATCAGGTAATGTGTGCACCAGTGGTGCATTTTACCTGTTACTTTTTGGTAGGTCTCATTCCCTTCCTACTTTGGCACTATTTGGCAGGGCGCCTTGCTGTGCCTTGTTAGTTCTTGTTTAGGCTCTCTGGTTGTACTGTTGCTCGCATCCTTTCTGTGGCTGATGTCTTCTGGCCTGTCCTCAGGTCAAGAGCTGAAGGGCTCCTCAACGTTCTGTCTGTCCTTGCGGATCTTATGAATCTATACGGGGTTTTTTTGTGGCACTAGTGGCCTTTATTCACAGTGAGTGAGAGACACTACCTCTACCTCCTGGTTCATCCCCTCAAACCCACATGTAGCTGTTGTTCTTGTGTTGTGGTTTACTGAAGAAAGAATGCTGTTTCCCTTCCTGTTCTTTCATGATCTGTGTCTTCTATGTCAGGAGACGATGGGGAGTCCTGAGGAGGTTCAGAAACCGCAAAGCACCATCAGCGCGCTCAGGCGCTCCTTCTTAGAGGGAGGAGAGCTAGGAGGAGGTATGACAGAGTGGGACAGGCGTCTGGCCTCCTCACCTCTCCACCGAGTTGATGACTATCCAATGATCGAACCTCTGGAGCCGGACCAGGTAAGGTGGTCAGAGGACTGCAGACACATGATCCTGAGCAGATGGTGTAAGAGTCGCCGCTGTCTCTGGGTGGTTCCATGAACAGGATGTATCGTCCTCAGTAGAACCTCATGTTGTCAGCTGGAGTCCATGTTTGTATGTGATCATAGATCCTGTAGGTGTGTACAGGTGTGAACAGAGAAACATTCGTCCTCCAGCAGTTGAAGCTCAAGTTCTCCATCAAAGTGACATCACAGATGTTTTGGTCAAAGAAACACTGATCAGTGTAATGAGAGAATCGAATACTGAACTGATCAGTTTATGTTGACCTACTGGCCCTGTAGAACATCTGGAGAACCTTTGTAATACCTCAACAGTAGAGTCGGGAGATTTTTTTTTTTTTTTAATTATCATATAATTGTCCTAATAAGCAGACTGAGCACTTCAGAAATCTGCCCTTTAAATGTGTGTGAGGATGATGAGATTCACGCGAGGGCTGAGAAGGCTGAAGGTGAAGTTGTAAACTTTAGTCACTTGATACCCTAACCCTTTTTACCTTTTTGCACAGTGTACCTGAAGTATTTCCTCCGACCCCCCCGGGGCGCGCACTCTTCTCACCTTTTTAACCCTTCACCCATTTTACATGTCTGATAGAAGCTCTCTCAGACTTTGGTAGAACTTCAGTAGAACAGAGAGCGTCAACAGAACCTCTGTGGAACATCAACAGATCCCAAGTGGAACTTGGGTTTCAGTAAATGCTAGTTTCATTTCACTGATTCCTCAGCTGTTTCCTCACTGGTTAACTACCAGTCTGTGTGTTTGCGTGCATGCGTGTGTGCGTACGTGTGCCTAACGTTGCTCAACTGTGTACTCCAGGAGGGCGGGGCTTTGAATAACGAGGCTCCACCTGAGCCAATCAGAGAAAATCCCTACGCGGAGGGGCAGAGCTATGACACAACCTCTGACAGGGTCTTCACAATGACGACTAGGGGTGATGTTACCATGGCAACTACAGATGTGAAGGTGGGCCAGGTCCGAATCATCCCAGTGTCGACCATTGACGATGTCATCCCTGGAGCACCACTGATCACCATCGGTGAGGTGAGAACTCCGACCTCACCACTGGAGCCGCCGACCACTGAGGACATCTGGGATGAAACCAGCAGAGACAGAGCCAGAACTTTGGACCTCTCTGGGGGTGGAGTCTCTTTGATGTCATCTTTGTCTCCTCTCCGCTTTCCAAAATCCCCCCTGGATGATTTAAGCCCCGCCTCTGGCAGGACATCACCTTCCATGGCCAGAGTGGTACGCCAATCAGCTGATGGCATGGAAACAAGCATGAAGAGCAATATCACCATGACCAGTCCAAAACACGTGAAGTGTGACATCACTGAGAGTGAAAGGTTTAAGCTGAGCACTGCAGTTCAGAATCCAGCAGAACCCCTTTGGATTTGACCACAGGTAACATGGGACCAGGCACCAGAGACCCAATTGGTGTCTCAGTGACACCAGAGACCTGAACGGCACCAGGTCTCCTGCTGGTCTCATACCTGCCCAGAGGTCCATCGGGTCTCCTGCTGATCTTGTGTCTGTCCAGCAGGTGGTGCTGCAGTGTTCAGTTTTAGCTCTCTTTTGCTTTTCCCTTCATCTTCTCCCAGAAGCCATTTTGTTTCTGCTCCTCTGATCAAAATGGAGCATATGGAGCGCCAGCTGCTTTCTCTTTTTTGTCTACCTGTTTCTTGTTTGTTAACTCTGCTCAGTGGGTTTTGATTGGCTGCTGGGAGGCAGGGTTTATTCTGTTTTACAGCTCATCACTTCCTGTAAACTGATCTTATATTTGATTGGCTACTTTTGCTTCAGGTACCTTTTTCACTTTGAACCTACAACTTAATAAAACCTTCAGGTACATTCAAGGTAACTCCAAGCAAAGGTTACACCGTGTGGAGGCACAAAGTGGCGTAGACAGAAAGACAGAGAAGTGCCACTTAAAGGCATAATTTGCGAGAGCGGCGTTTCAGGAGACACATTTATGTTAAAGGGTGGAGGCTTTTCTTTTGTTGCCTCATCACTTCCTGTTTGCATCTACCGATCAAACAGGTGATTGAGTTGCCTGAACCATGTGGGACCTTGAATTTGCTGGGGCTGTCTCCAGCTCCTGGTGGTTCTCAAAGGCACAAAGAAATATTCCAGGACGTTCTAGCAACACTCTTGCTAGTGCTGGGCGGTATGACCAAAAATTTATATCACGGTATTTTTCAAAATTATGTCGGTTTAACAGTGTTTTTTTATTGAAGGCACAACTGGGTGTTAACCACATTTTCTAATCATTTAGAGGAATTGCTGCAGTAAATTGTCTTAGAATGACCTATTTTACTGTCACGAGGAGTGAATATTGTAGAAAAACATTCATATCTACACTAGTATTAATACAGGTTTACATGGCCTCACAAAATAATACTATTTACAAAGAGGTGGCACTCGTTATTCTAATTAAGTGAAGGAATCATAATGCATGATAGTTGCAGTTAAAATACAGAACCCTTTTATTTTTCAAATTTTGCAAACAACTTGAAAAAACATTTTGTAAAAAATCAACATTAACTACACAATGTAAACAGCGTTCTCGAGATATTTCCACAAATAAATAGTAAACAAAGAATGCAACTTGCAATATTCAAGTTTTGAAAAAAAAAGAAGAATTATCCTGTAGCAGCATAGAAACAATATTCACACATTACAACTTTATGGACAAACTAAATATATAATAAATAATAAATAAGGCCTCTCGAGCAGCCATTACAAATTTTGAGCAAGGAAATACAAGATGGTGCTGCTGGTATTGTCCTTGTATTCTAACAAATGTTTGCGGCTTAGGTGGTGTAGCAGATTGCTGGTGTTGCCTCCCGCCGCTACAACTTTAGCTCGGCAACATTTGCAGATTATTGTAGTTTGTTGGACGTCGTCTTTTTTAAATCCAAAGAACTTCCACACGACAGACACGGCTCCTCGTTTAGGAAGAAGTTCCTCAGTCTCATGTTGCCGTTCTGGAGCTTCCACTTCGGGACTTTCGCTGTTTGCAGCCATCACCGTTTAAGCAGAAACTAGTAGCATGTTGGGCCTCCAGTGCAACTGCAAAACAGTCCCCTGTCAAACAATGTTCTGCGGCACTTACGTTCCGCCACGCTGCGTTCCCAACGTTGTGTACGCTACAGTACATACTCACCGGTATTACGGTATATGAAAAATTCATATCATAAGAAAAATAAACACCGGTATTCGGTATGAACCGGTATACCGCCCAGCAGTAACTCTTGCCAAAGCTTATATTAGGATTCATTCACACGAGCTATTGCACATTCACGGCTGGTAGACCACCCACAGGAACACACCATACTGTTTAGTTTTCTCTGGAAGTTGTTCATATTTGTTCTGGGTTCTTCTTTTTGTTCTCCGTTTGTTCTTGGCTGGTGGATTAATTGTTCCTCAGCACAGAATCGTCGCTTCGATAATGAGTGCGTTAAACTTTAAGCATTACTGTGGTAACTTCACCTGATACGTGATGCTCTTGAAGCAATGCAGGTGCTCGATTTTTTTCTGACATTTTCTGTGCCCCGTGGCATTGAAGCTTGTCTGGACGAAGTTAGCTGCAGTCAGGACAGGTGAACTGATCCGCTCTGATTGGTTGAAAGACCAGTCACAAAGCCATTCTCATCCTCAGATCTTCCGGTCTGTTCTCTTCTTGTTTCCTCCTCAAAGAGAACGTCATGTGTCTGATTTGTGTTTTTGGTAGCTCATTTTCTACACGTGGATGTCAAACACCTGCTGATAATGAGTTTCAGGAGCTCTTAAGTCCTGGGCCAGTATTTCCTGTCGGTGAAAACCAGAGAAGCTCAGCTCAAAAACACAGTTATGAAGTAGAGCAGAACAGATGTGAGAGTTTAAAGGAATAGCTCTTACTAACTCAGTCCTCTCTGCCCTGCAGCCGGTCCAAAACCCCACCATTCCCCACATCAGAACCCATGTTATTAACTTAAACATGGGTTATGTAAAACATGTCTAACAGGCCCCGCCCACCTTCATCTGCTGCATGGCAACAGCCTCTACTGAAGTTTTTCTTCCTTTTGACTTATTTCCTCTGGCTGCTGACACTGATCCACCTCTGCCTCCTTCACCTGAATGTTCACCTGGATGTTCACCTGGATGTTCACCAGTTGGTGACTGCTCACCTGCTGTTTGGTTTGTTTCTTCTGTGCAGCCCAAACCAACGTTTGATGAGATGTCTCCTGAACTGACGGCTCTACTGAAGTCTGCTGGAGAACAGAAGACCTTTAGAGACCACAATCTGCTCAAGGTACCTGTCCATCACCTGTCTGTCCACCTGTCGGTTTGTCTGAGTACCCTTGTATCATCGCTCTGTCTTAAAGAGTATTTTGCCTCTTTGATGTTTGACTGTATACAGACAATGGTACAGTTATTACAGTTATTTCCTGTAGTTTATCGGTACTCTGGTACTGACCCAAGTTAGGTACCAGTACCGAAAAAATGGTCAGTACTTGGTACCCATCACTAGTCATGAAACAAAACCATTGGAGGGTTTACAACTTCAATGAGTACGGATATAAATGAGCTGTGAGTACAGTGGATGATGTGAGGTAGGGACCGGGCTAGAGGAACCAATCACAGTGTAGATTAGCATGTGGATAATTTAGCTGTCAGTTAGCATGTGGCTAACATAGTTCTGGTTTAGACAGCACTACATAACCAGAACATTTCCAGGCTAACCAGCAGCTGATCTCCCAGCTGAATATGATTTCAGTGTCACAGTAACAATAGGTTAAACTGATCCACAGTTATATTGGAGTAAATAAAAGATATCTGCAGATGTTTTAAACATTTAAGTGTTTAAGGGGTGCTGACAGTTTAATCTCAACCAACTAATCAAGATAGTAGTCTGGACTGGTCTGGAATCAGAATTATAGTTTAGTTTATTGTCATTTTCAAAGGAATTAACGTGATAACACATAGGTATCAATTATACATCAATTATTGACATTAACTTATGCTTTCAGTTTCAATAACCATCAAAGGACATTGCAGCAGCCTCCATGAGAGACTAAAATCTGTCACATGATGTTGGGATTTAACAA
This sequence comes from Hirundichthys speculiger, assembly GCA_018398805.1. Lineage (NCBI taxonomy): Eukaryota > Metazoa > Chordata > Actinopteri > Beloniformes > Exocoetidae > Hirundichthys > Hirundichthys speculiger. Next base: position 480,346 of record JAGFBZ010000246.1, read on the forward strand.
AGAAGCCAGAGCGTTAGAAACAGAAAGACCACAGTATAATAATAAATATGTAATTATCAGTACTGTAGCTACTGATAACTGAAACCTTTTTTAACATGTGCCAACATATCTTCTTTCTGAAACACTCTGAATTCTTGAATTTGCTGTGCCAAGTGTCCTGAGACCTGCTGCTGTGACTTTTTTAATAAGTCTTGAAGGAAGTGAATTGAACAATGAAAACATCACCCATGTTGATCAGAACTGTAGCCCCGCCCCCTCATACCCATTCACCTGATGTCTTCCTGTTTCAGACTTCAGAGAAAGTGGAGACGGTCTTCCTGCTGACAGATTCATGTGACCAGGACCAGCCAGTGGGGGAGCAGCCTCAGGTAGCAACAAGTCTAGTGGGCCCACCCCCCACCAACCCCCCACCGCCTCCACCAGGAGATGGCAAAATGCAGGCTGATGATGTCATAGAGTCATGGGCCAGTGATGATGATAGTAACAACCCTAATAATGCTAACCTGGGTCACAGTCCAGCTGGTAAACATGAGGACAGTGATGATGGTGGCAGCGACGATGACTTCAGCAACCAAGCTAGCAGTGATAGCGATGACGATGCCAGTGAAGCTAGCGAGGATGCTATTAGCGTGTTAGCGCAGACTGCAGTGGAGGAGGCAATGGAGGCTGCAGTCAGACAGGCTGAGGCTAACAGCCCCACTTGCTTGGCCCTGGGCTCTGGACCTCAACCTTACTGTGACAGCGAAGACTCAGACGACTCACAGGATGAAGGAGGATGGAGGTTTGAAGACTCCCCTCCTCCTACTTCACACCAGCTTACATCCAGGCACTCAACTGGTGATACTCCACCATCCACCCCCAGCAAAAACCAAGAAAATGATTCTGAGCCTCTGCAGGAGGTAATACAGGAAACCTCTGAAGTCTGCCCCAGTACCTCCTGACCCAGTTACACCTGCCCAGTAGTATCTGTCCCAAAACTACCTCTCCCAGTACCTCCTGACCCAGTTACACCTGCCCAGTAGTATCTATCCCAAAACCACCTCTCCCAGAGAGTCACCTGTCCAAGGGAGCTCCTCCCGAGTAGGTACCCCCTCTCTGCCCCTCCTCACCTGGTAGGGAGACTTCTGCCCTAGTTACACTTACCCAAATAAGTTCTGCCCTTGTTAAACCTGCTCAGACCCTTCTGCCCCAGTGATGACTTCCCCAGAACCACATATCCCAGAGACTCCAGTTCCTCCAGATAGTGTCCTCAGTGCCTCCTGCCCAGTCAAGCTTGATATAGTGAATATTATGACATGAACATGTCAGAGACGTCAGCCAATAAATGCTGTTAATAGTGGTGTTTTTTATTGTTTCAGGAGGTCCCAGTGATGAGGAAGACTCTGACATATGAAGCTCCCGGGGTAAGGAAGCCTGTTTGATTAATCAGAGCCAGAATTTCTTTAAGTCATTAAAACCCTCCACAGGAGGGTTTGGTTAGTGTTCGTTTGAGTTTTTATTAGGGCTGCACGATAACTGTTTTTTAAACCGATACCCCTAACCGATAACTTTCAGCTCCTAAAGGCCGATACCGATACCGATAACACACACATATACCTAAGATCATTACATCAATACTATGAACAAGACTCTTTAAATGAACAGATATTTATTTTTTCCAATGAAAAACTATTGGCAAGCCTCTCAAACATTTTCATAAAGCTATCAAACAAACCTATTTGATATCTCACATCAACTTAAATAAGGTTCATTACTGACTGTTATAAAAAAAATAAAGGCTCCTTGAACTGATGGAAATACATGGATCAGAATTACAAACTGAAAAAATGAATTCCTCAATGACAATAAAAAATAATGCACAGGTCATAATGTACTGACACAAGTTAGACTTGTCTGTGTAAATAAACTGAAAAAATGCACTCCATAGTAACAAAGAAATTACGTATAAAGGATTTTAGCTTGTGGTTCCATTCAAATTAACGCCTTTAATTAAAGTAAATGAGGTTTAGTAGTTTGTTTTTTTAATCTCATGGAGGTTTTAGATGAGAGAAATGAGGTAGAGGAGAGGAGAGGAGAGGGGAGGGGAGACTTGCTGCTGGCTTGATCACATTAGCTCATGTTAGCTCACGTTAGCTCATGTTAGCGCGATTTCAAAACTCCATGGAAGCGACGGTTATGTTTCAGGTGGCTGATCAGGTTTGACGTATTAAAGCTTGTGCTATTTTCCCTCCTTCGCTTGGAGCATTTGTCACAAATAACCAGCGAACTATCTCCCTCTGAAACTTTAATGACGTTCTACACCATCGCTGCCATTTTTTTTTCAGCGCACTGTTCCACAATGCTGCATTCAAGGTGTAACGTAAATTCCACCGTTCCCTCATTGGCTCGTCATTCTTTAGGCCTTATCTATTTTTTCTATTTTTTATGTGAGACATGTGGGAGAATACTGCGAATATCAATTAAAATCAGCAACTACTAAAATTATGACCGAGTTAACAAGTTGTTTTCTGGTATGGGGGGGTATTCTTGATTTTCCTTACTGAGAAATCGTTTTTCTGATTATGCCGACCTCCCTTAAATATAACATTACTGCTACTATAACATTCAAGGCTCAGAGGGAGCGAGGCACTGCCGTGTTGACAAGAATATATATGTTATCGGGGCTATTCGTCGTGATGTCAGACTTATCGGGATGACATAATAATTTCCTGTTATTGTGCATCCCTAGTTTTTATTGATGATCGATCTGTGTTTTAGGTCCGAGTGGATCCTCCTGCGGGTTTGCTGCTGAGCTCCCAGACTTTCACTGCAGAGACCTCCAATACCACCACCACCACACACATCACCAAGGTAACGCTTCCAGCATTAGAAACAGTAGAGACGTTTTAAATACAACACTTGCAGTAGAAGTGAGAAGTTCCATCATTTTCTTGATATTTGATTGGCTCTTTCTTCTCCTGAACCTTCTGAAGATGCTGAAAGGAGGAATTTCAGAAACCAGAATTGAGAAGAGAATTGTGATTTCTGGAGACACAGAAATTGATCACGATCAGGTAAAGTCTTAATTTCTGTCTCAGTAACAGCAATTATATAGAAAACAGGAGGAAACGCTACCAGACTTCACCTAATCACACCTTAACAAACCTATTTAAGCCTGGACAGACCTGGGGCCTCATTTATAAATGGCAAACACCTGTATGCAAATTCTGATCCTTGCACATGGACATTTTGAAAATTAGAGGAAATGGGTGGTGCAGATGGTGAGGTGGTGAATATTGACGCCACGTTCATCACATACCTTTACTTTCATTTCATATCAGACTTTCATATCAGATCCGCATGATCATAAACAGCCAAGCCTACAGTATTATAGATGTGCGCCTGTCGTGAGCCATAACTATTCCATAAGCACAGTATGTTCATGTATTGTACCCCATCTTTAAATTATATTCTAGAGCGGTGGATAGCAGTGACTGGTGCATTAATTGTGTGTAACAATCAGTCTAATTGCTGAGTAAACATATGAATATTGCGGCAACACTTGTGTGTGATGCTGCACAGCGGTTGCACTGGCGCTACTTGAGGTTTACATTAATGGTTGGATCAAGATGGAAAAACGTTTTTAGGGAGCACAAAGATTTCCTGGCCCGTGATGATGACTAGCTAATATATCGATTTAGCTTCTCTCAAGCAGTACTTCTTGGATCTATGTGCTGAACTGGGTCCAGTGTTCAAGAGACTGACCCACCAGTACAGGTGTTGACCGGTGTCAGGTTTCTGGCCACCAGCTCTCTTCAGGGGGAATTAGTTGACAGCTATGTGTCTGATATACATAATTAACAATATATAATGTTAAATTGTTTGCCTAAAGCCCCTTTTGGGTCTGATATCATCCAGTTAAATTCTGTTTTTAGGTCTTGGATGTTCCAACTGCCCCTGAGCACAATAAAGCCTGCTGTTTTGGATGGCGGGCTAATAAATGACATGACTAATAGGTGCATCAAGTTTCCTTCCAGGAACAGGCGACACTAAAAGGCAATTTGCAGTAATGTCAGATGTCTCCTGTCTCCTAAATGTAATTGGTGAAAATTGACTGTACTCGCATTGCTGAAAGGGCTCTGAGTGAAAATTCATTTATCTATGTGAACATAAAAATGTGCATACAATCAATAAACGAGTTATTTGTGACTCAGACATGGTTCTGATAAATGGAGTGGCTCGGTGGCCTGGCTCATAACATTCAAGAGGTACTCTGCATTGACCGTGGCATGATGATGGTGTATAGCGGGTAGGATATGAGGCAAATCCACCTGCGCGAAGTTCCAGGTGGGCTGTGATTTACAAAGGGAAAATTGTTTGGAGGTGTGCGTCCACACGGTTTTATAAATCAGAATATTTTTGGTGCGTGAGATTTTTGGCTGTTGGGCATACGGAGACTTTTACTAAGGATCCTGCGCAGTTTTTATAAATGAGCACCCTAGACAGACTTTTTCACATCTGGACACACCTGGATAGACCCAGAAACACCTGTAAATACCTGTATAGACCTGATCAAACCAGGACAGACCGGTACCTGTCCCTCCTGGACGAGGCTCTGACCCTCGTGTATCTTTTGAAGGCGCTGGCAGAGGCACTCAGTGAGGCGCGGCGGCAGCATCCTGAGCTGTCTGTTACCCGAGTTGTAGTCCATAAAGAAACCGAAGTGTCACCTGATCATGTGATTGATTAATGACAGGTAACAGGAGGATCAGTTACCCGTCCTTACTGGCTGCTGATTGGCTGACTGGAGCATGACACTTTTAATAACACTATGCTTGCATGGTCTCCTTCAACCAAGGAAAGGCTCTGATTGATTGGAAGTGAAGCACAGGAAACGACGAGTTGTTCTTATTGGGTGTAACCAGAGAAAAGGAGAGCAAGATGCTCGTTGGTCCTGTGGTTGACAAAAAAAATCAACACATCAATTTACATATTAACGTACTGTGCTAATGTTATTTAAGCATGATGTAATTCTGGAGCTTATATCAGAGTATGTGCCCCCCCCTCTCCCCCAGCTGGATTCAGGTGTTCTTCACCTGCATGAGCTCAGGATCTGCTTTGAATCCAGAACCACTGAGATAAGAAGCTGCTGAGAGCATGATGATGAGCATGCTATGCTATCACACTCACACCCCTGGGAGCGTGCCCCCCTGTGGTGGTCATGTTTGGTTTTACTGTGGAAAACTGAGCTCTCTGATTGGTCCAACATCAAGGTGACATCATGGCATCATCACAGGAAATGTTCAGCTGAGGCTCTTCTTATCTCTCTAATCTGAGAACTGGAAATAGATCTCATGCTCACTGCTAAAAGGCTCCTGGAGGAGAGAGGAAGCGTCAAAGTGATGTCACAGCCATCAGTGATGTCACTGATGGAAGATTTTAAGATTGCGAAACAGAGATGAAATGAAGCCGGTGTCTTACTGTTCCTCCGGAGACTTTGGCTTTTGAAACTGAAAGGCCGTGTAGTGTAAATGTGGGATGTGACCACCAGAGGGGGCCGTCGTCACCTGTTGCAGCATCAGCGTCTGTGAACCTGGATTGTTTTAAACCACTTGAGTTTGGTGCTGCTCATCTAATCTCATTTTATCCAGATGTTCTTGTGTTGAGGTGGTGAATGCATGAGATGTTCTGCCGTAGTCCAGTGTTTCCTCCAGTTTACAGCTGCATTTGTCTGACTTTCAGGACTGAGTCTACTGCATTCTGGGAGGTGAAGTCCAGACCACAGAGCCAAGAAATATGCTGTTTGATTCAACACCACTGGATTTTACTGGAACATTACTGGAACTTACTGAAACTGAGGATTCACACACACATGCATGCACAGTTAGATACACACACACTCACGGGACCCACACACAAATTAGATAGCTTTACTTCACAGACAAGTGAGACACGACAGGTGAGAGATACGAGGAGCAACTGTGACATCATCAACACGCTCCCATGGCAATAGAACTGCATGACCTCAGATAAGCTTCTGGTGTATTTAACATCTTCCTAACAAAACCTGGTGCCGGTTCAAAAGACCCAGAGATCGTTCAAGCCATCTGTAATCAAACAAACCATGGTAGAACAAACACATGTAGCAAACCAAACAAATGGAGAAACAAGGTCACCTTTAATCCTGTAAAGAATATCTCCACCTAAACAGAAATCCAACAAGCAGCTAAGTAAATACATCGTAAAAGTACAAGAAAACCACCACTAGAGACCAGCCGCTACATGCTACAAACACTAGTCTGTTAGTGGTTCAAAGATAAGAGACTGGAATATTGTTAGGATGACCAGTGTTGGATGAAAGCTCACTGAGATACAGCAGCAGTTGAAGAACAAAAACACCTACAGAACAGCTCTGAACTCTGTCTTACTTTCAGTGTTTCCTAGTCAGAAATCAGATTCCAGGGGAAAACTGAGATTGTTCCTGTTGTGGGTAGAAACATACAAGTCCAGGACTGCCAAGAATGATCTAACATACATGCATACGTTTTCTTTGTTCTGACTGGATAATGCCTGATGTGAAGTGGCCGTTGCTTCCATTGGATGCGAAGAGTTCATAGAGGTGTCAGTCATCCATCAATCTGTTCCTCAGATATGGCCTTGTACAAACACCCACAGCTCAGCAACTGATGATACAAACCCTTGTATTTCAAAGGAATTCATATATTTAGTGACATATACAGTATATCAAATAAGACCTCAATGACACAGGTTTGACAAATGTACTAAAATGCCAAATGTGGAAAGTCAGTCTAATCATAGTTGAGACTAATCATGGTCTAATCAAAAACCTCTCTAAAAACTCTCCAAATGGTGAGATGTTCTAGAGTTGATATCTTGATTTCACTGCATGAATCCAAATATATATGAGCTCTAAAAGTGAAAGATTTAGTCATATTTCGGATATATTCCTTTTTCATTTACTCTCGTCTGCTAATATGTGTACTTACCCTTCTGCAGGTGTTATCTTTGTTTAGATACCAGATTTGTTTAAATACTCCTTGCAGTTTCTGAAATATACTAATTTTAGATTAGACATGTCATTTTAGGGGAGGAACCTCAAACATAGGCCTCGTTAGGAAGGAGTTAATTACAGAAGCTCTGCACCCACACACAGCTCATCCCTGACAGGTCAAAGAGGACGTCTGATTGGCCAGTTTGCTGCTGGATCGTCGTAATGTTCAGAACCTCTGGAGTTTCTGCTCACCTGGATCTTTCTAAAAGTCGGGCTCCGTTTCCTGTCTTTGAACAGCCACCAGCTAACGCTCTGCTCTCTATATACCCATGATGCAACTGTAAACAGCTAGCGCTCCATCTTGTATTTACCCACAATGCAACAGTCATGTGCCATTCTCTCCTCTGGAAACCACGTCTGAATGATTGTACTCATCTGTCCATGAATTTATTGATTTCTATGATTAATTTATTAATATAATGTGTGTTTGTAATGTCTATCAGACAGACTTCGTCCCCTGCTGTCTATCTGAATGTGTCTTTACCCTCAAATGCCAATAAATGACTATAAAACCAGAATTCTACCTCTGTGCTTTTATGCTGGTGGAGGATGCTGTGGAGAAGTTTACATGACTAAAGTGCAGATCAAAGCATTTTCAGATGGTCTTCAACATTTGCTATTCAAATGCAGAGATGATGTTTATAATCTGTGTATCATTCGTTCTTTCCATTTTCAAGTGGCAATCAAAAATTAAAAAAGGAAAAAGGAACGTTTTATTTCGTTTTTTAATCTAACACAAAAAAAAAAAAAAAAAAATTCCTGGTTTTTCGTATTTCAATTTCAGACTTGCATCAAAAATACGAATTGAAAAAACGGGCCACGGGACCGAATTTGTTTTTTTAATATTTAACTAGTCCGGTTTACGTGAACCGGAAGTGGTTTTGTGCCCGGCACTTCCGGTAGCAACTCGGGCAGTAATGCTAACAGTTCCGTCTGTTTAAAAAAAAAAGAAAAAACTGGACTGCATTAAAACTTTCCGTCGAGTGCTTACTCCATTTATCATTAGATCTGTTCCATCCGTTCACTGTGATGCTCCATTCACCTACTGTTTATGTCGGTGCAGCTCCATCTAGTGGCGCAGATGTGTAATGACAATAGAAAAGTTTAGACCTCGATTATCAGACAACCTCCCTTTTTGAGATAATGATTTGCGTTTTTGTCCACACCAGCTTCTTCTGTACCATGTGAAAGGCCAAATAGGTTGTGTAAAAAAAGGAATCGCTCAAAACCTGTTGAGAGACTGTTACTAATTAACAAAAATGACTAAAGTTTTCCCTGTCCTGTACATCATTGTTCAAGTTACACAAACATATTCAGTTCCATCTTCCTAGTTTAACCAGCACTTTCACTGTCCTCTGCCTGCTCAGGCCCATGCTATTCTCCTAAAGTGACAAAAAAGAAAAAACATTACACAACCTGCCATATATGCAGAGTGCAAATTATACAATGACAATTGGGGGGGTCAACATTTTCTAGAGATGACAAAAATGACAATTTTTGTCATCTTTAGGGGGGTCGAAGATGACAAAAATGACAATTTGTACCTTCTTTAGGGGGGTCGAAGTTGTAATTGGGGGGGTCAAACCCCCCCAAACCCCCCTGTAATTCGCACTATGTGTAACGGGGTAAATAGTGTTATTCCACTTGCCATTATTATTGTCAATATATTGAGCTGCGCTGCGCTGTGTGTGCGCTGTGTGGCGCTGTCTCTGAGGGTCTCCTCCTTTACGCTGGCGTACTTACGTCACCCGCGCGGCTGATACTCGCCAGTATTGGGACGGAGATGTTCGAGAGTGTGTGTGACCTGACCGCGAACCTGTTGAGCCTGACCGGCATTCTCATGTTTTAAACAGAATAAACGGCCGACGCTGGCGAGACCATACCACTGTCTCAATATTCAATTAAACACAACGCAGAGTTATTGATCGTGAAAGAGGATTGAGCCTGTCAGTACCAAGTCTGGCATGGTTACATATGCATATATGATACTTCCATACTGGGAAACTTAACACACACAGGATACATTCATGGCATATTTTATTATACACATGTGATAATGTATGTAGAGAATTTATTTGGCCATGCATTATTTGTAATGCATCTTCATTGACGTTCTTTGTAATTCATAATTATTCCCAAGGGCCATGACTGACAAATATTCACAAACAGCTGTGGTTGAGATCCAGCTGCCTGTGATTATAAATCTGTCCAGTAGGTGAGTCTGTGGATATTCTCATTTATCCAGGTAAGTTCCATTCTCGCAACAATTGAATCATAGACAACTGGACTTAGATTTGTCTAAAAGACGTTTCGCCTCTTCATCAGTTCTCAACGCAACAGTCTGACTAGTCCGCACTAGTCAGACAAACAGTGGAGTATGACTCTGGTTTTTAACCTCTGTGGAGGTGTGCACCCACCACTTCCTAAAGACAATACTTCGTTGGTGGAGTTTCACTGGACCCTTTGTTTGGGTCAGGAGAGCCACACCAGTGAAAGGACAGTCGTTAGGGGTGAGTGGGGCCACTGGTGGACAACAGTCGTTAGGCATGAGCTGTGGTTACCAGTGAACGACTGTCGTTATGTTCTTTGAGCAACTTGACTTTAGTTTCTGGCAGTCCTTGTTATTCAGTCTCTTAGGAACAGTAGCGAGGGCTGTGTTGTAAATGGGAGAAAGATGAAATCTTAAGCCTCCTCCCCTGTTTAGAGACGGCTTTTCTAATTTAACGTAGATGGATTCTTTTACTCCTCTCTCAAACCATCTGTCCTCTCTGGCCACTGGTGTGGCTCTCCTGACCCAAACAAAGGGTCCAGTGAAACTCCACCAACGAAGTATTGTCTTTAGGAAGTGGTGGGTGCACACCTCCACAGAGGTTAAAAACCAGAGTCATACTCCACTGTTTGTCTGACTAGTGCGGACTGGTCAGACTGTTGCGTTGAGAACTTATGAAGCCGCTTGGATAAGAGGCGAAACGTCTTCTAGACAAATCTAAGTCCAGTTGTCTATGATTCAATTGTTGCGAGAGTGTCCAGTAGGTGGTGTCGTGTGCAGATGAAACTTCTAGTAATGAACCCTTTCTGGAACCGATTGGCTCAAATGGTTCGATGCCTCATGAGGCTTCATCTCACCATCACTACAAGATACCCATCTGCTGCAACGTGCAGGAAATTTCAGCGTGTGTCAAACCGCTGCTGAATAAATCATTGATCAAACTAGTATTTGATTCCAGCGCCTCTATGCTACCGGAACTGCCGCGCACAAGCCACTTCCGGGTCACGTAAACCGGACACATTATATATTAAAAAACAAATTCAGTCCCGTGGTCCGTTTTTTCATTTCGTATTTTTGATCCAAGTCTAAAACTAAAATCCGAAAAACTAAATAAAACGTCCCTTTTTCCTTTTTTAGTTTTTGATTGCCAATTGAAAATGGAAAGAATGAATGATACACAGATTCGTTTATGCATGAATGTAGTCCAGATTGAAGCATTTGCAGATGATACTTTATTTTTCTTTTAGGAAGTAAAATCACAGAAGTAGACAGGAACTTTCATTTCATAAACCCTCATCAGGTTAACAGGCTCAGGATCTGTCACAGCTGATGAATCGTTGCTAGGCAGCAGGACAGGAGTTAGGTGTGACGCCCTGCAGGAAGTGGGCGGAGCTTAGGTCCAGATTTGTCGTCAAGTGAGACTTGGAAAGCTGCAGGTTCCTCAGACAGCCGGTGAAAGATGTTCTGATGGTCAGACAGTTCTGTTTGACTCCACCTGCAGCAGTAAAACAGACGTCAGCAGTGCTCAGGGCTGTGTGTGTGTGTGTGTGTGTGTTCATGCAGTCCTTACCTGGATATCCACCCACGTAGACAGGGTTATTGGTCTCAGCAGAAGTGGATTGTGGGTAGGGGTTGGAGGTGGAGTACTTCTTGCCGTCGATGGTCAGAAGGAGAAGATGTTTGGTTTTTCTGGCGACAACACGGTGCCAACGCCCGTCACACAGCAGCTGACCAATGGAACGCACCGACACCCGGCCCGCCCCATTGTTCACATTAAACACCACCTGAAGACACACACAGATACACCCTCATATCCAGGTGAGCAGTCACACAGGTGTACCCTCACCTGCTCTGAACATGGTAGTAACAAGCTACTGAGGTCTGGACCTCAGTCATTTTGTTTCAAAACAAGGCAGTAAATGTTGGAAAAAATCAATGAGGTGCTACTGGGCCTTTAATATCAGGAAGTTGACAGAGTTACGCTAAATTCACACAGTTGCGTCGTGACAATGCACGGGGGTTGGCGTTTCTGACGTTTCTTGGTCATACCAAAAGCAATCAATTAATTTCTACACAAATAACCCGCATGCTTTGAATTAGTCCTGCTTCCCTGTACGATTGATTTTAAAGGGAGTTCACTTTAATGGTGACAGTAATGAGTTTGTTCATGTTAAAATATCAGTTTTTCACTTTATTCACACAGACAAGAAAATTGTAGAATTGCAGTGCTCTTCGTCTAGGTTGAGGATTAGGAGGTGTCATCCTCTCGACAAGCCAGGGGAAGGGGCTCATTTGTGAGCCTCTTTGGACCTTCATGGAGTCCTCTCTGGAGCCCCGTTTGAGTCATAATTCAATGAATAAATGAGTCTATTATTATGAAATACAGGCGTTTATTATTATGAAATATTTCCCATTATTACATACTGATAATGGTTTCGTTTTTCAAAAATGAGCTTTTACATAATAATGGATTTGCTTTTCATAAGAATGATTTGTGTGTCAATCACAGCAGAGAGGGCGGAGCCATTTATGTGATTGGCTGCTCTTTCATTCAGGCATAAGCAACAGAACAGTGAATATGGTCAAGGTTTCCCATAGCTTTGTCCAATCTGCCATAGCTACAATCGGACTAGAAGTGCACCTTGATGACGCCACGGCCCGCTGCTAACGGGACCTCACGGCCAAAACTAGTTGATGTCAGAGCGTAGAATGGAGAAGGATCAGCCAATGAGCATGCAGGTCAACCACTGGTCCCGCCCACTGGCATTATTATGAAAAAGGAAGCAATTATGTAAAAACTCATTCTTAGATTTAAAAAAAGCTATTCTGATATAAACTATTATGCATTAAACTAAGATTAAATAACATTAAACTAAGATTGAATAATAATAAAAATATATTTCATAATAATTATATTTTTATTGAATAATAATAAATATATATTTCATAATAATTACATTTTTTTCATAATAAACATTTCATAATAATGGATACGTATTTTATAATAATAGACTCATTTATTCATTGAATTATGACCCAAACGGGGCTCCATACACATTTGGGGCATACCTGTCAAGTTTTGGATTTGAAAATAAGTGAAATTTTCTGGCGCCCACCGTGAGCAGTCCCATCATCCCAACCAAGCTACAGTATCTCTTACATTTTTGGTTTACAAAAAAGCTAAAATCACAGCTTTATTTACAGTACTTCCTGAACTTCAGCCAGCTCTGTTGTTTCCTGTGTGCCATTATTGGACAAACTGATCAATCCAGGTGTGTCTGACCATTGCTGTGAGGTCAGACACACCTGGATTAATCAGTTTGATTAATGGCACACAGGAAACAAAGCAGCTGGCTGAAGTTCAGGAAGTAGTGCAGCTGTGCATAAAGCCACACTGACATAATGTGAACATTCATTATAGCCTAAATGAAAACACTAAAAGGTATATATGAAGAGTATTTATTTGAAGGGATTTGCATATTTTTTGTTCATTTAACATTGCTTGTATTTTCATTTACATTTGATTTTCACTCCACACATTGTTTTCATTTCATATTGCTCTTTAACAGTTTTTTCATCTCATTTCACGTGACTTTTCTTTACTCTTTTAATGACTTGTTGTACTCATTTGTTGCAGACTGAATTCTTTATGACTGTTTTGGAGGGAGTGTATTTGTGGACTGGTCCAGAGTAGTTTATTTTACATGAGAGAAGAGCGCAAACAGTTCTGTTGTCTAACAATATCCTATTCTCTGTAACAATCTTTTTTTTCTTGGCGCTGTCACTCATCAGATGTCACACACTAACCTTGCGACATCTACCACCTACAGTACCTGTAGTAGCTACTGTTGTGGCAGTTATCACGAGGCACAGATCTTAGATTGGGAATGTTTTTTTTTTTTTCTTTACTCCGCCCTATGCGGTATTATCATTTTTTAATAACGCAGGTTAAAATACGTGAGATTTACGGGAAAAATACTAATACGGGAGGACAGCGGGAGAGAAGAGTAAAATACGGGACTTTCTCAGCCAAAATGGGATACTTGACAGGTATGATTTGGGGCCTGGTCAAGCTGAACCTAAAAGAATAACGTGGGCTTGTCCTCCTCTGTGCCCACCACCTGCACCTGCTCTGTGGTTCACACTGACGTCCTAAATCCGCTGGATGCTGTGAGTCTGCAACATCACATGCAAGTTGGGTAGGACACCTCTGGACTGCTGTTGTTAGTCCAACAGATTCAGAAACAAGTCTTTGCTCAGGATGATTGAAGGTGACTTTTTCCCCTGAAGTAATAGTTTTGGACTGTGAACTATGTCTTTGGAGTGGACCTGACTGGATATATTAAAATCTTTAACAGTTTTAACGTGAAAACGTAAAAGAAATTACTTCAATACAACAGTTATATCACAATTCAGGGGTGAGGGTAAACCTGAGCAAAGCTCCAAATTCTGAGGGAAGCAGATTTGTTGAAGGTCATGGATTTGGTGTAAAGATGATCATGAACAGGACTACTGACATTACTGACATATCTGTGTGGGCGGGTCAGCTGCTTACCTGTCCGTCAACCATCTCCAGTCCCACAGCATCCACCTTTGCACTGCTGATTCCCACAAAAACTCCATCTGATTGGCTCGTTCGGAACTCCAGAGACACCGACATGTCAGACCCGACCTTGTACCCATTATGGACTACACACACACACACACAGTTTTTTTTTTTTTGTAGCTGTAAGCTCCACAGACTGCCCCTAACAGACCGTCATCAATCACACGTAATCACTGATTGATCATGAACCACCTAAAAGCTGACATGCAGAGCTGGAGAGCTCTTCTGACATAAAGTGTCTTTAGATTAGTTTTATTGAGAACTGGTGTTTTATAAATAAAGATAAGAGAACTGAAAGTACAGTCTGTTTTGTACCAACAGCACCAAACTCAATTTAATTTCTGAACTCACTCAGTTCAGCGTATCCACTGCCGTTGAAGTAACTTCCTGTCTGGTCCTTGGTAAAACAGGTAGTGACATCATGCTGTGAGACTGGCTTGGTCAGATCCAAGGTGGCACCATTCAGACTGATGGATCGAATACACCCTGGAAGACTGCTGCTGACCTGAGACAGAGACAGATTCATGTATGATATGAACTTAAGTGTTTATGAGAAGTCTGTTAGTGTCCAAAACATTTAGGCTAAGCTACAGCTGTCTGACTGATGCTCAGGTGAGAACTGATGAGAAAGTGAGCACAAATGCTCAAGTGAGATGTTTGAAATGATTTCATAAACAAGAAAGTGTTTAAACCAGCCTTTCTCAACCTTTTTTCAGTCACGATACTTTTCAAAAGTGAATAAAATCTCATGAAACCCCAGAGTAAAATATAATCCAAAGCCACACTGCTTCGCTCCAACTGTAAATGCATACGTCCCCTTTATTTTGTTTAAATAACCTGAACAGGATAACTGCACCAGAGTAGGCCTCAGCAGGAAAGCTTCTTTTCATACGTGATGTGCTTGCTTCCATCCATCATCCTTGTATTGCCTCTTTTTAGCCTTATTGCTAGCAGCTAGCTTTGGTACCTATGGAGCAGATTCAGAGCTGGTGGATGAGGGCTTGATGAAGAAGTCGGCTCCTCTGTGATGTTCTGTTCCTGTGGGGCTTTTCTTTTTAGAAAATGATCCATGATGCTGCTAAAAAGTTCTCTTTGCTATCTGTGAAATACAATTCCAGTGGTTAAATGATATTACGACGTAAGCTAACTGGGAAGTCACGTTGACCTTACGCTGACCCCGTATTGACGTTGTTAACATTGGGAAATGGGCATGTGAGACATATTTTTTTTTTATTCATTTCATGTCCAATTATGTGTCTTATTTATTCATTCATTCATTCATAGGCAAAAAGTATGTATTTATGTATGCATTCATATATTTATACAGTGCTACCTCTACTTATGAAATTAATTGGTTCTGGAAGTAGTTTCTTAAAATTTCTTAAAAATTTCTTAAGTAGAGACATGTTTTCCATGTAAATGTCCTAATCCGTTCCAAGCCCCCCAAAATTCGAACATTTTTTTTTTATGAATTAATAATAATACATGAAATGACATAAAAACCTGTAAGAAATACATGTTAGAACTAGAAAAGCACTCAGAGAGCACAGACCTCCACTAAACGCAACAATTATCGAAAATGTGAAAGTGATCCAGAATCCAGGATTTCTACCAGATCACACCCAAAATGAAATCTGTTCTTCCTTTTCACATTTCTGACAACTCCTGAAAATTTTATCAAAATCCATCCATAACTTTTTGAGTTATCTTGAACACAGACAGACAGACAAACGCCGGCAAAAACGTAACGTACTTGGCGGAGGTGAAAATTGTTCGTTTACCTGTGTTGTTGGGTTACGCTCATACAGACAAGGGGCCCTCCTAGCCAATGGGATGCCAGGAAGACGCTAATGATAGCCAATGGCAGAGCAGCTCGGACGCACCGCTTTCAAACTGAGATACAGAGCCGACAGCTATGTTTACGTTCGGTAAACTCTGGGAGCTGTGAGTAGCAGCGCTACTGTATTTTTGCCTTTCGTATCCTGGAATTTCTATCTTTCAAGAAGCAATATTTTCCCTTTGAGGCGTTTCGTAACCTGAAAATTTCGTATGTGGAAACGTTCGTAAGTAGAGGTATCACTGTCTATGAAATGTCAGAATAGGTCATTTTTTTGACGACACCCCTGAAACAGTCAGACGACGCCCCAGTGTGCCACAACACCCTGGTTGAGAAAGTCTGGTTTAAACTGAAGATCAAGTAAAAGTATCATATGATGATGTACTGACATTGTCCTACAGTAGTACTCATGTGTAAATGTGTATGCAGTAGTACTCTGGTGTGTAACAGTGTGTATGCAGTAGTACTCTAGTGTGTACTGAGTGTATATTGAGAAGTACTCTGTTGGTCAACCGTACATTGATCCTCCTGGTGGTCACATGACTGGGCAATCCTCCCAGGTACAGTGTGTTGACAACATTCAACTGGTTTCCTTTGACTGAGACTGATTGTGGGCGTGAGCCGTCAACGGACACGGACACCGACTGCCGCCTCACCTCCGCCCTTACCTGAGAGAGATTTTGACATTACAGAGATCAGTTGACCAGTTCTGACATTCACCCTCCAACATCCACTCCACACCCCTAACAGCCCCCCCATACCTCCCCCAAACCTTCAACTAGGGGTGTGACCAACTTACATCATGCCACTTTCCATCGTTAACACCAGTAGATGACATGACAGAGGCGGGGCCTTTCCCCAGGTCAGCTGACAACCGGACTCTCCCCCCTTTAAGACTGAGCACAACAAAGTCCATCTGTTTGGAGTCAGACAGCAGGAGGAGGAGCCCGTCCCGAGCCCAGCTTCGAAGTGACAACCTCACGGACACACTGAGTGGGAGGAATCACACAGAGATGTTACGGACATGTGATCCTGCACGATCAGATGATGCTCTGCCCACAAGGTTTAAATGGAGACTCACTTCTTGCGGACAGTGTTGGGGTCGATTGTGAAGGTCATGTGACTGTGCCTGGACAACCCGAACTGAGCTGCAGTCATTAGAAATCTCAGCTCCTCCTGTGATGCGCACTGATCAATAACCAATGATAAAACATTATTCCCTTCAATAATCAATACCACACTGTAGGGACATCTTCATTCATCAACAGGTGTATTGATTACCATTGTAGCTCCAGGTATCGGGGCACTCAGGTGTGTGGGTGGAGCTAAAGGCAGGTGTGCGGGGTCAGGTGTTGGTTCTACATCCTGGTCCTCAGGAAGCACCGCCCCCACAGCCCTCTCTTCCAACAGACAGCTGTCCAGCTTTGCCCCCTCATACCTGACAGCTGCTGAAAGGTCGACAAACCTGTGGATATCCGCCAATCAAAATGGATAATCAATCAAAATGCCATACCACACTGAAATTAAGTACCTAGGTCAAAATATAGTATGCAGTATGTGAAAAACTATACAATTACAGTGTGCGAAAACTTTCCACTTGGTTTGCTCATGCTCTGGGTCTCTGTAAAGTGCCTAGAGACAACTGACATTGTAACAGATGCTATACAAATAAAATTAAAATTGAATTGAATTGGTTTACAACTTCTGGGAAATTTTCCAGTGTGCACCTAACCAGTGTACCCAGCATACTACATCCCATAATGAATCCCAAAGACCAGGATTGGTTCACACTGCCACAATACAATGTACCACCATAGCTGAAGCTTCTGATCGTCCTAAAGCACACCTGTACTTACACGCCAGATGTTAGGTCGGAATTTTCTTAACTTTTTAGGTCCAGATTTAGTGAAGCTAGTGGTTCTGATACACAGATACACATTAGTTGCACATTGGTATTAATATTGTTATCAATGGCATTATTAATATTCTGGTGTTGGAAACATAAATGACAACATCTCTTAGTTTATATCATACTTCTTTATTGTTGCTCATTGTTTTTATCATATTATTTTGTTTAATGAACCATATGTCCACATCACAGTGTCTTAGATCGAGCTTAGTGTATGTTTTGTCTTTACTTTATATCAGAAATGTAGCAAACTAGCCCAGCTGTAACCAGTTAGAAACACGCGTTTAGAGACAAAGACTGGCCAGGTAAATAGAATGGCATTGTGGGATATGTGGTCTTTCTTCTCTTTCAGGATATACCGGCAGTGGATTGGATCAGAAGAGGACAACATGAAGACAACGGATTGGACGAACGGACGGAGGACCCGACCGGCCAATGGGAGAGCCAAGTCTAAACTGCGGCTCCTCCCCATATAGTGACACACATTTCTGTATAAATTGTTGTTGTTTTGTTTCGTTCGCTCTCCTCGTGTTAGAGACTGCCTCTGCCAGCGAGCAGTGATATCACGTTTATAACAATTAATCTGTGTTGTACAATCTGTGTTGTACTTGTACTACCGACCGAGACTCTCCTTTCCAGCAAAGAATACGCAGTTAAATTCTTTTCAAAAAAGATCCGAAGACAGACTTATATACTTATGGTGGCATGCTACATGCTAAAAGCTAGCACACAATACATACTGGTTATGACTTGCATGCACAGAGTGTAGTATGCAGTTGGTAAACGTTCAAGTGAATGAGAGGTAGACTTACGCTCTGCCCACTGCCAGGTGCTGGATGCAGCCTCTGAACAACCTGGATAAATCCCGTAATCTGATTGGCAGAAGGGCCTCCTTCTCTGGAGGTAGCCCACCTATGAAGAGCGAGGATGGCGAAAAACGAGAAAATGCTCCAGGCGAAAGAGAAACAGACTTCAGGTGTTCCTCATCCACCTGCAGGGACAGAGACCTGGGACACAGATAGGTAAAGATATCATCCAGGTTGTACAGGTGAGACTGGAGAGACAGGTGAGCGTTTTAACAGTAACACTTACTTCCTGTGGATGGTAACGATCACAGAATGTTTGTTTCCGTCACTGAAGGATCCTCCGTCTGACTTAATCACCATAACTCTACGAGTGGCTCCGCCTACATCACCAAGTTCCACCTCCACGGTACCTGAGGCCAGGTGAACAGACAGGAAGTGCTGCACCCCCCACACACACACACACACACAGACAGAATGATCCAGGTTACAGCACTCATGTCGCAGCGTCATGTGGTGTCCTGCGGTGCCATGTGACCTCAGTCTCACCTGTTTATGGGCGTGGATCTTCACTGAAGGCAGTCAGCAGGATCCCTGATTGGTTTCTGGAGGAGAAGGAGAACAGAAGCTCTGCCTCCTGACCGAATGAAGGAGGAGTGATTTGAACAAATCCTCCAGTCAACAGCGACACGCTCTTCACCGCCTGAGGGGTCAATCAATCAATCAATCAATCAATCAATCAATCAATCATGGACAGTTCTGGGTGCACTCTGTCACCCCGGGTCACAGAGTTTTTAAGGTTCCTGTGGTTTAAGATCACAGAGGTTTCAAATTAGAGTTTTTGGGTCACATAGATTTAAGGTCACTGAGGTTTCAGTGATTCTAACTTGTGGATCTGAGGCAGATCTGGTCCAGCAGAATAGGACGGTGGTGGATCCGTCCAGCTGCTCTCTCTGTGAGGATTACCCTGACCTGGATGACGGAGAGTCTACACCAGCATATCTATGACTACTGAACATCATTGTACTTGTTGATGTTTATGTGCACTAAATCAGTTACACTGAATTATTGACCAGTATTTATTCGTGTTGAGGTACAGATTTCTTTAAAGCAGTGATTCTCAAAGTGTGGGCCGCGGCCCCCAGGTGGGCCATTGCGGTACTGCAGGTGGGCCGTGAGAGGTCATTAAAATTAAACAAATATGTTTTAAATCCTCAGTCTTTTTAAAATATGTTTTTAATTACTGTAAAATATTAATGACATGATTTAAAAACATTAAGAAGTAACAAAACAAACCAGTTAAGTGTTATAGTACCATCATCTTAACTTAATATGACAAGTGTCACCGGGAACATCTGCAAATGTACAGCAGGAGAATGGAGGTTGCCTGGAGAGGAGATCTACAAGTTGTTTTTATTATCTCACCTCCGTGTGAAAGTGACTGTAGAATTAGAAAGGTGTGTGTGCCTCAGTTACAGTAGGTCAGATGGACTGAATGAGTCACAGGTGGAGAGTCTCCAACCACCACTGATAGATGTGTACATCAGAGATCTGTTACCAGAGCTCAAGATGGGCTCTACTTTTGAAAACATTAGATATTTAAGATAAGAAAAAGAGAAAAGCCTGGTTTTGCTTTGTTGTGACAGAGAATTCCGGTTAGTGTGCTTGTAAAGATACAGTGATCCCTTTTTTTTCGCGGTTAATAGGGACCGGCGCCCCCCGCGAAAATCAAAATCCGCAAACTGGAGCTGGAGCCCCCCAAGACTAAATATTGTGTTTAAAATATGTTTGAAAACCCCCAAAAAGTAGTGAGGCACTGCAGCGAAACAAGACAAAGGTTCATCTGTGGTCTTTCTATTACCTTCACAGCCTCTGGTCCCTGAACCGTAAACCGAAACCGCTGGTATTGTGCAATTTTTGGCTCATAATTAGTGGCTAACATGCTAACAACAACAAAAGAAACAGTCCGGTTTTCTCTGCATGGAACGAGCACTTTATTCTGTTACTGCAGGAACTTGTAACATCACTCAGGTTGTATTGTTGGGCTCCTGTCGGTTAACAGAGAATGTAAATCTATACACGCTGGGCTGCTGTTTATGCTCACTACACTTTTCATCTAACCCCGTTTCTTTCTGCCGTCCCACAACACACGCACTCCATTACCCATAAGGCCACATCATTACCCATAAGACTACCTTCTTAAAGGGGGTCAGGCTGGCTCACAGCATTTCTTCACTGTGAGAGAACACGCACAACATCCTGTGATGTTTCCGTGATTTAAAATTTTTTTTTAAATTATATTATATATTTTTGAAAAATCCACGAATATCTAAAACCACAAATTGGCAAGGGATCACTGAATATCTTAAACATTTAAAAATTAGTCTAAAGCAGTGGTGCACAAATTGTGGTACACCAGCGTTCTCTGGTGGTACGTGACGACTTTCCACATTTTCTCCACATTTTCACTTTAAAAAAAAAACTGGAAACATACAATGCATTATAAATATGTTTTAAACAAAATGTGTAGCTTGAGATAATTAAAATTGTGTCTTTAAAAATATTATTATTATTATTAATTTGTTGCATATTCAGTTGCAGTGCAGATGTAACAACTTTTGAGTGTGTTTATTTTGCTCTGTATGAGAGTATGAGTATGTGAGAATTGTTGGACAGAGTTGTAAATGTCTGATTCAGTAAAGTAACGATTCAGGTAATAAATAACCACAATAAGGAATAAACATCTCTCCTGTGTTTAAAGCTAATTAAGAAGGCGTATATGGCTATATTTTAAAATTGGTCATCATGGTGGTACTCAGAGAGCTGAACAGTTTCTCAGGTGGTACGCAGGATTAAAGGTTTGAGAACCACTGATCTAAAGCATTTAAAAAAAAAAAACTAAAAGAAGTCAGTTTCCATTAAAGTGTAGTGTTTGACATTTAAATGTGCTGATGTGTGTGAGAACATGAAGTACCTTGAGAATGCAGCCCTTTCTGACTCCGAATGCATCTCTGAGCAGGTCGAAGTTGGACCGAGCAATCTCAACATTCTTTATACAGCCCATGTATGACCGGGACGCCACCTGTCGCCTAGCAACCAGAGGGACATCCAGATGAGAACATGGCTGACACAAACCTGTCCTCATTTACTCGACCTGCCCACGTTACCTGATCGGTCTGGAAGCAGGAAGTCCTCCGATGTAGATGGGGTCGAGGTCAGAGCGGTTGAGGTCAGATGCCGTTCCAGGAGACTCCGCCTCCAAAATTTCCTTCTCTGATGATTGGTCTGTTGCCATGATGGACAGGTAACCTGAACACCACACATTATGTTAGTATGAGACAGTAAAGAAAGAACTGGACTGGACTATAATTAAAATATCAGGTTTTTATTTAGTCTCATTAGTGTGCTTGAGCAGATTCTGTTGAGATGATATCATTCTAAGACCCGAGTTCCAGATTTATTTCTCTCATGTTTATCATGATGTGAATGACAATAAAGAATCGTTGAATCCTAGAACATCACTGTAAGGCTCTAGGGTTAGAACTACTGCTCCTGCATCCATAGCAGTGGTGCAACTTTGCAGATCCAACTTTTTCGGTCAAATGCTGATCTTGATCCCTGGGGTACATTAATCAATACCTGCTTCAATGCCGTTGTTGACTGAAGGAACCAACGGCGTCAGGACTGAATTCAATGTTTCTTTTTAAACTAAAACAATAACTTTCCAGACAAATTGTAATTAATTGTTATTCAAGACATTGTGCACCAGCAGCAAAAAAATAATTGTGCACTAGAATTCAAATTTCAAATAAAAGTGAATCAAACTTGAGTAAATATAATTCCTCAGCTGAAACTGAACAAATACAGAAACAAAATCTATGTATATATATTATGATAAACAAATTTTGAGTGAATGGCTCAATTTATGGATTTATTTAATTTTGTGAAATCTGATACACACAGTTTGTCAATTTCTGGACTGATATCTGATCTTAATATCAGGCTGCTGACTGTTGCCTTCAAAGACCCGGTTATACTGTACTTTCTCAACCACATTTGTTGTCAAATTTCTCAACTGGATTTAGTCTACAGTGGTGTCTCTTGACCAGCTAATGTTAGCAGTCTGCTTCTTGTTAGGACAAACCTGTTCATACACACTCAGTGTTCACTGATGCACCTTCTGAAAGACATTTGGAGGCTTGTGATTCCTCCAGAATAAAGCTGCTTTCACTGCTGCATCACTTTTAGCTGGAACCTTTACAAACATACTCTGCTGATGCAGCAGATGTTGCTTTGTTTCTTGATGGCTAATATGAGCTTACTGAGCTCCTTGTTTGATATTGAAGTACTAATATGAAATTGTGTGCTTTTGCTACTGTCCCATAACAAAGAAAACAAACAGAAACATGCTTTTATTTCTCAACGCTCCTTAAACTGTCTTCCACATTCATATATTTTTTATTTCTTGGACATTTTTGGTTCTAAATCCATGACTGGCTGTTCTTTTAAATAATAAATTCTGGCTCTCACAGGCCGAATAAAATGAGGTGGCAGATAAAATGAGGTGGCAGTTTGTCACGTGCCGTAGTACCTTTGCGTTTGTTCCTCTGCAGGGTGATCTTGTACCACACTCCTGTGTTGTACTTCCTGTTTGACGTCTGGACCAGAGCACCTGAGCCCAGGTCAAATGCCAGACGGACACGTCCCTCCACCAGCTCTAGAGACAGGAAGTCCCTCTGCAGGACACAGGAAGTGAACTCATCTGTGTGTCCCTTCACAGTTAAAGTGTCATGGTGGTGTGTTTGAACAGGTGGGTCGTACAGTGTTGTTGGATGCCAGGTAGAGCAGCAGTCCACCTGGAGACAGAGTCTTAAACTGCAGCACGATGGATGTGGACGTTGCCCTCAGAGACTTCTGGACCAATGAGAAACCAGAACCGTCAAAGTGAAACGATGTCTCCTCTGCCTGGGGACTGAAACACAGGTGAGGCAGACAGGTGAGACAGACAGGTGAGGCAGACAGATGAGACAGACAGGTGAGGCAGACAGGTGAGACAGACAGATGAGACAGACAGATGAGGCAGACAGATGAGGCAGACAGATGAGACATACAGGTGAGACAGACAGGTGAGGCAGACAGATGAGGCAGACAGGTGAGACAGACAGATGAGACAGACAGGTGAGGCAGACAGGTGAGGCAGACAGATGAGGCAGACAGATGAGACATACAGGTGAGGCAGACAGGTGAGGCAGACAGGTGAGACAGACAGGTGAGGCAGACAGATGAGACAGACAGGTGAGGCAGACAGGTGAGACAGACAGATGAGGCAGACAGGTGAGGCAGACAGGTGAGGCAGACAGGTGAGACAGACAGATGAGGCAGACAGATGAGGCAGACAGGTGAGACGTACAGGTGAGGCAGACAGGTGAGGCAGACAGGTGAGGCAGACAGGTGAGGCAGACAGGTGAGGCAGACAGGTGAGACAGACAGATGAGGCAGACAGATGAGGCAGACAGGTGATGCAGACAAGTGAGGCAGATAGATGAGGCAGACAGGTGATGCAGACAGGTGAAACAGACAGGTGAGGCAGACAAGTGAGGCAGATAGATGAGGCAGACAGGTGAGGCAGACAGGTGAGGCAGACAGGTGAGGCAGACAGGTGAGGCAGATAGATGAGGCAGACAGGTGAGACAAACAGGTGAAACAGACAGGTGAAACAGACAGGTGAGGCAGACAGGTGAAACAGACAGGTGAGACAGACAATCTGAATATGTGTTGCACCAAAAAGAAGATCCAGAAATTACACTTCCCTTCATTACCACTAAAGGGGCTGCTGACAAAAGTGAGTCAATCCCCACTTACCTTTGAGCTAAAATGTTAAACTTTACAGCAGAAATAAACATTCTAACAGACAGGTGAGACAGACAGGTGCTCATTGTCCATTAATGTTCATTACATAAACCACCCATAAATCCTTGCCATTTTTTAATCAACCAGGAGTCGGGCAGAGTCAGTACCTCGAAGATGGTGATGACAAGAGCACCATCAACTGGGACAACCACAACCACACCTCATCAACCTGTGGGTGTTACCATGGAAGTTGTGTCTTTATACAGTTTACACCTGTGTACCTGCTGAAGCAGCCTCCACAGCTCCCCTGCCGGCTCTCATAGTTCCACAGTCCAATGTTTTTGTCATTGAGTGAAGCATCACCCAGACAGCCACTGAAGGTGGAGGACCGCAGGATGGTAGGGCTCTGAAAACACAAACACACAGTTAGTGTGTATTTTCCTCCTCACACACCTGTGATCTCACCTGAATTACCTGACTGTGAGCTGCTATTCCTCCAATGTGGATCCTTGTATTTCTGTCGATATCTAAGACTCGGGACGAGCCTGGTGATGATCCTGTTACCATTGATAATGGCCCAGACTGGGAGTCCAGCTGATGGACAGACAGAGCACCACGGGCCCCGAACCTGACAGGATGACATCACTGTATGACATCATGACATTCACAGGCAGATACATTCAGTCATGTGACCTCAGCTGTGGTTTTTACCGGGTTGCGTTGATTCTGGTCCATCTGTTGTTGGTGATGTCCAGTCCTGGAAACTCCAGGCGGGTGCTGCCTGAACCCACATTCCATACCATGGAAACTTTCCCATCATGCATCTCTACAGCTAGGAAGTCCACCTGAAGCAGAGTTATAATGCATTTCATTTGTCCTTGCAAGTCAGAAGTTTAATTTGGGTTGAGTTGATTCAAATCAGGCTTGGCTGGGTAGG
The DNA here is from genome assembly GCA_018398805.1 of Hirundichthys speculiger. Classification (NCBI taxonomy): domain Eukaryota; kingdom Metazoa; phylum Chordata; class Actinopteri; order Beloniformes; family Exocoetidae; genus Hirundichthys; species Hirundichthys speculiger. Next base: position 505,608 of record JAGFBZ010000246.1, read on the forward strand.
GTTGGGTTGAGTTGAGCCTAGGGGTGCACGATAACTATCGGGCCGATAACAGGAAATTATGAAGTCATTCTGATAAGTCAAATATCACGACGAATAGCCCCGATAACATATATATTTTTGTCAACACGACAGTACCTCGCTCCCTCTGAGTTTTAAATGACTGGCAGTGAATGTTATGTTCAAGTAACTTCTGCATAATCAGAAAAACGATTTCTCAATCAGGAAAATATAGAATACCCCCTCATGCCAGAAAACAACTTGTTAAGTCGGTCATAATTTTAGTAGTTGCTAACTTGAATTGATATTTGCAATATTTTCCCACATGTTACACATAAAAAAGAAAAAAAACAGAAAAGGCTGAAAGAACGACTTGCAAACGAGGGAACATCGGAATTTACGTTACACCTTGAAACGTGCATTGTGCTGATCACAACAAACATGGCGGCGTGGAACTTCGTTAAAGTTTCACAAGAAGATAGTTAGGTGGTTATTTGTGACGAATGCTCCAAGCGAATTCTACGAGGAGGGAAGCACAAGCTTTAATACGTAAAACCTGATCAGCCACCTACAACATAACAATCGCTTCCATGGAGTTTTGAAATCGCGCTAACGCGAGCTAATGCTAAGGTGCGCAAGCCAGCAGCAGTCTCTCCTCCCACAACTCTTTCATCTAAAGCTTCCATGAGATTAAAAAAAACACAAAAAATCACTGAACCTCATTTACTTTAATTAAAGGTATTAATTTAAATGGAACCACAAGCCAAAATCCTTTAAATGTAAATCCTTTTCAGTTTGTAATTCTGATGCATGTATTTCCATCAGTTCAAGGAGCCTTTATTTTTTTTATATCAGTCAGTAATGAACCTTATTTAAGTTGATGTGAGATATCAAATAGGTTTGTTTGATAGCTTTATGAAAATGTTTGAGAGGCTTGATAATAGTTTTTCAATGGAAAAAATAAATATCTGTTCATTTAGTCCAAACTATTTGTGATTTTGTTCATAGTATTGGTGTAATGATCTTAGGTATGTGTGTGTTATCAGTATTGGCCTTTAGGAGCTGAAAGTTATTGGTTATCGGTATCGGTTTTAAAAAACAGTTATCGTGCATCCCTAGTTGAGCCGAGCCGAACCGAGCCCAATCCAGTTGAGTTGGGTTGGATTGGGTGGAGAAGAGTCAAGTCAAGTTGGGTCGAGTTGAGTTGAGCTGAGTCATGTCGAGACAGAGGTTGACTGCACCACTGTTCTCCTGAACATTCTACTACAAAAACTCTAAAATCTCCAAATCAGTGAAGTCAAAAATTTGAAAGAAACATGAGTGTGGTTGTGTGTGTGTGCACATACGGTGGTGTTACTGCCCAAGTAGAAGAGCAGGTTGTCTGGACTGGTGGTCTTCAGGGTCAGACTCAGAGTGTTGAAGTTACTGGACTGAATCTGTGGTCTATAGGAACGAACACAGTCTCTGTCTGCCTGGACCGCCACCTTGATCTGGAAACATCATCATCATCATCATCATCATCATCATCATCATCATCATCATCATCATCAGTCTGATACAATAGTCATGATGTGCATCATTTTTATGGATTTTACTGCTTGTCAGTGAGCACCACCTTGTGTTTTTTTTTTTTTTGCACAATAAGGAAAAACTACTCCCTTCCTGTTCACCCAGACAGCTACACCATATTACCAAAAGTATTCGCTCACTTGCCTTAACTCAGATATGAGCTTTAGTTCATCCCATCTCTAATCAATATGATGTGGCTCCAACCTTTGCAGCTAGAACAGCTTCAACTCTTCTGGGAAGGCTGTCCACAAGTTTAGGAGTGTGTTTATGGGGATTTTTGTCCATTCTTCCAGAAGAACATTAGTGAGGTCAAACACTGATGTTGGACCAGAAGGTCTGGTTCTCAGTCTCTGCTCTAATTCATCCCAAAGGTCTTCTATCAGGTTGAGGTCAGGACTCTGTACAGGCCAGTCAAGTTCATCCACACCAGACTCTGCCATCCATGTCATTATGGACTTTGCTTTGTGCACTGGTGCACAGTCATGTTGGAAGAGGAAGGGGCCAGCTCCAAACTGGTCCCACAAAGTTGGGATCATGGAATTGTCTAAAATGTCTTGGTCTGCTGAAGCATTCAGAGTTCCTTTCACTGGAACTAAGGGGTCAAGCCCAGCTCCTGAAAAACAACCCCACACCATAATCCCCCTCCACCAAACTTTACACTTGGATCAATGCAGTCAGACCAGTACCGTTCTCCTGGAAACCACCAAACCCAGACTCTTCCACCAGATTACCAGATGGAGAAGTGTGATTCTTCACTCCAGAGATCATTCCTCCACTGCTCTAGAGTCCAGTGGTGGCTGCTTTACACCACTGCATCTGATGCTTTGTATTGTTCTTGGTGATGTCTGGCTGGATGCAGCTGCTCCACCATGGAAACCCATTCATGAAGCTCTCTGCTCTGTTGTTGAGCTAATTTGAAGGCCACATGAAGTTTGGAGGTCTGTAGTGATTGACTCTGCAGAAAGTTGGTGACCTCATCTCTCTATATTCTTCATCATCCTCTGACCCCGCCCCCTCAGTTTACGTGTCCTACCACTTCATGGCTGAGTTGCTGTTGTTCCCAAACACTTCCATTTCCTTATAATACAGCTGACAGTTGACTGTGGAATATTTAGGAGAGAGGAAATTTCACCACTGGATTTGTTGCTCAGGTGTCATCCTATCACAGTTCCACGCTGGAATTCACTGAGCTCCTGAGAGCGACCCATTCTTTCACAGGTGTTTCTAGAAACAGTCTGCGTGCTCAGGTGCTTAACTTCATAAATCCTGTGGACATGGAAGTGCTTGGAACACCTGTTTTTGATCATTTTGATGGGTCAGCAAATACTTTTGGCAGTATAGTGTATGTTATGTGAGCCCAGTAGACTGAAAACACTTCTGAATGTAAAGTGATACATACATTATACGTGTTAATGCAAATACATATGCTATACTTCTTAAAATAAATTGTATAAGATAAAAATGTTTCTGTGATGGTATTCTCATTTATGCCCCTGCATGGAAGAAAAATATCCTCCCTTATTTTGAAGTCAGAAGGTTGGCAAGTGTGGTTACAACTAGTAATGCAGACAACACACATATCTGTAAGTGATACCAAAGCTGCAGAAAAATTTCAACCGCCTGAAGAAAATTATAAAGCATCTTACTGAGTTTTAGGTTCTCCCATGATCCAAGTTGTTCGGTATAGTAGAATTAAACAAGTTGATTTCTTTAGATGTGAGAGGGTTAGGGTTAGCCTACAACAGTTGCCAGTGGACACCAATGGACTCAGGGGAATCCAGTAAACTCAAACATCACATTTAACAGGCGCACAAGCTATTTCAATTTCTCAAATTTTCAGGGTTAAAGAAAATCAAGTACATTATCATTAAGCTGGGAGCTCTGTGATGATTTCAGTTTTCAATGGACAAAACCTGGCACAAGCACACTCTAATGCTGACCTCACAATTAATGGTTTTACAAGGGATTTCAAGATTTCAGACAAATTTCCACAGTGGGAGGAAAGTTTTGAACGGACTTTCTTGAGTTGAGGTGCTTCTGTGATCTCAGATGTTATGTGTAAGGAGTCAATCAAATAAATCCTTTTCCATATCTTGGTGTTATGACTAAATCAAATATTTTTAATATCATAAGCAGGCTCTAGTCTCATCTCAAACTGTGCCGTTCCTGGTTGAATTCATGTCAACAACCAATAAGAGCGGAAACTAAGAATGGTTAGGAGGACCTACAGAGCATTCTGGGTAAAAAAAAAAAAAGGAAAAGTAATTAACAAATTTTATTCTTATTTTCATCTGATTTTGTACTAAGGAAAACACATCAGTGTTTAATATTTCAGCTGCCAGATTCTATATCTGTAACTGGAACTTTCTCAAACTGCGGTTTTTGTGTAAATATGTTTAACTCCTGCTACTGTGGTGCATCAGTGATTATTGATTATCGATCATTTCCTGCAGTTTGTCCTGGCTTATCAGTAAAAGTGTGAAAAGTGTCCTGTTGTGCGTTTCTGTACCGATGCTGCCTGTCTTCGAGCCTGGTCGATCAGCTCTCTGATGTCGGACAAGTTCTTACTCAGCATTTCTCCCAGCATGCTCAGTGGCTTGATTTTCTCCATCAGATGCTGAGTTCGATGCTCCGCCTCCTCCAGCTTGCGCTGTGCCTCATTGGCTGAGAACAAAGAAATTTGTTATTTCTTGTGAATCTTCTTACAGTTTAATGATTTTTCCATCCCTCTGCTGGTTAACAGACCTGCAAAGTGAGTGTGAGTCATCAGCCGGTTGGTCTCCCTCACTGTGTTGTTGGTGTTTTCCACCACAGAAGAAGAATCCTGCAGCTGCTCTCTGAGTCTGTGCAGCCGCTTCACTGCCTCCTGCAGCCCAGAACGTGCCGCTGCGGTCTGAACCTGCGCCAGCTGCAGCGGCCTGGACGAACCTAACCAACACAGCGACATCACGTAAGATCATCAATACGTCTGTTCATCAGTACTTTAGTGGCCACACGCTAGCACTGCTGCTGTCTTACCATTAGGGAGGCTCTGCAGCTCTCTGATTGGCTTTTGGAGGAGGAGGGTGGAGTTATTTACACTGTCCCTGACCAGTTGCAGTCTGGTGGTTACCATGGAAACATTCAGTGTCAGCTCTACCAGAGAGAAGGACATGTGTGATTGGTACGTTGTGAGCATGGCTGCTAAAATGGCCAGCTGGTGGCGCTGCAGCTCAGGTCATGTTTCAAACAAGCAGAGAAGAAGAGATCTGACCACAACAGGTGAAAGCAGAGGTAGGTCACTAACATTTCAGTTAGTTTTTATGTACTCATGCCAGAAAGGGAACAGTTTCTATCGACAGCATAACCAGGGAAACACACCTTCAGCTGCCTTGTTGATCTGCAGACATTCCTCTAAAACTGCTGAGCTGTCGTTCAGTCTGGTCTGACCCTGCTCTGACAGCGTCTGCTCTGATTGGCTAGTCTGAAACACACACACACACACACAGATGTTAAGTGTGTGTGGACAAATTCTTCTCGTTCTCCAGGATCAAAGTGTAAATGTACACCTGAAGAGGTAAGTTTCCAGTACCATGTTCAGAGCAAGTGAGGCGGACAGAAGGGCAGTCAAGGCCTCCTTCTGGGCAGAGTCAACTATCTCTGTGATGTCATTGTCACGCTGAGTCAACCAGCTGCTGTTCTGAGACATGTTGCTCAGCGATGACAAGGAGCTGAAAAATAACTGTTTTGTTAGAAGCACAACAGAATCGCACACAAATGTACAACCGCCACACTTACCTGTACAATGAGTGGGCGTGGCTCTGAAGTAGATGGGTGTGGTTTTCTGCACGATAAACGTTCTCTAGGGCATCGGTCATCTTCAGTCCCAGGACCAAACTGTCCACGCGTTTCCTCAGAAGGGGGCGCCACTGATCCAGCTGAGTGGACAGCACCTCCACCTGCTGATCAGAGCCGGTACACCACATTAGTCATCATGGTAGCCTTCTGCCTGCTGGGATTACTTCAGAACAATGAGCAGAGGTTTTCTTACTGCACTGCTGTTTGTTAAGTCCTCCATCAGACTGACAGCGTCCCCAAGCATCAGCTGACTGTCCTCCATCAGTCCGTCAGCTGACAGACGTGCATCAGTCAGGTTCTGATGGGCCGACTGACAGAGAGACAAAGAAACAAAACCACCTTGAGTGAGTTAAACCCAGAACCTCCTTTCATTGTTTAAACTGACGGTTCATATCTCGGGTTACTGTAAGTGCTCTTCTCTGTCGAGTACATAGTTTCTTCTTCTCTCCATCTTATCTTAATTAATTTCTGTTTTCTGTTTTGGTTTCTGTTAGTGCTGGGCGGTATGACCAAAAATTTATATATAAAAATATATATATTTATATATTTTTCAAAATTATATCGTATATCACGGTATATTTTTTTGAAGGCACAACTGGGTGTTAACCACATTTTCTAATCATTTTGAGAGGAATTGCTGGAGTAAATTGGCTGAGAATGACCTATTTTACAGTCACAAGGAGTGAATATTGTAGAAAAACATTCATATCTACACTAGTATTAATACAGGTTTGCATGGCCTCACAAAATGATACTATTTACAAAGAGGTGGCACTCGTTATTCTAATTAAGTGAAGGAATCAGAATGCATGATAGTTGCAGTTAAAATACAGAACCCTTTTATTTTTCAAATTTTGCAAACAACTTGAAAAAACATATTTTGTAAAAAATCAACATTAACTACACAATGTAAACAGCGTTCTCGAGATATTTCAACAAATAAATAGTAAACAAAGTACGCAACTTGCAATATTCAAGTTTAAAAAAAAAAAGGATTATCCTGTAGCAGCATATAAAGCAGCAGATTGCTGGTGTTGCCTCCCGCTGCTACAACTTTAGCTCGGCAACATTTGCAGATTGTAGTTTGTTGGACATCATCTTTTTTAAATGCAAAGAACTTCCACATGACAGACACGGCTCCTCGTTTAGGAAGAAGTTCCTCAGTCTCATGTTGCCGTTCTGGAGCTTCCACTTCGGGACTTTCTCTGTTAGCAGCCATCACCGTTTAACCATAAACTAGTAGCGTGTTGTGCCTCCAGTGTAACTGTAAAACAGTCCCCTGTCAAACAATGTTCTGTGGCACTTACGTTCCGCCGCGCGGCGTTCCCAACGTTGTGTACGCTACTGTACATACTCACCGGTATTACGGTATATGAAAAATTCTTATAAGAAAAATAAACACCGGTATTCGGTATGAACCGGTATACCGCCCAGCAGTAGTTTCTGTAATTTCTAAAACAATGAAAACCAGGTCACAAACTGCAGCTGTTTCTACCCCAGTGTTTTCCATCTGTCTCGTCATTCAGCCTTGATGGTATCAGAACACTCCTCTATAAGGTCTTGGCATGGCTAAAAGCACAAAGACAAGTGTTGGAATCTCATCTCATTTGCTTCACGCTCATTGAAGTATGGTCTAAGTTCCAGGACAGGTTTGGAGATGAAGGATTAGGGTCTCTATGTGATTCAGCACCCAAGCTGAAGACTTTGAGGTTGAGAACTCAACATAATCATGTGGCTTCCCTACAAGCACAGAGCAGATGTGTCATCATGGCACCTGAATCACTGTTGGATTTATGGACCCGAACTGGTCCGTTCCAATTGCTCTTCTATAACATTATCATTTTTCTATCAAGATGAAACTGGAGACTGGGGCCAATGAGCATTAACATCCATCGGTTTGGATAATCCAAAAATGTAGTTTCTACCATTCTGAACCGATATTTTAGTAGCAGTAGTAGCAGTAGTCATTGTGTGCTTCAGGACAGGCTCTCTGTTGTAGTCGGTGAGAGATGGTCTTTCAGATAAGGGTGTGTCTATTTGTATCTCTGATATATACAGTATGTCACTAAATGGGTTTGTTTGTACCAGATGACCAAGTGCGCCTTTGCCTGTCTGCAGGTATGTGTTTACCTGATACTGGTGCAGCAGAGAGTGTGCTTTCTTCAGTAGGCTGTTGGTTTCTGGGCTTTGGCGTGCAGCCTCATTCAGGAGTGTGTTTGCACTCTGAAGTGTTGTTATGGCAACAGTGACGGAGGTGTTGAATGAGTGAAGCTCATCTTCGAGCCCCGCCCTGGTGGACAGGAAGTCCACCTGCAGCAGGTTGACGAGAGACTCTGAGAGGCTGCAGAGGCAGAGAGTTGAAGGAGAATTTTACATGATGAACATTGTACATTATGCAGATGTGGAGCATTAGAAAAACATGGATTTCTGTGTTTGGACCTTGTAGCGTCCACCATCACATCAACCCAGCAGGGTTATAACACCCAGAGGTGTTGAGAACACGATCCAGTGTGACAGGTGTGACACCTCATGTCACACCTGTGTTTGTTTTTGTCTAGAACACACCTGAGCTCTTGACTGGCGGCAGACATGGCATCTGTTAGATTTACAGCTCTGATGCTTTGCAGTATGGACTCCATTTCTTCCAGCAGGCGCTCCTGATTGGGCGGATGCAGCTCTTCCTCAGTGGTCTGGTTAAGATGCTCCGCCTCCCTCTGCAGCACTGAACCAGTCACATTTCAGAGTTGTTAGACAGATTATACAAAAGTATTTAGATGAAGATGCGACTGAAACCAGTCGTCATAGTTATAGTTAGTGGTCTTTACCCTCGATGTGATCTTGAAGGCTGCTGATACCGTCCAGGAGCCGCGCACTTCGGAACAAGCTGCTGTTGGTGGACAAGCCAAGTTCCAGCAGCTTGTTGGACAGACCTGTGACCTGGCCAATCAGGATAGCATATATGCTATGACAGCTGAGCTCCACTATTATTGTGCAGAACATTTAAAACCCCTGCAGTCGACTGAAGTGATGCACACAGGTGTTATCAGGTGTGTTTACCTGCTGCAGCAGAGCGCTGAGGTCGGAGGTCACATGACTCAAGTCGTCTTCCACATTGGACAGTAGTACAGCAGAGCTGTTCTGTGACATCACATCCTGAAAACACAAACTGCAGGTCATATGACACATCTAATACAATAAACCACAAATGTGATGATTTCTCAGGTGAAACACTGTTGAAAGGTAGTACTCCTTTTATTCCCATATCTTTCCCTCTTGGCACTGTGTTAAGACACTCCTGAAAGCTCCAAACTTCCAAAACATTTGTTTTTATACAGGTCTTTACAGGCGGTGATGATCAGCTCATCAACGGCTGATGAACCTTTCCCTCTTACATTCTGTGGAAGCTGTGAGGGCGAACTCAGCGTCATCCACAATATTTATTTTTCTTTCTGGCTTCAATTGTTAAATAAATAATGGAACAGCAAAAGAAAAGTTACATGTTATTGTTCGTCTGAAGTTGTATTTGTCTAATACTTAGACCCACTACCATGAGAATATTTTTTATGGTTTTTACACAGAAAAGAGGATTAAAAGAGAAGAACTACCTTCTGAACACGGCTGTTACAGAGGTTACATGGAGGTGATACTTGACTTTACCTTCAAGTGTCTGGTTTCATTGACCATAAGCCTCAGCTGCCGGTGTGGTGCCACGGCAACATGGCTCAGATTGACAGACAGGAAGTGGTTGTGTAGTTTGTCAAGGTCATCGAGCAGAACGCCGGTGCAGCCGTCATCACATGCTGGGATCACAAACACACATCAGCTCTGGTTAGGGTCAGGGTTACAGACACATCCCCCAAAATATATGACATGGAATAACGAGAAGACTTTAAACAAACACAAAACCCTTTATTTGAAATGTGTTAGTTGATCAGTTATTTAACAAAATGGCCCTCTGTTGAGCTGTGAAGAAATGAAGCATCCCAGTAACATCTGGTGATTACCTACAGGTATTTGTGCAACACAAACATTTCACAAAAGTTGCCTTTCTTTAAAAGCTTTTATAAAAGTCTTATATTGTTATCGCCGATATTTTATCGCCCAGATGAACATTATTAGCTTTAGAGGCATTTTTTTGTCCAGAAAACAATGATCTATTAGTTGTGAAATTGTCAGATGTAAACATATTTCTTTCCTTCTCTCTTTTTTTTTTTTCCCTTCGGGGGGGTAGCAGAAACTCTTTAGATATAAGGGTTTTGGACAAATTTTACACTCATAAATGTAAATAAATCTTTTATTTCAAATGCCAAGAGGTCAAACATGTTTGCATTGTCTTTTATTATCCCACTATTTTTTGTCATTTATTTCTTGTTTTCCTACGTATTTTTTTCCAAGTTACAATAAAGTTTACTGTGCAACATGCTGTAAACAACCATCATTAGTGTGTATTTCACTCACAGAAACACTCTTCTTCCTGCAGGACATGGCGCTCTTCACATTGGTCACATGACCGTCCTCTGACCCCGCCCTTACACTCACACTGTCCAGTCAATGCGTCACACCGGGGGTGGAGGGAGCCCCACCCACTGCAGCCACACTTGGAACACTGTCCGCCTGGCACAGAGGGGTTGCCATAGTAACCCACAGCACACCTGCGGGCGACAGTTAGATTGAAATCAAGAGGCCGATGATGCTCTCAGTGGCGTCGGCAGCTATGATGTCACAGCTCTCACCTCTCACAGTACCGCCCCTGGTAGCCGGTCTGACAGGAAGTGCAGCGGAAATCACCTGATCCCTCTGATACACAGGTGGAGCTGAAGCTGCCGCACACACAGATGTCATGTAAACACGAGTCAAGGAAACAAGTCAAGGAAACGGGAGACACAGGAGAAGTCAGGGATAACAGTGACTGATGGGAAATGTATGCAGCTGTGTTTTATTTTAAGGTGAACTGAAACTATCAGCAAACGGTTTTGCAAGTAAATCTTAATGAAGCTCTTATATTCAATCTGATGCCCTATTTTTATCTCAGTGATGTAGGCTGCTGAATGTATGAACTCAGAGCTCTCAGCTGACAGACCAGCTCTGGTCCATCAGGGTTCACCATAATAACTACTGGGAATCACTTAAATTAGCAGGTCTATCCACCTTCACCAAGAATTCCCAGGTCTCTTTCCAAACTCATTTTTTTTAACATTCATCAGTCAGATAAGCTGCTCCTGCTCCTCTACACCTGTTCTCGTATGATGATATTAGCTGATAAACCGTCAGATGTTTGACTCATTTTATGGGTGTAGTTATGGCATCATGTGTTGCTGCTGATGATAATTTCATCCTAATAATTATACTGCACTATTTCTGCTTCTAACTCTCCATCTTTTTGTTAAATTCCAACATCAAGAGACAGATTTATGTCTCTCATGGAAGCTGCTGGGACGTCCTTTCATGTCTGTCAGTCTGTGCAACTGAAAAAGTCAGTTCATGTCAATAATTCTGTTTCCAGAACAATCCAGACTAAGATTTTGATTCGAGATGAAATCATGACGTCAAATCTCTTTAAACGCTTTAATGACAACAGGATTCAGCAATGTCCTTTATTATTATTCTGGTGAATAAATCAAATTTTTGGTGGATGTTAAAATAGGTTTTGTCCATAAAGCAGTTGGTTTGATGTAGCTGTACAGACTCTACTGGTTAAACTGCAGCTAAGTTAGCTACATGCTAAAAAAAAAAAAAAAGTCTGGCTTTTACCAAACCAGGTAACTAACAGAGAAATCGTCCCAGGAAACCAGGTAAACAGGAAACATATGAAGCAGTGTCACCTGTTGTCCAGCAGGGGGCAGGCACATAGCGAGCAGTCACTGATGGAGCCGCTGACATTCCCATAATACCCCGATGCACAGAGCTCACAGTGTTGTCCGGTGGTGTGATGCTGACAGTCCTGGATGGAAATAGACTCCTCTGAGTGGAAAGTGCTTCACAGTTGTGGAATCCATGCTACGTGTGTGTAGTGCTGGTCGGTATACCGAATGGTTTTTTTCCGTGGTTATTTATTTCTGTGGTTATTCCGTGGTTTTTTACCGTGGTTATTATTTATGATATGAATTTTTCATATACCGTAATACCGGTGAGTATGTACTGTAGCGTACAGAACATTGGGAACGCCGCGCGGCGGAACGTAAGTGCCGCAGAACATTGTTTGACAGGGGACTGTTTCGCAGTTGCACTGGAGGCACAACACGCTACTAGTTTATGGTTAAACGGTGATGGCTGCAAACAGAAAGTCCCGAAGTGGAAGCTCCAGAACGGTAACATGAGACTGAGGAACTTCTTCCTGAACGAGGAGCCGTGTCTGTCGTGTGGAAGTTCTTTGGATTTAAAAAAGACGACGTCCAACAAACTACAATAATCTGCAAATGTTGCCGAGCTAAAGTTGTAGCCGCGGGAGGCTACACCAGCAATCTGCTGCTTTATATGCTGCTACAGGAAAATCCATTTTTCCCCCAAAACTTGAATATTGCAAGTTGCATACTTGTTTACTATTTATTTGTTGAAATATATCGAGAACGCTGTTTACATTGTGTAGTTAATGTTGATTTTTTACAAAATGTTTTTCAAGTTGTTTGCAAAATTTGAAAAATAAAAGTGTTCTGTATTTTAACTGCAACTATCATCATTCTGATTCCTTCACTTTATTAGAATCACGAGTGCCACCTCTTTGTAAATAGTATCATTTTGTGAGGCCATGCAAACCTGTATTAATACTAGTGTAGATATGAATGTTTTTCTACAATATTCACTCCTCGTGACAGTAAAATAGGTCATTCTTAGCCAATTTACTGCAGCAATTCCTCTTTAAATGATTAGAAAATGTGGTTAACACCCAGTTGTGCCTTCAAAAAAATATACCGTGATATACCGTGAAAGCGATATAATTTTGAAAATACTGTGATATAGATTTTTGGTCATACCGCCCAGCACTACATGTGTGTTTGTCTGTGTGTAGATGTGCTGGGATCTTACCTGACAGTCTCCAGTCTCTGCGTCACAGGTCTCACTGTGGTTGTTGCAACGGCACAGAACACACGGACGAATGTACATGGACTTCTGACTCTGAGACGACAGCTCTGAGAGAGGCTGCCGGGAATACCCTGCTGCACACTCCTGCACACAAAACACACCAGACAGAACACGAGTCACAAACACGGGTCGGACGGGTCACAAAGAGAAGGCTCAGTTTTAAGCCTTTTCAGTAAAGTGGATCCACCCCCTCTTCTGCCAAGGCTGCTGTGAGCTGCTTTCTTTCTTTTTTTTTTTTTTTTTTTTTTACAAAATTCTGTATTTTTTGCAACTTTTGTGGTGCTTCATGAATTCTGTTTCACTTAATGGATGCTCTGAGTGATGAAGTGAGTGATGAAGACAGTGAAGAAGGTTCATTACCTGACAAGACAGTCCGCTGTATCCAGGTGGACAGATGCAGGACTCGATCAGCCTGGCAACTTCCCCTCTGTCATGTGAGTCCACGTCCACAGCTGTGTCCATCGTGATGTTGGAGATCCTTCACAAAGTGGGACAGACAGGAAACAACAGCCCAGCTGCAGTGATGTCACAGGTACTAAATACTCTGTGAACTGTCTATAGTACAGTGTAGTACAGTGTAGTACCTGCTCTGCATGAGTCTGGTCCCATATGAAGCTTTGATGATTATGTAGTGGACATCATTAAGGACGGACAGGAAGTCAGCGTGACTGACAGCTTTCTGAGACACCGAGTTAAAGTACTTCCACTTGTGCTAGAAAAATGTAATTGAATAGATAAAGTTTATTTTTATAGGTCTTTTCACAGATATAAAGTGTTTTTCAATAAAATGAATTTTTCAGATTAGAAAGCAAATTATTAGAAACAATTCCATGTTAAAAAGCATAAAATGCTCCTAAAAAAAAAACAGATACAATACAAAACTACAAGGATAATGAGGTAACGTTAAAAGTCTACATAAAACAACCTTCACTGACTTAAATCTCATCTGAATAAGAAACAAAAGGATCAGTATCATCAATGTAAAAACACAGGTTGCACTTTCAACATAAAGGAGCAACTGCAGTGTTAAATCAGCTGAGGGGGGCCACCAGGAGCTTCTAGAAAGATAAGCTGAGAGATCATCAGCATGAGCAGGACTCTAACAAATCTGAACCATCCTGATGACCTTTGACCTGCAGAGTCCTGAAAGTTGCCATTAAAGTTCTAAAGATGGCTGGTGACCAGCCAAGACATATAAAACTGGAGTCATGCAAGTCCTTGTACTGGTTCCAGTTAAGAGCATCGCTGCAGTTTTTTTCTACAACGTGAAGATGATTGAGTGCTTTTTAAAGATGGAACTGGAGCAATCTAACCGAGAAGGAAACCGGGTGTCACAGATTTGTTCTGATTTGTTTGATTCCTTGCTGTCGTACCTCTGTCAGCCTGATGTCATGCTGAGTCCGGACACCATTGCTAGGGGCAACCATGTCAGTGTATATGACATGCTTCCTCATGGTCCCACCCCTCATCAGCACCTGAGGCTCCTGGTTGGACAGTCCAGAACCGCTTTCAGCGTAGAAGGAGATGATGTAAGACAGCCGGCCTCCGTACGACAGAAGCTGCACCGGCATGAGAAAAACACACAAGTCAGGAAGTGAAACACTCATCTGGTCCTTTCCGGTTCAGATAATTCACTAAATCAAACCTCAAATTAATTTATTATCTATTGAGCAAAACACAGAATCAGTGTGTGAAACTGAGAATGCCCAAAAAGCAACAGCTTATAGATCCAACTTGAGCAGCAGGAAGCTGAAGCAGTGGTTTTTGTATGACAGTATGAGTGAGCAACACAGGGACTCGTCAGTGATGCTGAATTCACCTGTCCACAGAAATCTGGCATCCTAAATATTTGGAGCTGTTGGAGGGATCCCCATTCAAGCTATAGCCAGATACAGAGGTCACTGTGAGGAAGGGAATCCTGAAGGGGAAACCCCAGAGAGACTTTTTCATAACTGCAACACATTTTATTGCTAATTTTCATTGCTACATGTCAATCCTTGCTGTCCAACTCTGATAATCTATACCTTTAACCATGTTTGTTGTCTTCTTTTTTTCTGAACAAATCCTCACACAGGGGTGGACTGGTAATCTGTGGATTCTGGAAAAGTGCAGAACGGCCGTCTGGTCTACGGCCATCGTCCCTGTTCAGTAACCAAAATTTTCATTCTATCAACTAACAGCAGGGGGCGCTAAGATGATGGTTTATCGTTTATAGGCCTAAAAACCAACAAAGTAGACTAACATTAGTGTCTGTCAACAGAAAGATGGCAAACAGAAAACGCAAGGAGAAAGGTGGATGGAAAAAAATAAAACTAAAGAAAGCAAAGTAAGTTTGAGGGGGAGAAGTGTTTCCCATTTAGTCACTATTTATCTTTGTCTTCTCTTTTGTGGTGCGTGGTGGTGCAATGTCTGTGGAGGCTACAAATGTTGTATGAAGGATGACTGGTTGAATGGTACCCTAACTAATCACAGCAGCACTGCATGGGGATATTTAATTTAAAAAATCATTATAATGTCAGGATCCTACAATAGTATTTGCTTGGTGGTTAAGTGGTTAAGTGGGTGGGCTCTCATATGGTGGTTTGTGGGTTAAATTTCCAGTGTTGTAATATGTTGTTGTGTCCCTTTTTAGTCATTCCTTTATCTCTATCCAATAAAGGCCAATAGAAAATCTTTTAAAAAGATGCTGATATGACATATAAAACATAACCTGCTAACTACTGTTGACTAAATGGTGAATAATCTCCTCTGTTGGGTTCATAAATGTGTAAATCTGATTCTGATGGAGTCAGTGCCTCACCAGCCATGAATCTCACCACATGTCACTGGTTATGAGGCATTATTTAGGTTTACATATCAGAAAATTTTCATTTCAAACAGAAAAGGGATGTTTTAAATAAATGTATGGTTTATAATGTCATCTTTGACTATCTGAGTATTTTTGCAGTATCAACAAAAGGCCGGTAGGGTGTCCTCTCTTTGGGTTTTTGGGTCACCCTAGCATAATATTAAAACTATAAAATGTGTCAAGCAGATTAATTCTGACACAGAATAGACCTAAAAGGCTAAAAATGTAATGAGATTCAGGAAAACCAAATTATTATAAATTATTATTCTTGTCTGTAGCCTCGGCATCAAATAATATGTTTATCAGAAGCCTCCACTTCTGAACAGCCGTCAGCATCATCGCAACAGAAATGTGTGGAGATGTGAAGCTCAGTCTGGTACTAGTCTGGAACAACAGTGATTAAAAGTGTCAGTGAACTTTACCTGGCTTCCTTCAAACTGGAGGGGCAGCCTCCAGTAGAGGGGGCCGGTGACACTACTGGAGTTGAGCTGGCGGGTGTCGAGCAGCATTTCATCACCCTGTAGGTAAACTCCAGATGGGATGCCCTGCAAGTTTGACAAACTGACCAACGGCAGAAGGGCTGGAGATCGACCCAAGGAGATCTGTGGAAGAGGGAGGAGCGAAAGTAAACCTATACTTCAACAACTTGTGTATGTACTGCTGGATACTGGGTTCAGATGGGTCTTTCTGTTTGTTCTCCCTGTGTTTGTGTGGGTTTTCCCCCTGACACTCTGGTTTCCTCCCACCCCCAAAAGCATGTTGTTCAGGCTAATTAGTAATAGTAAATCCCACCTAGGCTTCACAGACATTACCATATGTAATTTAATTATAGGAATAATTACAGGTAGGGTTGCACGATAACTGTTTTTTTAAACCCATACCGATAACACACACATATACCTGAGATCAATACATCAATACTATGAACAAAACCAAAAAACAGTTTTGACTCTTTAAATGAACAGATATTTATTTTTTACAATGAAAAACTATTGGCAAGCCTCTCAAACATTTTCGTAAAGCTATCAAACAAACCTATTTGATATCTCACATCAACTTAAATAAGGTTCATTACTGACTGATATAAAAAAAATAAAGGCCCTTGAAGTGATGGAAATACATGCATCAGAATTACTAACTGAAAAAATGCATTCCTCAATGACAATAAAAAATAATGCACAGGTCATAATGTACTGACACAAGTTAGGCTTGTCTGTGTAAATAAACTGAAAAAGTGCTCTCCATAGTAACAAAGAAATTACGTTTAAAGGATTTTGGCTTGCGGTTCCATTCAAATTAATGCTTTTAATTAAAGTAAATGAGGTTTAGTAGTTTTGTTTTTTTTTTTTAATCTTATGGAAGCTTTAGATGAGAGAGATGATGGCGATGAGCAGAAAGGAGAGGAGAGGGGAGGAGAGGGGAGCGGAGGGGTTAACTTGTTGCTGGCTTGCTCACGTTAGCTCATGTTAGCTCACGTTAGCGCGATTTCAAAACTCCATGGAAGCGATGGTTATGTTTCAGGTGGCTGATCAGGTTTGAAGTTTTAAAGCTTGTGCTATTTTTCCCTCCTTCGCTTGGAGCATTTGTCACAAATAACCAATTAACTATCTTAACTCTGAAACTTTAACAAAGTTCTACACCATCGCTGCCATGTTTTTTTTTCAGCGCACTGTTTTCTGCAATGCTGCATTCAAGGTGTAACGTAAATTCCTCCGTTCCCTCGTTTGCTAGTCGTTCTTTCAGCCTTTTCTATTTTTTCTATTTTGTATGCGTAACATGTGGGAAAATACTGCGAATATCAATTACAGTCAGCAACTACCAAAATGATGACCGAGTTAACAAGTTGTTTTCTGGCATGAGGGGGTATTCTTGATTTTCCTGACTGAGAAATCATTTTTCTGATTATCCCGACGTCACTTGAACATAACATTCACTGCTGGTCATTCAAAGCTCAGAGGGAGCGAGGCACTGCCGTGCTGACAAAAAATAAATAAAATTTATATATATATATATATATATATATATATATACATATATATATATATATATATATATATGTGTGTGGTGTTATCTGGGCTATTCATCATGATAACGGACTTATTGGGATGACGTCATAATTTCCTGTTATCGGCCCGGTAGTTATCGTGCACCCCTAAAAAAAACATTATCTTCATATGTGACAAAGGATAAGACAATACTGTACATCCATGTAGTCATAAAATTATATTCATAAAAATGACAGTTTGCTCATGATTGCTCTTCCTGTGTAACTCCCTCAACTCCCCCTGGTCTTTTATCTAACCCCCCCCCCCCCCCCCCACCCACCACCACCACCACCACCACACACACACACACACACACACACACACACACACACACACACACACCCCTTCATGACCTGGACCCCCATAGACTTGTAATTCAGGGGGAGGGTCCCTCTTGCAGCCCTCACCTGGATTCGACTCAGTCCTCCCTGCTCCTCACAATCTGCACTCAGTCCTGAACAGAAACACTGAGAGCAGCCGTCAGGATTCTGATCCGACAGACCAAACCGCCCAGATACACACTCCTCACAGCGCCGACCGGACACGCCAGCCTGAAAACACACATCACAACATATGTGTTCACAATAGAAACAGAGACCATCACAGGAACAGGATGAAACTTTCAGCCCGTTACACCTCCATGTTCTTCTTCAGACAGTCCTGAACTTTGAACATGAACATGAAGCTGAACCTGAATTCTCAGCCTGGACCTGGTTCTGACTTCTGTCAGAGAACAACGGGTCACAGCAGTACACTAAAACACACAGTTACCTTGCACACACACTCCCCGGTCTGCCAACAGTCACACACCCCCGTTGTTGTGTTGCAGAACGCCAGGTCTGTTCCTGCCACGTCACAGCCACACGCTGAGCATGTTGGGTAACCGTAGTAACCAGGAGCACACTGGTCACACGACCTGCCAAAGAAGCCATCAAAGCATGGACACTGGCCGCTGAGCAGGTCACACTGAGGGGCGGAGCTTCCGGCTGCACTGCAACTACAAGGCTGCAGACACATAGGCAGTTAACATGCATTTACCTGAGCAGGTGGGTGTGTGTGTGTGTGTGTGTGTGTGTTTACCTTGCAGCCTGTGGTGGGGTTGAGACCCCAGAAACCTGCCTCACACTTGTCACAGGTATCTCCCACAGTGTGGGTGGGGCAGATACACTCTCCACTCTCAGGGTCACAGTTCCCACCTGTGTGATCACAGGTGCATGCTGGGAGGAAAACACACCACATCCATTTAGAGGAGAGAAGAGCAATCAAGGATCAGCCTGACCTGTGAACTGTCATCTACCTGTGCACCCGCTACCATGGAAACCGTAGAAACCTCGGTTACAGCGGTCACACTTGACTCCAGCCACACCTTCTACACACTGGCACCGCCCCTCTTCATCACATGACTTAGAAACGGATCCAGATTGGCTGCAGTCACAGGGCTGACAGCCTCGCCCACTTTGGAGCCCGAAAAACCCAGACTGAAGAAAAGAAAAGAGAGAAGAACAAAGACAAATAAAACAAGTGAAACAAACAGAAGTGAGTGAAAAACACATCTGATGTGGAACTAAACCAGGCTCTGACAGGAAGATGAGGGACGTTTAAGAACAAGTACCAAATGAACCTGTGGGTTTGGAGGACCTTTAAGAACAGATGTAGCATGAATCTGTGTGTTGTTGTGGTGTTACCTGGCAGCTATCGCAGGTGCGTCCGGTCACATTCTCTCTGCACGAACACTGACCTGTCGTCACATCACACACACTGGAGAGGCTGCCACTGACATCACAGCCACACTCTGTGAGAGAAACCACACCCCCTGTCAGATGGTGTCATCACAAAGAAGCTCCACCTCTTCGGACGTTTTAATGTCTTTGTTTACTACAGGTCCCATTCTCCTTTGCTTCTGTTAAAGTCAGATATTTCTTGAGTTCTTGTTGATCTGAACCCACTGAAGCTCTGAGTTTATTGAATGACCAGCAGGTGGCAGCGTAAACACACAGCTACAGCAGACGTCACAGTCATGTGACAGCCGAAGAAGGAGGTCAGAGCACAGGACTAATCTGGATTTATAAAGATCAACATTCCTGCTGCGAGTCACAGATGTGCTAGTGGGTTTTTGGGCTTTCTTGGTGTAAGTGTGTTCACTGTTTGAGTGAACTGTGTTGTTTCTGCTGTAGATTAAGAATTACTTGAAAGAGCATTTCTCATCGGGTCAAACTGACCGATCAGCTCTCAGCTCTGTAGCTTCAACCTGAATCTCATTCTTGTGTCCGTTTAGTAGAGGTCTGCCTGTCCGACTGTGCTCAGACACCAGGGGGTGTGTAACTCACCACGACAGTCCTTGGCGTCCACTGCATCTCCATAGTAACCAGGCCGGCAGACCTCACAGTGTGTTCCCGCCGTGTTGTCAAGGCAGCGCAGACACTCCCCGGTCACGGTGTCGCAGTGTCCCGGCTCACTGACGTTCACATTACCATTACACTCACACCGAACACAGGCCCCGCCTACCACCTGTGGGTTACCATGGAAACCACTGGCACACCTGGAGACAGACAAGTGAGTGTAAGAGCGGCTCCGTCTGTGCGCTGGCTGTCGGTCAGTCTGCCAGTCATCCTCACCTCTCACAGTTGGTGCCAGTGTATCCGTACTGACACTGGTCACATGACACCTGTCCAGATGCCTCCAGGACACAGGTGGGACTGAAACTGGAGCACAAAAGCGTAGTTACACAGTGTTTTCAGTTGAAGTTACTGGTGTTGTATAAATGTGACCACACCTGTGGGGGCTCATGCTCACATAGACCCCTCTACATGGGTCCTCATTCAGTGGTCATTAGGTTGCTATTGCTCTAAAGCTCCACTACTCCAGCACCCATCTGGAGGAGCCTACAGATGGAGGCTGGGGTCTAAGGATCAGGGTGAAAGTCACTCCCAGTGTTTCAGTGTAGGTCTGTGTGAAGTGACGAGATTGGTCAAGCATTGGTGAAGTTTTTGTTGTAATATCTTTAAGGAATAAAGATATTACAACATTGTGTTTCACCTGATACACACTGGTGTGTATCAGTTGAAACAGACAACTCAGGTGAAGTCTCACGTTAGTATTAACACACTGAGATGAAGGAAAACGATCTCTAAACCTGCTTTATCCACCACAGGCTAACTAATATTCCAGTACGAACCACTATGCTGTTGTGAACTGTTGGAATGGTGCTGCGAAAAATGACTCCAGTATCAGACTGAAGAAGACATTCATTCATGTCACATCTGAAACAACCTTATAAATATAAACAGATTTGGACAAACCTGTTGGATGCCATTGTTAGAGGACACGGGCACAGCTGACAGTCGTCTGTCGTCCCCTCAGTGGCATCGCCATAGAAACCATGGAGGCACCGATCACAGTGAGGACCGGTGGTGTTGTGTGTACAACCCTGAGACACACAGGTTACAGAGACAGGCAGGTGTGTGGCCAGCTGACAGGTAACAGTAATGGAGGTTAAACTATTTTTTTCTGTGCTGCTCAACAGACTGATTGAAACTCACCACACAGACTCCATCGATGTCACAGTCAGTGGCGTGATCATTACATTCACACTGCAAACAGTTTCCTCCAAATAAGACTCCTCCCAGTCTATAGAAACTGGGTAGGCATGCCTAAACACACACAAATGCACACAAACACAGATTAGGCACATAATCCCACCTTTGGCCAGGGAGCATGATGCTAACCCACTCTGGGTAACCAGAGGAAGTGCACCAGTACTGACTTTAGTTGCAGAAGTAAGTGTGATTTAATTACATTATGTTACATCAAGTGAACCACTGACCTCACAGGAAGTGCCACTGTAACCCCATGGACATTCACAGTTCTCAACGGCAACTGCCTGAATCCCAGAACCTGAGCCTGAATCTGCGATGTCCAGAGAGACAGAGCGGAGACTGGAAGATGGAGACAGTGATGAAGTTTGTAAGTGTTTAGGGATAGAATAGAAGTATAGTCCATTCAACTTTGGGACAAGAGTGATGTGTAATCAGTCAGGATTTGGGGTTAGAGTGAAAGTGGGCTAAACACTGTAGGACATGAGGTCCAGGCATTGCAAACCTGGAAGGAACCAGCACCACATGCAGTTCCTTTCAGCAAAGAGAACCTCCTGACCAGATAAACAGTTCTGCAATCCTTTGTGCCCCATCAGTAATCTTAGCAGCACTATAAGTAATCAGATTACTTTTCCTCACCGCATTGGTCCATCGACAGAGATGTTCAGGTGAACTCTGGCCAACAGTGACTTCAGGTCGGCGAGGACCAGCAGCAGGTCATCACGGGTCACATGACCACCAGTGTGGCTGTCCACGAAGGACTGTGGGACCATAGCTACAGAGACCGATCGCTCAGCCAGTGGAGAGAGGACGAGGAAGACGGGAGGCGAGAGACGAAGTGTTTGGCCATTACCCTGAAAAAGTAGACCATCCATCCAGAGAGTACAAAGTACAATGGTGAGTAAAAGCTCTAGGGTTTGTGATGAACCTTAGTGCTCCATGGCAGACATTGAGACTGTGTCTAGTGACATTAAGAGGAAGCGTGCATATAAATAACACCACAGTTGTCCAGCACAGACATAAAGGTCAAAGAGACAAATTTCTTTTTGGTTTTAAAAGAAAGGAAAGACTTGATTCTAAAGTGCCAACTGCAGCAGTCGGACTTGTGCTGCCACCTAGAGGATAACATTTTCATGGTATTAGCCCCTATTTATTCTATGTCCACTTTATGTACTTAACTTCACTTCACATGCTTCATATGTTATTGAGCATAAGACATGTGAATTGGACAAATATCATATTCCATCAAAAATCTATAATTGAGGTGAAAATTAATTACAGCTCTTCCATGTCCATTCATAATAGATACATTTTAAAAATTTACAGGCCCATATTTTAGAACCTGTTGACATTTTAAAACTCATACTTAAAATTTGTTCGTCTTTAATGGAGATCTTTGAGCGTATCACGTTTGGAGTAACTCAGAGAACCTTTAATTTTGACCCTCTTCTTGCTCTTCATGTTGAGGCCTTGAAATGTTCCTAATGCCATAGCCACATGTCCAATGGTATTATTGTGTTGTAGAGACACTGCCACAGGAGACTCCACATCCCTAATCCTTGATGATAACAGCAGTAGTTGCCTACCTCACAAACATCATTATGCACCGTGTATGTGAAGTGGATAATACTTTATATTGTGTTCACCTTGTAAAAAGGGCAGATGCCATGTTTCACGAATTATTAATGAGCTGAAACTGGGACTGTAGGCCTGCCTTGATCTTATGTTGATGTAAAATGCAAAAGCCTTGAAAAGTACACTGACTAGCAATACCTAAATAATGACCTGCCTCTTAGAACCTATTGATTTTTAAAAACTAATTTGCTGCTTCTTACAACGTCAAGAAGCAGCTTGAATAAGTAAGTTTATGGTACATTTTCCACAGTTGGCTTCAGCACTTGTCATGACTTTATGCCACAACATAATCATAACAAGTCAGTTGGAGATGTACAATAATGTAAAGATGTTATCCAAGAAGTGGTTTAACACAGCGTCTTCTAAACTGAAAGTTGTTGAGCCTGCTGAGAAAAATGGCAGGCGTTTTGCTGCAAAGATGTTTAAAGTTAATAAGAAGAGGGTGCAGGAGTTTTATTTACATTTTGTCAGTCCTGGGGTGCTATTATTAGAGGAAATACGGTATGTAATTGTTTCTCTCAGTGAGGAGCCCTCCTGAGAGAAGACTATTCTCACTGTGCAATACACAGATACAAACATGGTGATGTTTCTACTATGTTTGTTCTCACCTCAATGATGATGTCACAGTGGGCGGGGACAGAATGGTCTTCATTGTCCAATGGGATGTCATACAGAACAGAGAAGTTGAGGAATCCTCCATAAGACACCAGCTGATGAGAGGCAGGACACATTTTTAGTGAGACATCTGAACACCTGGTTGACATCTGGACCAATACCCCCACTCTGCTCACCTTACTGCCCAGGTAACTTTGTGGCGCTGCCCACCACAGAACCTGTTGGCGGTTGGCACCTAAGGAAGTGTTACTGGGGAGGAGGTCATTGCTGTGGACCACAGCAGGTGTTTGGGGGGGCTGAGATGGGCGAAACAAACCATCTGGAAGAGACACCTGAACAAGAGATATCATCAGTCTCTTGACATTTTTCAAAGGAGCCGGTGTTAGCTGAAAGCAGGTGTCTGTTACCTGACTAATGTTCCAGACTGAGCTCTCGCAGACGTCAGACACTCCAAAACAGAAACAATCTGTGCAGCCGAGTGGATTGTTGTCCTGCAGGTTGTAGAAACCTGGTTTGCACAGATCACAGTGAGCTCCCATCACATTCACCTGAGGAGGAAAGAGCAGGTGAGATGCCGCAGACCAGAGAACAGGCATAGTTTCAAAGACAAATGACTTTAGAGAACAGGTGGAATGATGATGCCTTCCCTGTTTACCTTGCAGGTGCAGGGGCTGCATGGGTCGGTGTTGGTGCTGCCCGACAGGTTGCATTCACAGCGAACGCACTGAGGAAAATCTCTGTATCCAAATGCACAGCGATCACAGCGCTGACCTGTAAAACCCTCTTTACACACACACTGACCTGCAGACACACCTGGACACACACACACAGACACAACTGTTGTAGAAAACATAAGTATGGACGCAGTAAGAATTACGGTAATGAAGCAGGTTTACCTGGCTGAGAGTCATCTCTGGAGCAGACTGAAGACTCTGATCCTCTCAGATCACAGTCACACTGTAGACAGGGGAAGTCTGAAAATGGAGACACCTGCAAGCAAAACATGTTAGCATGTTAGCATGTTAGCACGTCTGTCACTAGCTCTTCATGTCAGTTGTATTTTATGTGGTACCTCAGCGGGTCTGTAGTATCCATCCCTGCAGGTCTCACAGTTGATGCCGGCGGTGTTCTGTTGACAGTCAATACAAACTCCGCCCCCCTGACGAATGCCGTGAGTGTTCAAACTCAGGGAGAGATCTGACACCGTCTGGTTGTAGAAACAATCCCCCGCCTTGTTGTGACAGTTACACTCTGACACCCAGACAGGCGAGACAGGCAAGTAAGACTCAGACATGTTTTGATACGGCACCAGTGTCATTTTTGTTTCTTTTTCATGTTTCTTACTCTCACAGGTGTTTCCATCTGAAATGGTCCCCGGTTGCCATGGCTGCTGGTGGTAACCGGGGCAACACTCATTACAGTTCTCTCCACAGGTGTTGTGCTCACAGACACATTGCAGCTTCTGTGAAAGTGCAGACACACAGGTGCTCATCACCTGTCAGCACAGGTGTTCATTTATACAGGTGTAGAGGTGTGGGTCGTTACCTTGGTAACAGGATCCAGAGGGCAGCTCTGAGCGTGTCCGTAGCAAATACACATCCCACCCACAGAGATGTCTTTGATGGAATAATAGTACTGAGACATAACAACAGAGACATGATCAATTAGGAACAACAATCAATTACTACTGAGTGAGTTGGTGGCTCTCGGTTTCTCTTCACCCATAGTTGAAATCAATCATCAATCAATCATCAATCAATCAATCAAAATTCTCTGAGCTTCTATCTTAGAGTTGAGTTCAAATAAAGTGATTGTAGTAGGAGACTTTAATGTTCATGTAGATGTTAAAATGATTGCCTGACCTTTAGTTCTATGTCAGACAGCATTCCAAGATAACCCCATCTTACCAAATCATTTTTAAAAACCTTTGATTTCAGATTTATTGATTGGTTTATTTTACAATACGGTCCTCTGAGCCTGATTTGTGTCTGTAATGTTTGTTTCCTGTTGAACTGTCTGAGCTAACATTAGCAATAGCTTGATATTTTTTTTAAAAAATTAGGTTACCCTAAAAGGACTCTGAACTTCTTCCATCTGATCTACAACCCTGCAGCCTGAGTTCTGATGAGTCTCAGCCAGGAGAGATCATATTTCACCCATCTTAACTTCCCTTTATTGGCTTCCTGTTAAATCTTAAAGGCCTTGTTCTTTCTTACCTTAAAGACCTAATTGTTCAAAATCATCCCAAGATAGAACTTGTGTCTGAGAAAGCAGCTTATTTGTAGTTTCTAGAGTTTCCAAACGTAGAATGGGAGGCAGAGGGTTCAGTTAGCATGCTCCTCTCTTGTGAACCAGTTAGTGTTCAAACTTCATCTCTATCTTTTAAGGTTAGGCTTAAAACTAGAGCTGGGCAAGTTAACGCATTATTATCGCGTTAACGCATGTTGCTCATATGCTTTTGTTTTGAAAAGTCTGTTATTGGCTGCTGCGGAACCGGAAGACAATTGGCAGGTAAACATGGAAAATCTAAAACAGACATGGAAAACGGTAAAAATCAGTGTACTTTACAGTTCTGGTAGCAACTCAGGTAGCAATATTAACAATTCTGTCTGAAAAAAAAAACACCTCTGGACTGCAACAAAACTTTCCCATCATTCCTCCATGTTACATCAGATCTGCTCCATGTGTTCACTGTCCTGCTGTTCTCTAGCTGGTTACCAGTGTTGCCAGATTTGGTTGAGCCATTTCTGCCCAATCGCGTTCCAAAACCCGCTCCCACTTCAGGAAAACACAGCCCAATAAGTGTTTTCATACGAAAACATTTCATATTTGAATAAACGTGGCTTTAAATGCATTTACAGTATTAAACAATTAAGTCTAAATTAATAGTTGTATCTTATCATAGTGCATGTCACAGAAAATGTGCAAAAATGCACATCGTGTATCCCAGTGCCAGGCCCAATTTAACACAGCAGCAGTAACATCAACCACGTAAACACCATTTCTTATATTTTTTCTACCTCGGCATGATAGCCTACTTATTTTGCTAACAGAATAGCCTACCACTTTGAGTTGAGAGAGAGCGGGCTTCTGCCTTATACTTCTGCATCGGCGCACTAAGGTTTGTTGAGGTGACGTCACGATAGCGCGTTGTTACAACGATTGAATAACTCACTGCGATTAAATATTTTTTAAATTGGATGACCACAAATCAAGTGAGCGAAGTATACTGAATTTTGTATTTGTACTGTTTTAAACCATAAAATAACAGTTTGTTGTGCTGTTTTAACAATATTTAAAAAAAAAAAACACCGGATTTTGGTAAAAGCAGCCCAAATTGTGTATACCTGCCTAATGCATTTTTCCCCCGCCAGCTGTAATCAAAAGTAGCCCAATTGGGCGGGAAACCGCCCAATCTGGCAACACTGCTGGTTACTTCAGTGCGGCTCCATCTAGTGACACAGATGTGTAATGACAACAGAAAGTCCAGTCCTCGATTATAAAACAAATTCAGTCCTGTGGCCCGTTTTTTAAATTTCGTATTTTTGATCCAAGTCTAATATTGAAATATAAAAAACCAGGCTTTTTTTTTTTCCATTTTTTTGTGTTGGATTAAAAAACAAAAAACGTAATAAAATGTCACTTTTTATTTTTTATTTTTGATTGATTGACAATTGAAAATGAAAAAAGGAAAAAGGGGCATTTTATTTCATTTTTCATTTTTTAATCTAACACAAAAAACAAAAAAATGTCCGGTTTTTCGTATTTTAATTTTAGACTTGGATCAAAAATACGAAATTAAAAAATGGGCCACGGGACCGAATTTGTTTTCTATATTTAATTGGGCCGGTTTACGTGACCCAGAAGTGGGTGTACGCGGCAGTTCCGGTAGCAACTTGGGCAGTTCAGTCTGTTTAATAAAAAAAAAAAAAAAAAAAAAAACTGGGCTGCATCAAAACTTTCAAGCCCCTTTGTTCGAGCCATGGCGTGCTTACTCCATTTATCATTAGATCTGTTCCATCCGTTCACTGTGACGCTCCATTCACCTACTGTTTACGTTGATGCAGCGCCATCTAGTGGCGCAGATGTGTAACGACAATAGAAAAGTTTTGACCTCGATTATCAGACAACCTCCCTTTTTGAGATAATGATTTGCGTTTTTATGCACACCAGCATCTTCTGTACCATGTGAAAGGCCAGAGAGGTTGTGTAAAAAAAAAGGAATCGCTCAAAACCTGTTGAGAGACTGTAACTAATTAACAAAAATGACTAAAGTTTTCCCTGTCCTGTACATCATTGTTCAAGTTACACAAACATATTCAGTTCCATCTTCCTAGTTCGACCTGCACTTTCACTGTCCTCTGCCTGTTCAGGCCCAAGCTATTCTCCTAAAGTGATAAAAAAGAAAAACATTACACAACCTGCCATATATGAAACTTTACACACACAGAATACATCCATGGTATATTTTATTATACACATATGTGATAATGTATGTAGAGAATTTATTTGGCCATGCATTCTTTGTAATTCATAGGTATTGACGTTCTTTGTAATTCATAATCATTCTCAATGATTATAATGACAGACGAATATTCAATGCGCCACAAACAGCTGTGGTTGAGATCCAGCTGCCTGTGATTATAAACCTGTCCAGTAGGTGGTGTCGTGTGCAGATGAAGCTTCTAGTAATGAACCCTTTCTGGAACCGATCGGCACAAATGGTTTGATGCCTCATGAGGCTTCATCTCACCATCACTACAGGATACTCATCTGCTGCAACGTGCAGGAAATTTCAGCGTGTGTCAAACCGCTGCTGATTAAGTCCTTGATCAAACTAATATTTGATTCTAGCGCCGCCATGCTACCGGAACTGCCGCACACAAAGCCACTTCCGGGTCACGTAAACTGGACATATTAAATATTAAATTAAATTAAACAAATATTATATTTGTTTGTAAACTTTTATTTTTCATTTTTTATAAAAACAGGATGACATTAATGCCCTGGCATTGGCAATAAGCCTTATTTTATTTTACATTTTTTAAGATGAGATTTACACTAAATATGTGTTACTGATCAAGTGCTGATGTTAAAACTGTTTGAACCACAAATGTTATGACACTTTAGTTCATATGGCAGGAGAACATTTAAATTAAAGTGCATTTTGCACTACTTTTGAATTCATTATTTTATTCTGCGTATACAATGCGATTCATCGTGATTAATCAGGGAAATCATGCAATTAATCGCAATTAAAAATTTTAATCATTGCCCAGCTCTTCTAAAACATTTTCTCTCTCTGAGTCTGGTTCTGATTGAGGTTTTTAAGCCACACTAATTATTATGTTTTCTCTCCAATGTTACCCGTGCTTGATCAGGAACGAAGATCGCACCAAAGTGAGGATTTGGAATGGTCCGTTTGCGTCCCTTAGCTGGACTGATTTTTAGAAATTAGATTCACATGTATTTTGAATGATATGTATTATATTTATGTGAACTAAACTGGACTGCCTTGAATTATGAGTTGATTACAATCAGTTGGTATACAATATAACTGGACTGTATAGAGCTGTTATGAGATGACCTGGTTCTCTACAAACAACCTGAAATAACTAAGAGGTGTTTCCTGTCTCACCCTCCTGGTCACAATGGGGTCGATGTCTCGGGGGTCGCTGGCGATCAACGTCATCAGGTCTGCGTTCAGAGTTCTGATTCGCTGAAGCTTCAGTCTGATGTAACGAGCTGACGTAAAGTTCAGAAGGTCAGATGTCAAATCATCTGCTCCAGGACGGCCATTAATCAGGGAGGTGTGGATCTGGTGGATGGATGGACAGGTGTTCACAGGTGTTCAGATGGGCCGGTGAACAGACGTCAGACATACAGGTGTTCAGATGGCCTCACCTCTCCATGCTCCAGAGGGTTCAGTCGGGAGTAGTAGGATGTACAGATGACCTCGGTGTCGCCCTTATAGGTGGGTGGGCCGAGTCTCGGGGGGATGTTGTAACGAGACAAACACTCGGAGTCGCTGATGGCGTAAAACTGCCACGGCTCAAACGTCACACCGTCCAAAGAGCGCTCCAGGATCCAGTTTCCTGCAATACAGACAGGTGAGCATTTCTGAAATATTTACACATCAAATGTGGGTTATTGTTGGAGCTGAACAGGTAGTAACAGTAAACAGGTAGACAGAAGGGGAAGAGACTGGTACGATCGTGCAAAAATTCAGTTTTTTTCTGTAAAAACATTAAAGCAGTGATTAAAGCCCTGGTGGGCCGTCGTGGTACTGCAGGTGGGCCGTGAGAGGTCATTAAAATTAAACAAATATGTTTTGAATCTTCGATTCTTTTTTAAATGTTTTTAATTACTGAAAATATTCATGACATGATTTAAAAAAAAAATCATTAAGTAATAAAACAAACCAGTTAAGTGTTATTCTACTGTCATCTTAACTTAATATGACAAGTGTCACCTTATTTGTTGACCCTCATATTAATATTAGAACATAGCCTCCAGTCCTGTATGTTGATCACAGTTGTGATTAAAGTTTTCAGTGGGCTGCGGAGATTTTTCACATTTCAAATCGAGCCTTGGTATTCTGAAGTTTGGGAATGGCTGGATTAAAAGTGGGGTGGGTGTTGTTTTTTTGCAACACTTTTTACAATATTGCCTGAAAACCTTTTCACATTTCCATTGCACCCACTGAAATAAAATGTTTGCAAAAAAAACTAAACATTTTGGTCCAGTCTAGAAGGTATAATCAGAGAAAAACTCTGACCAATCAAAAAAGTGATCATCACTATTTTGATTGGCTGCCTAATACGTCCATCAAATATCACCCCTCCCTCCCTCCCTATGGTCCCCCCATGCAGTCGTGAATCATGTGAAGGCGTGGTTTCGAGGGGTGAGCTGAAGAGGAGGAGGCGGAGCCTTTGGGAGGAGGGAGGGAGTGTATATTTTCAAAATCTCACTTGAGTTGGATTGCTGGAACCGTTTTTCAAACAACACCTACTCCACCTTTAAAGTCATCTGACTATAATGAGTCATCAAACAACAATAATAACTGTCTTCCCGGGCCGCCTCGGTAGCGCAGTGGTTAGGACAGGCGGCCCATAAACAGAGGCTACAGTCCTCGTGCGGCTGGTCGCGAGTTCGACTCCCGGCTCGTCGACCATTTGCCACGTGTCTTCCCCATTCTCTCTGCCCCCCCTTCCTGTCTCTCTACTATCAAATAAAGGCTGCTAGTACCAAAAAAAATAAAATAAATAACTGTCTTCTCAATTACATTATTTAACAAAAATTAAGACAAAAAGAAAAAAAATCAATGACAAGGTGACATTGGTGTTATTGTTCATTTCAGCTGTATTTGTCTAATACCAAATACCCACTACACTTATGTTTTCGTTATATTTTCACACAAAAAAGAGATGGTAGTAACATTTGAACAAGACTGTAAATGGACTTTTCTCACCTGGTCGAGGGGAGTTTGGCTGCCTTGATGATGATGTAAGCGACCTGGAAAATCTGAACAGAGAAACAGAATCATGTGACCGGCAGGAACCTGCTCAGAAGCTGTGAGCCATGTTTAGGGTTAGCATGTCCTGTGTCTCTGTCCTGGGGGGTGGGGGGTGTTCTCACCTGTTTCAGGTCCAGTGTGACGGTAACCCAGTGAAACTGTCGTCCGTTCTTGATGCTTGGGCTCTGCCACCACTGATTGGTTCCATCTATGGCATTGGTAATTGGATGGCGTTCTGTGTGGAGAAGAACATTATTTTTTATTGGAGAGCAACACTGATGTGCATGTGCGTGGAACCTGACAGAATTATGAAAGTTTCAGGTAGAACTCAGAATCTAGTTTTCGTTCTGGTTCTGTACCTTTGGACTGGACTGAGTTGGCGTCACATTTGGGACAGTGTGGGTTCTTGATTCGTCGTCCAGGAACGTGTTCCACCAGTTTGCAGTAAACTTCAGGTTCTGGATCGCCACATGTGGCGTTGCTGCTGATGTCAGCATTGGAGGCCAAATTGAAGATGGCGGGAAACAAACCTGCAACACAGTGATGTCAAAGAATGAACAACAACAAACAACAGGCAAATTTGCAGGTGAGTCACTGTCCACAGCCTCCAGGACTGCTTCAGTACTGAAGCTTCATCATGTGGCACCACAATGATCACATGATCTTGTGATCATGAACAGCGTTCAGAGTCTGGGTCCTTCCTGTTCATCTCTGTGTATTACAGTTCACCAAGGGGGAGCCCTAGAGACAGTCCTCAATAAATGGGATTGGGTAGTGAATGTGGGAAAAGTGGGAGTGAATGGAGCTAAACAGCTACGTTAGAGGGTTTTATCGGCGCGTCATCAGCGTGTCATCCAACCGGAAGTCGCCAGGAGGTAACGTAAACAAAGCGCACACACTGGAGTAAATCGGACGTCTTCATTGAAAATGGTAAATTATTGCCGTGTTTTCGGCTGTACCAACCGGACAGACCGCGAGAGAAACTTGGAGTTTTATAGACTTCCAAAGGTTATTAAAAATCAGGGAGAACAATGCCAGAAGTTGTCAGAGGAAAGGAGGCACTTGTGGTTAGCAAAACTAAACCAAGACCTGCGTGGCAAAAATCTGGACAACATCTGAATTTGTTCGGCCCATTTCGTGTCAGGTAAGTTAAGTAAAATGTTGTTAGCTCTTAATTTCACACATGAACAATTATCAAGAAAAAAAGCTCTTAATTTCTAGTCTAATGATAATATCAAGCTACCACCTAGCTACACTAGCAACACAGTTCTTAAAATGTAGAGCTACAATGTGCTATATTTCTCATTGTATTCCAGGTAAAAGGTCTGACCTTTATCAAAAGGATGACCCAGATTGGGTGCCATCTGTTGGAATGACGGGTAGAAACCAGGTAGTTTACGATGTCGGGGTCTGCTATCGAAGGGAGGCTCTCCGGCTCGTCATTGCTCCAAGACAAGGGAGCTAACTGGTACGGATCGGCACCACCGACAAAGAGTAACTTTTCAGAATATCGTTCCCTTTCCCGTGGACCAAGTCCTTCTCTGTATGTTTTTGCGTCTGTAACGCCTTTTGAAGAGCTTTTCTGTGGTTTATTCATCCTTTATCCACGGTCGTTTGCATTGATCCAGCGTTGTGTTTACATCCGAGTACCTCCAAGATGGCCGCGCATCCGGGTCACTGACCAAAACGTGACGTAGGTGAAAACCCTCATTTGTATGTATCGGAACAGAAATTAAGATAAAACAACAACAATTCAATAAACTTAACTGATGAAAAAAGTGACTAGTCATATGTGACACAATATGTGATGTCATGTTCGTTATAAAGTTTCTTTTCAGAAGTGAAAAATTGTAGAAAATCTCAAACCTGGACCAAATAATTTATTTCCAACCTCCAGAGTGAAAATAGAATTAAAATTGAAAATAAATTTACATGCAGGCGTTACCAGGGGCGCAGCTCCTCTGACCTCTATTCATTTCAGACTCAGGCGCCCCCGACACAACGAGACGTCCTGAGAGTGAAACTCTGCTTCTAATTTAGACCTTCTCTGGATGACAGTAACAAACACACACTATTGACGCAGCTGTAGGATCCTGCTGAGACTCTTTTCTGCTTTGTTTTCCAACCTTGATGTGATTCTTCTCTCACAGCTTGTGATCATGTGACTAAAGTTTGCCTGTAATGGTTTTGTACTCACAGATGTTAAAAGTAAACGTGAAAGCACACAGGTGAAACAGTCACAAATCACACAAAGATGTAGAACTGTGCACAGACAGGAAATGACAGAAGCCAGTTTCAAATCCGATTTGTTGTAAAAGTGGAATAAAAGATGAGAGTGAAAGCTCACTGACACTTCCTCTGTGGAAGATGTTAACCCGCGTCATCACTCAGCCTTCAAAAACGTAAAATGAGAAAATAACAGTTTATTCCAGAACACCAAGTTCTTAAACAGACTGATGTCAGCTTGTTGTGTCTGATTTCTGTCTTCACCTTGAAAAAAAAAAAAAAACAGTTCAGTCTGGAACAGAAGAATGTGAATGGAGTCTAAGTGGAACCAGACAAGAATCTGGAACAGTGTCTGGAGTGAACTGGAGGTTTTGTGAAGTCTTTGTCAAAATGCAGACACTAACCAAGTCTGACATCTGGGAACTGGCTCTCTGGTTTGGTTTTTTGCTTTGATTGTGGTTTCTTCTTCTCGATAGATGGCAGTGCGCTTTAATCGCAGACCACCAAGAAGCTGAACCCCAACCACCATCACATCTAACCTAACTCAAACCCTGAATCAGGCCTGTATAGAGTTAACGGAACAATCTTCTGTGCTGTCACTTGTTCTACCCTCCAAAGTCAAACTGCAGTTACTACGCAAATGATGAAAGTGAGAAAAATGCCTTTAATGTTTTTTGTTTTTTGTTTAACCAGTCAGTTACAGACTCTTCCAGATCATTCTAGGACTGGTTGGAGAGTTTCTTAGGACAGTAAGCAGCACAACAAACCATATTATTCTTTTTTTTAAATAAGAATAATTATTCTCTATTAGGTCTTTATTCACAACTCAGAAGTCAAGTTCATCAAAAGTGCTAAGTAGCTAAAGTGATGAAAATGTTATTTTATATAATTTTTAGGGCTGGGCAACGATAAAATTTTTTAATCACGATTAATCGCATTGTATAAGCAAAATCAAATAATGAATTCAAAAGTAGTGTAAATGTCACTTTTATTTAAATGTTCTGCTGCCATATGAACTAAAGCGCCATAACATTTGTTGTTCAAACACTTTTAACATCAGCACTTGTCAGTAACACATATTTAGTGTAAATCTCATCTTAAAAAATGTAAAATAAAATAAAGCTTATTGCCACTGCCAGGGCATTAATGTCATCCTGTTTTTTTTTATGAAAAATAAAAAAAATCTACTAACAAAATCCAACAAAATGATTGTGGCTCAGCATAATCAGAACATTAAAACAGGTAATTTCTGAGGTAACAGCAGAAACTTTAAACGGGAGTTTAACTTGTCAGTTGTTACAAATAACCTTGTTTCTGTTGAATCCTCCGTCTGGGAGAACTTTAAAATGAAAATGTCCATGTTAAAGTTCTGTAACTTTACCAATCCGTAATTATCTGTGTATCATTTGTTTTTTTTTTTCCATTTTCGATTGTCAATCAAAAATTAAAAATATTTAAAAGCGACTTTTTTCTGTTTTTTAAACCAACACAAAAAAAAAATTTAAAAAAATCCCCGTTTTTTTATAATTCAATTTTAGCAAACAGTGCCACGGAACTGAATTTGTTTTTAATATTTTATTTTCTGGTTTATGTGACCCAGAAATGGCTTTGTTTTATAATGAAGGAACAGACTTTCTGTTGTCATTACACATCTGTGCCACTAGATGGAGCCGCACTGCAGTAACCAGCTAGAGAACAGCAGGACAGTGAACACATGGAGCAGATCTGATGATAAATAGAGGAATGACGCGATCATCTTCAACAAAGGGGTTTGAAAGTTTTTTTTAGACAGAATTGTTAATATTGCTACCTGAGTTGCTACCTGAACTGTAAAGTTCACAGAATTTTACCGTTCTCCATGTCTGTTTTAGCTTTACCTTGTTTAACCTGCCAATTGTCTTCCGGTTCCGCAGCAGCCAGTAACAGACTTTTCAAAACAAAAGCATGTGAGCAACATGCGTTAACGCGCGATAAAAATGAATGCGTTAATGCGATAATAACACGTTAACTTGCCCAGCCCTAATAATTTTACCGGATGAAATACATAGAACCCCCCACCCCCCCCCCCCCCCCCACCCCCCGTGCAGTTGTCATGAATGTGAAATCTAGAGACCAAAACTGTTTTTTGTACAAGGTGGAGAATGTTTATTTCTACTGTAAAGTTGGATGGTTTAACATGGAGGTCCCTGTTGGAGGCCAGCCCCTAGTGGTCATTTGTGGATATCCACATTTTGGCATTTTTAAAAAGGAAACCAGAGGTTTCCCTTTGACCCAGACCCAGAACCATCGTCTTTCCAGAACCGAATGCACAGATGTGTATGTGTATGATGTGACAGATATGGACCAATGAGAGAGGTGAACAGCTCATGACATCATCCTACCAAATGAGTGATTCATAATGTGTGCGTGTGCGTAGGAATGTGTTAAATCAGCTTGTTTGTGTTCAGACTGACCCCCGCTGCTCCCTCCCCCGACACACACAGCTCTGTGGGGGAGGTTTTGTAGTAACGTGGGGGAGGTATGAGGGGTCTGTAGAGGTGGGAACTGCACCAATCTAGGGGGTGAAGAGGAAGAGGGGGGGGGGGCTGTGAATATGATCAGTAATTACCCTCTGCCCCCCCCACCGGTGACTCAGTTTGAGTCAGAAGGTTTGAATGTATTTGATCTCGACCCACTGATGAAAACCTGAACTCAAACCAGACCCTGAAAGTTTCACAGTGAGACTCTTCAGTAAAGTCTTACCTGATCTATAAAAAACATCTAAACTATCATCAGATCAGTCGGTTTGACCTTTGATCACCTGCAAAGATGAGATCAGAATAAAACTAACCAGGTTAACTCTTCAGTTTGTGACGGGAACGATGAGCACTTTCATCCACAAAACTCTTCCCTGAGCCAAATTAAAGCAGCAGAACTCAGCTAAACCCGACAGAACTGAGAACATAAAAGCACTCAACGGGACCCAAAAGAATTCAAGATAACATGTCAGAACTCAGCAGAACTCAGCAGGGCCCAATAGAATCCATCCTAATGGGACAGAACTCAGCAGAACTGAACAGCAGTCAGAATGAGTGGAAAGTGTCTCACCTCTCTGCTGGGCTGAAGCCCAGTCCATCAGCAGCAACAGAACCAGCAGCTTCATCTCTGCTCAGCTGGAGTCTGACTGGACCCGAACTGCTGTTTCCTGGAGGGAGACCCAGCCTAACCGGACCTGAACTGGTGTTGGACCAGTCTGCAGAGCTCTGAGGAGCTGAACCAGTACTAGCTGGCAGAGTCAGTGCAGAGTTGGTGAGTCTAGCTTTACTCCCCCCCACCTCATTCATTCTGCTCAGTGGATGGGAATGGGGGGGTGAGGAGGGGATGTACCATGTGATCTGATGAAGGGGGTGTACGTGGGTCTTCAACTTTAAGATACTAAACATGTCTGTGGACCAGAAAACCTAAACAAAGTTTTTTATTTCTTTTAATGATTTGATATTATTTAGATTTTTTTAGCTTCAGGTTGTTTAAAAAGAATCTATTTGGTTTTGTGCTTTGACATTTTGACTGATGAGCTCAAACCCTTCAAAAGCTGGTGGTGGACTGTCATGTCTTTTTTTTTTTTTTATTTAAACAGAGACCTCCTGATGTGGACCTCTGGCCTCTGGCTCCTCCTCACTCTCTCTCATCGTGATTTAATCAGCAGAAACACTGAGATGTGAAACTTTTGGACTGAAGGTAAAACATCAGTGGGAACATTCCAGCGAGAAGATAACCAGACAAGACAGATGTCACTTTTCTGTCCTTGATGGGATGAGAAGGGTTAAAGGGGAGAAAAGCAGCGGTCTGCTCCTTTAACTGTCCTCCCTCCTTCAGCTCAGACTATTGTCCTGTCAGCAGGGGGGTGGACCATACCATCTTCTGTGGGGATTCCCTACTGTCTAGTTTTTATCTTTCTGGTTATTTTTTTCTGAACTTTTTTATTTTTTTGCATAGTTTTCGTTAGACTAAACTGTTCTCTTTGAAACAAATCACAATAAAAAAAGAAAAAGAAAAGATAAATATAGAAATCAAAGTGACAATGATAAGGTTCTTGTTACTTTGGCTGTTCTGTTGAAAGAATGTCAATATCACACTAGTTTGCTGACATTTTAAAGTCACAGTTCTGAGAGTGATTTTGGTTCTCAGAGTTCCTGTAGCTGCAGCGTCTCCACCATAAATCATTTCAAACCTCCTTCATTGGTTATTTTTGACTGTCTGAGACAGTTCCTGCATCCAAAAATCCACTTTCTACCAGAACCAAATACCTTTAACCATCTATCCATCCTCCATACTCGTTTAGTCCTATACAAGGTCAGGGAGATCTGCTGGAGTCTATCCCAGCTCTCTGAGAGTGAAAGGCAGGGGTACACCTGGACAGGTCACCAGTCCATCACAGGACCACACGTAGAACAACCATGCACACTCACAATCTACCTTAAACATCTTGAAATTCTTTTTTTTTTTTTTTTTTTTTTAGTTTTTAAGCTTCCTAAGCACTGTAATTGGGTAATTTGATTTGATAACTATGAATTGAAACTGCATATACTGTTATCTATAATGAAATGTGCCTCCAGCTGCAGTAATCTGTGGTCTGTCTTCTGCTGCCCTCTTGTGGATATACTGATGATGTACGTCTCCAGTCCTTCTGGGTGCCCTGGACTACAGTTTCTACCTTCAACACTGACCAGAAAAAGGGCAGATGGCACTGAGATGTAAGCATTATGTAAGCATAATCACCACAACCTTTAGTTCTGTAAAGGTTGTAATTGCATGTAATTACAGTTCTTCACCGCAGCTACATTACCTACATAATCTTATCCAATTCAATTAAACTGTATTTGTGTAGTCTGTCTATTACAATACAAATGTGTCTCTCCATTTTTCAGAGACCCAAAGCATGATTCCCAAGCAAATATTATTAAGTAAAGTAATATTATTAAATCCTAATAAAAGAAACAATGGCAAGTAAAAAAAAAAAAAAAACTCCCCCAGTGGGAGAAAACCCTTTAAGCCAAATAGTGGAAAGAAAAAGCTCCCCCTTAAGAGGAAGAAACCTTGAGCAGGACCTGGATCATAAGAGGGGACCTTCCTGCTGGGTAAAGGAGGGAGATAGGACAGAGAGGATGGAGGACAGAGAGGATGGAGGACAGAGAGGATGGAGGACAGGGATGATGGAGGACAGGGATGATGGAGGACAGAGAGGCTGGAGGACGGAGAGGATGGAGGACGGAGAGGATGGAGGACGGAGAGGATGGAGGACGGAGAGGATGGTGGACAGAGAGGATGGAGGACGGAGAGGATGGAGGACGGAGAGGATGGTGGAGAGAGATGGAGGACAGAGAGGATGGAGGACAGAGAGGATGAGGACAGAGAGAGGAGAGGCACATATGTCTTGGCAATAAAACATTAGACAAAATTAGGGCTGGGCAAGTTAACGCTTTATTATCACGTTAACGCATTAAATTATTAACGCCGACATTTATTTTATCGCGCGTTAATGCATGTTTCTCACATGCTTTTGTTTTGAAAAGTCTGTTACTGGCTGCTGCAGAACCGGAAGACAATTGACAGGCAAAACTAAAACAGACATGGAGAACGTAAAAATCTGTGTACTTTACAGTTCAGGTATCTGTGTGTTCACTGTCCTGTTGTTCTCTAGCTGGTTACTTCAGTGTGGCTCCATCTAGTGGCACAGATGTGTAATGACAACAGAAAGTTGTCAAAGCCTGTTTGCTAAAATTCAAATATAAAAAAACAGGCATTTTTTTGTGTGTGTTAGATTAAAAAATGGAAAAAATTAGTCACTTTTTAATTTTTGAAATTTTTGATTGACAATCAAAAATGGAAAAAAAACAAAAGATACACATATAATTATGGATTGATAAAGTTACTGAACTTTAACATGGACATTTTAATTTTAAAGTTCTCCCAGACGGACGATTCAACAGAAACA
Source organism: Hirundichthys speculiger (assembly GCA_018398805.1). Classification (NCBI taxonomy): domain Eukaryota; kingdom Metazoa; phylum Chordata; class Actinopteri; order Beloniformes; family Exocoetidae; genus Hirundichthys; species Hirundichthys speculiger. Next base: position 544,543 of record JAGFBZ010000246.1, read on the forward strand.
AGGTTATTTGTAACAACTGACAAGTTGAACTCCCCGTTAAGTTTCTGCTGTTACCTCAGAAATTACCTGTTTTAATGTTCTGATTGTGGCCTCTAGATTGTTAGGATTTTTTTTGTAGACTTTTTTTATTTTTTATAAAAACAGGATGACATTAATGCCCTAGCAGTGGCAATAAGCTTTATTTTATTTTACATTTTTTAAGATGAGATTTACACTAAATATGTGTTACTGACAAGTGCTGATGTTAAAAGTGTTTGAACCATAAATATTATGGCACTTTAGTTCATATGGCAGCAGAACATTTAAATAAAAGTGACCTTTACGCTACTTTTGAATTCATTATTTCGATTTTTTATATAGAATGCGATTAATCGTGATTAATCAGGGAAATTATGCGATTAATCGCGATTAAATATTTTAATCACTGCCCAGCCCTAGACAAAATACATTTATAGTAATTATCTATTTGCTGGAGAAATAAGAATTTGATACGCTTAAATTATGACTGTTACGTCGTACATGCACTACGGAGATGACTATAAACAGGTGTAGGCAGCAACACTCAGGTGGTTGGAGGATCAGACAGCTGGTCAGCATGTTAGCCTGCTCTAGTCTTGGCTTAGAAGCATAAGGCCATATCAGCTCTTGGAAATAATAAGGAACTTGGCCCTTAAGGGCCTTTCGAATTTTGAATTAAATTCTAAATTTTACGAGAAAGCTATGGAGAAGGCTAATGTCATCTGTCTTGCTGATCCCTGTCAGCACTCACGCTGCTGCATTTTGGATCAGCTGGAGGCTATTCAGCAAATCATTTGCACACCCTGCTAATAACACATTACAACCCTAGTTTTCTTACAGACTTGACTTAACCCTCCTTCTTGGGTTCACTTTGCTTTATGAAACTGAAGACTGTGAGTTTCTGGCTTTTAATTGATTCTTTTTTTTATTTCTAATTTTTTGGCACTAGTGCCCTTTATTCACAGTGGAGAGAGACAGGAAGGGGGGCAGAGAGAGTGTGGGGCGGACACGGGGGGGGGGGGGGGCGGGGGGGGGGGGGGTAATCCGGGCTGGGAGTCGAACCCACAACCAACCGCACGAGGACTGCAGCTGGGGCGGCCCTTAAGTGATTCTCACGTATTTATTTTTCTGCTAAATAATTTAAGTTGTTTTCTTTGACATAAATTTCTAAATTTCTTTTGAAAGTTTAAGTTATGATCGATTAAAGTCATATATATATTTTTTTTCCATAAATGACATATCACCTTACATTATTTGCAATATAGTGTATAAATGATATATATTTTTGAATTTACTCTATTTTACTTATGTTACTTATGTTACTTATTGTCTGTTATTTACATTTTAGTATACTAGAATTTCTATAACATGACAAGTTTCCTCACTGATGACCACTTAAAACTGAGCCGGAGGAGGGTAGGGCTGGTGGTCAGGCATTTTGTTTTTTTAAGCTTTTGTTATTATTGTATTTCTATCTGTTATACAGTTTGTGCTATAGTCACATGTATGACAAGAGATGTTCAAATCAAGTCTGATTGACAGATCTGTTGATCAGTCACATTACTGTTTCAAGATTCAAGATTCAAGTCTCTTTATTGTCATTATGCAGGCATAACGAAATTTTGCACGACTCCCGGCAGGCACACACATAAATATACACATAAAATACACGCATAAATAAATCACTCAGATAAATAAAAGAAAATATATACATATGCAAGATAAAAAACAACATTGTTTGTAGATGGTATTTACAGATTGTACATGTTTATTTACAGAGAACTGGCTGTGCAGGGTTTGGTGGGAGAGGTGGGTGGGAATGAAAATGGGGAGATAAAGTGCATGTACATGCATGTAATTACATGCACTTTACATGTGCATGTAAAGTGCAAGTACATGCGGCTAGGAAACAAACAAGTAAAATAATTTAAAACAGGTAGAGAAATGTAGATACAAATATGGCTGGAACTTGTTTTTGTGCATAAAAAAAGGACTTCTGAAGCTATAAACTGACACGTCACCAGGGGGCGGAGCCTCTCGTCAGCTCGAAGTTACTGTGTGAGTCTGTGGATTATTGCGCAATTATTGCCAGGAAGTTACTGTGTGGTGTCGGCGCTGCGGCTGGATCATTGCAAAGGAAAAATCAGAACAATGGACCAGAAAGTGAACCGAGAGAAGAGCCAGTACTCGGACGAGAATCCGAACCCAAAGCGGCCTCTGGACCGAGCCAGTCCGAAGTCCAGCAGCAGAGCCAGAGCGGGCTCTTCCTCCTCAACTCGTCTAAAGGTTGGTGGATCCTGGTCTATCTGTTGGGAATGTTTGGAGCGGTTTATTTTATTATAGTTGAATAGATATCAATGCGTCTGAGCTGAACCGCAGATAACAGAACAACGTGACCTTTTAAATACATTTTAAAGAGGTTCTGGGTTTTCGTGTTTATAAATACAACCGCATGAAGTGTTTGTCGTTATTTTTTTATACTGTTTTCCTCCCTATTTAAACCCGAATTCCTTAGTGTCGGTAGTTCTTTCGACCGTTTCGCCGTTAACGCGATATCAGCAAAGACCTCCGCAGCAGCGGGCTTTGTTTGGGGCCCTGTCCGGAGAAAGAGGCCCCACCGGCAGACAGGGCCGAGGCAGAGGCGGGGAAGGAGGCCGTCAGCCGGGCCGAAGGCAGCGACATGCAACACACCGCCTCCGTCTGTTCTCCTCACAAATGTACGACCCCCCTGGAGCAGGACAAATAAGCAGACCAACCAAGAAACTAGTGCTGGATGGTATACCGGTTCATACCGAATACCGGTGTTTATTTTTCTTATGATATGAATTTTTCATAAGTATGTACTGAGTATGAGTATGTACTGTAGCGTACACAACGTTGGGAACGCCGCGCGGCGGAACGTAAGTGCCGCAGAACATTGTTTGACAGGGGGCTGCTTTGCAGTTGCACTGGAGGCACAACACGCTAGAGCTGGGCGATACTAGGAATTTGGGTATCGATTCGATACCAAGTAAACACAGGGCCAGTATTGCCGATACCATTACGGATACTTTTTCATATTAAGCTTGATCTATCTTGAAACTGCTGATCTTTTGGTGTTTTTGTGATTTTTGTCTTTGGATTTTTTTGTTAAATCCTAAGGTAGAATTTCAGCAAACTTTATAGGTGACTTCAAAATACTTTATCACTATTAACATTTTTGTGTAAATGTTCCTTGGAGTTGAATTATTCTGTTCATAATGGGTTTTTTTTCTATTACGCCTCTTATGATATTATATCTTTCAACATTTGTGTACTTTTGTTTGCACTGTGTGCCCTTTCCTGTTGCTTTAATTCCATAGATTTCTCCATTGTGGGATAAATAAAGGATTATCTAATGTTATTTTATCTTAGATAACACCTTTCAATGGGATACATGACATGCACTGGGTTATTGCAAGGTTGTAATTATATTTTTTGAGTTGGCTCTAGTAACAAAACTACTAACAAACTACACGACTTGCCGTTGTTTCGTTTTTCGGGATTAAAATACAGCGGGGCTAGGGGGAGGGGCCAGGCTGAGTCTACCTGCATGCTTGTTTGGTTGCTGCAGCTGAGCCAAGTGACGGTGCAACGTCAAAAGACGAGAGGGAGGGGGAAGGAGGGGAGCCGCGTGTCAGAAACAGACTTAAATGAAATTACACTTCACATCAGTCAGTACATGTGGGAATACAAAAATAAAGCTTAAGGATTGATCTCTTTACACGAGTATCATTCGATACCAATACCAAAGTTGGTATCGATATTTGGATCGATCTGCCCAACTCTACTACATGCTACTAGTTTCTGGTTAAACGGTGATGGCTGCAAACAGCGAAAGTCCCGAAGTGGAAGCTCCAGAACGGCAACATGAGACTGAGAAACTTCGTCCTAAACGAGGAGCCGTGTCTGTCGTGTGGAAGTTCTTTGGATTTAAAAAAGATGACGTCCGACAAACTACAAACTAGGTTTCCCCAGCCAGAATGAGTCCTGGTTGGTCAAAAAAATGTAAGACTGACTTTGGTCATGTAGGTTTCTACACAGTGAATTAAATGTTGTGCTGCATGGCTGTTCACTCTCACAGTTAACTTTACAATATTTAAATTTACAAGTGGATCGCCGGTAAGATCTCCAAATGTATTGTGGGTAAAGTTGTCATCAACAGCCGTCCATCAGTGTCATTATCAGTCACTAGTCAACAGAGTCTATGCGGTGCAGGATGGATCACGGAATAATTAAATCATGAGTGACAGTTCATACAAGCATAAAAGTGGAGCAAAAACATGCAAAGAAGCTGGATACATATCCTGGAGATGAACCTGACATTGTTGGCAGTGCATGAAGCCCACCAGAACTGGCACCACGGTCAGGGAGCCAGATTTACAGGTACAATTCCTCACAATCACTGTCACTGAAAACAACATGTGAGTTAGTTGTAAACTGTTGATGTGGTTGTTATCGGAGTAGCCCCCTGCCTAATGTTATTATTAGGAGCCAGGTAGCCTAACGTTATTATTAGCGGCCAGGTAGCCTAGTGTTATTATAAGGGGCCAGGTAGCCTAACGTTGTTATTAGGGGCCAAGTAGCCTAACGTTATTATTAGCGGCCAGGTAGCCTAGCGTTTTTATAAGGGGCCAGGTAGCCTAACGTTATTATTAGGGGCCAGGTAGCCTAACTTTGTTATTAGTGGCCAGGTAGCCTAACCTTATTATTAGCGGCCAGGTAGCCTAACTTTGTTATTAGTGGCCAGGTAGCCTAACTTTATTATTAGCGGCCAGGTAGCCTAGTGTTATTATAAGGGGCCAGGTAGCCTAACGTTATTATCAGGGGCCAGGTAGCCTAATGTTTTTGTTGATTTCATGGTTTGTTAGACTTCATGTTGGTTTTGTCGGGTTACTCTTGCAAAAAGGCTTGTACACCGACGTGCTTGGAGTTGGTATTTATTAACAGCAATGGAAACACATCAGGAGAAATCGGCACTTGGTACCGAGCTGAATGAATGAATGAATGAATGCCGGTAGCTACTACAACAATAACTGGTGCATCTCCCACATGACGTCACAACTGCATACCGCCGAATACATTTTAGATAATATAGTATCCCATAATACTGCAGGTTTGATTGATTTCAGAATGACATGGTTGCTCTTCGTGGTGTTGAACTCTTACTATCAAATGCTTTGAGCTATGTGTCAAATGTAGTAATGCTTGTAAGCCCCGCTGTTGGGGCCATGTGTGTATTGTAAAACAATGTAATCACAAGCTTTATTGGGCTTAAAGGGCCCGGTTATGTCCCCTGGCCCGGCAGTGACATGTTCCACTGCTGTCCCCTAGGTCATCTAAAAAAAACAACAAATTTGCATTTTAGTACATGTTTTACAAACAACAAGCAAATGCTGCTGAATAACCTGCCTGAAGTAGATGCAGACAGCTGTTGTGTAGACGGTCCTGGCTGGGGTCCTCTTGCAGTCTACTGATGGCCTCGCTGCTCTTGGAGGAACTGCAGAACCCCAGTGATTTAATCTGGGGTCCAGAAGTGTTGCAAAGGTCAACACACTTAATGACTCCAGATTGGAAGCAGTGTCTGACTCGACGCTTCAGGTGTTCATGTAGGTGTTTGGCTTCCTGTGTGTGCAAGGTTGAAACATTACGCAAGATAGAGCATTTTCATCATCAGGATGACCTTTGACCCTGACACTCACCTCTCTTCAGACAACTCCACTGTAGCCTGATAGAAAGGAGCAAGCACAAGAATTATTTCTTCTATGATGGTACACTCATCAGCTGTAAGTGGAGTCAAATCTGTCTTTAGAGAGGCCAGAGATGCCCACACTGGTTCCCTCATCTTGCGCCTTAGCAGCATTTCAGAGGTGCTATTCCAGCGTAATGGCACCTCATTGATAAGTTTCAGGGTTGGTCGTCCCATCTGTTGCTGCACTTGAGCAAGCTTCTCCTTAGCTGTGGTGATTGATCTGAAGTATGTGACAATGTGTCTAGCTTTGCTTCTGATGGATGTAATTGTGGAGAGCTGATCACATGATTTTCTGACTAATAAATTTAAACTATGTGCAATGCAAATTGAGTGTCGAATTTGGAGCTGTCTAGTGCAGCCTTTCTAAACCTTTTTTCAGTCACGACACCTTTCAAAAGTGAATAAAATCTCACGACACCCCAGAGTAAAATATAATCCAAAGCCACACTGCATCACTCCAACTGTAAATGCATACGTCCCATTTATTTTGTTTAAATAACCTGAACAGGATAACTGCACCAGAGTAGGCCTCAGCAGGAACGCTTCTTTTCATCTGTGATGTGCTTGCTTCCATCCACCAATCTTGTTTTGCCTCTTTTTAGCCTTATCGCTAGCAGCTACCTTTGCGACCTATGGTGCAGATTCAGAGCTGGTGGATGAAGGCTTGATGAAGAAGTCAGCTCCTCTGTGATGTTCCGTTCCTGTGGGGCTTTTATTTTTAGAAAACGATCTATGACGCTGCTAAAAAGTTCTCTTTGCTATCTGTGAGATAAAATTCCAGTGGTTAAATGATATTACGACGTAAGCTAACTGGGCAGTCACGTTGACCTTACGCTGACCCCGTACTGACGTTGTTAACATTTGGAAATGGGCATGTGAGACATATTTTTATTATTCATTTATGTATGTATGTATTATTCATTTATTTATCATCCAATTATGTATCTTATTTATTTATTTATTAATTCATTCACAGGCAAAAAGTATGTATTTATGTATGCATTCATATATTTATACAGTGGTACCTCTACTTATGAAATTAATTGGTTCTGGAAATAGTTTCTTAAAATTTCTTAAGTAGAGACATGTTTTCCATGTAAATGTCCTAATCCGTTCCAAGCTCCCCAAAATTCAAACATAATTTTTTAAAATAAATTATAAATAATACATGAAATGACATAAAAACTTGTAAGAAATACATGTTAGAACTAGAAAAGCACTCAGAGAGTGCAGACCTCCACTAAACACAACAATTACAGAAAATTTAAAAGTGATCCAGAATCCAGGATTTCTTCCGGATCACACCCAAAATGAAATCAGTTCTTCCTTTTTCACATTTCTGACAACTCCTGAAAATTTAATCATAATCCATCCATAACTTTTAGCGTTATCTTGAACACAGATAAACGCCAGCAAAAACATAACCTCCTTGGCGGAGGTAAAAATAGTTTGTTTACCTGGGTTGCTGGGTTACGCTCATACAGACAAGGGGCCCTCCTAGCCAATGGGATGCCAGGAAGATGCTAATGGCAGAGCAGCTCGGACGCACCACTTTCAAATCGAGATACAGAGCTGACAGCTATGTTTACGTTCGGTAAACTCTGGGAGCTGCAAGTAGCAGCGCTACTGTATTTTTGCCTTTTGTAACCTGAAATTTGAAATGAAATGAAAAATACTTTATTTATTACAGAAGGGAAATTCTATGTAGAAAAATTTCTTTCTTAAAAAGAGGCAATATTTTCCCTTTGAAGCCTTTCGTAACCTGAAAATTTCGTATGTAGAAACGTTCGTAAGTAGAGGTACCACTGTCTATGAAATGTCAGAATAGGTCATTTTTTTGACGTCACCCCTGAAGCTGTCAGACGACGCCCCAGAGTGCCGCGACACCCCGGTTGAGAAAGGCTGTTCTAACTAATACATTTAAAGTATGTGCAATGCAAATTGAGTGTTGACTTTGGAGCTGCCTAGTGGATGCAATCACGTTTGGTGCTGCGTCAGTCACAAGACACTTGACTTTATTGGTTATGGCGTGGGGGCTCGTCCTTCCATGATTGCCTCTCTGGTTCCTCCTCCATGTTGGGTTTCAGTTACCTGAGTTAGTCACTTAGCTAGCAGGTCATCAGTGGGGTCCATCTTCTTGTGGTGGTGGGTTGCATCTCTTCCAATAGCAACAGTGGCAGGTCATAGGTGTTGATAGCCTGGATGTTGTTTTTAAGGATTCAAGATTCAACATACGCTTAATTGTCATTCCAAAAGCAGCATAGCAATGACAAAGCTCTGTTTAAGACGAGCTTTAGGCTTTAGACGAGCTATAGGCTCCTATAAGTGTAGCTGTGACTATTGGCCCTAACACACTATTGTTAAGACTAACTAACTATAGGCTTTACTAAACAGAAATGTTTTCAACTTAGTTTTAATGGTGGGGCCATTGAAAATAAAAGTTTACATACATTATAGAAGGGGGCACACCTTTTTTTCCCCCCACTGTCTGACATTAAATCAGACTTTTTTTTGTTTTAGGTCAGATTGCATTAACAAAATTATTCTTATTTGGTAAGTAGCAGAATGATGAAAGAGGTCATTTTTTTTATTACTTTCTTCAAACTCCGAACTTTACATACATTTTCTTAGTACTTGGTAGCATTGTCTTTAAACCATAGGACTTGCATCAAAGGTTTTGGGTTTCTTTCAACAACATTTAAACAACATTTAAAGGATTTTGGCTTGTGGTTCCATTTAAATTATACCTTTAATTAAAGTAGATGAGGTTCGGTGGCTTTTATTTTTTAATCTCATGGAAGCTTTAGATGAGAGGAAGGAGGGAGAGGAGAATGAGGGGAGGAGAGGCTGCTGCTGGCTTGCGCATGTTAGCTTCCGTTAGCTCACGTTAGCACGATTTCAAAACTCCATGGAAGCGATTGTTATGTTGTAGGTGGCCGATGGGGTTTTACGTATTAGAGCTTGTGCTTGTGCTTCCCTCCTCGTAGAATTCACTCGGAGGATTCGTCACAAATAACCACCAAACTATCTTCTTCTGAAACTTTAATGACCATGCCGCCATGTTTGTTGTGATCAGTAGGCTGCGCTGCAGGCTGCATTCAAGGTGAAACGTAAATTTTGACGTTCCCTCGTTTGCGAGTTGTTCTTTCAGCCTTTTCTATTTTTTTTCTTTTTTTATGTGTAACATGTGGGAGAATACTGCGAATATCAATTCAAGTCAGCAACTACCAAAATTATGACCAAGTTAACGAGTACAGGCGTACTCGTTTGGCGTACATGAGGCGTACATGAGGCGTACATGAGGGGGTATTCTTGATTTTCCTTATTGAGTAATCGTTTTTCTGATTATGCCGACGTTACTTGAACATAACATTCACTGCCGGTCATTCAAGGCTCAGAGGGAGCGAGGCACTGTCGTGTTGACAGAAATATATATCTTATCGGGGCCATTCGTCGTGATATAGGAGTTATCTGGATGACATCATAATTTCTTGTTATCGGCCCCATAGCAATCGTGCACCCCTAGTAAAAACACAAGTTAGACCAGCCTTTGTCAACCTTTTTTCAGTCACGACACCTTTCAAAAGTGAATAAAGTCTCACGACACCCCAGAGTAAGTTGATTCAGCTTCTTTTCAAACACTTTGGCAACAGGATTCAATAGATGGTCATTACTTGCTACAATTATTATTTTTTTGATGGATGTGAAATCACTTTTGCACATTGTAAATTAGCTGAACTTATGTTGTCATGATGATGTCTTTGTCCTGTTTAGAACATCACATTTTGAACTGAGCAGATATTGAAACTGAAGTGTTCACGTAATGTTCTGAAGCCAAAACTGTGTTTAAAAGACAAAAGTAGTGACTTATGAAAGTTTTAATATGCATAGGACACAGAAAACCCACTGTTCAGGGTTGTGGTTGCATGTTTCTGGTTTCCTGAAGGGGAAGATGTGGAGCAGGAGGTGAACAGTGCTGAAGAGGGTCTGATTGGCACAGTTGCTCCTACTTACTATTCATCTGTATCTCTCTATTTAGGAGTAACATAGTGCAACGAAGAGAGAGACACATGCCAGAAACCAGAACAGAATTTGTTGAACCTCCATTCTGAAACAGGCACCTGGAAAACCTGAGGCACCTGAGTGGCAGAGGTTAACCACAGTCATCTTTTATAAACACATGAGCAAATGTCTTCTGAGGGTGTGTGTTTCAGCAGTTTTCACTGTTTAAGCTTTTGACCTGAAGTGTTCACACATCTCACCTGATTGACCTGTCTGGCAACAGGGCCGTTTCTAGTCACCTTGGGGGCCCTTGGCAAGAGTGAGCATGGGGGCCCTCCCAGCCCAAAAACACCCATCCAAAAATATTTTATTTTGAATAACAGAAGTGCACAATAATGTAAGAACACTTAGAATATAATATAACATGACAAACACAACTGAAATGTGCAAAGTTTGCCAAAAACACAATCAAGCAAAAAATAAAAAAGTTAAAATAAATAAATAGTTAGTGGTCTTTGGTTCCATATCCACATCCTGGTGGAAATTGTTTTCAAACCTTTGCTTGCAGGCCATGGCTTGTGCAAATGGTTATGCTCGCTTCATTTTTCTTGTATCGAGTTTGAAGCACCACAGAAAGCCGGCCGCAGGCAGTCAGGGCCCCATTAGGGGGGTTCCAAACGTGTCGCTGCAGTGTCTATGGAGGTTTCAGGTTGTGTCATTGATATGGTTTGATATTGGCCGCGTCTCGGAGGTCCCTTAACACACGAGGCAGTGACAGCTAGTGGGGGCCCTATGCGAGGGGGTTTTCAACATATCGTCGTTGCAGTGTCTAAAGCAGTTCAGTCATTTTGTCATTGACAAAAGGACCAATGTCACTGCTGTCCTGGGGCCCTTCCCAGCTCGGGGCCCTAGGCAATTGCCTAGTATGCCTACCCCGTTGTGGCGTCTCTGTCTGGCAAAGGCCAATTGTAATAGAACATTTTTAATACGGCTGCTTGAACCTTGACAAAAAGCTCTTCATTTTTATACTGAAAAGATTATGTTTGTTTTAATGTGGTTAAAACTGAAATAGCTTTTAAAAGCTTGGAGCTAAGTCTTCTTCTCTATCGTTACAGAAAAATGAAGACAAAGACAGGCCCAGATGCTTTCACTGTGAACTGTGTGGAAAGGTTCTGACTACTTCATCAGGTCTGAAAATTCATCAGAGGATTCATAATGGAGATAAACCAAACAGATGTAATCAGTGTGGGGCTGCTTTTACCAGATCAGGTGATTTAAAGACACATCAACGTATTCACACTGGACATAAACCATACAGATGTGATCAGTGTGGGGCTGCTTTTACCCAACAAGGTCAACTAAAGATACACCAACGTATTCACACTGGACATAAACCATATAAATGTGATCAGTGTCAGGCTGCTTTTATTTCCTCAGGTTATCTAAGTAAACACCAACGTATTCACACTGGAGATAGACCGTACAGATGTGATCAGTGTGGGGTTGCCTTTACCCAGCAAGGTCACTTGAAGAGACACCAACGTATTCACACTGGAGATAAACCATACAGCTGTGATCGGTGTGGGGCTGCTTTTACCACATCAGATGGTTTAAATGAACACCAGCGTATTCACACTGGAGATAAACCATACAGATGTGATCAATGTGGGGCTGCTTTTACATCATCTGGTAATCTGAAGGTACATCAACGTATACACACTGGAGATAAACCGAACAGATGTGATTGGTGTGGGGGTGCTTTTACGTCATTATGCCAGCTTAAGAGACACCAGCGTATTCACACTGGAGATAAACTGTTCAGATGTGATCAGTGTAAGGCAGCTTTTACCCAACAAAGTGACCTAAACATACACCAACAAATTCATACTGGAGATAAACCCTACATATGTGATCAGTGTGGGGGAGCTTTTAAGCGAAAGAGTAATCTAAAGATACACCAACGTGTTCACACTGGAGATAAACCGTACAGATGTGATCAGTGTGGGGGAGCGTTTAACCGAAAGAGTAATTTAAAGGTACACCAACGTATTCACACTGGAGATAAACCGTACGGATGTGATCAGTGTGGGGCAACTTTCACCCATCAAGGAAGTCTGACAGCACACCAACTTAGTCATGCTGGAGACAAACCATACAGATGCGATCAGTGTGGGACAGCTTTTAACCGAAAAAACAATCTAAGGGTTCACCAGCGTATTCATACTGGAGATAAACCATACAGATGTGAGGTATGTGAAGCAGCTTTTACCTCATCAGGGGATTTAAAGAGACATCACCGCATTCACACTGGACAAAAACCATACAAATGTAATGAATGTACGGCAGCTTTTACCACATCAAGTCAGCTAAGTGTACACCAGCGTTTACACACCAGAGAAAAACCCTACAGATGTGATAGGTGTGAAGCTGCATTTACTCAACAAGGGGCACTTAGAGTGCATCAAAATATTCACACTGGACAGACACTGTACATCTGTGATCAGTGTGGGGCAATTTTCACTACATCAAATAAATTAAGAAGGCACCGATTTAGTCATGTTGAAAATAAATAATTATTGCACGTAGATTTTGGGAAAGGCTTCATGAGAGCATTAAATCTAAAAAGAAAATCATCAACAGATTCAGACAGGATGGAAGCTGTTCAGCTGTTACCGGTTTTGAAAAACTGGGCACAGACTGTCTGTATGATGTTTGCTAAACAACTGGTGAAGATTGAACGCTCTGGTGTGTTTCTGAGAGGAGAGGAGCTAGTGTTGGTCACTGAATTTAAATACCTGGGAGTCATCCTAGATCCAACGCTCTCCTTCAGGAAACACATCAAGAAAGTGTGTAATTCTGTTAAATATGGCTTGGCAAACTTCAGACAGATAAGAAACTCATTGACTGACGGTGCAGCATTAATGTTCTTCCATTCAATGATCCTATCACACATTGACTATTGCTTACCTAGCTGGTCACTAGTATGCTCCACAGCACTCAAACCGATTGAATCCCTTTATAAAAAAAGGACTAAAAATCCCAGACAAAAAGCTGCATTCAGTCCATACTTGTAGCATTCTAAAAAAACGTAAATTTTTAAGCTTCAAAAATTTTAAAACCTTTAGATATGCCTGCTTTGTGTACAAAACCCACCGTGGTCTTGCACCACCACCGCCGAAAGTGTTCTTTAGGAGATCTGTGAGTGGTATGAACACTTGGGCGTGTGATAGAGGTGACTGAGATACCCCAGAGACGAACCTCCTTTGGTATGAATGTGGTACCTGTTGTGGGGGAAAATCTGGAACAGCCTTCCTTATACAATAAGGGATTGTCCCTCCTATTCTTCCTTTAAGGGAAATCTCAAGAATTGGCTTAAAACATCTAAAATCTGTGATCATTAATTGTTTATTTTATTTTATTCTATTGTTCACTTGCTGAAAACAGACCCAACCTGTGACCTGTGTGCTACATACATATTTATGTACTCTATACACAATCTCGCTTATTTGGGTTCAACCATGAATACATACCTACTAATGCACTGTAAAACTCCGTACAACGTACTATGCATTTTAAAAACCTATGCAAATGGGCAGCGTGCAATAATTTTAGCATTTTACATCATATTGCTAACATACATATATATATTGCTAACATACATACATATAACAAAAGTGCTAAAAGCACTTTTGCACTTGCACTTTACCTTCTTATGAACATCTGGTCCCTCCTCCGGTCTGCAATCAACAGGGCTGCCTTGTTTTTTTATTCTTTCCATTCTGAATTTCTTCTGTTGTTGCAAATGTGTGATCTAGAAAGTGGGTCACAGACCCATTTTCAGTGGCTTGTGGGCCTTTACCTGGGGAAGGAAATGCTTTAAAAAAAAAAAAAAAAAAAAAAAAAGCATGTCATTCATACTCCTTAACAGTAGATGGCGATAATGCCCTGTAATGCGAGTTGACACCCCCGCCAGTTCACACCATAGAAAAAGACCTGCAAAGTTTGTTTACATATGTTGAGCATGGAGAAACGCAGATACAACGAAGAATGTGGATCATCTGCATGGAAAATGAAAAAATTATTAGACCACCATTTTTTTCTCAACTTTCTTGTTCATTTTAATACCTGGTACCACTAAACATCATCATGTGACTAAAACAGACAGAAAAGAAAACACTGAATGCATAAAAGCAGTGTTTTTGGCAGTACAACGCCATAGCTATTGATGTAAAAACTTAAGTGATTTACGTTATAATCAAGAAAACCATGGAAAATGGTAAGATATCAGCTCTTAAATAAAACTCTTATGAGCAATCTTTGTGGTTATCGTTATGTTTGTCCAAACAAATGTACCTTTAGTTGTACCAGGCATTAAAATGACCAAGAAACTGAAGAAAACAAGGGTGGTCTAATAATTTTTTCCATGACTCTATATGAGATATGGATTCTCTTATCTTGAAGACAAAGGTCAGTGAGTGGTTATTCAGCTAAAACTATATATTTTGAGTTCTTTTTGAAACTACTGCTCAGTGGTTGCATTGTTTTATTTCATGTTTGTGCATAAAAACACTGTTGAGTCTTAAAAATGGCTGTTGCTGAAATGTTCTGATTGTTATGTCAGCTTAATGATTAATGCTTAAATAAGTGACTAGATAGTTTTAATAGGAAATTGTTATATATTCAGGAAGTGGGTACTCAGCAAACCCTACATATCTTTTCATTTAATAAATTTGAGAAGTTGGAAATTTTCCTTGATTTGGGTCACGGCTTGTCATTAAGGGTGATGGTGGGTCCTGAAGCCAAACCAGTTGAGAACCACTGATCTAGACTATGTCTATGTTTTATATTATTTATACTGTGTCGCGTAATGTTGTATGTAGCTTTTTATTGAGTCCTACAGGGGGACTGCCAATGCAAACTAGCCTTCTGGCTATAATTGGGTATATTTACATTTTAAATGTTAATTAATATACAATGTCCCTCTACACTAAAACATAAATAAATAAAATAAATAAACAACTACAACATCAAAGAAGAGAGCATTGAAATTACTGAAAGTGACTTCTTTTATTCTATTATTCTGCGGGAAATGTGTATGTCTGATAAAGCCTTTGTTTTATGATTGCCTTTAAAAATGTGAGTTTTTCACTTTTGATTGTCCTCTTTGTAATCTTCTGAGCTTTTGTTTGGTTTGAACTGAAATATATACTCCTTTTATTCAGTTAAGTTTTTGCACCCGTTTGTGTTTCATTGTTTGCATAAAACTAGGGGTGCTCCGATCGATCGGTGACCTGATCGGATCGGCCGATATGCATATGATCTGGATCGGTCAGAATTGTCATTAAAGCCGATCAAAAGAGCCGATCAAAAACGCTCTATTCTCGTACGCATACACTGTGTATAGACCTTTTCGGGCCAGCCCCCCCGGAAGTACCCCGTCCGCCATTGCGGGGTTGTGCTACAGAGCGACACTTTCACCGGCTCGCAGATTAACCAGTGTTTTTCTCTTTCTACAAATAGATATTTTTATAATGTCGAGTCGGTCGAGTGGGAATACATGTTCCGTCATAAACTGTGCCAACAATGGCGTGAAAATTCAACAATGGAAGAAGAAAGTATGAAATACACAAACCTTTACTGCACGAAGACTGCCTTGTTTGCAGCCATACAGTTTGCACCGATTTCCTGGGCGCACCGACAACCAAGAAGTTAGGAAGACGTGGGTGAAAAATATAAACAGAAAGGACTTTGCTCCAAATGAATACAGCCGGGTGAGTTTTCGTTAACATTCAGTCTCGTACTACTCATAGTCTCGCTGAGCGTCCCGGACGATTCTGGCCGAAAGAACAGCAGAATGAGGCTACTGTAGCCCTCGGCACTAGCACAAGCCTATAAAACAATGAATGAATTAATGAATGAATGAATGACTTAGGAGAATGATTAAATAAATTAAATATAACATTAACACATAGCCTAATTTACCGCTAGCGTTAACGTTACAGTAGCATAATCTTTATGGCTTGTTGACATTAGTTATAGCCAGCGTTGCAGCGTTCCACAGTTTTTAGTGTTTGATTATGGGAATAGATCATGCTATTTCCATAACCAATCATTAAAAACAGCGATAAACTACCTTCATCTGTAACTGGAGGCCACTGCCTAACATCATCAATCCAAGACATGTCTGCGTTATCCGTAACAGATGCTCCACGCTGCTGTGTTTGGGTTAGTTGGTGGAGCACCGCACACTCCAGTTATGGCGGGGCCACTAGGGGGCGCATGTCCACAATTTTCAAGTCGAAAAGGTCTAAGACAGCAAGAAACAAAGGGAAATAAATACAATCGGTGATCGGTATCGGATCAGCCGATATTGATTTCAGTGATCGGTGATTGGCCCCAAAAACCCTGATCGGAGCACCCCTACATAAAACCTTTATATGAAATCACTGATGTTATTTGACAGTTCTCTTTAAATAAATGAGTTCTTTACTGTTCATCTGTGTTGGGTTTCTGTTTTCTGCTCAGTCAAACATCTGGACACACAGAATGACCAAAATGAGACTCATTAAAGTAGCGTCTATATTTAACAGGAGGTCAGTGAGGATGTTGGAACAGGATCCCACAGTAATCTCTTGTCCATATGGTTATATCGCTACGGATAAAAGACGGTTCTTTATACCATCTGAGGGATGAAAGAAAAAAAGAACAGTTGCCACAACCTGGTTTTGAGACCACACTGACCTACTGCAATGTGGAATTCTCTAAAGTTCTCTGCTAAGATTTACATCTTGTTTCTTGTTGATGATGCAGAAAGTTAGTCCCTGGTGGATAATGAGAGTTTCAGCTGTAGCAGAACATCAGCTGACCCTCTTTATGATGAAGGTGATAAAAACAGAAAGAGGTTCAGTTCAAAGAGTTAAAGAGATTTCAACTTGGAAAAAAAAACCTGTGATTTCCTGAAGTTTCTTAACCACCAACTTAAATGAGAGAACCAATTTTAGCAGGTATTTCTTAACAGAATCTTCTCCCAGCAGCAGAAGCCGCACAATCAGCAAAAAAACAACCCAAAGAAGGGAAAGAGATGAGCTCCACCTATCTGCTGAAAGGATTCACAGTTCTGACTCAAAACACTCATTCAATTGCCTTCAATTCAATTTGTTTTTATGTGCACAGTGATCCCTCGCCAATTTGCACTTTAAGTTCCACGGTTTTAGTTATTCGCAGATTTTTCAGAAATGTATAATATAATAAAAAAAAATCAAGAAAAAAAATCACAGAAACATCACAGGATGTTGTGCGCGTTCTCTCACAGTGAAAGAAGGCTGTGAGCCAGCCTGGCCCCTTTAAGAAAGTAGCCTTATGGGTAATGGTGTGACCTTATGGGTAATGTAGTGTCTGTGTCGTGGGACGGCAGAAGAAAAGGGGTTAGATGAAAAGTGGAGTGAGCATGAACAGCAGCCCAGCGTGTATAGATTTACATTCTCTGTTAACCGACAGGAGCCCAACAATACAACCTGTGTGATGTTACAAGTTCCTGCAGTGCCAGAATAAAGTTCCCGTTCCATGCAGAGAAAACCGGACTGCTTCTTTTGTTGTTGTTAGCGTGTTAGCCGCTAATTACGAGCCAAAAATAGCACAATACCAGCAGTTTCTTTACTACGGTTCAGAGACCAGAGGCTGTGAAGGTAACAGAAAGACCACAGTTGAGCCTTTGTCTTGTTTTGCTGCAGTGCCTCGCTACTTTTTGGGGTTTTTAAACATATTTTAAACACATTATTTAGACTCGGAGGGCTCCGGCTCCCGTTGGTTGATTTTGATTTTCGCAGGGGCGCACTGGTCCCTATTAACCACAAAAAATAAGGGATCACTGTATTAAAATCAGTAAGGCATTTCACACAGAAAACAATCTACTGTGAAAGTCTTCCACTATAATTACTATTTTTACTCAGCACTGAGTAAGATTAAAAAAAGAAAGGAAAATTCAGAAAAAACTGTATGAGGACCAGAGTGATACACCACACCAAAAAGTGGTTTCCTATGACTAGTTAAGTTTCTTTAAGTCTCTGCCTCTGATGCTGCTCCCCAACAGATGACTGCAGAAAGAACTGAACTCTCCACAGCAGCGTTATAAAAGATCTACAACATCCTGCTGCAAAAAAACTGAAGGATCTAAGCTTTTTTAAGAAGTAAAGTCTGCTCTGACCCTTCTCATAAACAGCATCAGTCTTGTGTCTCCAGTCCAGTCTGTTGTCCAGGTGAACACCAAGGTATTTATATCCTCCACCACCTCCACTTCTTATCCCATGATGGAAACACCGTGTGACTTAATCCTGGTCCTCCTGAAATCCACAATCATCTCTTTCGTTGTGTTCATATTTAAGATGAGATGAATGTTTATGATGATTGTCCACCAGTGGTCTGTCCTCAGTCTCTGGTCCACCACTGATACACCCGACAACTGCAGAGTCATCTGAGTATTTCTGCAGATGACAGGATTCTGACTGGTACTGGACCTGTACCTGGTACTGGTGAAGAAGAATGATGAGAGTACAGTCCGCTGTAGTGCTGCTGACCATCTGGTCAGACACAAAACCATTCAGTCTAACAAACTGGTCTGTTTCTGAGGAAGCCAGTAATCCAGGGGACTGTGGAAGCATCCACTTGTGCTTTCTGGAATTTGGAAATGAAACTCCAAATATACTTACTATTACTATTTCAGAAATAGCGACTTTGATTTAATATTACAGCACCAACTCATTCCTTGGCCGTTACTCATTAGTCAACACAATTCACAAGGCGGAGCATCTGCGAGTGCTTGGTTAAAGGTTGTTACACAAGCACCACCGAGTCACCAAATGCGTCATCAGTTTCTGTCACAGTTTCAAAGCCTCAGCTAGTATAATGTACAAACTACCACAAAAATAGTCCCACACTTTTCATAGAAGCCTGTTTGCTACTTTTAGTTCTGATTTGGTTTTAGGCTAAGCCCTACCTGACTTTATTTTTCTTTTCAGTGAGTCACCTCTTCTTTTTTTGAGAGGTTGTTTTTTTGTTGTAACTATTGTGCTTTAACGTTTTCTTTGATTGTTTGACCCTCAAATGCATATTAACTGGATAAATTTTAAGGGTAATCATGGAACATTGGAGAAGGGGTAGGATTAAATAAGTTTTACTTCTTCCTACCCCTTTTCAAGCATGTTAAACCAGATGTGTTTTGCATATTGATATGTATATGTATGTATATAGATCGGTGTGTGTATACATTGGGGTATAATTTTTTTTTTTTTTTTTGGGGGGGGGGAAATATGTCCATTTAATATTGAGATTTATTTACAAGAGGTTCTATATGTTTCTAAATTATGGTTATGCACATGTGTCACTGTATATTGATTTATGCATTATTATATATTTTATAAATATATTTATTTTCAGATACATAGATTCATGATAGTGTTAAAATTGTCTATGCTTTAAAAGATTGTTTTGACATGTCTGGAATGAATCAATAAAATGAAAAATGAAATGAAATATCTTTCCTTTTTACCAGTTACATCTGGTTTATGTTGAGTCTTTTTTTTCCCTCACAAGCTGGGGCATAACATAAGTGGGGCTCGTCTGGGAAACCTTCTTGAAAGTGATCTGTTAAAAAAAATCCCCAGAGCTCAAAGTTATTTTATTTGATACGAACGTTTAATCAATTAGCTATGGCTTCTCCTTTTAATGTGGAGGGCTTCCTAGAAAACCCTACATGAGTAGCAATTGAATATTGTCGTAAGGATGAGTTGGCACAGATAGCCACCCACTTCACTATCACGTTCCCAAAGCTAGATCTGAAAAGGGATCTTAAAGCTCTTGTAATTGGCAAACTGGAGGAGTTGGGGTTGTTTGTGGTGTTAATGCGACCTGAACAGGCCGAAGGGGTGGGTGTCCACAACGTGGATCAGGAAGCCCCCTGTGCTCCATCAGAAAGGGAGCTCAGTGGGTTGAGGTGAGGGGGAGAACTCCCTTCACCCTACCTCATTATGATTCCTCACCTTCTGCAAGTGCTGGCTCCACAGATGGAGTCTGATTAAAAGTTGAAATGTTGTTGTAGAATCCCACACAGCTGGTCTGGACAGGTTTTCAGGACTTTCAGTACACCATCTGGACCAGCCACCTTGTTCCTATTCAGCCTCTGTAGCTGCCTCTTCACCTGACTGCTAGAGACAGATGGGTGGAGGGGGAAGTGGAGGGAGCCCCAGAATCTCTGGATGTGGTTGGAGACAATAAGGGGCAGCAGCGAAGAGCCTTGACTGAGGTAGAAGATGACACAGATATGACAGGAAGCCGTGGGTCAGGGGAGGTAATAGGGGAGGTATGCAGTAGTGTAATTTAATAACAACATGCCCCCAGTGCAGGCTATTACCTGGGCTGTATGACTACGAAGCAGATACGAACCCTCACACTATACTTCTGTCTAGAAGGGAACCTTTTGTGGAAAAATGATTGTCTCTGTTCCAGTCTCTAAAAGACTAAAGATTCTGAGTAAGATCAACAATTAACCTTAAATAACAAGACTTAGCGATGGCTGGATTTTCAGTCAATTTATTACTCCATTTGCATGCAAAAGGGTCATAATTTATACCTCAGCAATCGATGCACAATGACAATTTGACAATAACAGCCAGTAAGCTTTAATGGTCCGTCTAAGAGTAAACATTGATATAGGTCTCCTGCCTGGTGCCCATGATGGTATCACACAGTGAGATAGAAGGATTATATCAGAAATGATGTCCATGGATGCTCTTGAGAAAGAGGTCCTTGTAGCCTCTAGACCTCAAGGCACCAAGTTTACCATATTATCAATTTAGGTAAATTTCTGTGTCTAAACTTTTTAATTTAGACTCACTAAAATCATTAACTCACTAGTTTCTTTAATTTAAATCGAACAGTTGTCTTTGTGTGCTTGTCCCTCTAACACATAATGTCACAGAGGTACTGTGGCTGGGGTGGGTGGGGGTGGGGGGGTGTTGTGTTGGATTTTATGGTCATCACATCTTACCAATTGTATTTTCAAAGCACAGAAGGTAAGGTTATCATATTCATGTGTTGCAGTACACTTCACCACTGTCTTCCAGCTCAAACATACTTCTCTGCTACTCCAGGCTTCTTCATACAATACCATACCAGACCTCTTCAGTAGTTCTCCATCAACATCCTCAAAGCAAATATTGGATCTGTAGAACTCTTTTTGGCATGAAATACTGCTGTTCAAAAATGCTCCCTTCTGCCCTCAGTCTACTCCTCCTTCCATAACTTTATTGTGTGGTTCATCAACTTTGTCCTCTTCATGTTCCTCACTACCAGAATCATCCTTCACCCCACCATCCTCTGCTGTCTGGGTAGACTCTCACCTACCATTACTTTGCAGTCACTGATCTCCTTCAGGTTACATTGACTGCACAAAATGTAGTCCACCTGCGTCTAAATCACCCTATGTTTTTGCCTCTTCTGGAAGAAAGTATCCACTACAGCCATTTTTTATCCTTTCTGCACAGTCTACCACCATCTGTCCTTCTGTGTTCCTGTCCTGGATACCCAAACCTGCCCATCACTTCCTCATCACCCCTGTTGGCTTCTCCAGCATGATCATCACCAATCAATACTCCTCCATCTCTGGGGATACTCTGCATCACTTCCTCCACATTACAGAAATCCTCCTTGTCTTCTAAATCACATCCTACCTGTGGGGCATAACCACTAACAACATTGAACATCACACCTTAGGCCTCTAGCCCAGGGGTGTCAGACTCATTTCCACTGAGGGCCACATCAGCATCATGGTTGCCCTCAAAGGGCCAGATTGACAGCATGAGTGTAACAAAATGCAATAAAAATCAAAATGTATTAAACTACAACTTATTATATTGTTAAATAACGGATTCTGTATTTATTTCCATGTTTTCTGTCAAAATGCCAATGTAGATTAAACTCTTTCACGACTGACACCTCATAACACAAAAGACATACTGTTTTTTCACCTTGAGCTACATTTTCCCATCGTTCATGAAACTGTCTTCTTTGTGCATCAATTTTTCCTTTCTTTGACATGTTTGGACTAGTTTGTAGAGGTTTTTCTCAAATCCATCAGTTCTGAAAATCGTCTTGAGTTCTTGCTCATGGTGAGATACTGTTATTGTTGTGGGTAATGACAAAATGCATTATGGGAGATGTAGTTTATTGTCATTATGCGCTTTAAAGCCGCGTGAGCTTATTTTAAGTCGTAAAATATCGGTTTAAAATTTAAGCCAATAGTGCACAAGCGCTCGAGGGCCACATAAAATGATGTGGCGGGCCACATTTGGCCTGCGGGCCTTGTGTTTGACACATGTGCTCTAGCCTCAGGAATATTAATTTATCTGACACTCTTTTCACCTCTAGAACATTCCTAACAAACTCCTCCTTTAAGATAACTCCTACTCCATTTCTCTTTCCATCCAAACCATGATAAGATAGCTTGAACCCTGCTCCTAAATTTCTTGCCTTGCTACCTTTCCACCTGGTCTCCTGAACACAGAGTATTCCCCTTACTCCTCTGGGTCATGTCAAACAACTCTCTGGCTTCGTGAGGCAAAGCAGGGAAACTCTAGCTGTCATAGTCCCAACATTCAAAGTCTCTACTCTAAGGCCTAGTCTCTTCCTCTTTTCTCTCTTCTTATGGACATGCTTCCACCTCTCCTTCTTCAACCAACAGTAGCCCCATTTCCATCGGTGCCCTGTAGGTCAACAGCACCGATAACAGTTCGTTGTTGGCAGGCCTCGACCAGTCTGGTATGGGTTTAATGGGTCTTGTTATTCACATGGTTAGTTTGGCATCGGCTTTACATCTTGCTCCAGGCTTTAAACTGAAAATCCTCTTACGAGACAAACCAAAGTTCATTCACACTGTTAAGTTATAATGGTTTTACATCATTTGTGTACCTTTCAAGTCCTTTAAAAAACATATTATAGTATTAAAATATACAAATTCCACATATGCATAGATCATCTTTAGAACATTTTCTGCCACCACAGTAGAACCCCCCTATGTAGTGCCTCACACTTAGTACAGCCCATACTTCCTCCATAAAAGCATCTGAACTCTGCCACCTCCTGGCTTACCTGAATGGTCGAGTCACTGCATTCCTGAGAGGAGAGAGAACAATCAACACACTCCAACATTTCAATAAATGAATCATATTAAGGAGCAGATAGGATTAATCGATGAATAATGAATGGACGCTGGAATTTTTCCTGATTATTTACAGGTTCATGTTTAATCAGCATTAAAATATTCCAGCATTGCTACTTAATTGTGTTGGAGTAATGTTAGTAAATACTGTATTATTATTTTGACTGAATTAGAACCATGTCATGGATGTGTAGCCTCCTCATCATCTCCATTAGTGAACCTGCTGGTCTCCATGACTACATTATCTTTAGTCATCACTAATGTCAGAATGTAGATTCATTAATCTTCAAACAATGATCTATTGTTTAAACTATTAAATCTCTGGTGGAATTTCATTGAAGTACATTTGCACTATTTAATAATAATTGAATACAAGTTCAAGGCATCTGTATTTTTTCCTACAACTTCATACTTGTACTACCCACCATCTCACAAAATGGATTCATGGAAATCTGTGGAGATATCAACCCAACTCATCTGTTACACTTCCCACTTTTAAACAGTTTGCCATTTTTTTTTCAAACATGCTACTTTATTTTTCATCAGTAATTAATACTGCATCAGTATAATTTCCCTGTGAGGATGAATAAAGTATCAATACATTCTGCTGAACCCTTTATAGAAGACAAATTGCATCAGCAGAGGAGAAGAGCACACAGATGTCATTCAGGGTAATAACAGACTTTTAATGGACCCCTGTCTCTGTGATCAGACTCCTCCTCATCATCTTCAAACTTACTATTGATGAAGAATGAAGAGATGACAGCTTTCTTTATAGTGGATGGAGCTCACAGATATGACGCCTCTGTTCTTCTCAGAGCTGCTGGCTGCTATGTGGCTCGGTGTGAACACAACTCTGTTCTTTAGATATGAATCCAACACTGATGTAATCCTTTTTTAAAGTCCTCTGAGTTGGTTTAAAAAAAAGAAAAAAACTTTTGTTTGTTGAACCTCCTTTCTGAAACAGGCCCCTGTTGAATAGTTCAGCTTCAGAGGCACTGCAACAGTTTATATTGTTTAAGCCAGTGGTTCTCAACTGCTGGGTCCAGGGCCGCCCCTACCATTACCCAGAATACGTGCTCAGCGTAGGGCAACGAGATGTCCAGGGGCAACACAATAAGCTGCACAAGTATCATTTATTCCTGGCTTAGGCTTCTTCAAGTTGCAATGCAACAGCGCGATTCAGCGCGACGGTCTGTCTCTACGTTGCAGCTCCCGTAGCTCCATCCTGCTTGCCAGCACCACCATGGCCTGCAATACGAACATTTCAAAGTCATCTTGAATGCCACAATACAGGTTGAACATTCCAGCATTTTGACAAAGACTAGAGATCGAACGATATGGGTTTTTCAGGGCCAATACCGATTATTAGTAGTTAGAGGCCAATAGCCGATATTCATTTGCAGTAAAAGTGTAAAAATTGGCGTAAAAAAAAAAAAAAGAATAATGCAAACACTGAACTTCATTGAAATGCCTAAAGCATGTTTATTGAATCACACAAATAGAAAATAATAGCTCCAGAAGTGCCTGAATTTCCTAGACCCAGAAACATCTGTTTCAACAAGGACCCTGTCATTCAAAACTGTGTTGCTACATTATTAATATGATAAAGGCCACATAAAAAAGTATAATAGTTGCTATGAGTGCAATTTAACTCCTGACAGGACACAAACAGCCTTTTGGGCTTTAATGAGCTCACACAGTATTTAAAATGTTCCACCACTTTGTTCAGATAAATCATTTCTGAATTTTACTTTCATCTTCCCGTTCATCTTCAGATCATAGAACCAGAAAGCTCGTAGCAACGTTAGTAGTCGTGAGTTGTAGAGTTTTTCACGTGTCTTTAACTACATACTATTCTCCACATTACATATCCTGATTTCCTATTGAGCGCACCTGAATATAAGGATCAGAATATTCAGATCTCAAAATAAATACGTGCAGTAGCTCTGTTTACTTCTTTGACCAACAGATCAAAGACCGACTTTTCCTCTCACTCTCCAGTGTGTGTGAGGACAGCTTCTTCTTCGGAGGCTCTGCCTCTTAACCAATCAGGAAGGGGGGTAAATAATGCAGGAGAGAGAGGCGCGGCTGCATCTGAGCCCAAATAACCGAGTTTTAAAATGATTTCTTCATATCGGCCGGTCGGATTAAAAAAAGGTCGATGCCGATATACGTAAAATTTCCAAATATCGGCTGCCGATAATCCGTCGATCTCTAACAAAGACCCACCAAAAACAAAGTTGTCTGGCCTGAAGACTTGACTATAACGTCCAGATCTCACAGTGTCCATGGTGCCTGGTTCCAGATCCACGAGCACAGCACGGGGCACATATTTACCACCTTTGAAATAAAAACACGTGAGAGAACGTTTGAGGAAAAAAGTTGAATACATATTTGCTATTTTACTGACCTGAAGCTGCATTGTAGTAGACACTGATCCTGTCCAGCTGTAGGTCACTGTCCCCATGGTAAGTACCAGTTGGGTCAATGCCATGCTCATCACTGATCACCTCCCAGAACTAAAGTACTCACCAAGAAAACAGAAAGCATCACATGCAACTTACCAGGAGAGATGTTATGCCAGTAGGGATGTTAGGGTTATACTAACCCCAACCCCCTAACCCTAACCCTGACGCCTGCAAGAGAGGCCTTCATCACCAAAGGTAGGGCCCCATGAAATCCGTTTTATTTTTTCTCAAATTCCGTTTTAATTTTTTTCATTTTCGGTGTTTTTCGGTTTTTAATTTTTGAGAATTCCCTTTTAAGCATTTTATGCAAATTTAACCCCAAAACAGTATATAAAGTAATAAAATATAGACAATTTATGCAATTATAACTGTAAACTTTAATGTTTTTATACTTTTAAACATATTGTGTCCAACAAAACATTGTTTTTTTTTTTTCAAAAAAAATTTAGTTTTTTCTATGTAATAAGAAAAAAAATAATTCAAATAGGTAAAATCCATTTAAAGTGCAAAAAAGAAAAATTGCAACAGCAGTAAACTATTCATTTTAGTTTGTTTGATTTATTCTGTTATCAGTTTGTCATAACGTACATGATATTTTTCAGGTATGTCATGACAAACTGTGTCTGATAACAGAAAAAACTATATTTACTACAGCTGATGTAGATGCTATGAAATCAAAAGCAGTGAACACTGAACACTGGTTGTGTGTATGAGTGTGTGCCCGGGTGTTTTTTTCTTTAGGTGTTCCATCTATTACAGACAGCCGATTAAATAAATAATTATCAGCCTCTTTGTGTTTATCTCGTTGAGTGACTCTCGCCTTTTTACGTTTATGGTTTTCACTCATTAAATGATATTCGTTGGAAGACCACGGGGCAGACCAGGACACGCTGGAGAGATGACATCTCTCAGCTGGTCTGGTGGAAGCGTCCGGGGGGAGGGAGGTCTGGGTCTCAGCTGAAGCTGTTGCCCCCGCGAGCCAACTACGGACCAAGCGGGAGCTAATGGACGGATGGAACTGTTACTTGCACGTATATTTTGTGTCCATTCAATCGTGTGCTGGCAAAACTTGCAGAATTTTGAATCGCCAGACACATAATAATCTCGGATAAACTGCTCTGCTCTGTACCTGAGAGTAAACCGCTAGTTCCTTTGCTTCTTCGCCTGTTTCTCGGGTGCCGCTTCTACGTGTTTTTTTTTTTTTTTTTTCTATGATGAGGAAAGCGAGGGCAGAGAAGCTAGTGTCCCCACCTTTTCGTGAACCCTCTTGGAACATTTTCTCGGAAGAAAAGTTCCTTTTAATCCGGGAGAAAAAAAAAAAAGAAAAAACTTTTACGCAAATTGCCGTTCAGTTCTGTTATATTGCGCATTTAAAGTGAATTCCGTTTTTAATCTCCAATTCCGCGATTCCGTCCGCGATTCCGTGATCGCGGATTCCATAGGGCTCTACAAAGGCAGTTTGGTGGTGAAGAAGGCCTTTTCCAGCATGATGGAGCAAAAGTCATAACCAAATGGCTCGGGGAACAAAATATTAAGATTTTGGACCCTTGGCCAGGAATCTCCGCGGATCTTAATCCCATTGACAACTTGTGGTCAATCCTCAAGAGGCGGGTGGACAATCAAAAACCCACAAATTATGACAAACTCCAAGCATTGATTATGCAAGAATGGACCTCAATCAGTCAGGATTTGGTCCAGAAGTTGATTAACAGCATGCCAGGGAGAACTGCAGAGGTCTTGAAAAAGAAGGTCAGCACTGCAAATATTGACTTATTACATGAATTATGTGTAATTCTCAATAAAAGATTTTGAAACTGATTAAATGCTTCTAATTTTATTTCAATATAACATAGAAACACCTGACAAAAACATATAAAAACTCTGAAGCAGCAGACTTTGTGAAAATGTAATTTGTGTGTCATTCTCAAAACCTTTGGCCATGACTAGGTTTAGATTCAGACATATTTACACTCACTGGTTTACCAGTACACCCTGTTATATGACCACAGTGGCAAAGTCGCAGCAGTACTGCATTAACTTCTATATCACATAATACAGTTTTATCAAACAAAATAGCACAAGCACACATTTATTAAAATACGGATGTGACAAGCAGTACTAAGGCTTTTTCAGGTCATTCTGCAGTTCTGACTCTCAGCCAGCAGATGTCCCTCTTCTGACTGTATGAAATGCTTCGAAGCAGTTGTTTACAAGTGGTTCCTTACTTCATAAGGCTTCAACTTCACCATCACATCTTACCGGTGCATCAGTCTGACTTTTGAAATCAGACCATTATTTGACAACCAAGCACTTTCTCACCTTTCTGCAATTGAGGTGCAGCTATTGGCTTTGAAACTCTCTTTTCACACACTAGAAGACCTCAAGGAAGAGGACCCCCACCAAAAAAAAAATAAATAAAAAAAACAACAAAACAAACAAACAGCAAATACCAGAACACTCTGCAGCAGGGAAGAACAGTGATTTTTCAATTAAAACATCTCACTCAACAGTTCAGTCTGTCAATCAGCTCTTTGTTTAGTCTATAATCCTTTAATCAGTGTTCCTCAATCCCAGTCCTCAAATACCACTGCCCTGTATGTTTTGTGTTTCCCTGAGCCACACACCTGATTCAAATTAATGCATTACTGCATTTCCTTGGCATGAAGGTCTGCTATGAAGTCTGTCAATGATGCCTTCATTTCAGCCAGGTGTGCTGTTGCAGGGAAACATCTAAATCATGAAAGACAGTGGTACTAGAGGACCAGGATTGAGAAACACTGCCTTAAATAATCCCACAAATACACAGAAAGAAAAACTGTGTTAAGATAAAACTGTTTTAATGTCACTCTACAGTTGATCTGAAGTGTCATTTTATTTGATTTAGACTGGATGTAATATGGTAACACATGTTCATGTTTCTAGGCTGTGCTTTCTGAAATGCAACGGGCACAAAGAACCGCCATTTGTGGGCTGTGACAGTGATTTTAAATGAAACATTACATAAACACAAAGTATACATGTTTTTATTTACTTTAGCACCAATCTGGTTTCCGCACTGGCCAGCCTGAAGATGCACAATTTCCCTCATTTTTTCTGGAAGTTAAACACTACCCTGCAAGACTAAGCAGTTTTCCCATCAGCATGTGCTCAACTCTTTTTTATGTTGCAGTAGGAGCCATCTTCTTCTTCTTTATTGTTGGAGGCTGACAAACGATGAAATAGTGTGCATTACCGCCACCTACTGGTAAGAATGGGGCTGAGTTCAAACTACACATGCAAAATAAACAAATAACCCTAAATAACTCCAACCTTTCAATCAGTTTGGTTTTTGTAAGATTCTTAATGTGACCCTTTCTTTTTTCCTATTTCTTTTTACACTTATTATTTCTCCCACTTACCTTTAAATTTGATAAAACCATTGAAACCATCTCACCTTCCTCTCCTACTCACTTTGCTTTTCCCATCTTTCCATTTAGTTTGTTTTTTTTTTGTCATAATTGCTCTTGGTTTCTGCCCTGCTAATATTAACCCTCAAATCAACATGTGTGCTGTTTGCTGCTTCTTTTATTTCAGCTGGAGCTTTGTTTCCTCTAACTCTGATACGAGCTGGGACCCTCAACAGTTTAATTGTGGATATTATAAAGTTTACTGTATTTCCATCAGGATATCTGGTTTACTATCTGAATGTTTGGTTCGTAAACTGAGGGATGACGAGCTTGAGTCTGAACATGTTATGATCTTAACGGCCCTGTGTTCTCCACCCACTGTGGTGGAGAACAATATTCCCTCCGTTTCTCTTGAGTATACTGCCTACTTTGAAAATGAAATTCTGAAACTCCTATTTTATTGACCAGATACATCTTTGTAGAGCTGAACATGACTGTAGTTACAATCCATATATATGTCTGTGCTGAAAATGAACCCTTGGTCCTTGCTCTTTTTACATAATCAAGTCTATTGAGTCATCAGGGAATATCCAGAGTTGTACTGCTGGCAAAGTTACTGTGGGATTAATATTTAATGGAGCTATTTCAAGATTTGTCACTTTATGCTTTGCTGTCCATCCAAAGCATCTTGTATGCTTCTAGTCTTTTCCCAAACATTTACTTTATCGCGCATTAACGCATGTTGCTCACATGCTTTTGTTTTGAAAAGTCTGTTACTGGCTGCTGCTGAGCCAGAAGATTTGGCAGGTAAACATGTGGAAAAGCTAAAACAGACATGGAGAACGGTAAAAATCAGTGTACTTTACAGTTCGGGTAGCAACTCAGGTAGCAATATTAACAATTCTGTCTGGAAACAAAACTTTCCAACCCCTTTGTTCAAGACGATCACGTCATTCCTCCATGTTACATCAGATCTGCTCCATGTGTTCACTGTCCTGCTGTTCTCTAGCTGGTTACTTCAGTGCGGCTCCATCTAGTGGCACAGATGTGTAATGACAACAGAAAGTCTGTTTCTTGATTATAAAACGACCCCCATTTTTGAGAATATGACTTCTAGATTAAAATATTGTCCTATATTTGAGCCAATATGATAGTTTGGTTCAGAAGATTCTGTGCTCGTCAGGATCTGAGGAGAAAACGACTGATGTCAGACGCAGAGCTGGAGAGGCTTTTGTTCATCTATATATGAGCTGCGTTTTCATTCAGATTTACACAATATTGCAAATATTATCGTATGTGATTCCAGCGCCGCCATGCTACCTGGACTGCTGCACAAAGACATTTCTGGGTCACATAAACCGGACAGTTAAATATTAAAACAAATTAATTCCCGTTGCCTGATTTCTAAAATTAAAATATTAAAAAAACAGGATTTTTTTTGTTTTTTGTTTTGTGTTACATTAAAAAATGAAAAACAAAATAAAAAGTTACTTTTTAATTTTTGATTGACAATTGAAAATGAAAAAAAAAATGATACACAGATAATTACGGATTGGTAAAGTTACTGAACTTTAACATGGACATTTTCCTTTTCAAGTTCTCCCAGACGGAGGATTCAACAGAAACAAGGTTATTTGTAACAACTGCCAAGTTAACTCCCCGTTAAAAGTTTCTGCTGTTACCTCAGAAATTAATGTTTTAATGTTCTGATTGTGGCCTCTAGATTGTTAGGATTTTGTTGGTAGACTTTTTTTATTTTTCATAAATAAGCAGGATGACATTAATATGTGTTACTGACAAGTGCTGATGTTAAGTGTTTGAATAACAAATGTTATGGCACTTTAGTTCATATGGCAGCAGAACATTTAAATAAAAGTGACCTTTACATTCATTATTTGATTTTGGGTAGACAATGCGATTAATCGCGATTAATCAGGAAAATAATGCAATTCATTGCGATTAAATTTTTTAATAATTGCCCAGCCCTAATAGATAGATATATATATATATATATATATATATAGATATATATATATATATATATATATATACATATATATATATATATATAGTATATATATATATATATATATATATATATATATATATATATATATATATCTATATATATATATATATATATATATATATATATATATATATATATATCTATATATATATATATACACGTGTGTGTTTTGATGAGCTGATGAGATTTTTTAATTTCCCCTTTGGGGGATGAATAAAGTACATCTAATCTAATCTAAAAATAATCATGAGAATAATTGTACAGTGAAAGAATATCTGGTTTGCTGCCTGTAAACTGGCCAATGAATGTGAGCCTGAAAAAATTGTTGATCTTCGTGGTCTTGACTCCACTGCTCCAGCGTTGCTCTGTGTACACTGATAATGTCTCACTGATATGTATAAATAATGACATTTTATTTTCTTGACCACATAACATATTACAATGTCTGCAGAAGCTTTATGTTATTATTCAAATTATACGGAAGCGTTAGATGCCTTGCTCGTTCATAATATGCTGTTTAATAGAAATCCTTTTATCTGAGTTTAAAAGTAAATGTAGAATCAAAGCATTGTGGTGGACGGCTGTCAGGATCCTTTTCTACATTGATCATCTTCTCTTGTGTGCTACAGCCAACGAAATCAGGCTGATGAGGAGGATGGCAGTTTTTCCCAGAAGCATCCAGCACCACAGCTGACCCTGCAAACCTACATGAACATATACAGATGCAAAGTTGTTTTCATGCATAAATTCCCCAAAAACAAAGAAAAAATGCATCATACAGACATTATCATAACAATTTTTTACAGTTGAAAATGGACGAGGATCCCATGGTACCATAATCATAGGGCTTCATGAGCCTTTGGGGCTTCATCCCAAGGGCCCAAAGGGTCCTGGAGGCCTGAACTTTTCATGAATCAACTTAAAAAAATAAAAGTCCAAATCACTCATCAAAATGCTGAGCCATTGAGCATAACTGGAAACTGGACAGGGAGGTTAACCCAATCACTGAAACAAATCTGATCAAATGAAAAAATAAATAAATAAAAAGATTCACTTAAATTTCAGCTTGTAAAAGACACAAGATGACCACAAAGAGACAGGAAGTGAAAGCAAAATAGCATTTGTGCTCTTACCTTGTCCACTACTGGGGGTGGTGTCAGGATAAGTGGTGGTGGGAGTCATCGTGGTAGATACATTTTTCACATAATCTGGAGCAAATATAGTAAAATCAATAAGCAGGTTATATGAACAATATATCCATGCTACTTCCTTAAGACTGAAAATAATTTTGTAAATAATGAGAACTAATGCCAGCTGCTTCCTATTTAATCAGAACAACTGCTATCAGATGTCGGCAGTAAACTAAAGCAGGAATGTAAGTTAGTCTAAATAATATTTGCATTTTAAAAACACACCTACCTGAGATTTGAATTACAATTTTGGAGCTTATTGTGTCTGGTGGATGGGTCTTGCAGGAGTATACGCCAATATTTGACTCTGCTAAAAAGTTGATGTTCAGGTCCAGGGACACATTGGGATGGGCGGAGGTAATGTTGATGAGGGATACTTCCTAAATGACAAAAAATATTACTGCTCCAATTACACACATGGGTGATTTCTTAGAAGGAACTTATATCAAGCCAAAGAAGCTTTGTTTGTAAGTTTATTGAGTCTGGCAAACCGTTGAACATTTAGGTGGTTAATCGGACCACTGCTGTGATGTACACCCTCCTACTAGTTTGATCAAATCTGCCACAGTCTCTAACCTTCCTGTAGAAGACAAATCTAAGGATGGACCATCTGGAAAATACAACCAAGTCGGAGCTGCATTACTTTTGCTTGTGGATCTACTCTGAGGAATCTTGGAGTTATTTTTGACCAGGACTTGACCTCTAAATCACACCTAAAGTTTCTAGAACTTCCTTCTTCCAACGTTGTAACACTGTAAAGATCAGGAAAATCCTATCTCAGATTGTTGCAGAAAAAAATGCTGAAAAATTCTTCAAAGGTCTTATTAAAAATTAATACAAATCATATTCATACAAGGTCAAAAAAATGTCTTAGAGCTACACAGCACAAGAAGAAGAAGACAGAGTTCCAACAGCATGTTTATTGGACTTTTCTGCGCAGAAACATCCAATGACTTCAGACGCGCTGTGTATCTGTTATTCTACCCCCCCGGTAGAGGATCCTCCCATCTGGGGACTCCCTTTCTCCTGTCCATTAATTTTTAACAGGCATTTTCTTTCAACTAAAACTCTGAAGGAAACACACATTTTTCTTGCTCATTAGTATTATAACCATGTGTCTCTGCGTGCAATAGCTCCGGTTTCTTAAGGCTTTATGCTATTTCATCTCCAAATAAGGTTTTGTAACATTCTGCAAGTCCAAATTTGGGACATGTGTTTAGATGTTTAACTGCTGTCTTTGATTGCTCTTTTGAGGCCAGTTAGGAGAAAAGCAACTTCATTCTCATCAAAGCCAATCCATGCATTTGTTACTTCCCAAAGACTTGGACTACTTCAATTCCTTATGAAGATGTTGTCTTAAAACTAGTTTGAACAGTTTCCAGCTAATCAGAAATGCTGCAGTGAGAGTCCTGATGAGGATTAGCAGGAGAGATCATATTTATCCAATCTTAGCTTCCCTTCATAGGCTTCCTGTTAAATCCAGGAAGGAATTTTTATTTTCTTATATATAAATCAAACCAAATCAAACTTGATTTATATAGCATTTTTCATACATATAAAATGCAGAATACAGAATAAAATAAATCATAAAACAGGAACACAAAGAAAGACCCGTCCCTCTCACGCACCCTCACAGCACAAAGTAAAAAGTTAAGTAAGTACCATATTGGCCTGAATATAGGATGACTTTTTTAAATTGTACAATTACTATAGAAAAAACTCCCACAGAGAAAACATTCTGCTGTATTGTTAAACATTTTAATGATTTCATCTTTTTTAGGAAGTATGGTTCCATACTTGCGTGTCAGATTTCCATATTTAAGATCAAGGTATGGTACTATTTAATAAACTGTGTTCTCTTCAAATCTGAGAAGATGACTGAATAAGCTACAACCATGTAGTTCAATAACTGCATAACTATTGAAGTCGAGCTTTATTCAAGAACAACATAAATAATTCAGTCTGTAAAAAACTTAATTCTGGACTCCAACAACTTTCAAAGCCCTTTGCTCAAGTTGGCTGCATGGTTCCTCCATTCTCACTGGTTACCTAGGTGCAGGCTCCATCTAGTGGCACAGATGAGTAATTACAACAGAAATGTCTAGTCCTCGATTATAAGACGACCCCCATTTTTGAGAATATGACTTCTAGAATAAAATATCGTCCTATATTCGGGCCAATACGGTAGTTTAGTAACATGGCAGGACTCTGAGGATCCAGGTGAGGAGGAACCACCTATGGGAGCCCATCCACACTGAGAGGCGCCACAGCCTGCAACCACAGGGGGCGCCGTCCCAGAGACCACCTCAACCCAGAGACCACCTCAACCCAGAGACCACCTCAACCCAGGTAGACCAGGGTAGGATCTACACGTTGTGCAGACCCCACCCCCCCAGTCCTCCAGACCTGAGAGATCTCCAAGACCACGCCCCCATGGGCAGACCAGACACACCTCCCAGCGTGGAGGGAAACGCTGGAGCAAAAAACTAAAAGATTAAAAGACAATAGATACAATAATTATAAAATGTGAAAAATTGGAGATGTAAAAACTAGGGTTAAGTTAAAAAAAATCAGGCAAAAGCCAAATTAAAAAGGTGACTCAATGAATAGGATCCAGACAGAATAAAGTAGAAGAGGCTAAAATACTAAGAGATTAATCAATAAAAGCCAGACTAAATAGGTGGGTCTATTTTAAAAGCATCAACATTCTCTGCAGCCCTGAGGCTCTGCAGCAGGCTGATCCACAGTAACCATAGTAACTGAAATCACTTCCCCATGTGTTTTTAATCTAACCTGTGGGTGGTTAAAGGCCGGTACCAGGACCTCAGGGTCCGTCAGGGTTGATATGATAAAAGCAGGTCAGATAGATAAGATGGCCCAAGACCGTTAAGACATTTAAAAACAAGTAAAAGTATCTTAAAATCGATCCTGAAAGCGGACAGGGAGCCAATGCAGCGACTTTAAAACTGGCGTAATGTGTTCCCGCCCTCTGGACCTCGTCAGCACACGAGCAGCTGACGAGGCGCTTAATGGACGGCATTAAGAGTTTGGCTACATCGTATCCTACAGACTTCATACTGGTAGTTCAATATCATCCTGATATTAAACTGATTTAGTTTTTTTGTGATCAAATGTATAGTTAGGGCTGACTTGGGGCGCTCCCATGATGTTCATCTCTTTATTAATCTTGCACATATAGAGTATGTCATTATTATTGCAATTAACATTGCATTTTTTTATTTTTGTCTCACAGGCAGCTATCAGTGACTAATCTGTCCGTCTCAGAGCCGTAACCATTGGAGGCAGATGGTTGCCTTCCCCGAGTCTGGCTCTGCTGGAGCTTTTCCTTTTTTTCATGCCCATTAATTTGTTTATTTTTCCTCGCCACTATGGCGCCGTCCTTTCTCAGGATGGGTGATGGCACCGAAGTGAAGATTTGATGCTGTTTTTCTTTAATTATTATTATTATTATTTTAATGAACTGAAATTAACTGATTGAACTCAACTACAGTGAATTATATTTGGTTGGAAGAGGTTTTGTTCACACCCCAACAGCCCCCACTGACTCCAACTCCTGCAGCAGGCAGAAAACTACTCCAACGCCATCACCGCCACCACTTTTTTATCATTGTCTGACATTAAATCAGACTAAACCTTTGCTGTTTTAGGTCAGTTAGGATTTTCAAAATTATTTCTATTTGCAAAATCCTAGAATAATGAGAGAGATTTTTTTTTTTTTTTAGATAATCCTTTTATTACTTTTCTTCAAGGTCAGAAGTGTACATACGAATAGATATCTATTTCTTTAAACAATCTGGGAAAGCCCAGATGATGATGTAATGGGTTTGGAAACTTCTGATAGGTTTATTAGCAAGCTTGAGTAAATTGGAGGACCACTTGTGGATGTGAGACACACGTCAAACACACTGCTTCTGTGTGTGACATCATGGGAAAGTCGTGATGTGGGGGTGTTTTGCTGCAGGAGGAACTGGTTGCAAGACAACAAGGTAAATGGCATCAAAATCAAAGAACATTATGTAGAAAGACTGAAGCAACATCTTAGGACATCAGTCAGGAAGTTAAAGCTTGGGTTCAAATGTGTCTTTCAGATGACCCTAAACATACCACCAAATTAGTTACAAAGTGGCTAAAGGACAAGAAAGTCAGTGTTTTCTAGTGGCCATCATAAAGCTATGATCTCCATCCTTTAGCATCCCTAACCCTAACCCTAACCCTAACCCTAGCAGAGCTGAAAATGTGTGCAAACTTGCCGCCAGCAAACATTTATGAGAAACTTGTGAGAGGAAACCAAAAACGTTTGACCTAATTTATACAGATTAAAGGCAATGATGCCAAATACTAAGGAAATGTATGCAAACTTCTGACTTTGATGAAAGTAATAAAAAAATTCTCTCTCTCCTTATTCTGGCATATAGCAAATAAAAATACATTGGGTAATCCTAACTGACCTAAAACAGGAACATCTTCTGATGACTGTCAGAACATTGACAGTCTTCCCCCAACAGGTCTAAACTGGTTCCTGTTAAGGTTGTTTTAGTGTGCATGCATGTGTGTGGGTGTGTGGAGGCCTAATCCACTACTGTTGGTCTTTGATTTAAAGGCAGCAGCCTGCATGGGACTAAATTAGCATGAATATTGATAAATCTAGTGCGCAGACCAGGGTGTCAGATTCATTTTCACTGAGGGCCACATCAGCATCATGGTGGCCCTCGAAGGGCCAGATTGACAGCATGAGTGTAACAAAATGCAATGTAAATCAAAATGTATTAAACTACACCTTATTATATTGTTAAATCACGGATTCTGTATTTATTTCCATGTTTTCTGTCAAAATGCCAACGTAGATTAAACTCTTTCACGACTGGCACCGCCTCATAACACAAAAGACATATTGTTTTTTTACCTTGAGATACAAACTTGTATTCGTTTTCCCGTTGTTGATGAAACTGCCTTCCTTGTGCATCAATTTTTCTTTTCTTTGACATGTTGGGATTAGTTTGTAGAGGTTTTTTCTCAAATCCATCAGTTCTGCAAATTGTCTTGAGTTCTTACTCATGGTGATATACTGTAATCGTTGTGGGTAATGATGAAATGCATTATGGGAGATGTAGTTTACTGTCAATATGTGCTTTAAAGCGGCGTAAAATTATTTTAAGTCGTAAAATATCAGTTTACAATTTAAATCAATAGTGCACAAGTGCTCGAGGGCCACATAAAATGATGTGGCGGGCCACATTTGGCCTGCGGGGCTTGTGTTTGACACGTGATGTAGGGTTTGGTGTATGTCTGATTGGGTTTAAGAAATTACTTTGGCTTATGTTAAAACTTATCTCTTTTAGGTTAAAGTAGAGGAAAAGCTTTCTCTGGTGGTCAGGGTGACATTTA
The DNA here is from genome assembly GCA_018398805.1 of Hirundichthys speculiger. Lineage (NCBI taxonomy): Eukaryota > Metazoa > Chordata > Actinopteri > Beloniformes > Exocoetidae > Hirundichthys > Hirundichthys speculiger. Next base: position 582,025 of record JAGFBZ010000246.1, read on the forward strand.
GGTTGCAGCAGCTGAGTGGAGGCTGTAGCTGCTGTAAACCACAGCACTAACCACATGTTGCAGTGCAGTGGTGTTTAACATGTCACATGATGGTCACTGCCATGCAGGAGTCTAACACACAGTTGAACCCTTAAACCAAAAACTCATTTCTGTCAAAGGACATCCACGCTCATCAGCCACAGGCAAACCCATCATCTAGCCATCACAATCTACCTCAGACTTGCTCACTTCTGTCTGCTTTCTCATTTTTCCCGCTTCTGTTACATCAGCATTTAGGAGATACTGGTAACCTGTCCAGGCTGTACCCCTGCCCTCCACCCAGAGAGACCTGCAAGAGGCTCGAGAAGATCCCTGTGACACTGCACAGGAACAAGCAGGTGTAGAAGATGGATGGGTGGACAGATGTATATATCCGTCCACCCATCCCATATATCCCACCCATATATCCCACCCAGGCGCCATGACAACCAGATATTCAGGGTAATTCACTGAAGCTGTCAGTGGTCATAATGTTATGGCTTATCACAATATGTTTTACAAGCTGATCAATAACTGTTTGAGAATATACAAAGTACGAATAATGTTCCCAACAATGATTGAAAGATGTTTGATTTAAAGTTGATCTTTGCATCTTTGAATTATTAAACAAAGAACAAAAAACAAGTCGTTTTTCTGGAAATCTGCAGTCTCTATTATAATTGTTCAGTTACTGGGAGTGTGTGTGTGTGTGTGTGTGTGGGTGTGTGTGTGTGTGTGTGTGTGTGTGTGTGTGTGGGGGGGGGGGGTGTTACTTTCAAACACTGGCTTCAAATGTTTTCTGGCTTCTTTATTCCGATTTGATTTAATTCCATAGAAAACCCATGGGTTTTTGCAGACTTTTAAAATACAGAGTCTTTGGTTGCAAGTCAAAAGCTGCACATTAAATGAAACACAAGTTTAAAAATTTTACTTGACCAGTGATTCATTGAACTGTTAATTTGGTGATCAATAATCATAAGTTTTTTTTTTTTTTGTACCTGTGTGAGGGTGAAGCTTTAAAACCTTTGGACCCATTACATCATTATCCATTACAAGAGAACTGATAACTGTCAGGACAATCTGAGAATATTTCAACTACCTTATGGTTGGACTCTCTCCACAGTTGTGCAACATGCTTGGCACTTAAACATGTGAATTCACATTTCAGCGTAAGAACGTCTTCAGCTCGAACCATCTGGTTTTCTCCAGGAGAAATAGTCACAAGAGGCCGACTGCAGATGCCTGCAGAAACAAAGATAAAACCACCTGGTTTAAAAAAACATATACAGCACTCAGGAAATTCAAATGAATTTCGTTGCAAGTGTATCGAGAAGGCACGGCTGACTGACGATGATAATAAATAAATAGACCTAGATGGAGAATGGGAAATCATTTCCTATTTAGGGCATTAATAGCTGAGGGGACAAAACTACATTTATACCTTTTAGTTTTGCACAAAGGCATTTTAAACCTACGGCCAGAAGGGAATTGGAAGGGAACTGGAATTCGCCGTATAGTGGATGAGATGTATCATCTAAGATGGACTCACCTAGTCTCTGTAGCTGCCCATTCTAAGTTGAGTTGTGGCTCTCCAATTAGCTTACTGGCCCACCTCACAATCTGATTAAGCGAGTTTTTATTTTTAAGAGTGTCGTGGAAAATATCTGAAGGAGAATCCAGTAGAATAACAAATATAACAACTGCGTTCACAATAATTTTTTATTAAGTCAAGTCAAGAATATATCATGCGCATGGGGAGAGAAAAGATTTCTCTCTGGCAAAAGGCAGAGAGACAGAGAGTTTTAAGCAGCAGCACCAGAAGCCCATATATGGTCATGTTGTATTACTGATAGTGAACAAAGAGAGCCTTACTTCATGTTTCGTTAGCCTCATATCTTAGTTATTTGACCTTGCAGGTGTCTGTGAGAACAGGATGATATTCGGTTCACAGTAGCACACGAACATAACTGATGTGCAGGCGAGTATAAAAGGTTATATGAGGTCAGATACAGGTTATATGAGGTTAGCTGCATTTTAGGATATATGAGCCTAAATTTCATTTACAAGAGTAAGTTGCCAAACCAGGACACTAAGCTAAAAGAGATTATAGATTTAATAAAACATCTATAGAACATTGGTGAGCAGCTTTTTATCAGTGTGAAAAGATGACAGCTTCCTTAAGCAGTGTAGACGTTGGTTTGCCTTTTTATAGACGGCCTCACAGTTTTCCAGAAAAGACAGTTTGCTGTCTATAATAGTCCCAAGATATTGATACTTGTCCACACATTCCACTACCTGACCTTTTATGCTGATTTGTTCCTTGTCATTGGTGAGTCTCCTGAAGTCCACATGCATATTTTTTGTTTTTGAGATATTAATTAGAAGAAGGACGGCTCTCACTAATCCACAAAGTCCTGGACGATTGGACCATGACCTGTCTCATCGTCCCTCAGCAGGCTAACAATGACAGAATCCTCTGCATACTTATAGATGGATCTGTCCTCCCTGCTACTCTGGCACATATTAGTATAAAGAATAAACAAAAGAGGGGAAAGAACACAGCCTTGGGGGGATCCAGTGGAGGTACAAATCTGGTCAGACATTACCCCGTTGACCTGCACTCTTTGTGTCTTATCAGTTAAAAAGTTTAGCACCCAGCCCACAAGGTTTTTGCCCAGATTAAATTGGTCTAAAAGTCTTTCTATTAAAATATGGAGTTGAATCATATTAAAAGCAGAAGAGAAGTCAATAAATAAAAGTTGGGCACGTGTTCCTTTACCTTCCAGGTGTTTAAAAAGCATGTTTGACAAAGATACAATTGCGTCTTCAGCTCCTCGCTGTGGGTTCCTATAGGCAAACTGGAATTGGTCCATATCAGACTGAGTCTCTCTTAAAATTGCATTTCTTACAATTTTTTCAAAGGTTTTCATGACAAGAGAGGTCAGAGCAATAGGCCTAGAATCATTCTGTACTTTGGGGCACCTTGTCTTCGGAACTGGAACGATAACAGAATCTTTCCAACATTTTGGTACGTGCTGGGTTTTTTTTGAGACTTATTAAAGATATAGTGGAAAATTGTGCACAACTCCGTGGAGCATAACTTAAGAAGTTTACCACAAATGTTATCAGGACTGCAGCTCTTGTTTGCACTGGTGTAGTATAACGCCTTTTCAACAGTGTCCTTACCGATTACAAAATGATTCTGATCTACTAAATTAAAACCAAGTTCCTGTATTTCTTCACTAAAATCATCAGTATCAAAACGAAAAAAGAAAGTATTAAGAGCATTAGCAAGATCATAATCTGAATTTAAGTTTTCTAAAATGAATTGTTCAGGGCTGAACAATTGTATGAAAATGAAAATGTTCATGATAATGTTCCATACACAGCAAATTGAGAAGAGTTATATATTTTGGTGTAGGTGAAATCTAAGCGAAAGTAGAGTTAATTCCACTCTGAATAGAGTCAAATCCCTTATATGTAACTCTAAGTTTACAAATAGTTGGAGTCAAAACAAAGTGTCTTCAGATCAAATCTGTAATTGTCACTGTAGTAACATCAACTCTGAACTATTTAACTCTTAACTCCAAACATGGATGTGACACTTCAGGTGTAAATCAGACCCCGACCCCCACCGTGCTACACAGCGACAGGAGCGAAATACCAACTGAGGAACCTCTGGTTCAGCTGTTCTACAGGCTGTGCGTTTCACCGTGGTTTTATGTCGACATTGTTCGATAAGTAAAATGAGCTAACTTTATGTTCGTGTTAGGTTTTGATATTTATATTACCCCTCTGGCACCTGGTCTGTCTTCAATGGCGAGACACTCACAGTAAAGTTATGTCGCCACATTAGCCGCGCTAAGCAGTGATGATTTTAGTTCATCATTTGGTTCGCTAATAACTTGTAATTTGATGGTAAAGACTGTATCTGTTATGGTAAAAAAGTTTTAGACCGTATTTTTATTGTGTTGTTAACCTCGGCTAAGCAAGCTAACGCTGAATAAGCAGTGCATCGGTTGTGGGCTGTTAGCATTATGTTAGTGTTAACATTGAGTTAGCTAATGACGAATTGTGTCCGATTAAGTGTTTTAAATGTTAATTTGTGGTGCATGTTTGAAATAAATGAGTTTTAACTAAACATGATGGCATTATTTTTAGCAAACCTTTTCTAAGTATTTTTTTTAGTAATTCAGAAGAGCTAATTTTACACCTTACACTGTTAAAATCAGAATCAGAATCAATTATTATTGCCAAGTACGATTTTACACATACGAGGAATTTGTTGTGACGATGACTGTAAATAACTGTAAAACTTGTATAGTTAACCAACAATCCCGAAAGAGAGTTAATGTCTAACACTACATAAAAGTGTTGAGATAAAGTAACACTAGTTAGTGTTAAGAAGTGTTAAATTTTAATTCCAAAAAGAGTCAATAATTACACTAAGTTAGTGTTAAGGTACTAACCCTCCAAAAGAGTTAAATTAACTCTTTGTGGTGTAGACCCATATAGACACTTTAAAAGTGTTGAAATCAAATCTGAGTGTTAATTTGAATATGCTGATTTTGCTGTGTATGACACACTGGAAAACATTTATGTTACAATAGTTTTGTACATGACAACAATACAGCACTGCACAATCTGGATTGTTATACAACATGAATACATACATTTATGATATAAAAGGCACTGAAAGTATTTAATAAATGATATACTTGTCATAAATGCCTCAATAATCCAACATCTTACCTTCAGCTGGGATCCAGCACAGCAAACTGAGGAATGGAAACAGCATTTCTTTGTTTCTTTGTCCCCAGTCTGCCGTTGTCAGCGTCAGAGTCTCTGGTTTCTGAGCTGCCTTCACTTCTGTTCACACAGGAACTTTCAAACGCAAACTGCTGATGTCAGTCCCAGACAGGATGCATCTTTGAGCGTTTCTGAATGGATGGAGACTGTGATAAGCAGAGCAGGAAGGACTTCTGGTCTGGATGAAAACATTGTCACCGTACAGAGATGAGTCGTGTGGAAATCTCCACATTGACTGGGCTGCAAGATTAAAAGAAACTAGTTAGAATGAACATGCAAATCATGAAAACCTTTTGCAATCCATCTAATCAAACTGAAAAATAACTGGATTTAAATATATGAAATAATAATAATGATGATGATAATAAGGTGGTGGGGGTGGGGGGTGTTTTTATGACTGCAGTGGCAGCTCTGGCCAGCTGCTGTCAATCACGGCCTTCCGAGTCAATGAGAGGAGTCACAGCAGAACCGGGTCGGGTCTGGCGCCGGTCCGTTTACACACAGCAGATCGAGTTGGCGGGGAGTCAGAGATCTGAACCATGTATGAGGACAGGTTCAGTTAAGAGGTTGGAAAACATTATATAACGTAAACTGGGACCGAACGAAAGTACCGAATGATGATTTACCAAAAGTAAATGTTGCATTATAAAAAACCAAATCAAAAGTCCCTTATTCTGTGATTTTCACATCTATTTATCCAGACCAAGACCTGCAACCAACTAGTTTGATGCAGAACACAACTTAAAAACTAAACTAAAAATAAACTCAGTTTTCTAGACCATGCACAAATCAATAAATTGAACAGGATAATTTGTCAAACAGATGCGGTTGGTAAAGTTGGTTAAAGAGGCACAAGTTCTAGACTTGAATATGATTCAATTCAATTTGAATTCAATTCAACTTTATTTGTATAGCATCTAATACAATACAAATTGTCTCGGGGTGCTTTTCTGAGACCCAGATCATGACCTCTGAGCAAATATGATTACCTATCAGTATTATTATTGAAAATTAAAAAAAGCAACAACAATACACACACACACACACACAAAAAACAATGGTCAAGTAAAAGAAATCTGATCCAGAAAGTGACAACCTTCAAAACAACTTTTGTGTGACATTGCTGAATGTTAAATTGTGAGTTTATGGAGAGGTTACCGGCTCAGTGTGAGAGTGATGTGTGTTTATTTTCCTCTCGGTGAGTTTCAGCAGATGTTATCACCGTGGACACTGGCAGCATTAATCTGATGGAAGCGTCACCATCACGTCCTACGACATCAGCTTCTTATCAGATTGTTGTTTAGTTGTGTGACAAAAGTGCACTAGAAAGAAGTTATCACTCAAGCTGTTTTTAATGACACAAAACATGATAGAATATCACCAAACAGCACAACAAGCAAGAAAGAAATTCAGCTTTAATCCTATTAATGTCATTTCTACCTAAAAAAAAAAAAAGAAAAAACCTACAAACTCCAAGGATGTGGCAACAGTGCTCATAAAACCCTGCTGTGCAATAATTCGTTTTTGGCTCAAGGAAAGGCTAAAATACGAAGAAAAACCTCCACATTTCTGAAAAAAAAAAAAAAAAAAACTTGGGAAGGTTATGCTTTTATTATCCTGTTGAATGGCCAAGATGCACTTTTGTAGGACTCTGTGTGTATTTTATTTTGGTTTTAGAGTTGTAGATTTTTAAATGAGACATATTCTGCCTTTTTCTCACAAGCTGGCAGTTTTCTTTCCTCACTAACATGTCTGTGTTCCTAAAGCATTGATATAAAACTGCTGCACAGTTAAGTTTGTTATTAAAGGAAAGTTGTGTTGTTGATGTTTTTTTAGTGTTTTATTTCATTTTTGGTTCTCACAGCAGCTATCTTCATGTTTCTGGCCAGTTTAACCAGTTTGATGGTTGTGCAGATGTTGTAACTGGGTCATCTTTTGTCTCCTGTAGTTCTGCAGACACTTCAGCAGCTGTTTCGCTGTTTTAATGTTGTAGCTCTGTTCATGCAGACGACAGAAACCTGAAGGCGTGTTTATGCGTGCTTCATATTGTCTTCTGCAGGAGAATAAATGGTGAAAAACTGTTAAGTAACTCCTGTCTGTGTCTGACTAACATGTGATGTATTTTTGGATCAGCTGTGATGGACAGATGTCCACCTGCACAGCTGTTTTCATTCACACAAGAACCCCTTTCAGATAGGTTTAATGAAGTTTTCTCAGCTTCTTAGCTGTGAGGCAACAATGCTAACCACCATGATTATGATTATAAAATACGTGCAGAAATGGAGACATTAGACACACAATAAATAAGGCTTTAAGTGTGTTCACGCGTCCAACATCAGGAAAAAAACAAAAGGGTTTGCTGACTCAAAGACAATGTTTGAACTTGAGAAAGATAGTCGACTACTCTGTTATCTGAATAAAGGGGAAATAAACGTTGCGACTGTGACGAACGTTTGTGGCAGAATAAAGACGTTGTTGTTATCTCAGTATCTGAACTCTGCATGTTCGTGTTTCACAGGAACTCAGAAATACCATTCATTTATCTAGGAACATGAATAAAAGTGTAATAAATGTTTTCTTTTTTAAATTTGTTTTTTTTTTTTAGGAAATTATTTTTATGTAAGCATTCTTTTGTTACTTTATGTGACATTTGAAACATTAAAACATGTCAGATCTGAACTCTGCATATGCTGCTTTCTGTTCAACCTCCTGCCCATGTCGTCATGGAGACTGCAGCCTGTCCTCCACCAGCATCTCCAGCTTCAGTTCATTCTTATCCAGTTCTATATTACCTATACTATATATACACTAAAAATATTTTAATATTGTCATAAAGGTGATGTATTATGCACAACTTTACATTTCGTGACTGGTGAACTGTCCAGGGTGAATGGATGGATGGATGGATGGATGGAGAGGGATGGATGTACCTTTCATGTGCCTGAGAGCATTCATTCTGGTGTCTGCAGTCACTGCCTATTCAAAATCGCTAGAAAATAATAGATAGACATTAAAAAAAAAAATTCATGAAGATGTTAAATTCAGATGGTTAATGGTTTTAAACAGATTTTTTTGTTTTTCTTTATTATTTAATTTAAGTTTTGTAAGCTAGATGATGTTTAAAGCTCTGCTTCTGTTCTGACTGGAAAATAACTTTGGATGATCCTATAAGAAATTTCTTTACCTTGATGAACCAATAGATATTTGTTAGGAAAAACTGCAAACTCATACAAGTCCATCATATCCACAAATCCAAATCCAGCCTGACCTGCAGTACTGTGGAAAAGTCTTAAACAACCCCCAATTTACTTGTGTCATAAAAGGTTTAATGACCATATTTTTTTTCCTTTCTCTTTAACATAGAAAGAGAAAATACAGGAACAAAAACAAGTTTAGTATAAGCTCCTGAGATGAGGGAAACTGTTTCTCCTTTCATAAAGGGAGGTACAGAAGTAAGAGGAGTATCTAAAGAATGTTTCAGATATAGCAGGGAGCTCAGAGGCCGTTACTGCAGCATGTCCTTTCATCAAGGTCCCAGTAGATGAGGAGGCAGCGTGACTTCAACATCTCTAAGAGGATGCCTTTTCTGTGATCCCTCCTTCCTATCCTTCTCTGAAGAAATCTTCTGAACTTCCTCTGGAGCAACTGTTTAGCCGTACCATCTGCGGTGTGAGTGGATTACATGACTCATCTATGGTTTAGCCATAGATGACTCAAGAATCATCTTGGGTTAAATCAGGGGTGTCAGACTCATTTTCACTGAGGGCCGCATCAGCATCGTGGTTGCTGTCGAAGGGCCAGATTAACAGCATGAATGTAACAAAATGCAATGTAAATCAAAATAAATTAAACTACACCTTATTATATTGTTAAATAACTGTTTCTGCATTTATTATATATTAACATTTCAAATATTCAACTCATAATTATATTAAACTCAGGGTTTGGTTGTAAACCTACTCTCACACCGGTGATGTTTACAGAGTCCGTTGCCATGGTAACGGACTCTGTAAACATTACTCAGAGTATCCATTACCTTGGTTTCAGAAGCGGAAGCGATTCTTTGTTTTTCTTGTGGGCTAAATTTAGCATACTTAGCTCCGTGTTTGTTGTCAAATGTTCATGGTAATGTCCATACACAGCAAATTGAGAAGAGTTATATATTTTGGTGTTGGTGAAATCTAAGCGAAAGTAGAGTTAATTCCACTCTGAATAGTCAAATCCCTTATATGTAACTCAAAGTTTACAAATAGTTGGAGTCAAAACAAAGTGTCTTCAGATCAAATCTGTAATTGTCACTGTAGTAACATCAACTCTGAACTATTTAACTCTTAACTCCAAACATGGATGTGACACTTCAGGTGTAAATCAGACCCCGCCCCCACCGTGCTACACAGCGACAGGAGCGAAATACTGACTGAGGAGCCTCTGGTTCAGCTGTGCTACAGGCTGTGTTTCACCGTGGTTTTATGTCGACATTGTTCGATAAGTAAAATGAGCTAACTTTATGTTCGCAGTAGGTTTTGATATTTATATTACCCCTCTGGCACCTGGTCTGTCTTCAATGGTGAGACACTCACAGTAAAGTTATGTCGCCACATTAGCCGCGCTAAGCAGTGATGATTTTAGTTCGTCATTTGGTTCACTAAAACTTGTAATTTGATGGTAAAGACTGTATCTGTTATGGTAAAAAAGTAAAAAAGACCGTATTTTTGTTGTGTTGTTAACTTGGCTAAGCAAGCTAACGCTGAATAAGCAGCGCATCGGTTGTGGGCTGTTAGCATTATGTTAGTGTTAACATTAAGTTAGCTAATGACGAATTAAGTTAGCCCCATACTTAGCTCCGTGTTTGTTGTCAAAATGCAGACGTAGATTAAACTCTTTCACGACTGACACCGCCTCATAACACAAAAGACATACTGTTTTTTCACCTTGAGGTACAAACTTGTATTCGTTTTCTCATCGTTCATGAAACTGCCTTCCTTGCGCATCAATTTCTCTTTTCTTGGACATGTTGGGGTTAGTTTGTAGAGGTTTTTCTGAAGTCCATCAGTTCTGAAAATCATCTTGATGTCCTGCTCATGGTGAAATACTGTTATCGTTGTGGGTGACGATGAAATGCATTGTGGGAGATGTAGTTTATTGACAATATGTGCTTTAAAGCGATGTAGGCTTATTTTAAGTCTTAAAATATTGGTTTAAAATTTAAGCCAATAATGCACAAGCTCTCACAGGGCCACATAACATGTGTTGACACATGTGGACTAAACCCTGAGGATTAGTTTAAAGATCTGATATATGCCCCATATGTAGAGGCTACAGTTCTTGTTGGATCTGGTTCAGAATCGCCTGTGACTCCTTTCGACATGTCATGTCATCCTCCTTTCTCTCTGACTCCTTTCCTGTCACTCTCCAGTGCCAATAAAGGCCACTCAAAAAACCAAACTAAATATGGTATAAGACTTATAGATCTGTACACACAAGAAACTGAGGTTCTCAGAATCAGAATGAATCTCTCATGACTCTAACTCTTAATTTCTTTTTTCTTTGTATATTTAGCATTCAAGAAATAAGCACACACACACACAGGGCTGCCATGGCCTGGTCGGCCATGGCAGCCCTGTGTGTGTGTGTCTGTGTCAAGTTGGCGTCTCTCCCTGTCTTAAGTGGTTCCTGTTTTACTTTGAAAGGTCTGTCTTGTCTTCATTGTCTTCTACTTTGCTTCCTCCGTCTTGTTACCTTGATTCCCTGCACCTGCCTCTCATTTGTTCCTCTGCTTCATATGCACATGACACCACCTACTGGTCAGGTTTATAATCACAGCCAGCTGAATCTTAAGATGTGATGCATTGAATTTATGTATCAGTCATGGCTCTTGCGAATTACTGTAATTAACAAAATGTGTATGACCAAATAATTGGTGCAAGTGCATAATAAAATATTGTTTGAATGTAATCTCTGGTTAATGTTTCCCAAAGTAGTATCATAAGAACGGGGAAGACACGCGACAAAGGGTCGGACAAGCTGGGAGTCAAACTCACAACCAGCCACATGAGGACTGTAGCCTCTGTACATGGGCCACCTGCCCTAACCACTGCGCTACCAGGGCGGCTCAGTTTTGTTGTCATTATAAGCTTATTCGGGCAGAGAACAGTGAAAGTTTTTGTGGAACTATGGAGGGGGCGCAGTGAATATCCTTGTTTTTGGTTTGAACCGATTCCTTTTTTAGACACAATCTCTCCAGCCTTGGAGAACACCCTTTCACATGGCACAGAGGATGCTGGGCTGCATAAAAATGTTTGTGCCATCATGTACAAACTATATACTGAACTACCACAAACTATATAAATGCTATCCAAATTCTAGTATCCAAGCTATCTAAACTCTATCCACACTCTGAACTGACTGCAACTCGCCTACAAACACCCACATTTTGAATGGAGCCTGTGGCGTTTATAAAGCTGTCAAACCCCGCGACAAGATCTGAACCACTTCCCGAAGCAGTCACGTGGTACAGCCGGGCAGCGAAGCTTCGGACGTGATCACTTTCAGGTCCTCCCCTAAATGAAGCAAGCCTCGATATGCGCTTCGTGGACACGCCCCCTCCATTTCTCGATACATGCTTCGGAGCCTCGGCACTCTCGTAACATCACTAGTCATTTTGTGTTTATGGATTTTTCATGTTTTGGATTTTTGTGTTTTGGGATTTTTGAGATTTTTGTGTTTTTGTTAATAATGAACCCCTTTTTGCGTTGTACTCCTGCTCCTGGGTCCTCCCTTAACACCTGAAAAACATGACAAATTTCAGGCTTTAGACGTAAAGATATCAAGAATCAACAACAAGTGGGACACAATTGTGAACTTGGAAGCAAAATTATTTGGATGTTTTGAACTTTTTTAAAATATAAAAAACTGAAATGTGTTAACTTTATGTGTATGTGTAGTCGGTACCGCTCTACCTCACGCACAGTTCAGGCTCCTCCCCCACCAGAGAAGTAAGCAGCCAGTTCAGTCAGTCAAGGTCCACACTTTTGGCTGCTGCCTAAGACACAAAGCACCTGACCCATACGGATCCTCCTGCAGGTGGCGAACCCATGTAGCTCATTTGGGCTGAGCCCAGCCGGACCCCATGGGTTAAGACCTGGCCACCAGGTGCTCGCTGACAAGCCCCTCCCTCAGACCTGGGTCCAGGGTGGAGCACTGGTGACCCTAGGGAGGGATATCGAGCTCTTGATGTAACTTGTTCCATAAGAGTTGATTTAATAAATAATATTAAAAATAGTTTATTGTAATGTAACTCTAGTGCGGTCTCTCAGAAATGAATATTATTTTGTTGTGAGAATAAATGAGGGGGAATGGCTGTGTTTACAATCTTCTGCTCATTATATCCTTATTATTTTATACTGTGAAAATACTATTAACTAATGCTATTAAGGTTTAATTCTTCTATTCCACTAATAACATTAGGAAACCAATCCTATTAGGAAACCAAGCAGCATCTCAAAAATGAAAAAGACAAACATATTTTCTTTCTTAAGACATTAGCCATGTTTACTGTTATCTAGTCAGCATCAATGTATGTTCAGCATATTTCCAAGAGTTTAATTTAGCTCATGAATACATTTGAGTCTAAAAAAACATAAAATTACTATAAAGAAATAATTTTTCCTAAGACGTCAGCAGTGTTTCCCATGTTCTAGTTGGTCCAGCTTATGTTCAGCATGTGACAAAGCCTTCCACTAGTCAATAACTGCTAGATGTCAGGTGGAAATATACAAGATGGTGCCTCTGTTTGTCCAATTAAAAATCAATTCTAGAAAAAAATGACAGAAAAAAATCTAACATGTATGAGAACAAGTGTCAACAATTTTATTTGTATTTGTAACAATTGTAGTTGCAGACAAAACACTGAGTCCCCCATCGATAGGGATGTTTTCATTGAACAAAAACTGCCATTGATCTGCTGCCCATGGGCATTAAATGACACAATACATTGAGTGATAAGTAAAAACATCCATCTACAGTGCCTTGCGAAAGTATTCGGCCCCCAGTGAGGTTGGATGGAGAGCGTTTGTGAAGACCAGTCCTCAGCTCTTTCCACAGATTCTGGATTGGATTCAGGTCTGGACTTTGACTTGTATATAAGGGATGTCACGATATGGAAAATTTGATATCTGTGATCTACCCTGCTGCTGCTCTTGGTACTGTCTTGTGATGTCTGGGAGTCTCACTTTGCATAATCTTCTAATTTTAACCATGGATGCGGTCAGCTGGTCTCTCAATGCAATCAATCACATTTTCTCGACGAGAAGACAGGGCACAGGAGAGCCCTCGTGTCTTGACAGAACTTTTATGGGGGAAATGGAAGATGGCATGTATGGCTACTTTGTGGAGGATGTCGAGGATGCTGAAGGATGATTACCATTCGGATTTATGATTACAGGATTTCTGCTGTTTGGAGCTGGCGGTTTCCTGGTGTATCGAAAAATCAAGAAAATGGAGGCAGCATATCTGACCACCGTAAACTTGCTTGCATTGTGTGAAAGAACAAGTATAGTTTTCTGTCATCAGCAGAAGTTTGGAGATCTCCTGGCGACGATGATGTGACTTTTCTTCTCTCAATCTCTTCTCCTTTGGATTCGCTCTGAGTGTGTTAATGGGTTCAGAAAAAAGCTGCTCCAGGCTGACTTTTTATATGTAAAAAGATATTTATTTACAAGAAAAAGAAGGCATGAATGACAGACTTCTGCAGCAGTCTGGGATTTCCTGAGCTGATGATAGGAAAATCGCCGAACAAAGAAATACGCAGGCTCTTCATAGCCTCTGTGTAACGCCTTTCCAAGCTTCAGTTTTCACAGGTGTAATCAGTTAAAACATCCTATGACAGATTTACTACAGACTAGCTAGTACATCTCTTTACCCAAACAATACACTTGATAGCGCAGTATAGGGAGTTTTACACACCCACATTGAACTGGCTGACTTCTACAGAATGTACTAAACTCAGTGAACTTTTCTGCAGATGCCTTAAAACGTTGGCTTCTTTAGATAACATAGTCAAAACTTGTAATAAGAAGTAAAAGATCATGATGTTCAGACACCACACAAGCAGGGCTGTGAATGCTCAGACTTTAAGTATGGGAGAGATAACACGCAGACCGGATGTGATTCCTGAGCTGAACTGCAGACTGGCTGTGGTGTTTGAACTGACAGGAAAAATGGATTCGAACTTGGAGAAGTTGCATGTCCTGCTCACGGAGAAGTGACCATTAATTTGGACCATTTTGGATTTCTGCTGATCCCGCCCCTCAGTTTAGTGTCCCACCACATGTGCATGTAATATATAATAAATATTAAATATCAAGTCATGGCAGCATCAGAGCCAGCGACTTAAAGAAACTGATCCAGCTGATAAAGCAGGTTGATTCTGTGTTATGGGGATTATTCTGGTAGCTGATTGGGATCAGAATGATGCTGCATAGATGAAAAACTTTACGACCACACTGGACATCCTTTTCACAGCACAGTCATTAAACAGTCAGAGGCTTCTTCAGGTTTGCTTCTACACTTTCCTGTACACAATATTGAACTGAGTTGGATTTAAAGATGGCTCTGTAAGATAATCAAGGGGTTTACTTGTTTTTTTTTTTTTTTTTCATGTGCTGTTCGTATGTTCTAAACATTAGAACTAAATAAACTATATTTTCTGTTTCACACATATTTTGTGTATTAATTAATGTGGTTAAGTAGCTACATGTAAAATCCAGAAATTGTACATATTTCTGATTTTCCAGAAATGTAAAATGAACAATGATACGCTCTTGGCACTATTCCTGGATGCTGACTCAGTTCTGCCTCAGAGCCTGAATCACTGAAAAGCAGCAACCAGCTACATTCATGCTCATGTTTAGTTTTTTGCTTTTTCAAAAATGTTGGAACATGTCTTATAGTAGATCCTCCGTTGTCCTTGGTGGTTCAAACTTTGAACCAGCTCTTTAGAACTGCCGCCGTTGCTTATCGATTGTAAATGCGTGGAGCTGGTTATGGATGAGGGAAGGTGTGTGAAGTGCTGCATCATATTACTGCTTAGGAAATACAGATATTTTAAAGGACTTTCTGACCTTTAATTCACATTTCATTTACAAAAGGAAGAGACGTTTTAGCAGGTATTCTCCTGAGCCATCAACAGGCTAAATCTCAGTTTGGCAAACAAATAATCACATAAGCAGCGCGACACAAACGGACCCAGCCAATATCCTTCAGACATTTATTATTATTGCGCTAATCTCTTTAAAGCACAGTATGACAAGTACAAAGTGAAACGTCCCTGCACATGTAGTCATAAGAGTCAGGGGCTATTCACAAATGTTGACAGATTACCAAACAGTCCATGAGATTTCTAAGATATAATTTCAGCAGTGAGTATAGAGACGTGAAAAGGAAAACAACAACTGTTGAAGGTCAGTTGACTCGAAGCTGAAGAAAGTCCAAGGCTTCCAGTCTGCAGAGCAGCAGGAACATCAAGGCAGTGGAAGCAGTGGTGGTTTCAGATCAGCAGTGTTGCATCTGCTTTGGAAAAGGTTTTCATTAAATAAAAAAGATCTTTCTCAAAAAAAATAGATAAAATAGTTTGAATTTGATTCCTTACTAATGTTAATATTTCTATGTAATGTAAAGGAGAACATAAAGTACCTTTACTTGTAAAGATTTGTGTCATTAGGGATCTCCAAGATCTGTTTCTCTAATTTAAATCCCTTTTTTTTTCTTTTATAAATTCGGTGCTTTGATTTATGAAATTATGAAACCTGCTGGCAAAAATATAGATTCACCTTGAAGAATGTTCAAGCCGCACTTTTATTTTCCATAAAACACTTGAGACAAAAAAATGGTTTAATTTAGCAGTGGGTAAGAGCTAGTTTAACATTCTTTGTGTTGTAAAGCGCACTTTAAAAAAAAAAACAACCAAAAAAAAAAAAACATAAAACTGTTGTTGTTAAGGAATTCTTCAGATCTTAATTTTAATTGAAATAAAAAACATTATTCTTCATCAATTAGGTTCTGATTTTCTCAGGTGAGCTGAAACTTGGCTATTTTGTTTACAGTTAAGAAGAGCTAAAACATTATGGAGCAAACTCTTCTTTCTACATCATCGATAACTTAAGAAAACTTCTCAAACAGCTCTCTTCAGATAAACATACATCCAGACTTTAAGGCACCAGGCTAATCTGAAACATCAACTCTCCCACAGCTGACTGGGAGCTTTCTACACTCAAATATGCCAACGTCTAAATGGATTTCATTAATATCTTATTTTCGTAGTGATTAAAAAGGTCCAACTGTGATGCTCCTGCTGTGATCAGAACTCGAAATAGTGGAGAGCATCAAAATAGGCTTCTCGTTGTTTTAATAAAAGTGTAATATGAGACTTATTACTTTCCAACATCATTTAATTTAGTTAGTCATCACTATTAATTGTTTTTTAATTACTAAATTATACTGCATGCAATTTTCAAATGAAATGTAAATGTATTGTTTGAGCGTTAACATACAAAATAACAAAGGTTTTTTTCTATTTCATGCCAGCATGTGAAAACTGCAAAAACACTTGCTGAAATACAAGAAATGATCAGTAAATTCTGGGTGAAAATGACTCATTGTTAGTGAAACGTATCTGCCCATCTGGCGACATTTTTTTTTTTCTTGTTTCCAGTTCAGATCTGGACTTCAAGGCTTTGGAACAAGTACAAAAGCTGAAAAACTGAAAATGATTCTTCAATTTTGATCCTGTGAAAATAATAAAGAGCCAGGAGCAAGAAAATAAACGACTAATTACTAAGATGAAGATTTCCTGGCTACTTAAGGCATAAAAGACACATTCATGATAAATGTAACCATGGACTCTACAAGTTAAATATATTTAAAACAAGACAAATAATGACACATTTTCAGATCTAAGATTTAAAATCTTGGCAGGAACAGAACTGTTTTATGTTACTGTGAGTTAACAGCATGTCCTGCTACGACCTGATTTATACTAATTTCATTAGGGAAGAGAAATTAAGCAAATAACAATTGAGAGTGGAATGTAATAAATTAAATAAAGTAATCTAATCTAATCTAATCTAATCTAATCTAGTGACGTCTGAACGTAGAGACAGAAGTGTTGAGCTCAGTCAGGAGCTTCTTCAGTAGATTTGTTGAAGGACTTTTATAAAACATCTTAAACTCTACAATGACTCATTAATGTGCAGATTTAGACTTGTGCCTTTTTTTTCCCTCATCAATCACATCAGTTTTATTTAATTCTCTGTTTTGAACTATGATTTACAAAGCCAGAATGTTTAAATGTAAATGACCTTGTATTGTAATATATGAAGTTTTTTTTAATTTTTAATGTACAAAATAAAACAGCTGCATGAACATAATCCAGCAGTGGTGAGTCTGAGTTTTTGCCAGTGATTTTAGAAATGTTGAAGGTGTCTAAAAGCAACTTACCTAAAGAGTTTATTGAGATTTCCATTAAGACCGACTACTTTATTCATCTCCATTCTGGTAAAATGCATCAGCATACGGTTTTTTTGTACATCACCTTTCTGTTTTTTTGTTTTTTTTTTTAACCCACCCAGCAGTCAGTGCAAAATTACATAGAATCAAAAATGTAATGAATACATAGTGAGCAACATGCTGTTTTCTTCAGTCACACAGCGACAGCAAAAATATTTTCTCAAATCTGATTTACATTCGTGACATCGAGACAAATCTTTCAAAGAGTTGGTCTGTGATATATTTGTCAGATACATTCAGGTATCTCTACAAAGAAAGAAGGGAAGAAAAGACAACAGAGAGATTTATTTTTCTGCTATTTGTTGTGTTGATCCTTTAAATAACTTCAAGGTTAAATATAATAAAAACCAACAGAGATCTAACACAAGCTCTCTTCAGATGTCCAGAACATTTTAGATTCTCTCAGCTCTTGGTTTTGGTTCTTCGCCCCAAATCTTAATTGTTTTTTAAAGAAATTCACATATTATCCTCTTTCAAAAATGTGCAGCAGTTCTCTTTGTTTAACTCGCTTCATTGTCAAAGCTTCGAAAGCTTTTAAGAATCCCCAATAATGGCCTTAGTTAGTGTTCCTGCATGATAAGGCAA